>LR738713.1:388442832-388458795 GCA_902687465.1 Secale cereale | reverse complement strand
ACGTTACACCACTTCCTCCTCCCACAGGACCTTGGCGAAGCCCTGCACCTTTTCCTGTTGCATCCACCACCACGCCGTCGTGCTGCTGGATCTCCATCAACCTCTCCTCCCCCCTTGTTGGATCAAGAAGGAGGAGACGTCACTGTACCGTATGTGTGTTGAACGCGAAGGTGCCGTCCTTTCAGCGCTGGGATCATCGGTGATAGGGATCACGACGAGTACGACTCCATCATCCGCGTTCTCTTGAACGCTTCCGCTCGCGATCTACAAAGGGTATGTAGACGCACTCTTTTATGCTCGTTGCTAGATGACTCCTTAGACTGATCTTGGTGAAGCATAGGAAATTTTTTGAATTCTGCTGTGTTCCCCAACAGTGGTATCAGAGATAGGTCTTTGCGTAGCATCTTGCACGAGTAGAACACAAACAAGTTGTGGGCGTTGATTTTGTTCAATTCTCTTGCCGCTACTAGTCCAATATTGATTCGGCGGCATCGTGGGATGAAGCGGCCCGGACCGACCTTACACGTACGCTTACGTGAGACAGGTTCCACCGACTGACATGCACTAGTTGCATAAGGTGGCTAGCGGGTGTCTGTCTGTCCCACTTTAGTCGGATCGGATTCAATGAAAAGGGTCCTTATGAAGGGTAAATAGAAATTGACATATCACGTTGTGGTTTTGGCGTAGGTAAGAAACGTTCTTGCTAGAAACCTATAGCAACCACGTAAAAACTTGCAACAACAATTAGAGGACGTCTAACTTGTTCTTGCAGCATGTGCTATGTGATGTGATATGGCCAAGAAGATGTGATGAATGATATATGTGATGTATGAGATTGATCATGTTCTTGTAATAGGAAATCACGACTTGCATGTCGATGAGTATGACAACCGGCAGGAGCCATAGGAGTTGTCTTATTTTATTGTATGACCTGCGTGTCACTGAATAACGCCATGTAATTACTTTACTTTATTGCTAAACGTTAGCCATAGTAGTAGAAGTAATGTTTGGTGAGACGACTTCATGAAGACATGATGATGGAGATCATGGTGTCATGCTGGTGACAAGGATGATCATGGTGCCCCGAAGATGAAGATCAAAGGAGAAAAATGATATTGGCCATATCATGTCATTTTATTTTATTGCATGTGATGTTTATCATGTTTATGCATCTTATTTGCTTAGAACGACGGTAGTAAATAAGATGATCTCTCACTAAAATTTCAAGAATTGTGTTCCCCCTAACTGTGCACCGTTGCTAAGGATCGTTGTTCCGAAGCACCACGTGATGATCGAGTGTGATAGGCTCTAACGTCCGCATACAACGGGTGTAAGCCAGATTTACACACGCAATACACTTAGGGTTCACTTGACGAGCCTAGGATGTGCAGACATGGCCTCGGAACACGGAAGACCGAAAGGTCGAACATGAGTCGTATAGAAGATACGATCAACATGAAGATGTTCACCGTTGATGACTAGTCCGTCTCACGTGATGATCGGACATGGGCTAGTCGAATGAGATCATGTATCACTTAGATGACTAGAGAGATGTCAATCTGAGTGGGAGTTCATTAATTTTGATTAGATGAACTTAATTGTCATGAACTTAGTCTAAAATCTTTACAGTATGTCTTGTAGATCAAATGTCCCATGCTCATGTTGCCCTCAACTTCAACGCGTTCCTAGAGAAAACCAAGCTGAAAGACGATGGTAGCAACTATACGGATTGGGTCCGTAACCTGAGGATTATCCTCATAGCTGCCAAGAAATCATATGTCCTTGAAGCACCGCTAGGTGATGCACCCGTTTTCCCGGCAGCCCAAGACGTTATGAACGCCTGGCAGTCACGTTGTGATGATTACTCCCTGGTTCAGTGCGTCATGCTTTACAGCTTAGAATCGGGGCTCCAAAAGCATTTTGAGCACCACGGAGCATATGAGATGTTCCAAGAGCTGAAAATGGTTTTCCAAGCTCATGCCCGAGTCGAGAGATATGACGTCTCCAACGCATTCTACAGTTGTAAGATGGAGGAGAATAGTTCTGTCAGCGAGCACATACTCAAATTGTCTGGGTTGCACAATCGCTTGTCTTAGTTGGGAATTAATCTCCCAGACGAAGCGGTCGTTGACAAAATCCTTCAGTCGCTCCCATCTAGCTACAAGAGCTTCGTGATGAACTTCAATATGCAAGGGATGGAGAAGTCCATTCCCGAGGTGTATTCAATGCTGAAATCAGCGGAGGTGGATATCAAGAAAGAACATCAAGTGTTGATGGAAAATAAAACAACTAAGTTCAAGAAAGGCAACGGTAAGAAGAACTTCAAGAAGGACGGCAAAGGAGTTGCCGCGCCCGGTAAGCCAGTTGCCGGGAAGAAGCCAAAGAATGGACCCAAGCCTGAAACTGAGTGCTTTCATTGCAAGGGAACGAGTCACTGGAAGCGGAACTGCCCCAAATACTTAGCAGATAAGAAGGCCGGCAACTTCAAAGGTATATATGATATACATGTTATTGAGGTGTACCTTACCAGCGCTCGTAGTAGCTCCTGGGTATTTGATACCAGTGCAGTTGCTCACATTTGTAACTCAAAGCAGGAGCTGCGGAATACGCGGAGACTGGCGAAGGACGAGGTGACGATGCGCGTCGGGAATGGTTCCAAGGTCGATGTGATCGCCGTCGGCACGCTACCTCTACATCTACCCACGGGATTAGTTTTAAACCTTAATAAATTTTATTTAGTACCAGCTTAATCTCGAACGTGATGTAACACATATTCATAGTGTGAATGCCCAAAGATGCAAAGTTGATAATGATAGTCCCACATACTTGTGGCATTGCCGCCTTGGTCATATTGGCGTCAAACGTATGAGGAAGCTCCATGCAGATGGACTTCTAGAGTCTCTTGATTATGAATCATTTGACACGTGCAAACCATGCCTCTTGGGCAAGATGACCAAGACTCCGTTCTCCGGAACAATGGACCGAGCGACCAACTTATCGGAGATCATACATATTGATGTGTGTGGTCCAATGAGTGTTGAAGATCGCGGAGGATATTGTTATGTTCTCACCCTCACAGATGACTTGAGTAGATATGGGCATGTCTACTTGATGAAACACAAGTCTGAGACCTTTGAAAAGATCAAGGAATTTCAGAATGAGGTCGAGAATCAGCGTGACACAAAAATCAAGTTCTTACGATCGGATCGTGGGGGTGAATATTTAAGTCGCGAATTTGGCACGCACTTAAGGAACTGTGGAATTGTTTCACAATTGACACCGCCCGGAACACCTCAGCGTAATGGTGTGTCCAAACGTCGAAATCGTACTCTGTTGGACATGGTGCGATCTATGATGTCTCTCACCGAATTACCGCTATCTTTTTGGGGATATGCTTTAGAGACTGTCGCATTCACTTTAAATAGGGCTCCGTCAAAATCCGTTGAGACGACACCGTATGAACTTTGGTTTGGCAAGAAACCTAAGCTGTCGTTTCTGGAAGTTTGGGGTTGCGATGCTTATGTCAAGAAACTTCAACCTGAAAAGCTCGAACCCAAATCAGAAAAATGTGTCTTCATAGGATACCCAAAGGAAACAATTGGGTACACCTTCTACCTCATATCCGAAGGCAAGATCTTCGTTGCCAAGAATGGATCCTTTCTGGAGAAAGAGTTTCTCTCGAAAGAAGTGAGTGGGAGGAAAGTAGAACTTGATGAGGTGACAGTCACCTCTTCCGAGCCGGAAAGTAGAGCAGCAAGGGAAATTGTTCCTGAGGTGCCTGCACCAACTAGGGAGGAAGATAATGATGATGATCATGAAGATTCAGATCAAGTTACTACTGAACTTCGAAGGTCCACAAGGACACGTTCCGCACCAGAATGGTACGGCAACCCTGTCATGGAAATCATGTTGTTAGACAACGGTGAACCTTCGAACTATGAAGAAGCGATGGCGGGCCCGGATTCCAACAAATGGCTTGAAGCCATGAAATCCAAGATAGGATCCATGTATGAAAACAAAGTATGGACTTTGGTGGACTTGCCCGATGATCGGCACGCCATAGAAAATAAATGGATATTCAAGAAGAAGACTGACGCGGATGGTAATGTGACCATCTATAAGGCTCGGCTTGTCGCTAAAGGTTATCGACAAGTCCAAGGGATTGACTACGACGAGACTTTCTCACCTGTAGCGATGCTGAAGTCCGTTCGAATCATGTTAGCAATTGCCGCATACTATGATTATGAGATATGGCAAATGGACGTCAAAACGGCATTCCTTAATGGCTTCCTCAAGGAAGAACTGTATATGATGCAGCCGGAAGGTTTTGTCGATCCTGAGAATGCTAACAAGGTATGCAAACTCCAGCGCTCTATCTATGGGCTGGTGCAAGCATCTCGGAGTTGGAATATATGCTTTAATGATGTGATCAAAGTGTTTGGGTTTATACAGACTTGGGGAGAAGCCTGTATTTACAAGAAAGTGAGTGGGAGCTCTGTAGCATTTCTCATATTATATGTGGATGATATACTGCTGATGGGAAATGATATAGAATTCTTGGAAAGCATAAAGGCCTAGTTGAATAAGAGTTTTTCAATGAAGGACCTTGGAGAAGATGCTTATATATTAGGCATCAAGATCTATAGAGATAGATTGAGACGCCTCATTGGTCTTTCACAAAGCACATACCTTGATAAGATATTGTAGAAGTGTAGGATCGAAAGTATGTCTAGAGGGGGGGTGATTAGACTACTTGTAAATATAAAAATTCTGCCTTTTGACAAAGAACAGTTTTTGGTAGATTCACAATTTTGATCAAGTCAAGTATCACCCTACACATGCAATTCTAGAGTATAGGCAGCGGAAAGTAAATTGCACATGTAGTAAAGAGAGGTGGAGAAGAGCAAACGCAATTTTGGAGACGCAATGATTTTTCCCGTGGTTCCGATAGGTGGTGCTATCGTACATCCACGTTGATGGAGACTTCAACCCACGGAGGGTAACGGCTGCGCAAGTCCACGGAGGGCTCCACCCACGAAGGGTCCACGAAGAAGCAACCTTGTCTATTTCATCATGGCCTACGCCCACGGAGGGCTAGCCTTACTCGGGGTAGATCTTCACGAAGTAGGCGATCTCCTTGCCCTTACAAACTTCTTGGTTCAACTCCACATCTCGATGATGGAGGCTCCCAAGCGACACCTAACCAATCTAGGAGGCACCACCCTCCAAAAGGTAATAGATGTTGTAGATGATGATGAACTCTTGCTCTTGTGCTTCAAATGATAATCTCCCCAACACTCAACTCTCCTCACTGATTTGGCTGTGGTGGAAGAAAGAATTGAGTGGAAAGCAACTTGGGAAGGTTAGAGATCAAGTTTCATATGGTAGGAGTGGAGCAACTTGATCTCAACACAAGGGTAGGTACTTCTTTTCTCAGAAATGTAAGGTAGGAGTGGTAGTTCTTTCTGATGGCTCTCTCCACGAATGAAGAGGGGGTGGAGGGGTATATATAGCCTCCACACAAAAATCCAACCATTACACACATATTTGAGCAATCTCGGTGGGACCGAAGTGGACAACTCGGTGAGACCGAAAGTTCAAATAATGTGAACGTTGGGGTTTTCGGTGGGACCGAAAATACCATCTCGGTTAGTCCGATTTGAGCAAAGACAAGAGCATGCCAGTTTCGGTGGGACCGACTTCATCATCTCGGTGACACCGATTTGATGACAGAAGGTTACAGAAGCTTGGCAGCCCATGTTTCGGTGAAACCGATTTCAAACTCGGAATATCCGATTTTTCTAGGGTTTGGCTTATGGCTGAGGTGGTTCATCTCGGTGTGACTGAGTTTGGATAATCGGTGGGACCGAGATTACTTATGAGTGTATATTGTAGTGAAAGTTGCTGATAGTTTAAGGAGATACATCACTAAGCACTTGAGCAACCAGACCATCATCATAACCTCATCCCCTTTTAATAGTATTGGCTTTTCCTATGGACTCAATGTGATCTTGGATCACTAAACCAAAAATGGAGTCTTGAGCTTTTGCCAATGCTTGCCATAGCATTTTGAGGGGTCCACTTCTTCAGTCCTTGCCATACCCATATCACTGAACTTCTCTGAAATGATTCTCAAGTAACTATTAGTTCAATGATATATATGTTGTTATTAATTGCCAAAACCACCCGGGGATTAGTTGCACTTTCAATCTCCCCCTTTTTGGTAATTGATGACAACATATAGATCAAAGCTTCGACAAGAGATATAATCAATGAATAATATCGTCGCTTTGAGAAGTATGTGATAAGCAAGAGCTCCCCCTAAATTTGTGCATTATTTAAGATTTGCGTTTGAATGCAAATGCACAATCGATTAGGATCATGCGTCACTCTTCCATGTCACATACATCTTGGTGGAGTGCACAAAATGATAAGAATGAACAGCATGCACCCAATCACCAAGACATGAGTAAATAGTCATACAAAATAGGAATAGCATAAGATAAGCATTAAGCACACATTAAAGCATAGTACGACCAAGCACTCATTAAGGTAGCATCAAACGGAGTATCAAGCACACGGAAAGTCTCGAAAACCAAAAGTATCTCAAAGAAACCGCAAAAGAACGAAAGAGCACTCTCTCTCTCTTGAAGTCCTATGATCTATACAATTTCTCCCCCTTTGGCAACAAGTTACCAAAAAGTTCGAAAAAGCATAGAGCTAAACGTCACTGTGGGCTCTGCTGGCGGCTCCCGTCTGGGTTGATGTCAGAGTAGATATGACGGCATCGGCGAAGACTTCAGCTGATGTCTGTGTTGGAGGAGTGGACACTGGAGCTGTAGCTGGAGTAACTGCTGGAGCTGTAGGAGGTGCTGAAGTTGTAGTCCTGGTGTCAGTCACTGGAATAGCAGCTGATCAGGATCCTTTGGGAACCGGAGCAGTCTGTCGATGAGAGTCCTGGACTAAGTCATCCTGCATAAGCTCTGCCTTGTCCTGCTTTGCTTCCTCCATGTCTGCCTCAAGCTTGTTGACGGTCACTAGAATTTCAGTCAGCTTCACGTCCAGAGCGTGGATCTTCTCGTCAACAATCCTCTCTAAGCTCTCCTGAGACTGTTCAATGCTGGCCAGGCGTTGTTCAATCCTTTGAGTAGCTTCAAGAATCTGCTCTCCGAAACTCTTTGGTTTAGCTGCTGTTGCTGCTGCTTCTTTGTCAGCTTTGGCTTTCTTAGCAGCTTCGATCTTGGCTTGACCTTCAACAGATGTTGGATCCTCCTCGTCCATCACAACAACATTGTCTTCATGCTCTGGCTGCAGGGGTAAATGTTTTCTATCCAACAAGAATTTGCCCGTGCCAAACTTGGCATTGATAAGCATCTGAATCTGTGGGGCAAATCCACATGACCTTTTCTGGTCAGCTGCAGTCCTCTTAATGGTCTCTACCATTAAGTCCATCACCTTGAAAGGTGCTTTCTCATCAAGTATATGCAGCATGTTGATAGAATATCCTCTGATCATGCGGTGATCTCCAGACTTGGGCATCAAGGTATGCCTCAAAATAGTATTAGTGGTAGGTAAGCCTGCCTGGAGATGGTAGACTGAGCCGAGCTTCCATACTTCCAAATCCGGTGCGGGAATCTCTTTGTACATGTTCTTCATGGAATCATGATTCTTCTTTGGAATCCCATAGACATCAATATCATCTTCTCGCTGCACTGGAGCATTCAGAATTTCTGCCCATTCTTCAACAGAAGAAGAGAACCTTTGACCTTCAGTCATCCAGGTGATCTTTCCATCAGGATAGAAGTGAGCTGTGGCATAGAATTGCATAATCATCTCATCGTTCCAACTGGTCAATTTCTGACCCACAAACTCTGCAACGCCACATGCAGTGAAGCTTTCATGCACATGTGGAAAGAAGTCTCTGTGCTCTTCGCTGTCAATGTATTCCCAGTCAACATATCTGGTGTCTGCGACTATGGTCTTCTTGTCCATCAGCACAGTCTCATAGAAGTCCTG
Organism: Secale cereale; assembly: GCA_902687465.1. Classification (NCBI taxonomy): domain Eukaryota; kingdom Viridiplantae; phylum Streptophyta; class Magnoliopsida; order Poales; family Poaceae; genus Secale; species Secale cereale. The sequence continues at coordinate 388,450,779 of LR738713.1, read as the reverse complement.
CTGCTCTCTGGTGTGAAATCTGGGATCTACAGCAGTTCTTCTCCTCACGGCATATGGGTCAGCTTGTCTCCATAGCCTGAGACCTCTATCTTTCCTTGCCTTCATATCCTCGGCTTGAGGATGAGCATCATTGTGAAGTGGCAGTTTTGGACGGAGTTTCAGCAACACTTGTCCTTCCTCATCAGACTCAGCTGGTGGCACATCATCCTTGTTCTTCTCAGATGCTGGAATGTTTCTGGTAGTCCTCTTGGGCTTGGCAGCAGGCTTTGCTGGAGCTGCCTTAGCTTGAGCAGATTTCTTGGGCTTTGAAGTGGCTCCGGCCTTAATGGCATCACCCATGAGCTTCTGCTTCTGAGGAGCAGGTTGGGGTGCTTCCTCATCTTCATCCTCGACTGCTGCATCTGCATGAGAATCAGTATACACTACCCTCTTTCTCTTGGAGGTTTTCTTCACTTTGCTTGCAGCTGCCTCTCCCAAATTTAGCTTCTTGGCAACAGTTGCTTGCTTGACTTTGCTGGTGCCCTTCTTAGTTTGCTGACCTTGTTGCTCTTTGGCAACAACTTTCCTCTTAGGCTTTGAGGTCACCTCTTCCTCAACGACAAAATCAGAATCCTCATCATCGGAATTCTTCTCCTTTCTTGCTCTGGTGGCTGCAGGAGGCATGCCACTTGGTGTACTCCTCTCACCATCATCAAATGGGCTACTAGTCTCAGGACTAGTGTCTGCCTCAGGAATGTCTGCAATAGGTGACTCTGACCTGTTCTGACTGTCACTGGCATCTGACATGGCTGACAACCCTAACTTGGTGGAGTCTCTCTACGGCGGCAACGGCGCGGAGGAGATGTCCGTTGACGGCGATGGAGACCTGCGGCGAGGGCGCACAGGTGACGACGGCGACGATCCGGAGATCAAGGCGATGGCAGCAGGGGATGAGGGGGCGAAACGTTTGAAGGAGAAATCAACGCGCGCGACCCTCGGTATATATATCCCTTTGCTGTCGGTGGGACTGAGTTGAAAAACTCGGTGGCACCGAGATGGATAACTGCTAGGCAGTTATGCACTTCGGTCACGCCGAAAATTACAACTCGGTTTCACCGAGATGAAACCTAGATCACTCTAAATGCTTTCGGTTTGACCGAGTTTGAGTGAGTTGGTCTGACCGAAATCACTTAGAAGGTTTTGGAGGTTAGCCCTTGACGGATCGGTGGCTCCGAGTGCTCCTCACCCGGAGGGTCCGAAAATGACTTGTTCAAAGTTTGTGATGTAAGCATGAATAGAATTTGAGACAAGAAAGCATAGATAACTAGGGGAGGTACTTAGGCATTCTTGTCCATCCATTTGGTAAAAAAAACAACCAAAACAACAAATGGATGTCCTCGAATGGATAAAATCATGCATTCAACATGCTCACACAATAAGATAGCAAATGAAATATGTGTCAAACATGCACAACCAAAACTCTAGCTATTAACACACAATTTGTCGATGACTAGGTCATCTTTATATGAGTATTTTGACTTAGGAGCCAAATGAGAACATTTGATCATAGGTCATATTCATCGTTTAAGCACAAGTGGGGTTACCACTTTTACATAAAGCATTGATGTGTTCACATCATTTGAAGATGCTTTAGCTCAATTTTTAGAGCAAAGCTCCCCCTAGATGTGAGAACCCCTTTTAAAGGGTCAAACTAACCTTGGGTTGTCGTAGAAGACTTCATGTAGATGTTGAAGATGTGGATGCTCAATGTTGATGGAGATCATCAAGAGTTGGGAGCTATCCTTTGGATTAGGGCACTTTCAATACCTACATGGGTTAGTCCCACAAGGAACAAACAAGGATATCCATGGACATAGATTGAAGTTCACAATAGATGATGTCCATGAAAGCAATGATTACCTTGTCCCTTGACTTACCAACAAGAGGGTTTGTGACTCCATGAACTAGTGCATGATGTGGAAGTTGATTGCACAAGTTCTTGCCAAAATGTATGTGAGTGAAGTATGTTGGCGGAGTCACCCTCAAGAACTTTCTAGTTCTTCTTCTTCGGGATCCACATCATCTTGATGGGAATCCTTGGGGTTGTAGTTGAGCTTGACGAAGTAGAACTTGACGTTTCCTTGGGAACCCACTTGACCATGGCTTGAGGTGCTTCAATGAATGCATCAATCTCCTCTTGAAGCTTGTCCTTGGCTTTTAGCTTGTGGTCTTGTGGTGGAAGGTCATCTTGAGCTTGTTCCACATTGGAAGAAGTAGGATCGTACTTCTCCTTTTGAGAAACAAACTGTGGAGTAGGATATTGACCTTCTTCCCACTCAACACCTTCGGCGTTGAACCTTCGCTCAAAACCAATTCCTTGATTCTTCCGGTGCCTTCCTTGCTTGCGAACAATTTCCTCAAAGTTCTTGCTTCCGCCAAGGCTCTTGTAGACACCTTTCTCTATGATCCCTTTCAACAAACTATTCTCTTGCTCAAGTGTAACTTGGCTTGAAACATTGTTAGTGGAATCAAAAGAACTACTAGAAGCAACAATATTGGATTTAACATGGTTATTGTTACTACTAGAGGAAGAATTTTTCTTATGCTTGTCATGCTTAGTCTTAATGGTTGGCAAGAAATTAGACAAGAGAAGTCGTTTGGCAAGATATGAAGAACTCTTCTTTCGAAGATCGTCATTGATCGCTTTTAGAAACTCGTGTTCTTGCTCTAGAGTGAGCTTCTCGAAGCGTAGCTTCTCATGAGATCTTAGGAGCTCTCTATGATCTTCTTGAGTTGTTTCATGAGCTAACTTAAGAATGTTTAGTTCTTTAGTTAGACGCTCAATCTCCTTCATAGCATTGTCATTCGACTCTTCTCGACTATAAAGACTACTAGCATTTTCATCGTTACTAGGCTCACTAGATTTATCATGCAAGAGCTCATCTTCACCAAGCAAGTCATCCTCATCACTATTGAAGTCAATGAATTCAGGGTGTGATACCTTGGGGCCTTTAGCCATGAAGCATCTTCCAATTCCCTCATTTGGTGAATCAAATAAGTCGTAGGAGTTGGAGTTGGAGGATACGAGAGCAAGACCGGCAACACCTTCATCTTGACTGTAGTCGGAGTCGGAGTGATAGCTTCCATCGGATTGATTGTCGGAGTCGGAGCCGGAGACCCATTCACCTACATGAGCTTGATGTCTTCTTCTTGTGTAGCTCCTTGATGACTTGTCTTTCCTTTCCGAATCCTTGCTTCTCCGAGAGGGTCTTCGTTCACAACGATCATCTCTACTCCTTCTCTCTTTCCGAGGTGACTCATCTCTTGATCTTCTTCTTGGAGATTCTTCTCTTCTCTTGTGAGGAGCCGTACACTCATTTGAGTAGTGTCCGGGTCTTCCACAATTGTAGCAGTTTCGATCACGACTAGAAGATCTCTTTTCATCATATGATCTAGACTTTGAGCTTCTCTCTTTGCCGCTATTCTTGTAGAATTTGTTGAAGTTCTTAACCATTAGGCTTATCTCTTCATTGGAAACTAACTTGTCACTTGAGGTTGTGGGAGCATCACTTGTAGCTTTGTAAGCACCACTTGACTTGTTGTGAAGCTCTTCCTTATCCTTAAGTGTCATCTCATGAGCAACAATTCTTCCAATGACTTTGGTTGGCTTGAGAGTCTTGTAGTTTGGCATCATTTGGATCAAAGTGCACACGGTGTCATACTTTCCATCCAAAGCTCTGAGAATCTTCTTGATGATGAATCGGTCGGTCATTTCTTCGCTTCCTAAGCCGGCAATCTCATTTGTGATGAGAGCAAGCCTAGAGTACATTTCAGCGACTCCTTCACCATCCTTCATCTTGAACTTGTCAAGTTGACCTTGAAGAATATCTAGCTTTGATTCCTTCACAGACTCGGTACCTTCGTGCATTTCAACCAAAGTATCCCAAATCTCTTTTGCATTTTCAAGACGGCTGATTTTGTTGAACTCCTCGGGACACAAAGCATTGAAGAGAATGTCACAAGCTTGAGCATTGTTTTGCAACATTCGCAATTCTTCCGGTGTAGCTTCGCGATCCGGAACTTTTCCTTCCTCGAAGAATTCACCTTGCATACCAACACAGATAATGCCCCATGCGGCTGGGTTATGACCAAGAATATGCATTTTCATTTTATGCTTCCAACTAGCAAAATTTGTACCATCAAAGTAAGGACCTCCACGAAAATTACCCTCACTAGACGCCATACTCTCCTAGGTTGTGAAACCAAGCTTATGGAGTCCAATGCAATGGAAACCAATACAATGGAGACCAAAGCTCTGATACCACTTGTAGGATCGAAAGTATGTCTAGAGGGGGGGTGATTAGACTACTTGTAAATATAAAAATTCTGCCTTTTGACAAAGAACAGTTTTTGGTAGATTCACAATTTTGATCAAGTCAAGTATCACCCTACACATGCAATTCTAGAGTATAGGCAGCGGAAAGTAAATTGCACATGTAGTAAAGAGAGGTGGAGAAGAGCAAATGCAATTTTGGAGACGCAATGATTTTTCCCGTGGTTCCGATAGGTGGTGCTATCGTACATCCACGTTGATGGAGACTTCAACCCACGGAGGGTAACGGCTGCGCGAGTCCACGGAGGGCTCCACCCACGAAGGGTCCACGAAGAAGCAACCTTGTCTATTCCATCATGGCCTACGCCCACGGAGGGCTAGCCTTACTCGGGGTAGATCTTCACGAAGTAGGCGATCTCCTTGCCATTACAAACTTCTTGGTTCAACTCCACATCTCGATGACGGAGGCTCCCAAGCGACACCTAACCAATCTAGGAGGCACCACCCTCCAAAAGGTAATAGATGTTGTAGTTGATGATGAACTCCTTGCTCTTGTGCTTCAAATGATAATCTCCCCAACACTCAACTCTCCTCACTGATTTGGCTGTGGTGGAAGAAAGAATTGAGTGGAAAGCAACTTGGGAAGGTTAGAGATCAAGTTTCATATGGTAGGAGTGGAGCAACTTGATCTCAACACAAGGGTAGGTAGTTCTCTTCTCAGAAATGTAAGGTAGGAGTGGTAGTTCTTTCTGATGGCTCTCTCCACGAATGAAGAGGGGGTGGAGGGGTATATATAGCCTCCACACAAAAATCCAACCGTTACACACATATTTGAGCAATCTCGGTGGGACCGAAGTGGACAACTCGGTGAGACCGAAAGTTCAAATAATGTGAACGTTGGGGTTTTCGGTGGGACCGAAAATACCATCTCGGTTAGTCCGATTTGAGCAAAGACAAGAGCATGCCAGTTTCGGTGGGACCGACTTCATCATCTCGGTGACACCGATTTGATGACAGAAGGTTACAGAAGCTTGGCAGCCCATGTTTCGGTGAAACCGATTTCAAACTCGGAATATCCGATTTTTCTAGGATTTGGCTTATGGCTGAGGTGGTTCATCTCGGTGTGACTGAGTTTGGATAATCGGTGGGACCGAGATTACTTATGAGTGTATATTGTAGTGAAAGTTGCTGATAGTTTAAGGAGATACATCACTAAGCACTTGAGCAACCAGACCATCATCATAACCTCATCCCCTTTTAATAGTATTGGCTTTTCCTATGGACTCAATGTGATCTTGGATCACTAAACCAAAAATGGAGTCTTGAGCTTTTGCCAATGCTTGCCTTAGCATTTTGAGGGGTCCACTTCTTCAGTCCTTGCCATACCCATATCACTGAACTTCTCTGAAATGATTCTCAAGTAACTATTAGTTCAATGATATATATGTTGTTATTAATTGCCAAAACCACCCGGGGATTAGTTGCACTTTCAAGAAGTTCAATATGGATCAGTCCAAGAAAGGGTTCTTGCCTGTATTGCAAGGTATGAGATTGAGCACGGCTCAATCCCCGACCATGGCAGAAGATAGAGAAAAGATGAGTGTCATCCCCTATGCCTCGGCCATAGGTTCGATTATGTATGCCATGCTGTGTACCAGACCTGATGTGAACCTTGCCATAAGTTTGGTAGGGAGGTACCAAAGTGATCCCGGTATGGAACACTGGACAGCGGTCAAGAACATCCTGAAGTACCTGAAAAGGACTAAGGATATGTTTCTCGTTTATGGAGGTGACGAAGAGCTCGTTGTAAAGGGTTACGTCGATGCTAGCTTCGACACAGATCTGGATGACTCCAAGTCACAAACCGGATACGTGTATGTTTTGAATGGTGGGGCAGTCAGCTGGTGCAGTTGCAAGCACAGCGTCGTGGCGCATTCTACATGTGAAGCGGAGTACATAGCTGCTTGCGAAGCAGGGCAGGAAGGAGTCCGGATGAAGGAGTTCATCACCGACCTAGGAGTCATTCCAAGCGCGTCAAGCCCGATGACTCTCTTCTGTGACAACACTGGAGCTATTCCCATTGCCAAGGAGCCCAGGTTTCACAAGAAGACCAAGCACATCAAGCGCCGTTTCAACTCCATCCGGAATTATGTTCAAGATGGAGACATTGATATTTGTAAAGTGCATACGGATCTGAATGTCGCAGATCCGTTGACTAAACCTCTTCCACGGGCAAAACATGATCAACACCAGAACTCTATGGGTGTTCGATTCATCACAATGTAACTAGATTATTGACTCTAGTGCAAGTGGGAGACTGTTGGAAATATGCCCTAGAGGCAATAATAAAATGGTTATTATTATATTTCCTTGTTCATGATAATTTTCTGTTATTCATGCTTGAATTGTATTGTACGGAAACAGAGATACATGTGTGAATACATAGACCACAATGAGTCCCTGGTAAGCCTCTAGTTACTAGCTCGTTGATCAACAGATGGTCATGGTTACCTGGCCATGGACATTGGATGTCATTGATAATGGGATCACATCATTAGGAGAATGATGTGATGGACAAGACCCAATCCTAAGCATAGCACAAGATCGTGTAGTTCGTAATGCTAAAGCTTTTCCAATGTTAAGTATCTGTTCCTTAGACCATGAGGTTGTGCAACTCCCGGATACCGTAGGAATGCTTTGGGTGTGCCAAACGTCACAACGTAACTAGGTGGCTATAAAGGTACGCAACGGGTATCTCCGAAAGTGTCTGTTGAGTTGGCATGAACCGAGACTGGGATTTGTCACTCCGTATGACGGAGAGGTATCTCTGGGCCCACTCGGTAAGACATCATCATAATGAGCTCAATGTGACTAAGGAGTTAGTCATGGGATGATGTATTACGATACGAGTAAAGAGACTTGCCATGACGAGATTAAACTAGGTATCGGTATACCGACGATCGAATCTCGGGCAAGTACTATACCGATAGGCAAAGGGAATTTGCATACGGGATTAAGTGAATCCTTGACATCGTGGTTCATCCGATGAGATCATTGAGGAACATGCAGGAACCAACATAGGTATCCAGATCCCGCTGTTGGTTATTGACTGGAGAGTCGTCTCGGTCATGTCTACATGTCTCCCGAACCCATAGGGTCTACACACTTAAGGTTAGGTGACGCTAGGGTTGTAGAGATATATGCACACGGTAACACGAATGTTTTTCGGAGTCCCGGATGAGATCCCGGACATCACGAGGAGTTACGGAATGGTCCGGAGGTAAAGGATTATATATAGGAAGTCCAGTTTCGGCCATCGGGAGAATTCCAGGGGCACCGGTAGTGTACCAGGACCACCGGAAGGGTCCCGGGGGTCCACCGGGTCGGGCCACCCATCCCGGAGGGCCCCATGAGCCGTAGGGGGAGGGGGACCAGCCCATAGTGGGATGGCGCACCCCCTTGGGCCTCCCCCCTTCGCCTAGGGTTGGGAACCCTAGGGGTGGGGGCGCAACCCTTGCCTTGGGGGGGAAGTTCCCCCCCTGGCCGCCGCCCCCCCTAGGAGATCCCGTCTCCTAGGGCCGGCGCCCCCCTGGCCCCTATATATAGTGGAGGGGAGAGAATGCAGCCGCACCTCA
>LR738713.1:388421548-388442662 GCA_902687465.1 Secale cereale | reverse complement strand
TACACCACTTCCTCCTCCCGCAGGACCTTGGCGAAGCCCTGCAGCTTTTCCCGTTGCATCCACCACCACGCCGTCGTGCTGCTGGATCTCCATCAACATCTCCTCCCCCCTTGCTAGATCAAGAAGGAGGAGACGTCGATGTACCGTACGTGTGTTGAACGCGGAGGTGTCGTCCGTTCGGCGCTGGGATCATTGGTGATAGGGATCACGACGAGTACGACTCCATCATCCACGTTCTCTTGAACGCTTCCGCTCGCGATCTACAAAGGGGATGTAGATGCACTCTTTTATGCACGTTGCTAGATGACTCCTTAGATTGATCTTGGTGAAGCGTAGGAAAATTTTTGAATTCTGCTGCGTTCCCCAACAGTTAAAGCATGAGGTATTTGTAGAGTGTCAACCTTTGTGTAGAGGTCGGGGGCGCGCGATGGTTAACTCCTACCAACCTCCCCCCTAGGGGCATGCGTTGATTGCTTTGTTTTGATGACTCATATATTTTTTGCAATAAGTATATGAGTTGTTTTGACTAATGTTGAGTTCGTGGATTATATGCACTCTCACCCTTCCACCATTGCTAGCCTCTCTTGTACCGCGCAACTTTCACCGATGCCATAAACCCACTATATATCCTTCCTCAAAACAGCCACCATATTGTTCCTCAAAACAGCCACCATACCTACCTACCATGGTATTTCCATAGACATTCGGAGATATATTTCCATGCAACTTTCCACCGTTCCGTTTATATGACACGCATCATATTGTCATATTGCCATGCATGATCATGTAGTTGACATCGTATTTGTGGCAAGGCCACCATGCATAATCCTTTCATACATGTCACTCTTGTTTCATTGCACATACTGGTACACCGCCGGAGGCATTCATATAGAGTCATACTTTGTTGTTGTAGTATCGAGTTGTAATATGTAATAAAAGTGTGATGATCATCATTATTAGAGCATTGTCCCATGGGAGGAAAGGCTGAATCTATAAAGCCCCTCCGCAAAAAAAAAAGAAAAAAAAGGACAAAGGACAAAGAACAAAAGAAAGGCCCAAAAAAAGGGACAATTGCTACTATCTTTTTTTCCACACTTGTGCTTCAAAGTAGCACCATGTTCTTCATTGTAGAGAGTCTCATGCTTAGTCACCTTCATATGCTAGTGGGAATTTTTCGTTATAGAACTTGGCTTGTATATTCCAACGATGGGCTTCCTCAAATGCCCTACGTCTTCGTGATCAACCAAGTTGGATGCACACCCATTAGTTTATTTCGTTGAGCTTTCATTCATTCTTAGCTCTAGTGCATCTGTTGCATGGCAATCCCTACTCACTCAAATTGATATCTATTGATGGGCATCTCCATAGCCCGTTGATACGCCTAGTCGATGTGAGACTATCTCCCTCTTTTTGTCTTCTCCACAACCACCTCTATTCCACCCATAGTGCTATATCCATGGCTCACGCTCATGTATTGCGTGAAAGTTGAAAGGTTTGAAAAGATAGAGCATGAAAACAAATGCCTGGCTGAAATCGGGGTTATGCATGATATGAATATTTTTGTGTGATAATAAGGGAGCATAGCCAACACTATATGATTTTGAAGGGATAACTTTCTTTAGCCATAGTATTTTGAGAAGACATGATTGCTTTGTTAGTATTGCTTGAAGTATTGTTATTTCTTATGTCAGTATAGACTTTTGTCTTGAATCTTTCAGATTTGAACATTCATGCCACAATTAAAAAAATTACATTGAAAAACTATATTGGTTAGCATTCCACATCAAAAATTCTTTCTTTATCATTTACCTACTAGAGGACGAGCAGGAATTAAGCTTGGGGATGCTTGATACGTCTCCAACGTATCTATAATTTTTTATTATTCCATGCTATTATTTAGGAAGTCTTGGATGTTTAATGGGCTTTATCATTCACTTTTATATCATTTTTGGGACTAACCTGCTAACCCAAAGGCCCAGTCCAGACTGCTGTTTTTTGCCTATTTCAGGGTTTTGCAGAAAAGGAATATCAAATGGAGTCCAAACAGAATGAAACCTTCGCGAGAGATATTTTTGGAGGAAATCACGCTCGGGAAACGTCAGGACCAAGTCAGGGGACGAAAGGCCAGCCCTCGAGGGTGGCGGGCGCGCCCCCTTCCCAGGGCGCGCCCCCTGCCTTAAGGCTGGTCCACACGGCTCCCGGTGCCCTCCTTTTTCCTATATATACCTACGTACCCCAGAAACTCCATACGCAGAGAGAAAACCCTAATTCCATCGCCGTAGCTTCTGTTCGCGTGGTTATCCCATCTTGGAGCCTGTTCCGGGAGGGGGATCTATCACGGAGGCCGTCATCATCATCATCATCGCCCTCACCATGAGTTGTGAGTAGTTTACCACAGACCTTCGGGTCCATAGCTAGTATCTAGATTGCTTCTTCCCTCTCTCCGGATCTCAATACAAAGTTCTCCTCGGTCTTCGAGGAGATCTATTTGATGTAATCTCTTTTTGCGGTGTGTTTGTCGAGATCCGATGAATTGTGAGTTTATGATCAAGGTTATCTATGAAAGATATTTGGTTCTTCTCTAAACTTTTTATGTGTGCTCATAATATCCTTGCAAGTCTTTTCGAATTATTGGTTTGGTTTGGCCTACTAGATCTATAGTTCTTGCAATGGGAGAAGTGCTTGGCTTTGGGTTCAATCTTGAGGTGTCCTTTCCCAGTGATAGTAGGGGCAGCAAGGCACGTATTGTATTTAAGGATGGCAATTTTATCCATGGACATGGATATCCATGGATATCCGACCCGAATGGATAGGGTTTGGATATGCTTTTGTGTCCATGGGCAGCGCCCAAACCCGACCCGATTACTCGTGGGTAGGGCATGGATATAATCTTGTACCCGTGGGTATATCCAAACCCGACCATAGTTTGACTTATTAGAAAAAATCTGCTATCCCTACCCCGCAGTCACATGCCCCACTGCAATTTTACACTTTGTTATCCAAAACATGCAAAAGAAATTACACAATCCTCGTCATAACTTTTATTAGTTGACATTCAATCCCAACTGTAACATACCCCAATGCCCTTCCCTTATTTTTATCTCCTTGTTAAATGACTTGTCATTCTCATTTGTTAGAAAAATACTAAATGATTTTATGTTGTTAGTGGACGTTGATTTACCATAAGTGAAGCACCGCCTGCCACAAAGTGAAGAATGGAAGATCTTATGTTAACATTGTGTTATGTCTTATTTATATAGCTAGAGAGGACCCAATGGATATCCAGTGGGTATGGATATCCATCGGGTTTGGACATGGACATGATTTTTCACCCATGGATTTTTTCATGGGCGGGCAAAAACTGTCTTCATGGATATGGATTTGGTATTGTTCAACCCGCTCCAAACCCGACCCATTGCCATCCTTAATTGTATTGTTGACATCGAGGATAAAAAGATGGGGTTTTCATCATATTTCTTGAGTTTAGTCATCTACATCATGTCATCTTGCTTAAGGCGTTACTCTGTTCGTATGAACTCAATACACTAGATGCATGTTGGATAGCGGTCGATGTGTGGAGTAATAGTAGTAGATGCAGAATCGTTTCGGTCTACTTGTCTCGGACGTGATGCCTATATACAATGATCATGCCTAGATAGTCTCATAATTATTTGCTTTTCTATCAATTGCTCAACAGCAATTTGTTTACCCGCCGTAGAATATCGCTATCATGAGAGAAGCCACTAGAGAAAACTATGGCCCCGGGTCTATTCTCAACATATCAGTCTACATCTACTTTACTTTTCTTGCTTTTATTTGTTGTTTCATTAAACCAAAAATACCAAAAATATAATTATCATCTCTATCAGATCTCACTCTCGTAAGTGACCGTAAAGGGATTGACAACCCCTTATCGCGTTGGCTGCGAAGTTCTTATTTGTTTGTGCAGGTGCGAGGGACTTGCACGTGGTCTCCTACTAGATTGATACCTTGGTTCTCAAAAACTGAGGGAAATACTTACGCTATTGTGCTGCATCTCCGTTTCCTCTTCGAGGGAATACAACGCAAGCTCAAGAGGTAGCAAAGGACGCTCAACCCTCCTCGTCGGAGCTGCAGAGGTCGACGTACTTTGCAGCCTGCTCCTCGCGTATGCGGCGCCACTCATCCTCCTTCTCCTTGGCGGTGAGGTTGGCGGCAACCACCTCCCGCCACTAGAGGGCTTCGAGCTCCTTGGCGTGGCATCCGCGCTCCGCCTCCTCGCGCATGCTCCGTAGGCGATGGCAGCCGCAACGGCGTCGACGTCGATGACGTAGTCTTCCGGCCCAACGACTCCGCGGCGACCGAGTGGAGCGGGCTCCTTCGGCTCCTCCTCGTCCTCTGACCACTCCCTCTTCACGGGGAGAAGGCCTGCGCCGGAGGAGGAGTAGCTCCCGATGTACAAAGATCTCGCGGAGGAGAAGGACGTGTGCCGGCGGTCGTACTCCTCCGTCTCGCTCCGCTGGAAGCTCACCGGCGGCGATAGGCCGCGGTTGGTCCACTTCCAGGCCCCGCGCTTCCTCGCGCCGTCCGACCGGACGCACCGCTCACGCACCAAGTCTCTTTCGCCGCCGGATCTGCTGCCGGAGCCACGTCCGGAGCTCCACATTCGGCCCCACATGGCGGCTGGAGGCGTGGCGGGTGGTCGCCGGCGGCGTGAAATGTGGAGAGCGGAAAGGGGAATCGCGTGGCTCGGCGGCGGTGGGGGGTAGGGTTTGGACCCGCAAACGAGTCACGGAACCACGAATATAGTGGTCGGGGCGTGCAGTTTGCGGGCCGCGGCAAAAAAATTGCGGGCTCGGCGAGTATGTGGGCTCTGTTCTGGCTAGAAAATTGGGCTGAGCCCGCATACTCGCCGGAATTTTGCGGGTCTACATGTTTTGCGGGGTCTGCTAGAGTTGCTCTTAAGGCATTACTATGTTTGTCCTGAACTTAATACCATATATGCATGTTGGATAACGATCAAGATTGGTTGAGTAATAGTATTAGATGCAGGCATGAGTCGGTCTACTTGTCTCGGACGTGATGCCTATATACATGATCATTCCCTTGGATGTCATCATAACTATGCGCTTTTCTATCAATTACCCAACAGTAATTTGTTCACCCACCATATGATATGTGTTCGAGAGAGAAGCCTCTAGTGAAAACTATGGCCCCTGGGTCTAATTTAATCATATATTAAAATACAAAAATACCTTGCTGCAATTTTACTACTTTTATTTTGTTTTTCAATGTATCCATCTACCTATACAAGATTTGATCCTTGCAAGTAATGAGTTCAAGGGGATTGAGAACCCTCTTACCCGCGTTGGGTGCAAATATTTTCTTTTGTGTGTGCATGTGTTGTTCACGAGGCTTTGTGTGATTCTCCTACTAGATTGATACCTTGGTTTTCACTTAGGAAAATACTTATAAGTATTGTGTTGCATCTCCTCTCCTCTTCGAGGAAAATCCCAACACATCTCACAAATAGCAGGAAGAATTTCTGGCACCATTAATTGTCGGGGAGACATCATCAAAACCTATCAAGTACCTACACACAAACTATCATCTAGTTGCTCTACTTTTTTTGCCTTTTTATTTTCCTTTGCATCTCGTTTTCATCGCCCCCACTTCTCATAAAAATAGAAAAACACAAAAATATTTCCTTTGTTATTTTGCTTGTTTACTTGCTTGCTTTACCACTATGTCTAGTGATGTTATTCCCCCTCTCTCCGGATTTTGAGGTTTTGTACTTCAAGCAAAAACAAGGAGAGAATTTAAAAGATGCTTGGTATAGAATAATAAAATCTTATCGTTTTTCACCGTAAAGGGGGACATCAAAATCTTGCTTAGACACTTTTATGTAGGGCTCACCATGCCTAGTAGACAACTTCTAGACTTTTTCACTAAAGGTCCAGCACATCTAATGAAATAGTAGAGGGGGTGGTAGGAAATCCATCCCCATAAAAGGGATTTATTTATACTCAAGAGGGAATCCAAATCCTAGAGAAATTGGGGGACTTGTAGAAAAGTTTAATTGAATTGCAAAAGTCTAATGAACCATTTAAATCCCTTAATTCTAATGCCAATTGCATGAATTCCCTTCTTACTCTTTGTAAAAAAGGCTTGATACATTAGATAACAAAATTGCTTCATTGTCTGGCAATATTGGGAAATGTAACAAACCATCGGGTTTTGAGAAAATCCCATCTCGAGTGATGAAAGCTAAGAATGATAATACTTAAAACAATGCATTACGCCTAGCTAGGGGCATAAAACAATAGGCTTGTTGGGAGGCAATCCAATAGTTAACTTTAAAAAATTGTTTTTGTTTCTTTATGTGACTCTTCACAACTAGTCTACTATTATGATTATGTTTTTTATTTTTTAATTAGTGCTTGTTCCAAGTAAAGCCTTTCGTATGATGTGGTTGATAGTTGTCTTGATTTTGTGAAAAACTGAAAGTTTTGTTTCAAGTGTAGAAAATTATAATAATTTATTACAATGTGATAATTTGCTTCAATTTTTACACATGATTGATATACAAATTCCCATATTTTCCTATTTTTAAAGAATTTTTAGATTTGCATAAATATGGTAATTGTTCATACTATTATAGACAATTCTATTTTAGACAGATTTTGTTTTGGTTGCATAGTTTGCTTGTTTCGATGATGCTATGGATTATATCGGGGGTATAAGTCATGGAGAAGTTATAGTACAATAGGTATTATGCAATAATAAAATATTAATGGTTTCATAACAGTACCTAAAGTTTATAATTTGTTTATTGTACTGACGGATCTCACGAGGTTTCTATTGAGTTTTGTGTGTTGAAGTTTTCAAGTTTTGGGTGAGATCACGATGGATGAAGGAATAAGGAGCTGCAAGACCCTAATCTTGGGGTTGCCCAAGGCATGCCAAGGTAATATTCAAGGTGACCCAAGCATCTAACCTTGGGGGATGGCATCCCCTCTTTCGTCTACAATCCATCGCTATACTACTTGGATCTATATTTTCATTCATCACATGAGTTTTTCTTGGAGCATCTTGTATTATAGTAGTCTTTGCTTTGTCTTATTTTTACTTTGCCACAATCATTATATTTTTGCACACACGTTTTGAGAGGGAGACGCATCTATTCGCGAGTTCTTAGAATATTATATGTGCTTCAATTATATCTTTTGGGCTAGGCAGTTGCTGTAGTGCTTCACTTATATCTTCTAAAGCACAGTGATAATTATATAAGAAATAGTTACACTGTCATGTTTCACTTATATCTTTTTGAGAGTCTAATAAAAAGTAACGGCAATATGCACATGTTATGAAGCTAGTCCAGATATGGTAGGTATCCAAGGGGGTATAATAAAAACTTTTATGTAGAACACTAAATATGAAATGTATGGTTTAATAATATTAATGTCATAATATGAAAGGATATATAGGTTCATGATCATTGGTTGGTAGAAATATCGGTATTAAAGCTTGTTATTAACTTCTCATCTAAGTGTTGGTCACGGCATGGTGGGGAAGTCCGAGTATACTTAGGTTTGGCTGAAATCCTATGTGTTGTCATAATCGTCGGTGCACGATGTTTAACTCCTTCCAACCTTCTCCCTATGGTCATGAGGGAATTACTTTGCTTCGAGGGATATTAGGCTTTCAATAAGTATATGAGTTCTTTATGACTAATGTGAGTCCATGGATTATATGCACTCCTATCTTTCTGTAATTTGCAAGCCTCTCTAGTACTGTGCAATGCCCTTTCTCACCTCAAGACTTGACGCAAATATAGCTGGTGCATCCACACCCCATTGTATGATAAGCTCTATCATACATAATCCTCCTTTTACCTTCCTCAAAACAGCCACCATACCTACCTATCATTGCATTTTCATAGCCATTCCGAGATATATTGCCATGCAACTTCCACCATTCCATTTATATGACATACACATGCATTGTAATATTGCTTTGCATAATCATATAGCAGACATAGTATTTGTGGCTCAGCCACCGTTCATCATTATTATACATGTTGTGCTAGATCATTGCACATCCTTGTACACTGCCAGAAGAATACATGACAATGTCCTAGACTAGGGGTACTAACCTGGTCCACCTGCATTCTTCGGGCTAGGCCCATGGGCCCTCATCCTTCTCAAGATGGAATCTGGAAGCCGCACGCTGGAGGCATAATCAAGACTACATAATTCAAGACTCCAAGACTTCTCTTGTCGCCTCCATGCCTAGATACCCTACCTGGCGTGTATATAAGCAAAGGGTTTAGCCCTTAGTTGGGACTTCAACACAATCGCATTCCCCTAGCCCTAGAGTTAGAACACATCTTACGATCTTGAGGTAGATCAACTATGTACTCTATACATTTCCATCAATATAAATAAGAGCAAGACGTAGGGTTTTTACCTCCATCAAGAGGGCCCGAACCTGGGTAAAGATTGTCTTCTTGTTCCTGTTACCATCTTTCGGAGATCCACTTCTCGAGACCTGACACATCTCCAATGTATCTATAATTTTTTATTCTTCCATGCTATTATAGTATCAATCTTGGATGTTTTATATACATTTACAAGCACTTATATATCATTTTTTGGGACTAAGCTATTAACTTAGTGCCCAGTGCCAGTTGTTGTTTTTGCCTATTTTTGGTTTTTTAGAATATCAATATCAAACGAAGTCAAAATGCCAAGAAAATTTTTGGAGATCTTTTTCTCGACAAAAGAGACACTGGAATCTTTGGGAGAGGGCTAGAAGATGGAAGGTGGGCCCACAAGGCACCAGGGCGTGCCCAGGTGGGATGGCGGCGCCCTGGTGCTTCATGGGGACTACACCGCTCTGTTTGACCTAACTCCGCCTCTATAAATTCTCTAAAATTGTGCAACCAATAGAGAGCCAGACAAAATACTTTTTTCGCCGCCGCAAGTTCCTGTTCGTGAGAGATCCCATCTAGAGGTCATTTCTCGCACTCTGTCGGAGGGGGAATCAATCATGGAGGGGCTCTACATCAACCTTGCAGCCCCTCCGATGATGTGTGAGTACTTTACCATGGACTTACGAGTCCATAGTTAGTATTTAGAAGGATTCTTCTCTCTCTTTGATCTTTAATACAATGTTCTCCTTGATGTTCTTGGAGATATTTTGATGTAATGACTTTTTGCGGTGTGTTTGTTGGGATCCGATGAATTGTGAGTTTATGATCAGATTATCCATGAATATTATTTTAGTTTTCACTGAACTCTTTTATGCATGATTACCATAGCTTCATATTTCTCTCCGATCTATTGATTTGGTTAGGACAACTAGATTGATTTGTCTTGCAATGGGAGAGGTGCTTTGTAATGGGTTCGATCTTGCAGTCCTCAATCCAAGTGACAGAAAGGGACATGACACATATTTGTATTGTTGCCATTAAGAATACAAAGATGGGGTTTATTCATCAGTGAGTTTACTTTGTCTACATCATGTCATCTTGATTAATGCGTTACTCCGTTCTTTATGAACTTAATACTCTAGATGCATGCTGGATAGTGGTCGATGTGTGCACTAATAGTAGTAGATGCAGAATTGTTTCGCTCTACTTGTATCACACGTGATGCCTATATATGATCGTTGCCTTGTATATCATAATAATTATTTGATTTTCTATAAATTGCCCAATAGTAATTTGTTTACCCATTCTATTGTTTACCCATTGTATGCTATTTTCAAGAGAGAAGCCTCTAGTGAAAACTATGGCCCCCGGGTAATATTCAAGGACTCCCAAGCAACTAAGTACCCGGGTCTACTTTTATCATATAACAAAAACCACAAAAATACCTTGCTGTATTTTTTTTATTATTTTTTTTTTCTATCTATCTATCAATCAATACACAATTTAATCTTGCAATTAACCATCGACGGATTGACAACCCCTTGTTCGCGTTGGGTTGGAAGGATTTGTTGTCTGTGTGCAGGTGCTGCTAATGAGGTGTTGCGTGATTCTCCTACTGGATTGATAACCTTGGTTCTTAACTCAGGGAAATACTTATTTGTATTGTACTGCATCATCCTCTCCTCTTCGAGGAAATTTCAACGCAGTTCACAAGTAGCAGGAAGAATTTCTAGCGCCGTTGTCGAGGAGACATCTATCAAGTACCTACATACAAATTTTCATCTCCTTGCATTTACATTATTTGCTATTTGCCTCTAGTCTTCATCTCCCGCACTTATTTTTCTTGCAAAAATATAAAAATGTTTTCCATTAACCTTTTGTGTTTGGCTCTTTGTTTGCTTATTTATGGCTAGCATAACTATCCCTCCTTTGTCACAGGATTTTGAAATTATCTACATCAAACAGAAACAAGGAGAAAATCTGAAGGATGCTTGTTATAGGTTGATGGAATTATCGTGTTTGCAATATAAAAGGGGATCTAAAACAATTGCTTTGCAATTTTTATATAGGTTTAACCATGCCCCATACACAACTTCTGGATTTTGCCGCGAAAGGGAATTTTACTGAGAGTGATGCTAATATCGCCTATCAAATAATAGAGGGTATATTGGGGGCTCCACCACCGCAAAAGGGAATTATTTTAACTCAAGAGGGGATTCAAATATTAGACCAATTGGTGACATGCAGAAAATTTTGATTGAGTAGCAAAAGTCTAATGGACCTCTCAAAAATATTAATGGAAATCTCAATTTCATGATTATGTTTATTACACTTTGCAATAAGCGGTAGGATATTTTAGATCTTAAAATTTCCTAATTTCCCCAGAATTGTGGGAAACGTAAAGAACCTCCTGGGTTTGAGAAGACTCCCACAAAGATCAACAAAACTAAGGATGACAACACTTGAACATATGCATTATGCCTAGCTAGGGGCGTAAAACAATAGCGCTGGTTGGGAGGGCAACCCAATATTATCTTTATTTTATTGTTTCTTTAATGTTTTTCAATGAGCACACAATTATGCTTCTCTTTTGGATGTGTTTTTATGTTTTAATTAGTGTTTGTGCCAAGCAAATCCTTTGGGATGATTCGGTTGATAGTTAATTTGATTTTGTGCAAAAACATAAACTTTTGCGTCCACCTTATTCCGAACCAAGAGATTTGTTGTGGAATTTGTCAATTGAGTAAAGTAATAATATTAAGAACTAGATCATCTAACCCCATTGAATGAAAAATGAAATTCGATTTTCAAGGAAATTTTTGAATAAGAGATAAATAAACAATTGAATTTGAAAAAAAACTTCTTTCTATTTTGGATAATTTCTAGCAGAATTGTCTACAGTTTCTGGAGTGTGAACAATTTCTACAGTTTTTACAAGTAACTGATATAGAAATTGCCCAGGTTTTCCTTATTTTTCAGGATTTTTAGAGTTGCAGAAGTATAGTCTCTAATTGAATCTTTACAGACTGTTCTATTTTTGACATATTCTATTTTCGTTGCATTGTTTGCTTGTTTTGATGAATCTATGGGTTGTATCAGGGGGTATAAACCATGGTGAAGTTAGAATACAGTAGGTATAATGCAATAATAAAATATGAATGGGTTTGCAACAATACTTAAAGTAAGGATTAGTTTTATTATACTAACGGATCTCACAAGTTTTCAAGTTTTGGGTGAGATCAAGATGGATGAAGGAATAAGGAGTGGCAAGAACCTAAGCTTGGGGATTCCCAAGGCAGCCTAGGGTAATATTCAAGGACTCCCAAGCAACTAAGCCCCCATGTCTACTTTTATCATATATCAAAAACTAAAAATACCTTGTTGCACATTTTCTTTATTTATTTTATTTTGTATTTTTTGTTATAACTATCAATTACTACACAATTGGTAATCCCTTGTTCGTGTTGGGTTTCAAGGATTTGTTGTTTGCGCGAAGTTGCTGCTAACGATGTGTTGCGTGACTCTCCTGATGGATTGATAACCTTGGTTCTTAACTGAGGGAAATACTTATATCTATTGTAATGCATCATCCTTTACTCTTCGGGGAAATCCCAACGCAGTTCACAAGTAGCAAGACCCCCTACCCCTAAGTATGCTAGTTTTCACACCGACACAGATGCTTTCATTGAGAGTTTCGTTGTAACATCGGCAAAGGATTGATGGGATCGTTGGTTAACGACTCCAACCTTGCGAGCATGATTCCCGTGCCCGAAACTTCTACCACTGAAGCGCCCTTTCCCCTTCGCGAGATAGAGTTGACCCATGACTCCTATCCAGCCCCGGCCGAACCCCCTTTTGAGGGCGAAGGGCCGAGGTATTTTGTGGAAAGTGACTCAAACAGCGGCCGGCTAGACGCGGCCGTTCAATTTGATCTTTAAATCAGTTCGGCCCGTCCGACGGCCACATGCCTATCACGGGATGAGGATGGTAGGGCTTCAAGCTCGCGACCCATAGAGATCGAAACTTGCCCGCCCACCTCCCACATCGAGTATTGTCTTGACAACTCGGGCCCACCAGATGTCTGGGATCTGGCTTACATGCAACAACTCCCTAGCGAATCAATCAGATAGTTCTGGGTCAGGTTCTTGTTGGTCAAAAACAAGATACCGGACTACCAGGAATCAGATATTATAACTATTTTCTAGCACGAATGCAAGGATAAAGGCGCTTTGTACGCCCTCGCCCGTCTCTGTGTCCAAACACTCCCGGAATTATCCGATCTGGTGTCCAAATTATGCACCATCGAAGATGCTTAGCTGGCCAGGAAAAGCATAGATTTGATTTGTGAACACAATTTAAAACATGATAGACCCGTACCTCAGTGCGAGTCCTGCATGCGGAACATACTGGCAGAGCGACCTCGAAATAACAAGAAAACATCTTGCCACCCCGGGACTGTCCTTTATGGCCTCTTGGATAAACCATGCCTGATACATACTACTTTGCTTAATTCCCGCCTGACTCACAGCCTTCACGACTGTTGGGTGATGAGGCAAGTGGCTAAAGGAGACCCGCCCTCCTTGCAGGCACCCCCAATCACGCAGAAGAGTCCTCAGGCGAGGACGAGGTCATGATGATTTTTGAGACCTTCATGTCCAACAACCATTGCAAACAGGCCCTGCGTGAAATCAATTCTATTCGGCAGGTGCCAATTCAGGGTGTTTGGATAGACACGCCAATCACCTTTGATCATAAAGATCGGCCGAGGTCGACCCCAAACAGGTGCCCCGCCGCACTAGTCCTCGACCAAATTATGGGCGGTTGCCTTCGTCAGAAAGTACTCATGGACGGAGTCACGGAGGTAGTAACTTAAATCTGATATATGCAGACACTTTGGACAGAATGCAAATCAATAAATCGTCCATAGAACATAGTATCACCACCTTAAAGGTATCATACATGGGCGAGAAGCACGCTACAACAAAAAAATAACATTGGACGTGGTCTTCGGAACACCGGACAATTACCAATGCGAAGAATGTACGTTCCACATCACCCCTTTTTGAGTGGATATTGAAGGAAATATGTGATAGAGGCATTAATTTATATTTCCTTATTCATGATAAATGTTTATTATTCATGCTAGAATTGTATTGATCGGAAACCTTAGTACATGTGTGAATACATAGACAAACACTATGTCCCTGGTGAGCCTCTACTAGACTAGCTCGTTAATCAAAGATGGTTAAGGTTTCCTAACCATAGACATGAGTTGTCACTCGATAATGGGATCACATCATTAGTAGAATGATGTGATGGACAAGACCCACCCATCAGCTTAGCATTATGATCGTTCAGTTTTATTGCTATTGCTTTCTTAATGTCAAATACATATTCCTTCGACTATGAGATTATGCTACTCCCGAATACCGTAGGAATGCGTTGTGCGCTATGAAATGTCACAAAGTAACTGGATGGTTATAAAGATGCTCTACAGGTATCTTTGAAGGTGTTTGTTGAGTTAGCATAGATCAAGATTAGGATTTGTCACTCCAAGTATGGGAGAGATATCTCTGGGCCTTCTCGGTAGTACACATCATAAGAAGCCTTGCAAGCAAAGTGACTAATGAGTTAGTTGCATGATGATGTATTACAGAACGAGTAAAGAGACTTGCCAGTAACGAGATTGAACTAGGTATGAAGATACCGATGATCGAATCTCGGGCAAGTAACATACCGATGGACAAAAGGAATAACGTGTGTTGTCATAACAGTTCGACCGATAAAGATCTTCATAGAATATGTAGGAGGCAATATGAGCATCTAGGTTCCGCCATTGGTTATTGACCGGAGAAGTGTCTCGGTCATGTCTACATAGTTCTCGAACCCGTAGGGTCCGCATGCTTAACGTTTGATGACGATATTGTATTATATGAGTTATGTGATTTGGTGACCGAATGTTGTTCGGAGTCCTGGATATTATCACAGACATGATGAGGAGTCTTGAAATGGTCGATAGATAAAGATTGATATATAGGAAGATAGTATTCGGGCACCAGAAGTGTTCTGAAGTGTATCCGGTAGTTATCGGAGTACCGGGGGGTTACCGGAACCCCCGGGGGACGTATATGGGCCATATGGGCCATAAGAGGGGAGCACACCAGCCCACAAGGGTGGCCCTCCCCCCTTGGCATGTGGACGAATTGGATAAGGAACAAAGGGGGTTCGGCCCCACCTTCCTTTATCTCTTCCTTCTTCCTTCTCCTACATGTAAAATATGGAAAGGGGGGTCGTATTTGGAAAGACCCCAAGTAGGAATCGGCCTACTTGGGGCGCCCCTTGGCTGCCTCTCCCCCTCCAACATATATATATGTGTGTGGGGGGGAGGGGGCGCCTAGAACACACAACATCAATTGTTAGCCGTGTGCGCCCCCCCCCCCTCCACCATTTACTCCCACGGTCATATCTTCGTAGTGCTTAGGCGAAGCCCCGCGCGGATCACATCACCGTCACCACACCGTCATGCTGACAGAACTCATCTACGTCCTCAACATCTTCCTGGATCAAGAGGACGAGGGACGTCATTGAGCTGAACGTGTGTAGAACTCGGAGGTGCCATACGTTCGGTGCTTGATCGGTCGGAGCGAGAAGAAGTTCGACTACATCAACCGCGATGTTAAACGCTTCCGCTGCCGGTCTACGAGGGTACGTAGGTACACTCTCCCCCTCTCGTTGCTATGCATCTCCTTGATAGATCTTGCGTGTGCATAGGAAATTTTTTGAAATTGGATGCTACGTTCCCCAACAGTGGCATCATGAGCCAGGTCTATGCGTAGATGATATGCACGAGTAGAACACAAAGAGTTGTGGACGGTGATAGTCATACTGCTTACCACCAATGTCTTATTTTGATTCGGCGGTATTATGGGATGAAGCGGCCCGGACCAACCTTACATGACCGCGTTCATAGACCGGTTCCACCGACAGACATGCAACTAGTTTTGCATAAAGGTGGCTGGCGGGTGTTTGTTTATCCTACTTTAGTTGAATCGAATTTGACTGCGGGCGGTCCTTGGAGAAGGCTAAAACAGCAAACTTGATGAAACACCATTGTGGTTTTGTTTCGTAGGTAAGAACGGTTATTGCTAGAAGCCCGTAGCACCCACATAAAACTTGCAACAACAAACTAGAGGGTATCTAACTTGTTTCTGTGGGGCATGTTGTGATGTGATATGATCGAGACGTGATGAGTATACATTATTGTATGAGCTGATCATGTTTTTTAAATTATTGACAACCGACAGGAACCTTATGGTTGTCTCTTTGTTGTATGAAATGCAAGTGCTATGTAATTGCTTTACTTTATCGCTATGAGTTAGCAATAGTTGGCGAGACGACCACGATGCTATGATGGAGATCAAGGTGTCAAGCCGGTGACGATGGAGATCATGATGATGCTCTGGAGATGGAGATCAAAAGCACTAGATGATGATGGCCATATCATGTCACATATTTTGATTGCATGTGATGTTTATCTTTTATGCATCTTATTTTTCTTAGTATGGCAGTAGCATTATAAGATGATCCCTTAACTAAATTTCAAGGTAAAAGTGTTTTCCCTGAGTATGCACCGTTGCTACAGTTCATCGTGTTGAGACACTACGTGATGATCGGGTATGATAGACTCTACGTTCACATACAACGGGTGCAAGACAGTTTTGCACATGCGGAATACTTGGGTTAAACTTGACGAGCCTAGCATGTACAGACATGGCCTCGGAACACTGGAGACCGAAAGGTCGAACGTGAATCATAAAGTAGATATGATCAACGTAGAGATGTTCACCATTGATAACTACTCCATCTCACATGATGATCGGACATGGTTTAGTTGATTTGGATCACGTGTCGTTTAGAGGACTTGAGGGATGTCTATCAAAGTGGGAGTTCTTTTGTAATTTGATTAAATTGAACTTAATTTATCATGAACTTAGTCATGATAATATTTGCATATCTATGTTGTAGATCAATGGCCCGTGCAACCATTCCCTTGAATTTTAATGCATTCCTAGAGAAAGCTAAGTTGAAAGATGATGGTAGCAACTACACGGAATGGGTCCGTAACTTGAGGATTATCCTTATTGTTGCACGGAAGAACTATGTCCTTGATGCACCGCTAGGTGACAAGCCCCCTCCCGCTAATCTAGACGTTGTGAACGTCTGGCAGACGCGGTCAGATGACTACTCTATAGTTCGGTGTGCCATGCTTTACGGCTTAGAATCGGGACTTCAAAGACGTTTTGAACGTCATGGAGCATATGAGATGTTCCAGGAGTTGAAGTTAATATTTCAAGAAAATGCCCGAGTTGAGAGATATGAAGTCTCCAACAAGTTCTACAGCTGCAAGATGGAGGAGAACAGTCATGTCAGTGAACACATACTCAGAATGTCTGGATATCGTAATCACTTGACTCAGCTGGGAGTTAATCTTACAGATGATAGTGTCATTGACAGAGTTCTCCAATCACCGCCACCATGCTATAAAGGCTTCGCGATGGACTATAATATGCAAGCGATGGAGAAAACAATTCCCGAGCTCTTCACAATGCTCAAAGCTGCGGAGGTAGAAATCAAGAAGGAGCATCAAGTGTTGATGGTTAACAAGACCACTGGTTTCAAGAAAAGTGGCAAGGGAAATAAAGGGAACTTCAAGAAGAATGGCATGCAAGTTGCCACTCCTGGGAAGAAGCCCAAAATTGGCCCCAAGCCTGAAACTAAGTGCTTCTACTGCAAAGGGACTGGTCACTGGAAGCAGAACGGTCCCAAGTATTTGGCGGATAAGAAGGATGGCAAAGTGAACAAAGGTATATTTGATATACATGGTATTGATGTGTACCTTACTAATTCTCGTAGTAGCGCCTGGGTATTTGATACTGGTTCGGTTTCTCATATTTGTAACTCAAAATAGGAGCTGCAGATTAAACGAAGATTGGCTAAGGACGAGGTGACGATGCGCGTGGGAAATGGTTCCAAGGTCGATGTGATCACCGTCGGCACGCTACCTCTACATCTACCTTTGAGATTAGTTTTAGACCTAAATAATTGTTATTTGATGGCGGTGTTGAGCATGAACGTTATATTTGGATCTTGTTTAGTGTGACACAGTTATTCATTCAAATCAGAGAATAATGGTTGTTCTACTTATATGAGTAATATCTTTTATGGTGATACACCTTTAAAGAATGGTCTATTTTTGTTGAATCTCGATTGTGGTGATACACATATTCATAATATTGATGTCGAAACATGCACTACAAAAAAAAGACACATCCATGACATTTTGGTCCGAACGAAACTTTTTTCTGTCATACTTATGACACTTCTATGACAATAATTGTGACAAAACACAGTATCATCATAGATGTGGTGCGGTCCTACTTCTATGACAAAAAATCATGACAGAAAATGGGCTTTTCGTCCTGGGCGGGCCGGAGACGCGGCTGCATGATATTCTTTGGGCCGTCCATGACGGAGAAAACCATGGTAGAAGCAAGGGCGAGGAAAATATCAGGGTGTTCCCGGTTACGGTGGTTGGTCGGGGCCGAGCGATGCGCGTATCTCTCGTACACGCACGCGCGTGGGTGCGAGGCGTTGGGCTCTAACTAAACCCGAGCGAGGCATTGGGCTCTAACTGAACCCAAGTGATTGCACTGCAGGCTACACGTTACTGAACCCGAGCGATCGATCGATGGTTGTTAACTGAACTCGATCGAGCGATTCCTTCGCTACTCTTGCTAACTGAAGCCGATCGATGCTGCCTCTGCATGAACAGTGAGCGTTGCTGGGGGGTTTGGATGAACAGTTCCCGGTTGGGGTGGCTGAATAGGACCCCGTGGTGTTGCCTCTGCATGAACAGGACCCCGTTCGATCGAGCCGGTTGGGGCTGCATGAACAAGACCCCGTGGAGGGCTGCATGAATAGGACCACCCCGTGGAGGGCTGCATGAACAATAGACGATGGAGGGTTGGATGAACAGTAGCCCGTGGAGGGGTGGTTGAACAGGATCCCATGGAGAGGGTTGGTTGAACAGTAGCCGGTGGAGTAGCGCGCGGTGGAGGCTGAACAATCGCAGGTGGAGGCTGGAGGAGGTCGACGGTGGATGAACAGTAGCCCGTGGAGGCTGGAGGGGGTCGACGGTGGTGATGAACAGTATCCCGTGGAGTCCCGTTTTGCGGTACGCCACACCCCTCCCGATGAACAGGACCCCCGTTTTGACCGTAGCGTGCCAACACAAGTCTGTTTCCTCCGTTTTGCGGTACGCCACACCCCTCCCGATGAACAAGACCCCCGTTTCGACCGTAGCGCTCCAACACAAGTCCGTTTCCTCCGTTTTGTGGTACGCCACACCCCTCCTGATCAACAGGACCCCCGTTTCAACCGTAGCGCTCCAACACAAGTATGTTTCCTCCGTCTTGCGGTACGCCACACCTCTCCCGATCAACAGGACCCCCTTTCGACCGTAGGAGGTCCGTTTCCTCCGTTTTGCAGTACGCCAGACCCCTCCCAGTGAAAAGGATCCCGTTTCGAACGTGGCCGGTCGAACACAAGGCCGTTTCCTCCGTTCTGCGGTATGCCACACCTCGTTTCCATCGGCTGTTCCATCCAAGCCCTCCCGATGAACACGACGACGCATTCCGTTCCGACCTAGCTGGTTGGCTCCACATGAACACGACGACGTTGTTTCTCCATTCTGACCCAGCCATGTACACGAGCCCTGGCTGTACGTATGCGAAGGGTAGGCGTTCGAGACCCTGCCCGTATGTACATACGTGGCCGTATTTTCTTTCTTGCACACTTGCCGTTGTACGTACGTGTACATGCTACGTGCGCGCCTCTACATCGACCAGCATGTACGTACACGTTCGCGACCAGAATGACAACGCTACGTACGCTTCGATCAGGTGGGTCCCGACTGTCAGGCACTTCCTTGCCTGCGAAGATGTAGCTGGTGGGTCCCAACAGTCAAGGGGGCGAATCGTTTTTTTTTTGCCCGGACGCACTTCCTTGTGTGCGAAGATGTAGCTGGTGGGTCCCAGGAGTCAGGGGAAACATTTTTTTGCGATATACGGTGGCCCATCCGGTGGGTCCCCGCTGTCTCGTGGAGGAATAATTATTTTGCGCCTAATAAGGAGGCACTTCCTTGCTGCGGCCGTGGACCCAACTATCAGCCTCTCCACGTACAGTTCACGTCCAATGGAAGCCGTTCCTTGACCACGTTGACCACGCCGCGCCGAGAGCACCAGGGCGGTGGACGACGGTGAGGCCTAGGAAGGGGACGACGCGGAGCCGGGGAAGACGCGGCAATGGATGCCCATGCATAGAGGAGTACGAAGGTTCACTGGTTCGCTGCGGTCTGAGGCTACCGTCGCCACAGAATAACAGGGGGTGTGGGTGAGTAGAGGGATGGCCTGGCCAGCGGTCGAAATAGTAGGGGGCAGTGAGGCCTCCGCAGCAGCACAGCCGGCCATGGGAGGCAGGAGCATGCGGCACGACCGGCGCTGCTTTGGGCGGCTAGAGTAACAAGACTAGAGGTTGAATAAGCACTACGACCGTTGGATGGACATCGTACGGTCACTGGAGCTAGAATCGTTCATATGGACTAAGTTGACAAAGCACTCCGTCCCCGTCAACTTAGTAGGCCCACAAGTCAGCCTCCCACCAAGCTGGGTCCCAACCAGCAGAGGGAGAATTCTTTTTTTTGTGCATAATAAGGAGGCGCTTCCGGTGGGTCCGAGCTGACAGCGGGGGGAACATTTTTTTCATGCAATACGGTGGCCCGTCCACTGGGTCCAAGTAGTCAGGGGGGAAAGTTTTTTTCGCAAAATACAGTGGCCCGTCCGGTGGGTCCTGATGGGCCTCGAACCCCTCGTTGGTTACCCCAAGTGGAAGGTGTAAGATGCAGTGTTGTGGAAGTGTTTTCCCTTAGCAAAGATGCCAAGGATCGAATCCCCAGAGACTCCTAGGTTCAACAAGTAGGTGTCAACTGCTAACGGCGTGGATTAGCAATCAACGTGGACCTGCACACAGATACAAATAACTTTGCTCCCAACGAGTACAGAGAGGTTGTCAATCCCTCCGGCCTTGTAGTTCACAAAGGATTAAAAGCAAATGATAGTAGTGATAGATAATGTTTTGCAATAGTAAATAAAAGCGAAAAGTAAATAGCGGATGTGATCAATGATGGTAATATGGACCGGAGTCTCATGATGTTCAGTAGTGATGTCTCTCTCCCAAAAGACGATAAAACAGCTATGTGAGGTAAACAAATTACAGCTGGGCAATTGACAGGACCACGAACGCAAACCAATGCTGACTACATTGCAAGAAAGGTTGAGGTTCAAAGCATGGGCGGTACGCCAAAGTAAGTAGACCGAAATCCATCAATATCTACTACTAATCATCCACCTTGAGATATCTATCCAGAACATCTCGCTGGTATTAAGTTGCGAGTCCCACCCATAGTGTAAACTCAAAGCAACAGACAACTGCATTAAAAGAACTTTGCGTAAAGTAAACAATCCTTGCACCCGCGGGCACAAGCACCGTTGTTTTCCCCCTTGTGGCAATAGCACATCCCCTAGACTCATGTTTCTGTCACTCAAGCTAGTCATCGAGGGGCATGAACCCACAATCGAGCATAA
>LR738713.1:388323007-388414911 GCA_902687465.1 Secale cereale | reverse complement strand
GGGGGGCGCGCCGCCAGGGCGCCTGGAGCCCTGGTGCCCCCCCCCCCGGCTGTCCTTCGGACACACGGTAGTTTCCGGAACGCTGATTTTTTATATAATTTTTCTGGATTTTTCCTGGCAGTTCTCGTAACGTGAAAACCTGAAATACAAAAACAGCCGAAAACAGAAATTGGCACTGGGGTACACTGGATTAGTAAGTTAGTCCAAATATGATCAAAAGTGTATGGAAGTGTATGAATATCATAGCAATATCACCCAAAAGTAGCATGGAGCAAGCAGAAATTATAGATACGTTTTGGACGTATCAGGTCCCTGCTGTGAGGTGGAGGAATAATTATTTTCCGAGTAATAAGGAGGCACTTCTATGCTGCCATCATGGACCCAGCTGTCGGCATCTCCACGTACAGTCCACGTCCGATGGAAGACGTTCCTTGACCATGTTGACCACGCCGCGCGGAGAGCACCAGGGCGGTGGATGATGGTGAGGCCTAGGAAGGGCACTTCGCGGAGCCGGGGAAGACGCGGCAGTGGATGCCCACACGTAGAGGAGTACGAGGGTTCACTGGTTCGCTGCGGTGTGAGGCTGTCGTCGTCGCAGAATAACAGAGGGTGTGGGTGAGTAGAGGGATGGCCTGGCCAGCGGTGGGAGTAGTAGGGGGCGGTGAGGCCTCCGCGGCATCACAACCGGCCACAGGAGGAAGGAGCACGCGGCACGACCGGCGCTGCTTTGGGCGGTTGGAGCAAGAAGACCAGAGGTTGAAGAAGCACTACGGCCGTTGGATGGACATCGTACGGTCACTGCAGCTAGAATCGTTTATATTGACTAAGTTGACAAAGCACTCCGTCCCCGTCAACTTAGTAGGCCCACAAGTCAGCCTCCCACCAAGGTGGGTCCCAACCAGCATGGGGAGTATTCATTTTTTTGTGCGTAATAAGGAGGCACTTCCTTGCGTGCGAAGATATAGCTGGTGAGTCCAAGCTGTCAGCAGCAGTAACTTTTTTTCGCGAAATACAGAGGCCCTTTTGGTGGGTCCCAGATGTCAGGTGGAGGAATCATTATTTTGCGCGTAATAAGGAGGCATTTCCTTGCGTGCGGCCATGGACCCAGCTGTCAGCCTCTCCACGTACAGTCCACTTCATATGCATGTCGGACGTTGACCACGTTGACCAGGCCGCGCCGAGAGCACCAGGGCGGTGGACGGCGGCGAGGACTAGAAAGGGAAAGACACGGAGGCGGGGGAGACTAGGCAGTTGTTTCCCACGCGGAGGGGAGTACGACTGTACGAGGGTTCACTGGTTCGTCTGCCGTTACCGGAGAATAACAGCAGGTGTGGGTGAGTAGAGGGATGGCTATGCCAGCGATGGGAGTACGGTGGGGCGGTGAGGCCTGCGCGGCAGTACAGCCGGCCGCAGGGAGGAGGTAGCAAGCAATCCTGCTGGCGCTTGTTTGAGCGGCTGGAGCAGGAAGAGCAGAGATTGAAGAATCACGACGGCCGTTGGATGGACATCCAATAGTCACTGCTTGTGCGTCAACCTTTTTTTTAGGAAAGCCTCAAATCTGTGGAAAACATCATACAGCCCATCTGCCATTATTTCTAATAATTTACAGCCCATTTGCTAATTCTTAAGGTTTTTTTTGGAGCCCATATTCTTTTTGTTAGTATTACAGCCCATATTGTGGACACGGTTAAAAAATTATACGAAATTTTGCATATTTCGGTGCGGTCCGAACTATTTTTAATCCTGAAATTTCGAGTCACATTCAAACTGATTTTAGAAATAAATGTATATCAATATAAAATCCAACAAATTGTCCACGCATAAAAATCAATGCTATTTAAAATCTCGAAATGAAAGAAAAAGAAATTTGAAACTAATTGTCGGTTTGATGTGTTTTAAAAATGTATAGCCCATTTCTCATTACTGATAGGCCATTTTCTCGGCCAGCCGAATGAAGCTCTCCTCGTCTTGAAAGATTTGCAGCCCAACAGGCCTGACAAAGCGACTTACTTGGCAAATCACAAAAAACTGGGCTGTGGCCATGGACCCCAGCTGTCAGCCTCTCCACGTATAGTATTCTTCCGATGGAAGTCGGTCGTTGACCACATTGACCACGCTGCGCCGAGAGCACCAAGGCGGTGGACGATGGCGAGGCCTAGGAAGGGGACGATGTGGAGCCGGGGAAGACGCGGCAGTGGATGCCCACGCGGAGAGGAGTACGAGGGTTCACTGGTTCGGCTGCGGTGTGAGGCTACCGTCGCCGCGGAATAACAGGGGGTGTGGGTGAGTGGAGGGATGACCTGGCCAGCGATGGGAGTAGTATGGGGGCAGTGAGGCCTCCGCGGCAGCACAGCCGGCCACGGGAGGCAGGAGCAGGCGGCACGACCGGCGCTGCTTTGGGCGGCTGGAGCAAGAAGACCAGAGGTTGAAGAAGCACTACGGCCGTTGGATGGACATCATACGGTCACTGGAGCTAGAATCGTTCATATTGACTAAGTTGACAAAGCACTCCGTCCCTGTCAACATAGTAGGCCCACAAGTCAGCCTCCCACTGTGGTGGGTCCTAACTAGCAGGGAGTCGCAGACGGAGAGGTGTACGAGGGTTAACTGGTTCTGGTGCGGTGTGGTTCGGCAGTCGGTGGAGAAGAACAGGTGTTGTGGAGGGGTGGAGGTATGGTCTGGCCAACGGAGGAGTAGCGCTTCACTACGAAGCGTGCTAAGCAGAGCTGCTAGCAGCAGGACGCGTGAGCAGGTGGTCCCGACGGCGCTGGAGGAAGAAGACGAGAGATTGAAGATGGATGCCGGTCGTTGGATGTAAATCCAACGGCTAACGATGTCAGAATCATTTGTTGACTAAGTTGACAACGACTTGCATTGGCTTCGGCCTATTGGCCCACATTTCAGCCTCCAAAAATGAGGCACGTATTCAACCCATTTTTTCAAAATTTCTAGCCTTTTTTTGCGGGGTAGAATTTACAATCCATTTGATCTTCTTTTTTTGAATTACAGTCCATTAGCTGAGCTGGGTGAACAAATAATGTAGTGTCCATGCAGCCCATTTATGTTTTTCCTACAAAATTACAAGCCATTTGCACTTTCTAGAAATACACGATTTTGCTGGGCTGATTATAATTATAATGTTGGGGTGGGCACATCAATGTTATCAAAAAATAAACAGGGGATGAGCATATTGTTATATATATTGGTCATTAAATCTTACCAAGCTTTTATACACAATCACCAGGATTTTCGTTGCCAAAACAAATCCAGGATTTATTGTTAAGAAATTATTTTTATAAGTTAACAAGATGTGGGATATTGTTTTCTTACATATGTAAGTATATGTTAAATATATAATGCCAATAACAATAATATATAATAACATGCAAAATAATTTAAATATATATAATATAGTTAGAAGGGAAACATAAGTTGGACTAGGCGTTCCTATTCTTATATAGAAAAATCGAACAGACATTTGCGTTTTCTTCAAAAAGAAATACAAAAATTGGGTTGCCGATGTTTCAGGAAAAGTAAAACCTCGGATGGGAGGTCCATAGGCCGGTCGATACATGACGGTCCTCAAGAAAATACAAACAGGCATATGGACCTCCCATCCGAGGTCGTGGGCTGTGCATGTTAAAAAAGAAAGCCTAGAAGGGGCAGCCCAAAACCCAGCTGATACTTGCTGCCTGAGTGATAATAAATGATACCTGCCAGCTTCCCGCCTTCGTTGTGAATTTATCTCCTATAGTTACTACGTTGAAGCACCTATAAATGTAATTATGTTAACAAACCCGTCGGCCCCAACGTCAGTATAGCATTAGGAGGAAGTATTTTTCGATGAGGCACTTGCTTGCGTACGGCCATAGACCTGGTGGGTCCCGACTATCCGCCTCTCCACGTATAGTCCTCTCCAGATTCCTCTCGTTTGTTCAGCATGTTCACAATGGCAGATAGCGGCGTCGTGAGACCCGACCACCTGACGAAGTGTCTTATTCGTAACGAAACACCTGAACTAGCCCAGTGGCCGAGTGACACTACCCGAGAGCTGTTCCGCCCGGGTTCGATTCCACCTGTGCAGAGAAAATATCTCCAAAAAATTTGCCTCTGCCTTTATTGACATGTGGATCCCAATTGTCATCTACGCACACCACATCCTACACTTGCCAAAACTTCGTCCCTAGTTTTCTCTGTTTTTCACACACTCGACATTGTGTGGGCATTTTGAAAATAGCATATCTTTTTGACTGTGCATCATATGAAGATGTGTTATGCGTGAATGTTGATCAGCGTGATGTTAACTGGCTGGTAGTTCCAGCGACCATGAATAAAACTTCCAGCATGATGTTAACACTGTTTGAAAAGGTCGTGTTAATATAAATGATCTGCCTCTGAAAGTTGCAGTTTCTTATCTGAAACTGAACTTGGAGTTTCTTATCTGAAACTGAAACTTGCAGTTTCTTCTCTGAGAATCACATTGTCTACACTTTTATAATCCTATGAAACTACATTTTTTAAGTGCTAAAAATAGATCTCTAGAATTCATAAAATACTTCATATGCTCAATACTGCAAATCTGAAATTCAAAGGACATTCATATCTGAAAGTACTCTCAAAATACACAACACAAAACACAATTCACAACCTGGAAATACTAACAACCCTAAGCTCCTCCTGACAATTCACAACCTTCCCGACTATTGGTCTGGGGGGGGGAATTCCTCCTATTCCTCGGCGGCAGACAGCCACCCCGTGAGACAATGTGAACGGCGAGGGAGAGGATGGCGGGGAAGCGTCGTCGGGCCAACTGTTTTTCTCCTCTTGCAGTTGGGTTCGGTCGACGAAGACTCCACCGGCTCGCTCTGGCACGACACCCTCACAAACGGCACCCTGTAGATGCTCAATCCTTCAATCTCTGGTGGATGCTCCATCTGGGATCGATACTTCACAGTGAGCGCCACACATCCCACTGATGATGGTGGATGCCAATGCTTAGATGGAGGAGGGTTGGTGTCGGTAATTTTTACTTGGGACCTCTCACTCTGCATATATGCCGGTTCCATCCGTACATTTGTGCAGTTCCACGAAAATGCAGCTGAATAACCCGGTTTGCACAGATAATGAAAAGGCGTGATTAGATTATAGTGGCACTAGTTGATGAAACATACACTAATAAACAAAAGAAAATATTACATCATACTGGAAATCGACCCAAGTCTCCCTGATACACCTTCTGCCAGTGATGAACATCAGTGTACAGCGGTAGTACAAGGAGGGGCCTTGAGACATTCAAATCTCTATTTTTTGCAGATAACCTAAAATTAAGCACCCCAGTTTGCAGAAACGCTTAAACATTAGCAATGGGACTAGTTGATGAAACATACATTAACAAAGAGAAGCACTTTCTTTATCTACATTGAGAATGAAATGATAGAGAGGACATCGCTCTATTTTAAGTTTTTTACTGTATTATTACTTCATTTTATCAGTGACACTAGGGTCGAGTAGGTGGCAAACGAGGTGTACCGTGTGTCGCAAGGATGAAGGTCGGGGGTGCTTAGACTGGGATGTTGAAGCTGGCTCTTTCAGTCCCTTTCTTCCCCCTGATGTTTTTGTGGTAGCATTTGGATTGTAATCCATACTTGGTCGAGCTGGTGCTGCGTCCCCCTACCTGCCTAGCTTATGTGGTGAACTTGTCTCCTACTAGTACTCAGTATGTTCTAGTAGTAGTTGCATAACTGCCCGTTTACACTAAGATGTTGTCGGATAATGGTTCTCTATGGTTGGGTTTCTTTAATGAAATCGGAGGGAACCCCCTCTTTCGATATATAAAAAAATAGTGGCACTAGCGGTGCCAAAACATTGCCTCAAATTAATAGTGCCACTAGATTAAGGTGCAAAATAATAACACTACTGCTTTATCATGGCAGTGCAAAAATAGTAGCACAAGAGCAGGATCAACATGCAGGATCTTTGGCAAATGGTCAGACCAAAAAGGAACATACCTCGTGATGGGAACCATATCTGTAGTCAATGCCATCGTAGAAGGGATGACACCAGTCACCAACATGGATGATTCAATTCATGGGACCTTTTGGTGCAGTTCACCTAAAATGAAGCAATGTCCCATGAGCTAGCAGCTTCTTCTTCTTCTTCTTTTTTTAAGAAAATGGCTCCAGCCCTGGTTCCATTTCCATCAGAAAATGAAAAGAAGCAACTTATCTTAATGGGAAATTTAGCAGGACTTGAAAAAAAGTGCCATTGATTCATATTACTGGAGGCATTACATTGAAAACAACATTGGTTTATCGTGTCCTTACTTTTAACAGTGTGACTACTACATTTTACCAGTGGCATTACATAAGAGCGGCTCGGGGCAAAAAACATCAAAAGAGGATATCTGGGTTGGTCCCATTTTTGTTCGGTATATAGCCACCTTATACTGTGTGAGGCTAACAAATCTAGTGTTGGACTTACTCTGTTGACTCGTCCCCCAGTACCCACTTTCTTTCCTTTTTCAACCAATAGATCGGGTTTATATTGAGTTTGTACTGCGTCCCCTTTATTTCCCTATTAGACCTAGAGACCAGTTGGATAGCCAGTCTCTGCTACTTTTTGCCCCCATTATTTCCTCTTTTGACCAAGTCCAAGATTCAGGTAACAAATCTTCCCCCACCCCCACCCCTTTCTTCCTTGTTTGAACCAAGTACTACTAGATTCGAGTGCATGAACTAGTTCTACCTCTTAACAGTAAAAAATTAGGTGGTTTTCGAACAGCCGATTGATCCTATCTACACGAGGGGGCCTGAGAAATAGTAAAAGATACAAATGCAGCGACGTCAGGAGCTCGGGAAGTAGAGCAAGGCCGGTTTCAAAGGAAGTTATACCTGAGGGTCGCCGGGATGTCGCTAGGTGGGCGGCGGGAGGCCAGATCTGCGGACACTACGGCAGCGAGGAAGAAGGGGTGGGAGGCCCTCCCTCACCAGCGATGCTTGGGAGAGAATGGCAAGGCATGCTGATCGGGGCGTGCCGGTAGTGGGTAAGAGCCGTCACCGAGGACGACCGCGTGAACGTTGCACCTTCTCACCTTCCCCGGCGGAGAGGATCCGGCTGGATCTGTGACCAGCGGTGAGTAGAGAGAGAGAGTGTGTGGCCACCACTGTCGTGTTTAGATCTGGAGAGGACGAGACAGTGTGAAGAGAGAAACACTAGCAAGCAAGCGTGGAGGCTCCTGACTATAAAGTGGAGTACTAGTTTTATTTTGTCTACCGGCCGGAGCCGGCTTGACATTGTGAATGACTGTCGAGAAGTCTTCATGCACGTGCCCCGGAGGCTAAGTTGTCATCATTTTGATTTGAAGCACCGGATTATAACATATAACATGAAAAAATGCCACATGACAAGAAATCATAACCTCAAAGGAGACAAGATGAATCCCGATGGACAAACTAGACGAGGATCAAAGCTCAAATTAAATATAAACTCGTAGAAAAGGGGTTCTTTGATAGATGTCCTAATTAACATAGCTGGCTTGACCTAGATGGCAGCCGAGTAGTCTTCGTGCATGTGTCCCCAATGACTAGCCCAACTCAATTGTCGATGTTTAACCCTCGCAGTGATCTAAAGCACATGACACCTAATTTTGCGAGATGACAAGAAATCTTTTTTTAGATTTCTCACCAGAACTACAGCCCTGTACAACACAGTCTGCACGATATGTAGAGGATAGCCAATCAGGCGTGTCTGCTGGAGTCTCGTCACATGCATGGACGAACTGATCTTCTGTGTCTTGCAGGGATCGTCCAGGTACCAACGTATGTACTTCTATTAACTCACCCGACTTGCGGGGCCGGGGAGTGTGCCTATGGTCGGTTCTCAATTGCGGTGCCACATGTGTGTGCAAATGCAATATGACACGCGTTCCATTCGGAGAGCGGCGTGCCAGACCGACTGACCGTCTGGGTGCGACGCGAACACGATGGATGTGCTATATACTCCATACATGTGTACCACCGCTTTCTTGAGGCTTTGCTCCATGGAGCAATCCATGGATACAAAATTAGTATAATGTACTGTTTAAAAGTCGAGGGCGGGGCTTTTCCCACGCGGTAGGCGAGGCAGTTCCACCTAGTCGGTTCGACAGAGACGCGAGAAGATGAGGGAGTAGGCTGCTGCAAACGTAGGGCTGTGTGATTTGACAGTGAGTTACTGTTGGACAGGGGGGGCCGGTGATTTGACTTGCCATTATAATTTTAACTGCCAAGCCGGATTCCTGACCACCTCCATACAGGTGCTTCTCCCGATGCTCCACCATGTAGAGGCTCGCTCTTGCTTGAGAGCCCACTCCTCCACTTTTTCCTTGCCTCTTTCCCCCACATATGCAAACCCTAAACCCCACACATGCAAAATGCCATGTAAAGCGGGCTTATAGCCCACTATTGTACTTGATCCTACAGGTGCTAAGCCTGCCACATAGGCATAAAGTCTGATGTGCCAAGTTAATTAAGAAGGGAGAGACTAGCTTGGTGACCCCAGGAAGAAACGGTGATAAGCGCGTGTACCTACATGAAGCAAACTTAGCAAAAAAAACTAAGCACCTATGCACTGGGGACTTGAGTTGCTAAGCCATTTAATGCCCATAGCACCTCATCTAAGCACCATTTCATTGGAAGAGGTCACTCCTTGGCAGATGCAATGAATACTACGAAGAAAGAGATAGAGAGAAGTAAAAAAAATACTCTTATAGCCAACCTTATAGCTAACCTTGATGACTATGTATGACATGCCAACATCAGATAACCTAATGCACCGTGTTAAATCTCCAAGGGCGCGAGCGAGGCGATGGTCGTGGTAGGCGCGACCATGATACGGGCTGCTGGCAGCCCTTGGATCTGAGATCGAACGGTCGCATGCTAAGTTGCTGAAAATTTGTAGAATAACCCTCCAGGATAGGATATTCACACATAGGTCTAGAATCACGCCATGAAACCGTTCGATCTCAGATCCAAGGGCTCTCGGAAGCCCGTATCACGGGAGAATGGAAAGCTTCGTATCACCTGTAATTTTGCCGACGCTTGACATGACATCGAAAGCCATTTAATTGGGCGTCGAGTAGACATGACATCTAATTAGGCCCCCATAGTACTGTGCATGAATCCATTTATCCACCAGGCAAGCCACTACCCTGCCATTCACACGCGCCCCCCACTCGACATTTTTACAATCGATAAACCGCTCCTAGTCGTCCTGTCCTTTCACATTATGGCAGTTCCACTAATCCTAACCCTCCTCGCAAATCCATGGCATCCCAAATCTCCATGATCCGCGGTGAGTATAAGGTTAGAACCATCACCAGCGATGAGTTCGATGTCATCTACACCCGTTCTTCCGCAACGGTGAAAGAATGCCTTGCTCGCTTCAAACGCATGTTCGAAAACTCAAATGATGAGTGGGTCGATGGGCTAGATGTTGAGTACACCACAGTCCTGGGAAGCGAGAAGAAACTAAAGGAGTCAGAGAAGAAGAATCCCGCCGTGATCCAGGTTTGCGTGAATGACTTATGCTTGGTCTACCACATATGCCATGCCGACGTTGAGTGCGAGGAATTTAAGAACTTCCTCAAGGGCGGCCGAGTCAAATTCGTTACTGTAGACTTTAGGAACGACAAGCAAATCCTGGGTTGGATAGGCCTCGTTGTAGGCCAGCCCTTCGATCTCCAGAAGGAGCGCCTGGTGTCCTCCTCTCAGCCTTCAATGTTGACCCTGGCAGGAGCCATGGTTCATCCTATGTACGGTGAACTGAAGAAACCTCCGCACATGTTTCATCGTGCATGGCAGTGGACTGTACTAGATATAGACCACATCCACTGTGCTGCAATGGATGGCTACCTTTATTTCAATATCTACAAGGGTTGGATGAAGAGCAAGAGCCAAGTGTGCGGTTCAAGCAAAGATGTATCGCCCAAGAGGAAGAGGGACAAGGACGAAGTCGAGGACGTGGACGAGGACTCCGAGTAAGGTGGCAGTGTCGTTGCTCATGGTGGTTCTAATGCAGTGTCTATCGGATTAGTTGCTTAGTTTAATTTCTGGTGTGCTTAGTTTTATTTGAGGGGTGTGTTGTGCTGAGCCCCCAGCAGAACTATGTTATGTTTCTTCTCGTTATATTTCATACATTTCATCTTTTAGTTGGTATAGTACTACCACTTGTTTCTTGACATTATATACGTACAATATATATATATGGCCAACATCATATAGCCAGCAGTTTAGTTGTCAAAGAATTTCAGGGTGCTTAGTTTTGTCAAAGAATTCCAGGGTGCTTTGTTTTATTTGAGGGGTGTGTTGTGCTGGACACCATTAACTTATCATTGTGAGAATCTGCTTATTTTTGTCATGTAATATGGTCAACGGGTTTGACGTGAAAATAACAATGTCTAATGGCATTTCTGAGCAAACATCTAACTTAACGATGGCATTTTTTCAATATCTAATTGCATTTTTGAGCAGGCAACTCACGGATCGATGGAATTTTTTGAGTAGTTGTAACTTCTAATGGCAAAACTGAGTAGTGATACACAACTAGTGGCATAAATAATAAGAACCCAAGAATTAAGTAGGGCTAATTTCTTTATTTATTTATACATTTGTGTGCGAAACAATATACGCTGCCTCCCGCCAGATTTTCTTTACAGAGGCAACATAGAACTATATGAGTGACCTGTTAAATTTTGGAATTATTCTGGGTTCGTTTGGCCTTTTTTTATACATTAATTGAGTTTCTGGTCATTTAATGTGCATAATTCAAATTTGAACTACAAGCACGTGCTCCCGTGGACCAAAGTTGACTGAAAAATCTCATGTGTGTCCTCGGGTGAATTTCTAGGTCCCATGCAAGAAATGGGAATGAAATTCAAACATCTGGGCATCGTGTTTCGGCCGAGAACATTGAGAAGCTTGGTTTTAAAATTCTAATAAATCCAAAACACGCCTGAAAATCATGAAACTTGGCATGGTGTCATCTCATGGTACTACCATGTTGTGGTAAAAAAATTGCAGAGTAGGAACAAGTTTTCGTATAAGTTTCTTGCAAACCAAATCTTCTCTCAAGAAGGCTCGTGGTTCTGAGAGGGAACATGTCACCTTTGTGTGCATAATTCAAATTTTAAATACAAGCACATGCTCTAGTGCACCAAAGCTGGTTGAAAAATCACATGTGTGTCCTCGGGTAAATTTCTAGGTCCCATGCCAGAAATGAGAATGAAATTCAAACATCTGGGCGTCATGGCTCGACTGGAAACATTGATAAACTTGGTTTTTTAATTCCTG
Organism: Secale cereale; assembly: GCA_902687465.1. NCBI lineage: Eukaryota > Viridiplantae > Streptophyta > Magnoliopsida > Poales > Poaceae > Secale > Secale cereale. The sequence continues at coordinate 388,403,584 of LR738713.1, read as the reverse complement.
TAAATCCGAAACACACATGAAAATCATGAAACTTGGCTTGGTGCCATGACATGGCACCAACATGCTGTGGTAATTTTGCTGTCCGATTTGCGAAGCCGCACACATTAACAATCAACAAAGTCATTTTGGAACAAGTGATGTCACGTTACAATCGGAAACACAAGTATTATTGAACCTGTGGGCGTTCTATTTACCATTTACGTGCCGCCACACGTACCCTTTTTTTATTAGCTAGGAGGCGCCGTGCAGGGTAGCTATTTGAGTACGAGAGGCGTGCGATCAAACCCTTGCGCATGCTTATTGGGAGGAGAGCCCTTTGACCTCCATCTGCCGTCCACCTCTCTCCCAAGGTCGCCATTAATGGCGCCCGAGCTTTTGTTTAATGGTGTGGCAATGTCTCACTCGACTGAGATTTAAGAGAGAAAATGGAAAATCTAAAAAGAAAATTTTGCACGGATCTTGATGTAAGATCTGACGGACCTATATAGCATCTATTGCGACTTATAGCAAGACTAATGAATATATATAAGGACGACGAGAGTGGATAATAATTGTCTTACATAATTAGGAAGATAATTAGAAAAGCCACATGCGGCTACCCCCAAAATACACAAGGGCAAAAGAAGAAGGAAGACGCATACAACGATCTGGCTCGCTGATCTGTACTTTCTTTATGCGCTGCAGGTCGCGGAGACTAGTTCTCGCGGCGGGCGATGATCTCTTTCATCAGTTTCATGTCCTTAATACGCTGCTTGGCAGCATCCATGGATTCCTCCACCAGCCTGTTGCGCTCGATGTGGAGCATGGCATTCTCATCCATAAGTTTCTTGATGATGACGCCCGTCCTCTGCAACACGGCAGCGGTGTCCTCCTCCTGCTTCGCCCTTCCGGCGATCTTCGCCCTCAGCAGGTCGCGCTCGCCACAGAGCTTCGCATTGCTCTCCCCCAGTTGCCGGATAATGCCGGTAGCCTCGTCCTGCATCCTCGCCCAGCCGGAGATCTGATCCATCTGGCTATGGACTATCGCATGCATGCGTCTAGAAGAGTCCTCGCCTGCCCACGAGAAATTTTTCCAGGCCGCCGCGGCACGGCGGGACATCCCTGCTGCTTTGGCGGCGCGGCGGGACATCTCTGCTGCTTCCGCGGCATGGCCGGACCAGTCTGCTACATCAACGGCGCGGCGGGACTTCTGTGCTGCTTCGGCGGCGCGGCGGGACCTCTGTGCTGCTACTGCTGCGCGGCTGGACATGTCGGCTGCTTTCGCGGCGAGGCGGGACATCTCTCGTGCTTCGTCTTCCATGCTCACCTCTCCCTGGTGGAAATCTCTCGACCCAGGTCTCACGTTGGCTATTGCTTGATTGACTTGATTGTTTTTTGTGGATGAGGAGTTGAGGAGAAATGTGCAGTAATCTTATAACCGAGTACTACTAATACGCTCCTAAGTGGGAAACTGTTTAGGTTGTGATCGGTGTGAATAGGTTTGCAATTAAATATAGCATGGTAGTAGTAGTAATTTGGAATGTGACGAGACACGCTCAAAATATTATTAAAAGGCTAGAGTGTGGGGTAGTCTAGCTTGGTCCTTTTCACGAGAGGCGAGGGGCCTTTGTGATTTGACGGCTCATTACTGCTGGAAGGCGGGGCCTTGTGATTTGACTGCTTGTATAAATGTGTCGATGACCTGAGGAGGAGCAAAGGACCGTGCCGTATACTCAAGTTTTCCAGTGGAGTACGACGGAGGAGCACGAAACACGGTAGCCCAGTGCCATATCCTCTACTCTCTACTCTTATTATATATTACTAGCAAGAGGCATTGTTCTATTGGCGATAAAGAATGATCTAATTTGCTAGTCATCTCATTTTTAGCATTGTTCTATTCATGCCTCGCAGAGAAGGTGACACATGCGGCGAAACACCCGAAGCAAAATAAGAAACACAGGAGCAAAAGAAGAAGGAGAATTATCACCCCAAAAAAAGAAGGAAGACGCACACACAAGTCTGGGGCGCTGCTCTCACTACATGAAGGGTTGCTGGCCGCGGAGTCATAACTGCTTCTTCATTGCCTCCACGACCTCCATCTCCTTGCGCATCTCCTCCGCCATCTTCATCATTGTGTACATGACGCGGGATTTCTCGACGTGAGCTTTCATCATCTGTTCCACGGCCGCATTACGTACCTTGACAGCAGCCGGGTGCTCGATGTGTAGCTTCGCCAACTCCTCCTTATGTTCCATGACGAGGGCCTGCAACATCTTCATAGAGGAACTACTATTCTCATGTAGCTTCTTCCAGCCGGCGTTCTCCTCCTTCAGCAGGTCGAGCTCGTGGCAGAGCTTCGCCTTGTCCTCCTGAAGTTGCAGGATTTCTTCGGTCGCCTTCTTCTCCAAGGCAATGCTCTTCTTCAGCAGCATCACCAAGCCGGCAGTCAACTCCCCCAGCTCACTGAGCTCAGCGTGCATGTCGTCGAGGCTCTCCTTCAGCAGCTCCACCAAGCCGTGTATGAACTCCTTTTGCTTATTGAGGTGCTTATTGAGCTGATCGGGCATGCCGTCGAGGGAGGAAGACTCCGGCACCGCCAGCTCTGCATGTTCACCTCCGCGTCTAGGGCGCTCCTGGGAGCCATCGCCTGCCCGTGAGAGATCTTTCGAGGTCTCTGTGTGGCGGCGAGCCCTCTCTTTTTTTCCGCAGCCATGGTTGCCGCTCGCTTGTTACGAGTAGTTCTCGACCTAGAGCTCTTCACACCGGCCATGGCAAGGACGGACGAAGAAGGAGGACTTATGAGGAGGAAGGTAGAGTAATTTTCAGTTAGGTGGTTCCTCTTTTTATAACCTAAGTACTAGCACTAGTACTAAAACCTGCATGGAACACGTTCAGGTTTGGTACGTACTGTTAGGTGTGAGCAAGCTTGCACTTAATTGTAGCACTAGTACTTCGGAATGTGATGGGAACAAGGTAAAAAGATTAATTGATGATTTTGGTTTCAAGGCCCGAAATGGCTCCCGATGAGTTTAGTGGAACATAAATTTCAATTAGACTACACTGCTCAGATGCGTAAATATTATGCTACTGTCAAAATTTGGCACAAAATACGAAGGAGACCAATGGAAGTACTACTAGCAACCCATGATTTAACTACTCGCATGCGCGTAGTGGAGTGGTAATGTCTTTCTTCCTCCCTCACGTCCACTCAATTTGCATGCGCGGTATTAATTGACCATCAATGAAGTGAAGGACTTTACAGGCGTCAAATTATCACATGGGGTGGATCTTGGTACAAAATTGTGTCCGCCCATGTACCCGCGTGTGCGTGCGAGGGAATGAGTGCATGCGTGGCGCGGTATTAATTGACCATCAATGAAGTGAAGGACTTTACAGGCGTCAAATTATCACATGGGGTGGATCTTGGTACAAAATTGTGTCCGCCCATGTACCCGCGTGTGCGTGCGAGGGAATGAGTGCATGCGTGGCGTGCGTGCACATCTTCGCTTCGTGCATGTACCACCAGTGCGGCTCAGGGAGGACGAGTACATTCTTCTAGAACCAGCAGCACATCACTGTGATCAATCCACACAAGGATGTCGCGACAACGCCTCCACATGTGCCACGTGGCTTCATGAACTGTAAGAGAGACAGTGTGTAGCGTGCCATTGTATTTTGCACATACTCGAAGTACTAGTAAGGTACACGTGCATTGCACGCGTCAGATTTTGCAACCAAATTATGAATAAATACCACACAGTAGCATGTAAGCTCTGAGTCATATATGCCTGATGTAGACCTTCGTTTAATTCTTATAGTTCATATCATTCAAAATCAATTAGTTTTTATAAAAAAAACCTAGGGCCTCTTTGATTCGTAGGATTTCCAAAATGCGGGAATAGGAAGAACATGTGATTGGAGTGGAATGTCGTCTTGAATCCTACAGGATCGTACGAGTGTTTGATTGTGCATAGAAAAAACACAGAATTCTTTCTAAGAGGTTTGAGTTGATGGGATGTTTCTTATGAAATCTAGTGCAAATGAATCATATGGAAAAATTCCTATGGTTTACAATCCTACGAATCAAACAACCATGATAGGAAAAATTCCTAAGGATTAGAATCCTCCAAAATTCCTTCGAGAATCCTTTGAATCAAGGAAGCCCTTAATCTATTTTATGATTCATGGAATTGTGCGTTGTAAAGCACAAAGTAAAAACAAATAATGGCAGTTCAACTAGAAAAAAAAATTGGGTAGTTATGATATGGAAGATTCTAGAACAAACGAGAACCACTATTGTTTTGAGATTTGTGCATTATGCTTAAGTTCAACCATGGAGTCTGCTAGATTGTACATGTGGCAAAATCTGATGGGGGGCTAGAAGATGGTGCGAGGGGCCGAGTGGAGGGAGACTATGAAGGAGTGCACAACTGCGAGATCGATATTTAGAGAGGGGGGCGAGAACATGCGATGTTGCGCGCAGTGGCGGAGCCATGAAAAATGTCCCATGAACTAGGGGGCCAAGCATTGCTAACCCTTTACGAGGAGAGCCTCATCAACTTAAACCATTTTTTACCAGCAATTGTCTAATGATCACATTCATATTAGCCGCGATATATAGTGATGTTAGGGGGGGAGGGCCCTTGCTGCCCCCTGTCTTCGCCATTGTGCGCGCGTCTGAGAGATGAAGCGGAAGACATGGATGATGATAGGGGGGCGTTGGATATATAATTAATGTGGGTGTATTAGCTATATATGTAATCCTATATAGAGAGGTATAGATTGATCGATGTGGACGTGCGAAAGAAGGTGATACCTCACTAGATATAAAGATTGATCGGTTTATGTGGAAAACTATGAAAGACCTAGCTATACACACACACACATAGAGGAACATCGATCGTTGCGCATGCACGTGAGAGATAAAGAATGTCTGATATGATGGAGAGGGGTGTGTGTGTGTGCGCACCTTCATGGGAGACCGACCTGAAGAAAAAGATTGCATGTGTGCGATGGATAATGCCGACTGGTAGTGTGTGTGCATGCATGCACGAGAGAAAGTTAGTGGTACAATTATAAAGAGAAGACCAATGTGTGGGTGTAAAAGACTAGGTGAGGTCATAATCAATGTAAAGTTCAATTCAAATATTTGAATAAGAGATCATGATGTTTGAAACCCATGCATGCATGAATATAACGGAGATATGTGCGGTGTGGTTTGGAAACGAGCATGTTGCAGTGTATACACATTGGACAAGGTCAGATTGGTTTGAATCTGATATACTGATGGCAGACATCGTTTGGCCACATTGCATCCGTGCATGGACACACTATTCTAATTGGAGATGATGGGTGGCTTTCGCATCACATATCTATATCTATACCCCTATATATATATATATATATATATATATATATATATATATATATTAAATTTTATATTTTTTATATAGTGTGCGGATAACTTTAACTTTGGAAGATGGTCGTTGGATGAGGCCAATCCGATGGTGCAGAGCTGGCAAATTTGAGCACTACTGGCCGTTGGATATCATCTCGATTCCACCAGATTTTGCCACATGTACAATCTACAAGACTCTATGGTTGAACTTAAGCATAATGCACAAACCTCAAAACACAAGCACTTCTTCTTTGTTCTAGAATTTCCCGTATCAAAATTGCCCAAATGTTTTTCTACATGATTTGTTTTTACTTTACGCCTTACAACGCACAATTCCATGAATCTTAAAATAGATTAGCTTTCTTATAAAAACTAGATGATTTTGAATGAAAGGAACTATAAGAATTAAACGAGCATCTACATCATGCATATATGACTCAAAGCTTACATGCTATAATGTGGTATTTATTCAGAATTTGGTTGCCAAATCTCATGCGTGCAATGCACGTGTACCTTACTAGTCTAAATGGTGTATGTGTGTGTGTTGTGTGTGTTAAACACATTGTACGTAGTATATCATACTAGTCTAAATTGTCTTTTTTGGGTACACGTTAAGCTTGTTCTCCCGAAATTTCAAGTCGCGCCTTGTTATGCCGAAATTTCAAGCTAGCGTCTCTGTCTATCGTGTTGCGAAACCCCTGCCTCTTCAACCCACGCCTTGTTAGCCTGAAATATTTAAGATATATCTTTGTCTCGTTGTGCTCCGACAACTCCCTCCATCTCAACCCGCGCCTTGTTATTCCAAAATTTCAACGCACGCGAAAACTCCCACCTCCTGTGAAATCCCGACACGCGGAATGCCCGTGATACCCCTGAACCGAAAGAACCGCCTCAAATCGGTGGGGGTACTTTCGTAACTTACCCCACATTTCGAACAAGCGCGTCCCTAAGCCATGGTTCCCCACTCCCATCCCATCCGCCCAACCATTCGTACCCCGAGGCCGGCAAAACCCGCGAAGCCCCACACCCTCCTCCATCCGCCACGCAGCCGGAGCCTCTTCCCCGACGACGTCGTCCACAGCAACACCTCGACGTCCCTCATCCACCATACCGGATGAGGATCCGTTGTCGATCTGGTCGTCCCGCCGGTTCAGCCACCCCGTCCTCCACTTCCAAGGAGCTGCCCCAATGTTCCCCTCGTCTTTCGCGCCACCTCCATTCCCACACCGCCGTCTTCACCTGCACCACCGGAAGAGCATCATCATCACCGTTTCCTCGGATGAAGCTGCGGCCTAATCGGCGGCACCAAAGAGGTTGTACATTAATCGCTGCATTTTCTTCTTGATTTGATCTCACGGTGCTGCCGGCGCTTGATCCCGAGCCGACACGACACGGCTCCATCCACGGCGGCGTCGCCGGCCACTTCCTCCATGGCGTCGCTCCCTCTGCGGTGATGTCCACATCAGTAGGAGCTGCTGTTGCTTTAGCTCCCGCTCGTGCTGCTGCTCTGCTCTTGCTCTCGGTCCCCTGCCTGGTCTGCTCTTGCTCTTGCTTTTGCTCGTGCTGCTGCTCTTGCTCTTGCTCTTGCTTGCGATGGTGCTCCGATTTAGCTACACTTCAGTCGACTGAATCGACTTTTGGGTCAGTCAATTTTTAGGGGGTGGGGGGCTCGCCAGAGTTAAGGAAGAACCAGCCGCAGCGGGGAGGGGGGCTCGTCGGAGAGGTACCATATTATCTATCTTAGGTTTCAGGGTGGGGCGGTGGTCGCCGGCGGTGGTGGGGCGGTGGCGTGCGGATCGCCGTAGAAAAAGCTCGGCACGGGGGGGCCTACAGGGATGGTCGGGGCGGTGGCGGACCGGCGATGGGGAGTGTTTTCCCGGTGGGCGGGGCGGCGCACCGCTGGCCGCGGGCGGCGGGGGGCAGTTGTTTGGCCGATGGTGGCTGGCGGCTCAGGGGGGTGGAGGTTGAAGATGAACTACATGCCCTTGATTTCGTATCCAACGGCTGCAAAATTGACTAACCAGAGATGAAAAGGTTAGTCGACTGACGTGTAGGCTCACCTCTAGTGCGTACAGTTTCGACAGTAAAATTCAGTTTCGATAGCAAAATTCAGTTTCAACAGTTAAGTTCAGTTTCGACAGTAAAATTCAATTTCGACAGCGAAATTCAGTTTCGACAGTTAAGTTTAGTTTTGACAGTTAAATTCAGTTTCGACAGCGAAATTCAGTTTCGACAGTTAAGTTCAGTTTCGACAGTTAAATTCAGTTTCAATAGTTATGTTCAGAGATGAGCGGCTGATGTATACATCTAGCACTTTGTGGTTATGTATTTTGCATCATCTATTGGAGATGCTATTAGAATTCCACTCAGGTTAACGTTGTCTCTCTTGTCCTGCTTCAGCCTCAGCGTCGTACAACTCACCGGAGCTGCTCCAATGATGAAACCCTCCATCGCAGCGGAGCAGTACCTCGGGCTCCATCTCCATACGCCTAAGATCTTCTTCCCCTCCTCCGACAGCCAAGTCAGCCGGAGCATCCTCACCGGCCAACCCAATCACGCTGATATCGACATGGCTTCGCCAAAGAGGTTGTACACTTCTTGTGGTTTGACTTAATCTCACCATGCTTCTTTGCATCCTGTGACCTTTCAATTCTTGTGAGCCAAACACCCAGATTGGCAGAAATCCCATGTTTTTAAATTCTCTGTTTTGCACGTGCATTCCTATCCTATTTCTGTCTATTTCCTATCCATGCATTGTTAGAATCCTCAAATTCAAACAAGCCCTTACACAATTACTTTTGTTACAGATATGTGTCAAAGAAAACCTTGTGTGGTTTGTCCTGCTCCTGCGGTGCTGTGTTCCACCCCAGCTCAGCTGCTCCAACGATGGAAGGGTTCACCACAGCAGGGATCCGCTCTCCAGACTATCTTTCGCCGCCTCAGATCTTCTTCCCCACCGCCGGCAGCCACGACAACTGCATTACCATCATCAACTGAGCAGATGACCTTGAGGACTACACGGGTCCGCAAGAGAGGTCGCACTCTTCCATGTCTGCTTACGTTATGCATCACTTAATATAATGACATGCTACTTTATCGTTGTGTTCACCTATTAGACTCCGACTCAGGTCCAAACTTATGCTAAAACTTGAGTTTTTAAATGGTTGTGGGGTACATATTGGGTGTCTACTATGAGTTTCATGTTGGGTGCAACCTAACATTAAAGGAGCCATTACCTGTATTTTTTAACTAAAGCTATTATCTGCCTGCTTTCTGTTCTTATATCCAAAAATACCAAAAATATCAAACTATCATCTCTATCAGATCTCACTTTTGTAAGTGACCGTAAAGGGATTGACAACCCCTTATCGCATTGGCTGTGAAGTTCTTATTTTTTTGTTTAGGTGCGAGGGACTTGCGCGTGGTCTCCTACTCGATTGATACCTTGGTTCTCAAAAACTAAGGGAAATACTTACACTACTGTGTTGCATCACCCTTTCCTCTTCGAGGGAATACAACGCAAGCTCGAGAAGTAGCAAGAAGAATTTTTGGCGCCGTTGCCGGGGAGGCTTACGCAAAAGTCATATACCAAGTACCTATCACAAACCCTTATCCTTCGCATTACATTTTTGCCTCTCGTTTTCCTCTCCCCCACTTCACCCTTGCCGTTTTATTTGCCCTTCTTTTGTCGTGTGTTTATCGTTCGCTTGCTTCCTGTTTGCTTGTGTGTTGCTTGCTTGCTTGTCATCATGTCTAGCACACCTATCATTATCAATACTCCCGAGAGTGCGGTTCTCAATTTTAAACAAAGGGAGGAAGAAAACTTAAAAGATGTCTGGTATAGAATTTGCAATGCTCGAAATTGATCTAGTAGGAAGCTTTCCACTTCCGTGCTTCTTCGCAATTTTTATGTTGGCATAACTCCGTGGAATAGATTTATCTTAGATACCATTACCGAAGGGAATTTCTTGGGAAGCCATACTTTTGATTCCTATAATGCAATGACTGAATTATTTGGCTCACCACCTCTTATGGTTAATGGGACCGTTTTAACTTTGGAGCATGTTATGCAAAGGTTAGAAATCAATGAAACTTGGATAGAAAAATCCATAATGAAATTACCCAATATGGATCCAAGGTAGGATTTGTTCTGAAAAATCTTAAGGAAAAGGAACCCATAGTTAAAGAAAAATTAGATCAGGATTCTACTAGAATCAATAAGCTTGAGGATATTATTACTAATGTGGGTTCTGCTCTTTCGTCTATAAAAATTACTCCAAATCCTTCTACCACTAAATTATTTAAGTTCATGTATGTTCCTAAAGACAAGGGTGAAACATCTAGTAAAGGAATTGCGGATCTCAAATCCATAAGTGTTCATCCTAATTTTCTAACTTTTGCAAGAGAACCTTTTGACACAATTGAATTTCTCGATTTCTTGCCCAAAAGTTTGATTATCAATAGGGATAAAGAAGTGCCTAAGAATCACAAGTGCTTAATTAAAGAATTGCCTTCATAAAATGGCAATACCTAGATCTATCCATGTATCGTGCCTAGCTAGGGGCGTAAAACGATAGCGCTTGTTGGGAGGTAACCCAATTTTATATTATTTTTTTGTTTTTGCTTCTGTTTTGGAATAAATATTGCATCTAGCTTCTGTTTATATGTGGTTTTGTTTTTAATTTAGTGTTTGTGCCAAGTAGAACCTTTGGGAAGACTTGTGTGAAGTTTATATAAGTTTATATGATCTTGCTGCGAAAAACAGAATCGTTAGCGCTCGCTAGAATGGTCACCAGATTTTACTCGAGCGTGCTATTTAGTTGATTGTTTTTGCAGATGATTAGTAGAGAAATTCCTCATGTTTGCCAATTTAAGTCAATTTTTTGGAGTTACAGAAGTATGCAAAAGTTACAGATTACTACAAACTGTTCTGTTTTTGATAGATTCTGTTTTTCGTGTGTTGCTTGCTTATTTCAATGCATCTATGAGTAGTATTGGAGGATATGAACCATAGAGAAGTTGGAATACATTAGGTTTAACACCAATATATACAAACAATGAATTCATTGCAGTACCTTTGAGTAGTGGTTTGCTTTCTTATACTAACGGAGCTCACGAGATTTTTGTCTAAGTTTTGTGTTGTGAAGTTTTCAAGTTTTGAGTATTGCTTTGATGGACTATGGAACAAAGAGTGGCAAGAGCCTAAGCTTGGGGATTCCCAAGGCACCCCAAGGTAAAATTCAAGAACAACCAAGAACCTAAGCTTGGGGATGCCCCGGGAAGGCATCCCTTCTTTTGTATTCATCCATCGGTAACTATACTCAGAGTTATATTCTTATTCACCACATGATATGTGTTTTACTTGGAGCGTCTTGTATAATTTGAGTCTTTTCTTGTTAGTTTGCCACAATTATCCTTGCTGGACGCACCTATTTGAGAGAGTTAAATATGGCCTAGGAATTGATAGAACACACTATGTGCTTCACTTATATCTTTTGAGTTGAATAGGTTTTGCTCTAATGCTTCACTTATATCTTTTAGAGCACGGTGGTGATTATATTTTGTAGAAATTTTTAATCTCTCATGCTTCACTTATATCCATTTGAGAGTCTATTAAAACAACATGGTAATGTGCTTTGGCTATAAAACTAGCCTTCACATGATAGACATCCAATATCAATGTAGTAAAAACTTTCACACTAAGTGCACTGAATATGATGAGAAGTTGGATGCTTGATAATTGTTTTGAGATATGAGGATAATGATATTAGAGTCATGCTAGTGGAGTTATTATGAAATTGAGAAATACTTGTGTTATGTTTAGTGATTCCCGTAGCATGCACGTATGGTGAACCGCTATGTGACGAAGTTAGAGCATGAGGTATTTGTAAAGTGACAACCTTTGTGTGGAGGTCAGGGGCGCGTGATGGTTAACTCCTACCAACCTCCCCCCTAGGAGTATGCGTTGATTTCTTTGTTTTGATGATTCATAATTTTTTGCAATAAGTATATGAGTTCTTATGACTAATGTTGAGTTCATGGATTATACACACTCTCACCCTTCCACCATTGCTAGCCTCTCTTGTACCGCGCAACTTTTGCCGGTACCATACACCCACTATATATCCTTCCTCAAAACAGCCACCATATATCTTCCTCAAAACAGCCACCATACATACCTATCATGGCATTTCCATAGCCATTCCGAAATATATTGCGATCCAACTTTCCACCGTTCGTGCTTCATATTGTCATATTGCCATGCATGATCATGTAGTTGACATCGTATTTGTGGCAAAGCCACCATGCATAATTTTTCATACATGTCACTCTTGATTCATTGCACATCCCGGTACGCCGTCGGAGGCATTCATATTGGTCATACTTTGTTCTAGTATCGAGTTGTAATATCGAGTTGTAATTCAATGAAAGTGTGATGATCATCATTATTAGAGCATTGTCCCATGTGAGGAAAGGCTGAATCAATAAAGCCCCTCCAAAAAAAAGAGAAAGGCCAAAGAAAAAAAAAGGCCCAAAAAAAAGGAAAAAAAGAAAAAGGGACAATTGCTACTATATTTTTTCACACTTGTGCTTCAAAGTAGCACCATGTTCTTCATGATAGAGAGTCTCATGCTTAGTCACTTTCATATACTAGTGGGAATTTTCATTATAGAACTTGGCTTGTATATTCCAACGATGGGCTTCCTCAAATGCCCTAGGTCTTCATGAGCAAGCAAGTTGGATGCACACCAACTTAGTTTCTTTTGTTGAGCTTTCATATATTTTTTTAGCTCTAGTGCATCCGTTGCTTGGCAATCCCTACTCACTCACATTGATATCTATTGATGGGCATCTCCATAGCCCATTGATACGCCAAGTTGATGTGAGACTATCTCCCTCCTTTTTGTCTTCTCCACAACCACCTCTCTATTAGACATAGTGTTATGTCCATGGCTCACGCTCATGTATTGCATGAAAGTTGAAAGGTTTGAAAGAATAGAGTATGAAAACAAGTGCTTGGCTGAAACCGGGGTTGTGCATGATATGAATATTTTGTGTGATGAAGAGGGAGCATAGCCAGACAATATGATTTTGTAGGGATAACTTTCTTTAGCCATAGTATTTTGAGAAGACAAGATTGCTTTGTTAGTATGCTTGAAGTATTATTATTTCTTATGTCAATATAGACTTTTGTTTTGAATCTTTTAGATCTGAACATTCATGCCACAATTAAGATAATTACATTGAAAAACTATGTTGGTTAGCATTCCACATCAAAAATTCGGTTTTTATCATTTACCTACTCGAGGTCGAGCAGGAATTAAGCTTGCGGATGCTTGATACGTCTCTAATGTATCTATAATTTTTTATTGTTCCATGCTATTATTTATGATGTTTTTGGATGTTTAATGGGCTTTGTTATACACTTTTATATTATTTTTGGGACTAACCTACTAACCCAAAGGCCTAGTCCAGATTGTTGTTTTTTGCCTGTTTTTGGGTTTTACAGAAAAGGAATATCAAACGGAGTCCAAACAGAATGAAACCTTCGGGAGAGATATTTTTGGAGCAAAATACGCCCGGGAGACTTGAGAACCACATAGTAGCGCTGATGTGGCGTCCACGAGGGTGGGGGCGCCCCCCCCCCCCTCTACAGGGCGAGCCCCCTGCCTCGTGGGCACCCCGTCTGGCCCCCGGTTCCCTCCTTCCTCCTATATATACCTACGTACCCCGAAACTATCAGAACAACAGAGAAAACCCTAGTTCCACCACCGCAACCTTCTGTTCCCGTGAGATCCCATCTTGGGGGCTGTTCCAGAGCTCCGCCGGAGGGTGGATCTTCCATGGAGTGCTTCTACATCATCATCATTGCCTCACCATGAGTTGTGAGTAGTTTACCACAGACCTTCGGGTCCATAGCTAGTATCTAGATGGCTGCTTCTCTCTCTTTGGATCTCAATACCAAGTTCTCCTCGGTCTTCGAGGAGATCTATTCGATGTAATCTCTTTTTGCGGTGTGTTTGTCGAGATCCGATGAATTGTGGGTTTATGATCAAGATTATCTATGAGAAATATTTGGTTCTTTTCTCAACTCTTTATGTATGATTATAATATCCCTGCAAGTCTCTTCGAATTATTGCTTTGGTTTGGCCTACTAGATCTATAGTTCTTGCATGGGAGAAGTGCTTGGCTTTGGGTTCAATCTTGCGGTGTCCTTTCCCAATGACAGTAGGGGCAGCAAGGCACGTATTGTATTGTTGCCATCGAGGATGAAAAGATGGGGTTTATATCACTATGTTTGAGTTTATCCCTCTTCATCATGTCATCTTGCTTAAGGCGTTACTCCGTTCTTATGAACTTAATACTCTAGATTCATGCTGGATAGCGGTCGATGTGTGGAGTAATAGTAGTAGATGCAGAATCGTTTCGGTCTACTTGTCTCGGACGTGATGCCTATATATAATGATCATGCCTAGATAGTCTCATAATTATTCGCTTTTCTATCAATTGCTCGACAGTAATTTGTTTACCCGCCGTAGAATATCGCTATCATGAGAGAAGCCACTAGGGGTCTATTCTCAACATATCAATCTACAATCTACTTTACTTTTCTGCTTTTTCTTTCTGTTCTTATATCCAAAAATACCAAAAATATCAAACTGTCATCTCTATCAGATCTCACTTTTGTAAGTGACCGTAAAGGGATTGACAACCCCTTATCGCGTTGGCTGCAAAGTTCTTATTTGTTTGTGCAGGTGTGAGGTACTTGCGTGTGGTCTCCTACTGGATTGATACCTTGGTTCTCAAAAACTGAGGGAAATACTTACGCTACTGTGCTGCATCACTCTTTCCTCTTTGAGGGAACACAACGCAAGCTCGAGAAGTAGCAAAGAACCAGCTACACCCCTTCTAACCCCAACCCCGGCAGATAGTAACCCAGTTCCCGCTACACAGCACTGTCTCCACCACAGAGCACCCAAACACGAGCAGTTAGTAAGGCAACTGCAGTGCCCAAAGCACGAGGACCACCACTCCGAACCCCAAGTCAACGCTTAAAGTAGAATAAGAATTGTTCTCAGGTCAGGTTCCGTAGCTATGGTTCATACTACTTTGCTCTTGCATCACTGTATTTACTCATACCAACTAATTTCAAATTTGAAGGATGCAATTGAAACTCCAATGGCGCAACAGGTATGTTTTAAACCTGGTTCTTTAACGTGTTTGCTGTTGTAACTTGCTCTATTTTGATTTCAGTTTCAATTGAATAAACAATTATGTTCGCATGCCATGCACATTACAAGTGTTGTTATTGCTGTGTAGTTTCCCACACTTATATTCTTTCTATGCTGCTTTGTCTTAAATAGATATGATTCGAACTGTATCTATCTTGATTTGGCAACATAAACTAGAATGATATAGACCATACAATGACCATACTACATTGATATATGTTTGTTTCATGCTGTTATCCTGTCCACCTTACTACTGAACTGGTTTACCAAAATGAGTTTCATATACTACGTTGTAAATCTGTGATGTGTTTGTTTGTTTCTCCTTTAGAACGCGGATAAAATATTGGAGAAGAGTACCCCGTTATGCAATGGTAAAGGAAGTAATGCAGATTAGGTTCAAGATAGTGAGACATCCATGTTATTCTCCAAGAAAGCTGATAAAAACTATATCGAAGACACTGAGACAACCCCAAAGTCATGTCTTGATGTAGTGTTCGAGTTACTGGCTACTACTGCTGGCACCAACTCTTCGAACTCGCTGCCTGAATCAGTTCGGCTTCTTGAGTCTCAACTTCAAGTTGAAAGACATCGATCAGATGTTATGCGACAGGAAGCCGAAGGACTGAGGAAGACCCTGCAAAATTCAGATGCATACTTTCTGGTGCAACAGCAAGTGCTAGAGGATTTAAGCGCCAAACAAGAGAAAGTTAATAAGCTTGCTAAGCATCTTGCCAGCATTATGGGTACCCATAATATTGTTTCTTGAGCTCTTCTGAAGTGGTTTCAGTTCTGGACTTGTTTTGCTACGGCGTTTATATGCTGCTTTGTTCCCTATAATTGCACTGGTGGCGAACTTTGATGCCCAGTGGATGTAATATATGTAATAGCCGTGATAGCCTAGCATAAGTTGCTTGCCTATTTATTTCCTTATTGTCTTGTTTATTTGTTTTCGTGTAGTCAGTGCAGTTCTTTTTCCACGGTTTGCTAGTTGCCGCAATAGCCTATTTTTTAGAACTAGGCCACATTAACCATGGGCTACATATTTACTATAGTTAACATGGGCCTCTTACGGGCCATAGAAACAATGGGCCTTCTAAGGGTTGTAGAAAGCCTTCTATGGGGCGTAGAAACAATGGGCCTTCTACGGGCCGTAGACACAATGGGCCTTCTACGGGCCGTATGATCGGTTGGCCAAACATGGGCCAATAACTGACCACATTATGGTCATAGATGGGCTAGAGTTGAAATCGTCCGTTCATGGGCCGACCATAACGGGCCGACCATAATGGGCCATCGTTAATCGGCCATATTTGATGACGCTATGAAAACGGACCAATGTATTAACAGGCCACAAACGGGCCGACTGTAACCACGGGCTGAATTTGGCCCACAAGCAGAAAATGACAGTAACGGGCCTAAAGTAAACGAATGCTGGAAATGAGCCCAAGAATACATGGGCCCTAAGAAGGCCGAAAGATAACATGGGCTGGGAACGGCCCAACGGAATAATGGGCCGTTAATGGGTATAAAGTGAAAGACTGTTCAATATGGGCCAGTTTTATCACGGGTCGTTAATGGGTCGAGGGTTACTAAGGACCTCATATGGGCCGAAAGACGTCATGGGCCATACATGGGCCGGAAGTTAAAACGGGCTGGAATTATATTGGACGGCCCAGATGACGCTACTGGGCCTAATTCGGATAGGCCGTAAACGGGCCCTGGGTTAGCGGGCTATAAATGGGCTATATGCGAACAGGCCATTAACAGGCTTGTCGTCGGCCGGCCTGTCACCTTTTGACCAAGTCAAACGGGCCGGCCTTTTCACAGGAATGGGCCTCTGTTAGGCACTGTTCAATATGGGCCAGTTTTACCACGGGCCGTTAATGGGCCGAGGGTTACTAAGGGCCTCATATGGACCAAAAGACGTCATGGGCCATACGTGGGCCGGAAGTTAAAATGGGCTGGAATTATACTGGACGGCCCAGATGATGCTACTGGGCCTAATTCGGATAGGTCGTAAACGGGCCCTGGGTTAGCGGGCTATAAATGGGCTATATGCGAACAGGCCGTTAACAGGCTTACCGTGGGCCGGCCCGCCACCTTTTTACCAAGTCAAACGGGCCGGCCTTTTCATAGGAATGGGCCTCTGTTGGGCCATGCCATGTGTCGACGTATCATAGGCGCTTTGTATCCAATGAGTGGATGACATCTGTCCCAACGGTGAGCCGACACGTGTTTCTTACAGCCAATGATGATTTTACACGTGGAAAATCCCCATTGGTCGGGGCTGTTAACGGGTTATCAGATCCAAAACCGGACCCGGTAGCTTAACGGCGTTCCGTTACGGTGGATGCCACGTGTCGGTCACCCTTGACGAAAGCACTTCTGTGACGCGTGATTTATCACCATGGAACTGGACACTTCTTTGATGATAATTTTGGTAATGTCATGGAACACTTCTACGACAGCACAGGTATGACTATCTTGATTCTGTCATAAAATCGTCATGGATGTACATGCATGACAGAAAACGTGACCTACTGTGACAAACACGTATCACCACGGGTGTATTTTCTGTAGTGATGCAAAGTTGATAATGATAGTGCAACATATTTGTGGCACTGCCGTTTAGGTCATATTGGTGTAAAGCGCATGAAGAAACTCCATGCAGATGGACTTTTGGAATCACTTGATTACAAATCATTTGATACTTGCGAACCATGCCTCATGGGCAAGATGACTAAAACTCTGTTCTCGCGAACAATGGAGCAAGCCAATGACTTATTGGAAATAATACATAGCAATGTATGCGGTCCGATGAGTGTTGAGTAACGTGGCGGGTATCGTTATTTTCTGACCTTCACAGAAGATTTGAGCATATATGGGTATATCTACTTAATGAAACACAAGTCTGAAACATTTGAAAAGTTCAAAGAATTTCATAGTGAAGTAGAGAATCATCGTAATAAGAAAATAAAGTTTCCACTATCTTATCGCGAAGGCGAATATTTGAGTTACGAGTTTGACCTTCATTTAAAACAATGTGGAATAGTTCAACAACTCACGCCACCTGGAACACCACAGCGTAATGGTGTGTCCGAACATCGTAACTGTACTTTATTAGATATAGTGTGATCTATGATGTCTCTTATCGATTTACTACTGTCGTTTTGGGTTATGCATTAGATACAGCTACATTCACGTTAAATAGGGCACCGTCTAAATCCGTTGAGACGACACCATATGAACTGTGGTTTGGCAAGAAACCTAAGTTGTCGTTTCTTAAAGTTTGGGGTTTAGACACTTATGTCAAAAGGCTTCAGCCTGATAAGCTCAAACCCAAATTGGAGAAGTGCATCTTCATAGGATACCCTAAGGAAACAATTGGGTACACCTTCTACCATAGATCTGAAGGCAAGATTTTTGTTGCCAAGAATGGAACATTTCTAGAGAAGGAGTTTCTCTCGAAAGAAGTTAGTGGGAGGAAAGTAGAACTTGATGAGGTAAATGTACCTTCTCTCGAACTGGAATGTAGCTCATCACAGAAAACCGTTCCCGTGATACCTACACCAACTAGAGAGGAAGCTAATGATGATGATCATGAAACTTCAGATCAAGTTACTACCAAACCGCGTAGGTCAACCAAAGCACGATCCGCACCAGAGTGGTACAGTAATCCTGTTCTATAAGTCATGTTACCAGACCATGATGAACCTACGAACAATGAAGAAGCTATGATGAGCCCAGGTTCTGATAAATGGATTGAGGCCGTGAAATCTGAGATAGGATCCATGTATGAGAACAAAGTGTGGACTTTGGTGGACTTGCCCGATGATCGGCGAGCCATAGAGAATTAATTGATCTTCAAGAAGAAGACTGGCGCTGATGGTAATGTTACTATCTACAAAGCTCGACTTGTCGCAAAAGGTTTTTGACAAGTTCAAGGAGTTGACTACGATGAGACTTTCTCACCCGTAGCGATGCTTAAGTCTGTCCGAATCATGTTAGAAATTTCCGCATTTTATGATTATGAAATCTAGCAAATGGACATCAAAACGGCATTCCTTAATTGATTTCTTAAAGAAGAGTCGTATATGATGCAACCATAAGGTTTTGTCGATCCTAAAGGTGCTAACAAAGTGTGCAAGCTCCTGCGATCCATCTATGGACTGGTGCAAGCATCTAGGAGTTGGAATATATGCTTTGATGAAGTGATCAAAGCATATGGTTTTATATAGACTTTCGGAGAAGTCTATATTTACAAGAAAGTGAGTGTGAGCTCTGTAGCATTTCTGATATTATATGTGGATGACATATTATTGATCGGAAATGATGTAGAATTTCTGGATAGCATAAAAGGATACTTGAATAATATTTTTCAATGAAAGACCTCGGTGAAGCTACTTATATATTGGGCATCAAGATCTATAGAGATAGATCAAGACGCTTGATAGGACTTTCACAAAGCACATACCTTGATAAAGTTTTGAAGAAGTTCAAAATGGATCGGTCAAAGAAAGGGTTCTTGCCTGTGTTACAAGGTGTGAAATTGAGTCAGACTCAATCCCCGACCAATGCAGAAGACAGAGAGAAAATGAAAGTCATTCCCTGTGCCTCAGCCATAGGATCTATCATATATGCTATGCTGTGTACCAGACCTGATGTGTGCCTTGCCATAAGTCTGGCAGGGAGGTACCAAAGTAATCCAGGAGTGGATCACTGGACAGCGGTCAAGAACATCCTGAAGTACCTGAAAAGGACCAAGGATATGTTTCTCGTTTATGGAGGTGACAAAGAGCTCGTCATAAATGCTTGTGTCGATGCTAGTTTTGACACTGATCTGGATGACTCTAAGTCACAAGCCGGATATGTATTTATTTTGAATGGTAGAGCTGTCAGTTGGAGTAGTTCCAACCAGAGCGTCGTGGCGGGATCTACGTCTGAAGCAGAGTACATAGCTACTTAGGAAGCAGCAAATGAAGGAGTCTGGATGAAGGAGTTCATATCCGATCTAGGTGTAATACCTAGTGCATTTGGTTGAATGAAAATCTTTTGTGACAATACTGGAGCAATTACCTTAGCGAAGGAATCCAGATTTCACAAAGGAACCAAACACATCAAGAGATTCTTCAACTCCATCTGTGATCAAGTCAAGGAGGGAGACATAGAGATTTGCAAAATACATACGAATCTGAATGTAGCAGACCCGTTGACTAAACCTATTCCATAAGCAAAACATGACCAGCACCAAGACTCCATGGGTGTTAGAATCATTACAATGTAATCTAGATTATTGACTCTAGTGCAAGTGGGAGACTGAAGGAAATATGCCCTAGAGGCAATAACAAAGTTGTTATTTTATATTTCCTTATTCATGATAAATGTTTATTATTCATCCTAGAATTGTATGGATCAGAAACCTTAGTACATGCGTGAATACATAGACAAACACTATGTCCCTAGTGAGCCTCTACTAGACTAGCTCGTTGATCAAAGATGGTTAAGGTTTCCTAACCATAGACATGAGTTGTCATTTGATAATGGGATCACATCATTAGTAGAATGATGTGATGGACAAGACCCACCCGTTAGCTTAGCATTATGATCATTCAGTTTTATTGATATTACTTCCTTCATGTCAAATACATATTCCTTTGACTATGAGATTGTGCTACTCCAGAATACCAGAGGAATTCCTTGTGTGCTATCAAACGTCACAATGTAACTGAGTGATTATAAAGATGCTCTATAGGTATCTCCGAAGGTGTTTGTTGAGTTGGCATAGATCAAGATTAAGATTTGTCACTCCAATTATCTGAGAGGTATCTCCGGGCCCTCTCGGTAATACACATCATAAGAAGCAAAGTGACTAATGAGTTAGTTGCAGGATGATGTATTATGGAACGAGTAAAGAGACTTATCGGTAACGAGATTGAACTAGGTATGAAGATACCGACGGTCGAATCTCGGGCAAGTAACATACCGATGGACAAAAGGAATAGCATATGTTGTCATAACGGTTCGACCGATAAACACCTTCGTAGAATATGTAGGAGACAATATGAGCATCCAGGTTTCGCTATTGGTTATTAATCGGAGAAGTTTCTCGATCATGTCTACATAGTTCTCGAACCCATAGGGTCCGCACGCTTAACGTTTGATGAGGATATTGTATTATATGAGTTATATGATTTGGTGATCGAATGTTGTTCGGAGTCCTGGATATGATCACGAACATGACGAGGAGTCTCGAAATGGTCGAGAGATAAAGATTGATATATAGGACGATAGTATTCGGACACCGGAAGTGTTAAAAAGTGTACCGGGGGTATATGGGCAATATGGGCCATAAGAGGGGAGCACACCAGCCCACTGATGACCCACAAGTGTAGGTGGTCTATCGTAGTCCTTTTGATAAGTAAGAGTGTCGATCCCAATGAGGAGCAGAAGGAAATGATAGGCAGTTTTCAGTAAGGTATTTTCTGCAAGCACTGAAATTATAGGTAACAGATAGTTTTGTGATAAGGTAATTGGTAGCAAGTGACAAAAGGTGAAAGTAAATAAGGTGCAGCAAGGTGGCTCAACCATTTTTGTAGCAAAGGACAAGCCTGGAAAAACTCTTATATAAAGGAAAGCGCTCCCGAGGACACATGGGAATTATCGTCAAGCTAGTTTTCATCACGATCGTCTGATTCGCGTTCGGTACTTTGATAATTTGGTATGTGGGTGGATCGGTGCTTGGGTGTTGCGCTTACTTGGACAAGCCTCCCACTTATGATTAACCTCGAATGCAAGCATCCGCAACTACAAAAGAAGTATTAAGGTAAACCTAACCATAGCCTAAAACATATGGATCCAAATCAGCCCCTTACGAAGCAACGCATAAACTAGGGTTTAAGCTTCTGTCACTCTAGCAACCCATCATCTACTTATTACTTCCCAATGCCTTCCTCTAGGCCCAAATAATGGTGAAGTGTCATGTAGTCGATGTTCACATGACACCACTAGAGGAGAGACAACATACATCTCATCAAAATATCGAACGGAGATCAAATTCACATGACTACTAATAGCAAGACTTCTCCCATGTCCGCGGGAATCAAAGTAACTACTCACAAGACATAATATTGTTCATGATCAGAGGGGTATTAATATGCATGATGGATCTGAACATATGATCTTCCACCAAATAAACCAACTAGCATCAACTACAAGGAGTAATCAACACTACTAGCAACCCACAGATACCAATCTGAGGCTTGGGTACAAAGATTGGATACAAAAGATGAACTAGGGTTTGAGAGGAGATGGTGCTGGTGTAGATGTTGATGAAGATAGCCCTCCCCAAGATGGGAGAGTTGTTGGTGATGATGGCGGTGACGATTTCCCCCTCCCGGAGGGAAGTATCCCCGGCAAAACGGTTCTGCCGGAGCCCAAGATTGGTTTCCGCCTCGAGACGGCGGCGTCTGGTCCCGAAAGCCTCCTTATGATTTTTTTTCCACGTCAAAACACCTCATATAAGAGAACATGGGCATCAGGGGCCTTCTGGTTGGCCCACGAGGCAGGGGGCGCGCCCTAGGAAGGGGGCGCGCCCCCCACCCTCGTGGACAGCCGGTGGCCCCCCTCGTGGACTTCTTTCGCCAGATATTTTTTTTATTTTCCAAAACGAAGTTATGTTGAGTTTCGGGGCTTTTGGAGTTGTGCAGAATAGGTTTCCAGAGTTTGCTCCATTTCCAGCCCAGAATTCCAGCTGCCAACATTCTCCCTCTTCATGTAAACCTTGTAAAATAAGAGAGAAAAGGCATTAGTATTGTGACAAAACATATAATAACAACCCATAATGCAATAAATATCAACATCTAAGCATGATGCAAAATGGACGTATCAACTCCCCCAAGCTTAGACCCCGCTTGTCCTCAAGTGAAAGCCGATATCGAAAAATATGTCCACATGTTTAGAGATAGAGGTGTCGATAAAAACAAAATACGGACATGAGGGCATCATGATCATTGTCATAACAGCAACTTATATAAATATAGTCATATGATTCTTATGCTAAAGTAACAATTCATCCACAATATCAAGTATGAATCATAAACTTCATTGGAAACTAACAAACTTTGATCTCGGTCATTGAAGCAATTGAAATTTATTGTAACATCGGAAAGATTCAATATAAGAGCTTTTCAGCAAGCCTACATACTCAACTATCATATAGTGTTTCACAATTGCTCACACTCACGCAATACTTATGTTTATGGAGTTTTAATCGGACACAGAGAAAGATAGGGGCTTATGGTGTTGCCTCCCAACCTTTTACCTCAAGGGTAATGCTAACAGTAATAGATCATGAAAACTTACATCCAAGTGGGTATATATGTCAGGATCTTTCCAACACAATGTGCTTGCCAAAGGATAAAATGTAAAAAGGAAAGGTGGATTTCACCTTGACACTTATAAGACAGGAATAATAGATAGGGCCTTCACCGAGGGAAGCAGAGGTTGTCATGTGTTTTTATGGTTGGATGCACAAAGTCTTAGCATAGAAGAACTTCGCTTAATATTGCCACTTGTGATAAGGACCTTTACTATGCAGTCCGTTGATTTTATTACTTCCATATCACAAGATCGTATAAAGCTAATTTCTCCCACACTAATAAATCATACCTATTTTAGCGAGTTTGCAACATGACAACTTAATTGGTAGGATCTTTCTGAATCCATATGTAGCTATGGTGGACTCTCATGGCAAAACTGGGTTTAAGGATATATGGAAGCACAAGTAGTATCTCTACTTAGTGCGAGAGGTTTTGGCTAGCATGAGGGGGAAAGGCAAGCTCAACATGTTGGATGATCCATGACAATATACTTTATTTCGGATATAAGAAGACATAACTCATTATGTTGTCTTCCATGTCCAACATCAACTCTTTAGCATGTCATACTTTAATGAGTGCTCACAATCATAAAATATGTCCAAGATAGTGTATTTGTATGTGAAGCCTCTCTTCTTTTATTACTTCCTATTAATTGCAACGATGACCAAAACTATGTTTGTCACCTCCCAACAACTTTTATTTATCATACTCTTGTATGTGAAGTCATTACTTCCCATAAGATCGATATGATCTCTTTGATACTCTTTATATTTTCTTTCTTTTTATCATGACCCAAGTGAGGAAATCAAGCCCTTGACTCAACACTAATCTTTATTATATAGCTCACGGACTCGATTACAAAGGGTAAGTCTCACAAAGCAAAAGCTCACAACTAGATCATGCTAACTTTATTCTACTAGATCAAGATACTACCAAAAGGATCGAACTAAGTAAAACGGTAAAGATAGGAGTGATGGTGATACGATACCGGGGTCACTCCCCCAAGCTTGGCAGTTGCCAAGGGGAGTGCCCATACCCATATGATTATGTCTCCTTCTTCGGGGGTGGTGATGATGGAGTTGCAAGTAGTGACGGCGGATCCTCATATATCGAGCGTAGGAGATCCTCCAGCTTGCGGATAATACCTTTGAGAGCAGCTATGTAATCCTTCAACAAAATATTTTCACTTGTGAGATGTTTGTTCCGAATTTGAGCCAACTCAATCATCCTAAAAGCTTCAATCTCAGTTGAGGTAAAGAGGTTGGGAAGAGGTTTAGGGGTGTCTTCTTATCCTTGTGCCGGAGCCGGATCTTCCACCTCCATCTTGATCTTCTTCTCCTTGTGGATCTCCTCGGGTCCTTCCCTCTTCAGATCTATCTTCATTAGCCAAGCATCGTTGCCTTAGTTGTTGGAGGGAGACGACATGATGTCTGGCTTAGCAAACCCGTATCACATACCTCTTCCTTTTCGGAGACTGAATCATTCTGGAAAGTGTCCCTTATGTATTCCACCGGGGTTACGGTTTCAATAATATTGGTTTCAACATTTATAGGATTACCTGAATATAATGTTTGATTCTTTGACCATTCACCACCTTCGAATTTGTGCCTTCGAAGTTGTTGATTTTTATGGCACCAGAACGATAGACCTCCTCGATAACGTAAGGTCCTTCCCACTTGAAGAGAAGTTTTCCTGCAAAAAATCTTAAATGAGAGTTGTATAGCAAGACATAATCACCTATGTTAAACTCACACTTGTCTATCCTTTTGTCATGCCATCTTTTAACTTTTTCTTTAAACAGTTTGGCATTCTCATAGGCTTGGGTTCTCCATTCATCGAGACAGCTAATATCAAATAGCTTCTTCTCACCAGCAAGTTTGAACTCATAGTTGAGCTCTTTAATAGCCCAATATGCCTTATATTCTAGCTCAAGAGGTAAGTGACAAGCTTTTCCATACACCATCTTATATGGAGACATACCCATAGGATTTTTGTATGCAGTTCTATAGGCCCATAATGCATCATCAAGTTTCTTGGACCAATTCTTTCTAGACCTATTAACTGTCTTTTGCAAGATTAGTTTCAACTCCCTATTACTTAGTTCTACTTGACCACTAGTCTGCGGGTGATAAGGAGATGCAATTCTATGGTTGACATCATACTTTGCAAGTATCTTACGGAAAGCACCATGAATAAAGTGTGAACCACCATCAGTCATTAGATATCTAGGGACTCCAAACCTCGGGAAAATAACTTCTTTAAGCATCTTAATAGAGGTGTTGTGATCAGCACTACTAGTTGGAATAGTGTCTACCCACTTAGTAACGTAATCAACAGCAACTAAAATATCTATGTACCCATTAGAGGCAGGAAACGGTCCCATATAATCAAATCCCCAAACATCAAATGGCTCAATAACAAGTGAATAGTTCATAGGCATTTCTTG
The DNA here is from genome assembly GCA_902687465.1 of Secale cereale. Taxonomy (NCBI): domain Eukaryota; kingdom Viridiplantae; phylum Streptophyta; class Magnoliopsida; order Poales; family Poaceae; genus Secale; species Secale cereale. Next base: position 388,378,150 of record LR738713.1, on the reverse strand, counting down.
ACGTCTACTAATATTACCAATTCTTTGACATTCATCACAAGATAAGACAAACTTACGGGCATACTTGAAGAGAGTAGGCCAATAAAAACCAGATTGCAATACCTTGTGTGCAGTTCTATCTCCCGCATGGTGTCCTCCATAAGCTTCGGAGTGGCACTTGCGTAGGATCTGTTCATGTTCATGCTCAGGTACACAACATGTAGCGACCACGATCCGAATGGACCGAAGTCTCTGTGTTCTGTGTCATCCCTGGAACGGTAATGCTGACACACACAGTACATGATGGATTTATAACAGAGTGGCAATCACACACTTATTACATCGAATGTCTCCAATGAGAAATTATTACAAAATCTATGGCTTAAGGCCATCTAACAAAATAACAGCGGAAGGCTTGGAAGATAAGTGAGTCCATCAACTCCAACGGCATAGCTGAGTGCATGACAAACGACCTAACACGTCTTATTCCTCATCTGAAAAGTCTGCAACGTGATATGTTGCAGCCCGAAAACGGGTCAGCACATGGAATATGCTGGCAAGATAACACAGAGAATGCAAGTAACAGAATAAAGGCTATACTATATGCACATATGGCTGGTGGAGGCTCTAAGGTTAAAGTTTTTGCGTAAAGCCAATTTTTTCCTACAACAATGGAATAGATTTTATTTTAACTATCATGTTGGTTGAAAATCATTGAGAAGGTACCCCCAACTCAATCCCAAATTAAAAGTTCATCAATAACCCAACAAATTAAATTATAGAGTGATGAGATCAACCAATAATTCAAGTACCAGATACTCAAGATGTCCATAACCGGGGACACGGCTAATCATGATCAGTTTGTACACTCTGCAGAGGTTTGTGCACTTTTCCCACAAGACTCGGTCGCCTCCATTTGGTTTCTCGCACTGCATGGTGTTTGAGAGACGGATGACCGAGACACAGTCTTTCCGAAGAGGTCCCCTTAACCGGATAGATAGGCCGGTACACTTACAATCCCTCTACATCTGCTAGCCCATCACGGAAAGGTTTCCCACAACTTACTCAACTATGCCAGAGCCCATATTGGCATGTGGCTGCACACAGAAGTTTCTAGCATGAATAGTTTTATGATCCCTTTGAGCCTGGGTGGCATTCCATAGGAAAAATCACACGGAACCCCGGGATTTCCTAGGACAACACTGGATTCCCAAGTGCCCTGCAACCAATCCACCCAGATCTATATTAAAGTAGCCACCTTAAGTTGAATCCTTAATTAACATCTCACATCTGTCATGGATTTCACTCAAACCCAAACCACGTCTACGAGCATAGCATAGCAACCTGAGCATAGCGTAGAAGTAACTCCCAAGGGTTTGAAAATAATGCAGGTAATAGGTTCTACCTCAATCTACTTCCCAGTCCCACAATTTAAGAGATCCTACTGATGCAATGTGTCAGGGTTTGATCTAATGCATAAAAATTGGGTAATAAAAGTATGATCAAAGTGTTACTTGCCTTGCTGACGATTCGCAAAACCTAGAGACTCGTAGTAGCACGCTTCACAGTCCGGGTATTCTATCGCAAGCAAACAATAGCATACATAAGCAAACAAGCAAAGATGCACAAACAAAACTCCAAAAGATCATATCTAACCAGAAAGTTCAACTTAAGAACTTCGGTTTGCCAAAAGAATGAACTCGAAAGATGCAACGAAACTCAAACTGCGAAAGAAACGAGCTCCGGTTTACTAATTGGCCTAAAGTCAAATTTTACAGTATCCAAAACTTTATTCAAGTTGGTTAAACGTAAAGAGGGCATCGAGACGAAGATATGGGATTTTGAATCACCTGATTCCGACTCTCGAGCGAAAAGAAAAACGAAAAACAAGATCAGGGCAGAAATCGCGATCGGAATAATCGCGGATAAATACCCCGAAAAAGAGAACTGACGAACAGGCTAACGAATGAACGTTCGCTGTCTGCGGCTAACGGACGAAAAGAGTTCATTAAAACGAGCATACGGACGAACGTCCGCTAATTAGTTAAACCGACGAAAAACCGAACCGATCTAACCTAATAGAAAAACATATCTACGGTTTACGAAAACCGATCGGTTTTAAAAAAACCGATAACTACCTCGTAACGACGAACTCCGTCGAGATCCCGGCGGTCCGGCGGCGGCGGTCCGGCGGGGCTGCGGTGGGGCGGCGGCACGGCGAGGCGGCGGTGCGGCGACGGCGACTTGGCGCGGCGGGGCGGCGGCTTGACGCGGCGGGACGGCGGGCGGCGGCGCGCTGCGGTGCGGCGGGGCGGCGAACGGTGGCGGCGGCGCGGCGAAGTGGCGGTGCTAGGGCAGGCTACGGCGGGGCGACTCGGGGCTAGCGGGCCGGGGCAGGCGGCTTATAAAGCCCAGAGTCCCGGGCCTATACGGCTCCAAGTCGGTTTGCACTTTTTTTTCTCTAAAAGAGTCCTGGCGCAGAAATACTAATGAAAGAAATACTAAACGGACTCCAAAAATCCCGAAATAAATTTTCACCGTCCTCTAATAATATTTAGGACAATATGAACATTTTTCTCGGACCTAAATGCAATTTTGAAAAACGCGCATTTTTCCTATGCAAATAAAACCAGAAAAATACCAAAAGTGATTTTAACATTTTTCCTCCAATATTTCAGTTATTTTGGAGAAGTCATATTATCTCCGCTCATATATTGTATTTAGAAAAAAAATTAGGAGATAAAAATAATTAGAATCACACTGTCCTCGTATCGGTATTCGAGCGAACTCAAATACGAAACGGTAAAATTCCCAACTCTCTCCGTAGGTCCTTGAGTTGCTTAGAATTTTGAGAAACGCCACAAACAAAAATGCAAAGAGCATGCAATGAAATATTATCTATGTATAACATTCCAAATTAAAAATCTGGGATGTTACACAACATCTAATAATACCATCTACTCCTTCTTTATAAAGATGTGGGTCATCCAAGAAGTAATGTCTCAAATCATAGAAGAACATTTTTTTGCTGGTATGTGAAGCTAGGAGGTATAAACTTAGCAACAATATAATCAGCATAATCAGCATACCATGGAGCAGTACGAGAAGTATTTATGACAGCTAATTATTCATTAGGAAAGCTATCATCAATAGGTTGTGGGTCATCAAGTATATTCTCTAACCTAGACAAGTTATCTGCTACTGGGTTCTTAGCTCCCTTTCTATCAATAATATGCAAGTCAAATTCTTGCAGCAAGAGAACCCATCTAATAAGTCTAGGCTTAGCATCTTTCTTTTCCATAAGGTACTTGATAGCAGCATGATCAGTGTGAATAGTTACTTTAGAATCAACAATATAGGATCTAAACTTATCACAAGCAAATACAACAGCTAAAAATTCTTTCTCGGTTGTAGCATAATTTCTTTGGGCACTATCTATAGTTTTACTAGCATACTCGATAACATTCAATTTCTTATCAACTCTTTTCCCTAGAACAGCTCCTACAGCATAATCACTAGCGTCACACATAATCTCAAAGGGTAAATTCCAGTCAGGAGGCTAGAAAATAGGTGCAGAGATCAATGCTTTCTTAAGTATTTCAAATGCTTCTAGACAATCATCATCAAAGATAAAAGGAATATCTTTTTGTAAGAGATTAGTCAGAGGCCTGGAGATTTTGGAGAAGTCCTTTATGAACCTCCTATAAAACCCGGCGTGACCTAGGAAACTTCGTACACCTTTGATGTCCTTAGGGCATGGCATCTTTCCAATAGCATCAACTTTAGCTTTGTCAACTTCAATAGCTCTTTCGGAAATTTTATGTCCCAAGACAATGCCTTCATTTACCATAAAGTGGCACTTCTCCCAATTCAAGACAAGGTTAGTGTCTTCACATCTCTGCAAAACTCGATCAAGGTTGCTTAAGCAATCATCAAAAGAAGTTCCGTAAACGGAGAATCATCCATGAACACTTCAACAATCTTTTCACAAAAAATCAGAGAATATAGCCATCATGCATCTTTGAAAGGTAGCAGGTGCATTACATAAACCAAAAGGCATACGTCTATAAGCAAAGGTACCGAAAGGACAAGTAAAAGTGGTCTTTTCTTGATCCCCTTTTGACACAGGTATTTGAGAGAAACCAGAATAACCATCTAGAAAGCAGAAATGAGTATGTTTGGATAACCTTTCTAGCATTTGATCAATAAATGGCAAGGGGTAATAATTTTTCTTAGTAGCTTTATTTAACTTACGGAAATCAATTACCATCCTATAACCTGTAACTATTCTTTGTGGGATCAATTCATCTTTATCATTAGGAACGACAGTCATACCTCCTTTCTTAGGGACACAATGGACAGGACTTACCCACTGGCTATCAGCAACTGGATAGATAATACCTGCCTCTAGAAGCTTTAGTATTTCCTTTCTTACCACTTCTTTCATCTTAGGATTTAACTGTCGCTAATGATCAATAACCGGTTTAGCATTTTCTTCCAATTTTATCTTGTGTTGGCATATAGTGGGACTAATGCCCTTAAGATCATCCAGAGTATATCCAATAGCAGCACGATGCTTCTTCAGAGTTTTCAATAGTTTTTCTTCTTCCTGCTCTGAAAGGTTAGCACTAATAATAACAGGATATATCTTCTTTTCATCAAGATAAACATACTTAATATTATCAGGTAAAGGTTTAAGTTCAAACATGGGATCACCCTTGGGTGGAGGAGGATCCCCTAGGATTTCAACAGGCAAGTTGTTTTTCAATACGGGTCCTTGTGTAAGGAATATTCCATCTATCTCCCTTCTCTCATTCATATGCATATCATTTTCGTGGTCTAGCAAGTATTGTTCTAAAGGATGATTAGGTGGCACGGCAATAGAAGCCAGACCAATAATTTCATCCTTAATGGGTGGTGCCTTTTCAAGGGGTTGTCTATGAATTTAGCAAAGTTAAAATCATGAGACATATCCCCTAATCCAACAGTGACAATATCTTTCACGCAGTCTATCTTGGCATTAACAGTATTCAGGAAGGGTCTACCAAATATAATGGGACAAAATTAATCTTGAGGGGAACTAAGAACAAGAAAATCAGCAGGGTATTTCCCACACAAGACTTCAATATATCTAACAATCCCAACTGGTGAAATAGTATCTCTATTAGCAAGCTTAATAGTAACATCAATCCCTTCTAACTCAACAGGTGCAATATCATGCATAATTTCGTTATACAGATCAAGAGGGATAATGCTTATACTAGCACCTACGTCGCATAAACCATGATAGCAATGATCTCCTATCTTAATAGGGATAACAGGCAAGCCTACAACCGGATTATGTTCGTTCCTAGCATTGGGTTTGGCTATTCCAGCAGACTCTTCTTGGAGGTAAATAACATGTCCATCCAAATCTTCTACCAAAAGATCTTTAACCATAGCAACACTAGGTTCAACTTTAATTTGCTCAGGGGGTGTAGCTGTTCTAGTATTACTCTTACGAACTACAGTTGAAGCTTGAGCATGATCCTTTATCCTAACAAGGAAAGGTGGTTTCTCAATATAAGCGGTAGGTATAATAGGATCAACATTATAAGTGATAGTCTTTTCTTCAACTTTAATGGGTTCAACTACCTTTACTTCAATAGGCGGATGGTATTTAAACCACTTCTCCTTGGGGAGATCAACATGAGTAGCAAAAGATTCACAGAAAGAAGCTACTATCTCAGAGTCAAGTCCATATTTAGTGCTAAACTCACGGAAAACATCGGTATCCATAAAAGCTTTAACACAATCAAATTTAGGGGTCATACCTGACTCCTTACCTTCGTCGAGATCCCAATCTTCGGAGTTGCGTTTAATTCTTTCCAATAAATCCCATTTGAATTCAACAGTCTTCATCATATAAGAGCCAGAACAAGAAGTATCGAGCATGGAGCGACTATTAAGAGAAAGCCTAGCATAAAAATTTTGAATGATCATTTCTCTTGAGAGCTCATAATTGGGGCATGAATATAATATTGACTTAAGCCACCCCCAAGCTTGAGCGATGCTTTCTCCTTCGCGAGGCCAGAAATTATAAATATAATTACGATCACGATGAACCTGGTGCATAGGGTAGAACTTCTGATGAAATTCCAACTTCAGACGATTATAGTTCCATGATCTCATATCATTGCATAGCCTAAACCATGTCAATTAATCTCCCTTCAAAGATAAAGGGAAGACCTTCTTCTTGATAACATCCTCGGGCATACCTGCAAGCTTAAACAATCCACAAACTTCATCCACATAGATTAGGTGTAAGTCGGGATGCAATGTTCCGTCTCCTGTAAAGGGATTTTCAAGCAGTTTCTCTATCATACCGGAAGGAATCTCAAAGATAACATTTTCAATAGGTGCAGTAGGTTGAGGAGCAACTCTTTGCTCTTCTGTACAGGGTGAAGATACCCCGAAAAAGCCCCTCAAAGGATTTTGAGCCATAGTAACAAGTGACAATAAGTTTCAGCACACTATATACATTTTTCCTTAGCAAAGGCGCTTCACTCCCCGGCAACGGCGCCAGAAAAGAGTCTTGATGACCCACAAGTGTAGGGGGTCTATCGTAGTCCTTTCGATAAGTAAGAGTGTCGAACCCAACGAGGAGCAGAAGGAAATGATAGGCAGTTTTCAATAAGGTATTTTCTGCAAGCACTGAAATTATAGGTAAAGATAGTTTTGTGATAAGGTAATTGGTAGCAAGTGACAAAAGGTGAAAGTAAATAAGGTGCAGCAAGGTGGCCCAATCCTTTTTGTAACCAAGGACAAGCCTGGACAAACTCTTATATAAAGGAAAGCGCTCCTGAGGACACATGGGAATTATCGTCAAGCTAGTTTTCATCAGGATCGTCTGATTCGCGTTCGGTACTTTGATAATTTGGTATGTGGGTGGACCGGTGCTTGGGTACTGCCCTTACTTGGACAAGCCTCCCACTTATGATTAACCTCTAATGCAATCATCCGCAACTACAAAAGAAGTATTAAGGTAAACCTAACCATAGCCTGAAACATATGGATCCAAATTAGCCCCTTACGAAGCAACGCATAAAATAGGGTTTAAGCTTATGTCACTCTAGCAACCCTTAGTCTACTTATTACTTCCCAATGCCTTCCTCTAGGCCCAAATAATGGTGAAGTGTCATGTAGTCGATGTTCACATGACACCACTAGAGGAGAGACAACATACATCTCATCAAAATATCGAACGGAGATCAAATTCACATGACTACTAATAGCAAGACTTCTCCCATGTCCTCAGGAACCAAAGTAACTAATCACAAGACATAATATTGTTCATGATCATAGGGGTATTAATATGCATGATGGATATGAACATATGATCTTCCACCAAATAAACCAACTCGCATCAACTACAAGGAGTAATCAACACTACTAGCAACCCACACATACCAATCTGAGGTTTGGGTACAAAGATTGGATACAAGAGATGAACTAGGGTTTGAGAGGAGATGGTGCTGGTGAAGATGTTGATGAAGATAGCCATCCCCAAGATGGAAGAGTTGTTGGTGATGATGGCGGTGACGATTTCCCCCTCCCGGAGGGAAGTATCCCCGACAGAACAGCTCTGCCGGAGCCCTAGATTGGTTTCCGCCTCGGTTCCGCCTCGAGACGGCGGCGTCTGGTCCCGAAAGCCTCCTTATGATTTTTTTCCAGGTCAAAACACCTCATATAGGAGAAGATGGGCATCGGGGGCCTTCTGGCTGGCCCACGAGGCAGGGGGCGCGCCCTGCGAAGGGGGGCGCGCCCCCCACCCTCGTGGACAGCCGGTGGCCCCCCTCATGGACTTCTTTCGCCAGATATTTTTCATATTTTCCGAAACAAAGTTCTGTTGAGTTTAGGGGCTTTTGGAGTTGTGCAGATAGGTTTCCAGAGTTTGCTCCTTTTCGAGCCCAGAATTCCAACTGCCGGCATTCTCCCTCTTCATGTAAACCTTGTAAAATAAGAGAGAAAAGGCATAAGTATTGTGACAAAACATATAATAACAGCCCATAATGCAATAAATATCAACATATAAGCATGATGCAAAATGGACGTATCACCCACAAGGGGTGGCGTGCCCCCTTGGCATGTGGCCGAATTGAAGAAGGAACAAAGGGGTTCAGCACCCCCTTCCTTTCTCTCTTCCTCCTTCCTTCTTATCCATGTAAAATATGGTAAGGGGGCGAATAGGGGAAGACCCCAAGTAGGATTCGGCCTACTTGGGGTGCCCCTTGGCTGCCTCTTCCCCCCTCCAACCTATATATATGTGGGGAGGGGCGCTTAGAACACACAACATCAATTGTTAGCCGTGTGCAGTGCCCCCCTCCACCGTTTATTCCCACGGTTTCGTAGTGCTTAGGCGAAGCCCAGTGCGGATCACATTTCCTTCACCGTCACCACGCTGTCATGCTGACGGAACTCATCACCTTCCTCGACATCTTGCTGGATCAAGAGGACAAGGGACATCATCGAGTTGAATGTGTGCAGAACTCGAATGTGCCGTACGTTCGGTGCTTGATCGATCGAAGCTAGAAGAAGTTCCACTACATCAACCGCATTGTTAAACGCTTCCGCTGCCGGTCTACGAGGGTACATAGACACACTATTCCCCTCTCGTTGTTGTGCATCTCCTAGATAGATCTTGCATGAGTGTAGGAATTTTTTTGAAATTGCATGCTACGTTCCCCAACAGATATGGCGCCCTCCTGGACACGACACCTTCTCCAAGTTCCAAGCAGTACCACACTACCGCTACATCAAGCTCAAAATGTCGGGCCCAAACGGTATCATTACCATCTCGAGCGACCCCGACAGAGCACTCAAAGCCGAAAACAAAACGGCGTCGCCCTCCCTCGAATCCTTGTCTGGAGCCTTTGTGACCGAAGAACTAACCACATTACGAGTTGAAGTCGATCGGGATTATGAGTCGAAGTATATATGGCATTTTATGGTTGTGGAATCATTGCAAGGTAGTATCGGGTGGGCCCATACGCCCCCATGGTGCGCCGTAGGGTGGGGGCGCCACCCGGTCGTGCCCCTCCCTGTTGGCTCCTCTCCGTCCCATCTTCATTCCAAAAATCCTTAAATATTCTGAATTAATTCTCCAAAAATCCTCGTCCAAATCCGAGAACTTTTATTTCTGCACAAAACTAACACCAATGTAGTTATATTGAAAAGAGCGTCGGTCTGGGTTAGGTTCATTCTAATCATGCAAATTAGATGCCAAAGCAAGAGCAAAAGTATTTGGAAAAGTAGATATGTTTGGGACGTATAAACTCTTCCCAAGCTTACCTCGTTGCTTGTCCTCAAGCAATTCAGTTAACAAACTAAAATGATAAAGAAAACTTTTTACAAACTCATTTGTTTTTGTAAATATACATAATTATAACAAGAATTATAGTGTAACCATATGCATGATAGCACTTAGCAGCCATGTTCACTTATGTCAATAACATAATCAACTAGCGAGGAATAATACTATATCTCAAATATCAACAGTTTGTCAAAATGACCATAAAGGAATATGATAGAATGATATCTCGCTAGCCCTTTCTGAGACTGCAAAACATTAATGCACATCATCTCTTAAGTTCAAGCAGCGACTAAACATTGTAATTCAAAGTAGAAAGCATCCAGTCAAGCTCTATTCCACATTAATTAGATCGGATGCATGTTAAACTAAGAATGACAATAGCATGCTATATGTTGTTGCTTGAATAAGAAGGTGATGACTCACGAAAAAACAATAAGGTAAAAGATAGGTCCTTCATAGAGGGAAGCAGAGATTAACATGTACGAGAGCTCATTGGTTTAAAACGTATATGGATTTATTTTTTAGAGGTGTACTTTTCCTGCCAACGGTTTATGACAAAGGTTTCCAACATTTTCATGCTAAACACATTAATGGTGGTTATCATGCTTTTACGCTCCCTCTCAATCATACTAATACAAACCATGGCTAGCCGAATCCACAGGTGCCTACCAACTTTCAACTTTCTAGAGGGTGTCTTTATAAATAATTCGCGACTGGACATCCCTTTTACCAGCCTCCCTCATAAATTTGACAAGTCAAATAAAATCTTGTCGTGAGTAAAGCATATTTAGAAGGGAAGATATTTACTACCATCGCCACTTCATGAGATGTATGGGCACACAAAACAGTAGTTTATTTGAAGGTTTACAGGTGGCATATGCAAATTTACTTGGAATGACAGAGGAATACCATATGTAGGAAAGATATAGTGGACTCTTTGTCACATAACTTTGTTTCGGGATTTGGATGTACAAGTAAGAATTCCCACTTAGTACAGGCGAAGGCTACCAACAGACAAGGAAGCGATCAAGTAGAGAGCGATAACGGTCATAATCATGCATTTTGAATACTAACATTAAACGGTAGAATGGTGAGGATATAAACATGATGAGCATAAACATTATGGAGGCAAGATGGGATTAGAATCAATTACATGCGTGAACATGTATCAAGTCAAGCAACTTCAATTTTCTGAGGAGGATACCTTCCCAACATACCACATTATAACTAGTTTAATGCATGTTGACACCTAAGATAACATATGATCCACTCCTAGCTAGTTTAGTATGGCATAAGAAAACAAGAACTCCAATCATCATTACATACAAGCTTATCCACAATAATCTATAACCATATCACTGAGATGAAAATATGTATCAAAATAAGAATAAGTAGAGTTCATGCCAACTTTCTTTACCATGACCACTTCATCAAATCATCGTCATTATTGTCTTTCACTTGCACGACCGAGTGATGTCGAAAATAAATAATATAGTGCAAGTGTTGGGGACTAAATTTAATTCTGCAAACAACTATACACAAAGGAGAAGACATGGAAAATATTTTGGGTCTTTTTATTAGTTTAGAGATAAAGCATATAAGAGCGAACTGTAACTCTTTTGGTTGTCTTCTCCTTTTGAAACAAAACTCAATAAGACGCGAAGAAAAAACAAAAAATTGAAACAAAAGAATGAAAAGAAACAAACAAAAGAAACGATAGAAAAAGCAAAATAAGTCTTTTTGGTCTTTTTAAATTGTTTTCCAAAACAAAGAAGAGTTCAGATAAACACAAAGACATATGTTTTTTTGTTTTTGATTTTTCTGAAAAAGGCAAATATTTTATTTTGGTTTCTTATTTCTTCTCTGGTTTTCTTTTCGTTTCCTTGTTTCATCGTTATTTTTTGGTTTTGGGGGTTTTTTATTTCATTTTCTTTTATTTCTCTTTGTTTTTTTTTTCATGGTTTTCTTTGGATTTTCTATTCTTTCTCACTTGCCTTCTTTTTTTCTTTTTTTTCTTTTTGTTTCTTTCCTAGTTTTCAACAAGTTTCTTTTGTTCTTTGTTTCTTATTGGTATTCACTGTTTTCATTCCTTTGCACTTGTTTCTCTGGGTTTTTTTATTTTTGTTCTTTTGTTTCTTTTGTTCTTTTTCTGTACACAATTAACATTTTGTAAATGCTTCATTAACATTTTTTTCCAAATGCAAGATTAATATTTTTTGAATGCATGGTGAACATTTTTCCTATACACATTTAACATTCTTCAAATGCTTGATGAAATTTCTTTAAATACTTGTTTAATTTTTTTCTTTCAAATGCTTGACTAACATTTTTTAAATACATTATCAGTTTGTTTCATACACGGTGTATTTTTATGTATACACTTTTTCTATACATGAGAAGCATTTTATCTATACACATTTTAAAAAAATCAAATACTTGGTTAACATTTTTTTCAAATGTTTTTATGGAAAGTGTTTTTTAATATCGTTATTAAGAATATTTGGATAGAAAAATAAAGCAAAGGCAGAAGAAAAAATCCTAGAAACAGAAACAGAAAAAGAGCTTGTGGCCTCCCGCAAGCTGGGTCGGCCCATCTGGCTCTTGCCTTGATGCGAGGGTTCCCTACATCTCGCTGTAAGCGAGACATAGGGGCGCTCGTCTAGATGTGCATATCGAAGATATTGTCATCCTTTGTGATTCCTTTTTTCCCTTCGGGCAGCCATGTCAATGTAGTGTATATGTGTGTTTCTTTGCAGCCATGTCCTTGTACCAATTGGGTTAGCGCTCGCTCATGTTCTTTGATGCGCTGCTCACGTGTTGGGCTAGCTCATTAGTCATTATCACTACCTTCACTGGACTACTAGAGTAGTAGGATTATGCAGGTGCTCCTAATTGCCGCCTTTAGCTCCAATTCGTTGATCTGGCGGCCAACGCGCGCCTAAGCGGGCTGAATATGGAAAGCCCACTCGGTCGCACGTGTTACAACTCTTTCTTTCATTTGTGGTTTCTGTTCCGTTCGATCTTTCAGGTCGATCGATTATTTCCTTTTTTTTCTAAATGATCGCTTCCTGTATATTTCGGTAGGATATCTAATAGTTCAGGAATTGGAAGAAAAGTTCATGTGTTTTGAAAAAATGTTCACAAATTTGAAGAAAAGTTCAGGGTTTGGGAAAAGTTCAAGAATTTAAGAAAACCTTGCGACTTTAGAAAGTAAAAACACAAAAAAGAAAGAGAAAAAGAAAAATAAAATACCAGAACAGAACCAGTCAAAACAAAAACAAAAGAAAATAAAACCAAAACAGGAAACCAGTGCATTTTTAGTGTTATTGAAGACGAGTAAAGAAGTATAAAAATCACAACAAAAGAGGTCTTTCGTTGTTACCAACCTTTGTACATTGCCTAGCGTTCCCGAGTTTGCTTCACATCTGGTGCGGGTTTTTTTGGAAATTTTACAGAAAGGAGAAAAATGTACATGTGCCGGTCCATGCCGGAGGTAGGGTGTGCGCCGGTTGATGATTTCGCCTATAACGGGCGCCTTAAGCCCCTTTTGGGAAATGCCACATTTTGCACGTTCTTTTCTGTTTTTTGTTGTACGTCGACCTTTTTTAGCTACGGTTAGAAAAACACCCGCTACGTGTGTTGTGTATATGACTAGAAAAAATATTCAAGAATTAAAGCTATTTATTAACTTTAGAAAATGTACACGAATTTATAAAATATTCATGGTACTTAAAGTGTCTGCGGAACAAAAAGTTTGCAAACTTAAATCTTCACTGCTTATTTAAAAAATATTGCTCGTGCATTTTAAAATTGTTCAACGTCATTTCAATCAATGTTTATCTCATTTTTTAAACGATCAGCTAGTATTTAAATAGCATTTATCCTGCCTTTGGGCAGGTTGTATGTGTACACATGTGACAGATAAAATAGCCCACACACAACACCCCAGTTCTAGGCTGATAGGGAAATAAAAATACGAGTATGTAGTAACATAGCCAGTCCCCACATCTGAGTTTTCAGTTAATTTAAAAAATGGTGAAATTTAAAAATTATTCATAGATTTAAAAACTGTTCATAAATTTTCAAAATACATTTGTGAATGTGATTTATTCAAAACCATATATGAAATTCAGAAATGATCACAAATTTGAAAAGTATTTGCAAACCTGAAAGACGTTCGCAGATTTGAAAAAAAAAAGGTTTACCTTCTCCCACAATTTTAAGAAAAAAAACATGATTTTTGAAAACAAATGAAAACTAAAAAAATCACAAATATTTTACAAAAAAACATGGACATCTAGCCGACAACCCCTTCCCGCCCAAGTTACATTCGCAGTGTGACAGAACATGCGGGGCCCCCAAATTTAGTTTTGCTAATTGATGATAATCTCTATGGACTAATTATTGCCTTGAATTATATTTGAAGATTCTTTTCCATATGATTTTCTTTAACTCCATGTGTTGGTTTTAAGAAGCTTATGTGTTAACCAATGTGCTATTCAAGGAATTATCTAAAGATTGGTCATGTTTCAAGGTTGAACAAGACTAAGTCAAAGAGTGAATCAAGTTGATCAACTCACAAAGTGTAGAAGATGTACCGAGAGGGATCAAGTGATCTCATGATATGGTAAGCATTGTCCATTACGCTTTGTTTACTAATCCATGGTCTACGTGAGAGTTCTGTGTGGGGTTAGGTATGTTTTCATGGGCTGGCGTCAAGAAGAAGATATCATACAACCCATGGCGGATGACGTCAAGTGGTGATCGTCATCAAGATTGCAGTGTGCAAGTTCAAGTGAAGCATCACGAAGAGATCGTGCTTCAAGCTTTCTGGCCATTGTGGTGACAATGAACTTGTGAAGATGTCCTAAGAGTGGCTCACCCATAGTGAAGTATGGGGGAGCAACCATCTAGTCTTCATCGAGCCAATGCAATCAAGAAAGGTTGTCCAACTTGAGGAAGTCAAGATCGTCATCATCTATCTCAAGTGGACTATGTGCAACACAAAGGTTTGACCCTGATAGGTTTTCTATTTTACCAGTCACATGGTGGTAGTTGGGAGACCGGGTTATAGGATCGATTGTCATACTATCAAGGGGGGGCTCTCAAGTAAGTAGTTTGATCTTATTGTTCGTAAAGAGCTCAAACCATTGCATCCTTCCATCATCTTTCTTGGTTTTTGTTTGGGTTTTCTCTGTGTGATTCTTAGTGCTTATGGTCATCTTCATGACAAGCTCGAGTTCATCGAAAATAGAGTTCACTTATTCATCTTCTATGATGTTTTCGGTGTTGGAGTTTTAGTCGGTTCTTCATTTATAGAGGTTTCACATCTCTATATCTTAGGCATACTCCATCTGCCTCTTCTTACTATAACCGTTGTTGGATAGTATTTGACGTCATCTATCCAAGAAGCTTGAGTTTGCTCATTTCGGAGCTCATATGCAGAAGTTATGGCAGTTCTGGTTTTCGTGTTGCATCTGTTTTGCTCAGGGGCTTGCTTGTTACACCCGTGCGGTAGTACAGCTCTGGGCAGTGATAGTATCGCTTGTAAGCGGCAGTAACGTTCCATGTCGGGCGGTAGTACTGCTTGTAAGCGGTACTTCTACTATTCCAGTACCGCGCGTACTTCCGCTTGTTCTGGGGGTTCTACTTTTCGTGTCGGGTTCAACGGTAGTAGGGCGGCAGTGAAGTGCGGCAGTACCGCCCCGGTCGGGTGGTAGTACCTCTACTGCAGTACTATCGTCGCGCTATGCTCTTCCCTGCCTCCTCTGCTCCAGTGATTTGCTTCTCCCGTGGTAGTACCGCTGGAATGAGTGGTAGTACCGCTCTGGCGGCACTATGGCCCCAAGGTTCCTAGTCGTTGCTCTATTTTCCTATTAGTACCACCCGAGCGGTAGTACCACTCGTGTGTGGGCTGAGCACAAAACTGTTAGATCTTTTTTTCCACCTATAAAAGGGGGTCTTCTTCCCCATTGAACCTTATCTCTTGAGCTCATGTTCTCCCCCCATTGTTGACCTTCTTCGAGCTTGTTATCTATCAATCCCACCAATGATTATTGCTAGTTCTTGAGGGAAAAGAGAGAGGAGATTTAGATCCACACATTTCCACCAATCACTTGCTCCTCTGTGTGAGAGGAACCCCTTGGATCTAGATCTTGGAGTTATTCCTATTCTCTTCTTTGTTCTTCCTCTCATTTTCCTCCGTAGCATTAGTTGTTGTGGTGGGATTTAGGATAGAAGGACTTGGGCACTCCGTCTTCCCTTGTCATTGCATTTTATGCATCAGTCTGAGTTCTCCACGGTGATACGTGAAAGTGAAAAGTTGAGAAGCTTGTTACTCTTGGGTGCTTGGTACCCTAGAGTTTGTTTCTCTTGGGTGCTTGCGCCCTAGACGGTTGGTGGTGCTTCAGAGCTCAATCATTGTAGTGTAAAGCTCCGGGCAAGCTTCGGGGTCTCCAATTAGGTTGTGGAGATTGCCACGAGCAATTTGTATGGGTTCTGGTGACCGCCCCAAGGTTTTCCAAAGTGTACGGGTACGGTGACCACCCCAAGGGTTGCCAATTGTACGGGTTTGGTGACCGCCCTCAAGGGTCCTTTAGTGGAATCATGACATCTTGCATTGTGTGACGGCGTGAGGGGATTACGATGTCCCTAGTGGCTTCTTGGGGAGCATTGTTCCTCCACACCGCTCCAAATAGAGATTAGCATCCGCAAGGGTGTGAACTTCGGGATACATCGTCGTCTCTGTGCCCCTTGGTTATCTCTTCCCCGAGCCCTTTACTTATGCACTTTACTTTGTGATACATAGTGTTTCATGTTATATATCTTGCTATCACTTAGTTGTTTATCTTGCTTAGCATAAGTTATTGGTGCACATACATGAGCCTAGTTGTTGTTGGTTTTGTGATTAACAAATTAACCAATGGGTTTATTTCACATTTGTTCAAGCCTAAACCATAAATATTTTAAAACTGAAAGACCGTGGATGTCGCCTAGAGGGGGGTGAGTAGGCGCTTTAAAATAATTACGGTTTAGGCTTGAACAAATGCGGAATAAACCTAGCGGTTAATTTGTCAAGCACAAAACCTACAACAACTAGGCTCACCTATGTGCACCAACAACTTATGCTAAGCAAGATAAACAACTAGGTGATAGCAAGATATATGACAAGAAACAATATGGCTATCACAAAGTAAAGTGCATAAGTAAAGGGCTCGGGTAAGAGATAACCGAGGCACGCGGAGACGATGATGTATCCCGAAGTTCACACCCTTGCGGATGCTAATCTCCGTTTGGAGCGGTGTGGAGGCACAATGCTCCCCAAGAAGCCACTAGGGCCACCGTAATCTCCTCATTCCCTCGCACAATACAAGATGTCGTGATTCCACTTAGGGACCCATGAGGGTGGTCACCGAACCGATACAAATGGAAACCCTTGGGGGCGGTCACCAAAACCCGTCAAATTGCTCAGGGCGATCTCCACAACCTAATTGGATACCCCGACGCTTGCCCGAAGCTTTACACCACAATGATTGAGCTCCGAACACCACAAAGGTTGGGGCTATCTCCCCAACGACACCACGAAGTTTCACCACAATGGAATATGGCTCTGAGGTGACCACAACCATCTAGGGCGCCCAAGCACCCAAGAGGAACAAGCTCAAGGGAACCAAGAACCCAAGAGCAATAAGCTTCTCAACTTGTAACTTCCATGTATCACCGTGGAGAACTCAAACCGGTGCAGCAAATGGAATGGCAAGGGCACACAGAGTGCCCAAGTCCTTCTCTACCAAATCCCACCAAAGCAACAAATGCTAGGGAGGAAAATAAGAGGAAGAACGAAGAAGAGAACACGAAGAACTCCAAGATCTAGATCCAAAGGGTTCCCCTCACAAAGAGGAGAAAGTGATTGGTAGAAATGTGGATCCGGATCTCCTCTCTCTTTTCCCCCAGCAAGAACCCATGGAGGGATTGAGAGATAGTAGGCTCGAAGAAGGTCAACAATGGAGGAAGAACACGAGATCAAAGGATAAGACTCAATGCGGAAGAAGACCCCCTTTTATAGGGGGGGAAAATCAAGCCGTTATCCCCACCAACCAGCCCGCAGCGAGCGGTACTACCACTGGCTGCAGCGGTACTTCCGCTCGGCCCAGCGGTACTACCGTTGGGACCTCACACCGCGCCAAAGAGAGAAGAACAGAGAGAGAAGCCTCGGAGCGGCACTAGTAGAGGTGGCGGGGCGGTACTATCGCTTATAAGCGGTACTACCCCTCCCACTGCCGCTCCTACTGCCGCCCAACCCGACACGAGAAGCGACGGTCTCAAATCGAGGCGGCACTAGCGCGGAACCGGAGCCGTACTACCGCTTATAGACATGGGCGGTACTACCACTGTGAACTAGTGGTACTACCGCTTGTGTCTATAAGCGGTACTATCGCTCCGGCCCAGCGGTACTACCGCAGGAGCAACAGGAAAGCCCAGAACTGCCATAACTTCTGCAAATGAGCTCTGAATTGAGCAAACTCAAGCTTGTTGGATAGAGGAAGACGAGTAGCATCAAGACAGCGACTGGTTATAGTAAGAAGAGGCAGGGGAGGTATGCCTAGGATATAGAGGAGTGAACCCTCCATCAGAGAAGAACCGGTGATACGTCCATTTGCATCATGCTTATATGTTGATATTTATTGCATTATGGGCTGTTCTTACATGTTTTGTCGGAATACTTATGCCTTTTCTCTCTTATTTTACAAGGTTTACATGAAGAGGGAGAATACCGGCAGCTAGAATTCTGGGCTGGAAAAGGAGCAAACTCTGCATACCTATTCTGCACAATACCGAAAGCCCTGAAACTCAATAGAACGTCGTTTCAGAAAATATAAAAAATATCCGGCGAAAGAAGTCAACGAGGGGGGCCACTGGCTGCCCACGAGGGTGGGGGGCGCGCCAACCTTCCCAGGGCGCGCCCCCTGCCTCGTGGGCCAGTCGGAAGGCCCCCGGTGCCCATCTTCTCCTATATGAGGTGTTTTGACCTGGAAAAAATCAGGAGGAGGCTTTCGGGACCAGACGCCGCCGTCTCGAGGCGGAACAGAGGCAGAAACCAATCTAGGGCTCCGGTAGAGCTGTTCTGCCGGGATACTTCCCTCCGGGAGGGGGAAATCGTCACCGCTGTCATCACCACCAACCCTCCCATCTTGGGGAGGGCAATCTTCATCAACATCTTCACCGACACCATCTCCTCTCAAACCCTAGTTCAACTCTTGTATCCAATCTTTGTACCCAACCCTCAGATTGGTACCTGTGGGTTGCTAGTAGTGTTGATTACTCCTTGTAGTTGATGCTAGTTGGTTTATTTGGTGGAAGATCATATGTTCAGATCCATTATGCATATTAATATCCCTCTGATTATGAACAATATTATGTCTTGTGAGTAGTTACTTTTGTTCCTGAGGACATGGGAGAAGTCTTGCTATTAGTAGTCATGTGAGTTTGGTCTTCGTTTGATATTTTGATGAGATGTATGTTGTCTCTCCTCTAGTGGTGTCATGTGAACGTCGACTACATGACACTTCACCATTATTTGGGCCTAGAGGAAGGCATTGGGAAGTAATAAGTAGATGATGGGTTGCTAGCATGACAGAAGCTTAAACCCTAGTTTATGCGTTGCTTCATAAGGGGCTGATTTGGATCCATATGTTTGAGGCTATGGTTAGGTTTACCTTAATACTTCTTTTGTAGTTGCGGATGCTTGCATTAGAGGTTAATCATAAGTGGGGGGCTTGTCCAAGTAAGGGCATCACCCAAGCACCGGTCCACCCACATACCAAATTATCAAAGTACCGAACGCGAACCAGACGATCGTGATGAAAACTAGCTTGACGATAATTCCCATGTGTCCTCGGGAGCGCTTTCCTTTATATAAGAGTTTGTCCAGGCTTGTCCTTTGCTACAAAAAGGATTGGTCCACCTTGCTGCACCTTATTTACTTTTACCTTTTGTCACTTGCTACCAATTACCTTATCACAAAACTATCTGTTACCTATAATTTCAGTGCTTGTAGAAAATACCTTGCCAAAAACTGCCTATCATTTTCTTCTGTTCCTCGTTGGGTTCGACACTCTTACTTATCCAAAGGACTACGATAGATCCCCTACACTTGTGGGTCATCAAGAATCTTTTCTGGCACCGTTGCTGGGGAGTGAAGCGCCTTTGGTAAGTGGAGTTTGGTAAGGAAAAATTTATATAGTGTGCTGAAATTTATTGTCACTTGTTACTATGGCTCAAAATCCTTTGAGGGGCTTGTTCGGGGTATCTTCACCCCAATCAGAAGAGCAAAGAGTTGCTCCTCAACCTACTGCACCTATTGAAAATGTTTTCTTTGAGATTCCTTTGGGTATGATAGAGAAACTGCTTGAAAATCCCTTTACAGGAGACGGAACACTGCATCCCGACTTACACCTAATCTATGTGGATGAAGTTTGTGGATTATTTAAGCTTGCAGGTATGCCCGAGGATGTTATCAAGAAGAAGGTCTTCCCTTTATCTTTGAAGGGAGATGCATTGACATGGTTTAGGCTATGCGATGATATGGGATCATGGAACTATAATCGTCTGAAGTTGGAATTTCATCAGAAGTTCTACCCTATGCACCAGGTTCATCGTGATCGTAATTATATTTATAATTTTTGGCCTCGCGAAGTAGAAATCATCGCTCAAGCTTGGGGGAGGCTTAAGTCAATGTTATATTCATGCCCCAATCATGAGCTCTCAAGAGAAATGATCATTCAAAAATTTTATGCTCAGCTTTCTCATAATAATCGCTCCATGCTCGATACTTCTTGTTCTGGATCTTATATGATGAAGACTATTGATTTCAAATGGGATTTATTGGAAAGAATTAAACGCAACTCTGAAGATTGGGATCTCGACGAAGGTAAGGAGTCAGGTATGACCCCTAAGTTTGATTGTGTTAAAGCCTTCATGGATACCGATGTTTTCCGTGAGTTTAGCACTAAATATGGACTTGACTCTGAGATAGTAGCTTCTTTCTGTGAATCATTTGATACTCATGTTGATCTCCCTAAGGAGAAGTGGTTTAAATACCATCCCCCTATTTAGTAAAAGTAGGTGAACCTATTAATGTTGAAGAAACGATTATCACTTACAATGTTGATCCTGTTATTCCTACCGCTTATATTGAGAAACCCCCTTTCCCTGTTAGGATAAAGGATCATGCTCAAACTTCAGCTGTAGTTCGTAAGAGCAATACTAGGACACCTACACCCTATGAGCAAATTAAAGTTGAACCTAGTGTTGCTATGGTTAAAGATCTATTGGTAGAAGATTTAGATGGACATGTTATTTACCTCCAAGAAGAGTCTGCTAGAATAGTCAAACCCAATGCTAGGAATAAACATAAACCTGTTGTAGGCTTGCATGTCATCTCTGTTAAGATAGGAGATCATTGCTATCATGGTTTATGTGACGTAGGTGCTAGTGCGAGTATTATCCCTCTTAATTTGTATAACGAAATTATGCATGATGTTGCACATGTTGAGTTAGAAGGGATTGATGTTACTATTAAGCTTGCTAATAGAGACACTATTTCACTAGTAGGGATTGTTAGAGATATTGAAGTCTTGTGTAGGAAGGTTAAATACCCCATTGATTTCTTGTTCTTAGTTCCCCACAAGATGCATTCTGTCCCATTATATTTGGTAGACCCTTCTTGAATACTGTTAATGCCAAGATAGACTGTGTAAAAGATATTGTCACTATTGGATTAGGGGATATGACTCATGATTTTAACTTCGCTAAATTCCGTAGACAACCCCTTGAAAATGCACCGCCTAGTAAGGATGAAATTATTGGTCTTGCTTCTATTGTCGTGCCACCTAATGATCCTTTAGAACAATAGTTGCTAGACCATGAAAATGATATGCATATGAACGAGAGAAGGGAGATAGATGAAATATTCCTTACACAGGGACCCGTATTGAAAAACAACTTGCCTGTTGAAATCCTAGGGGATCCTCCTCCACCCATGGGTGATCCCATGTTTGAACTTAAACCTTTGCCTGATAATCTTAAGTATGTTTATCTTGATGAAAAGAAGATATATCTCGTTATTATTAGTGCTAACCTTTCCGAGCAGGAAGAAGAAAAACTATTGAAAACTCTGAAGAAGCACCGAGCTGCTATTGGATATACTCTGGATGATCTTATGGGCATTAGTCCCACTATATGCCAACACAAGATAAAATTGGAAGAAAATGCTAGACCAGTTATTGATAATCAGCGACGGTTAAATCCTAAGATGAAAGAAGTGGTAAGGAAGGAAATACTAAAGCTCCTAGAGGTAGGTATTATCTATCCAGTTGCTGATAGCCAGTGGGTAAGTCCTATCCATTGTGTCGCTAAGAAAGGAGGTATGACTGTCGTTCCCAATGATAAAGATGAATTGATCCCACAAAGAATAGTTATAGGTTATAGGATGGTAATTGATTTCCGTAAGTTAAATAAAGCTACTAAGAAAGATCATTACCCCTTGCCATTTATTGATCAAATGCTAGAAAGGTTATCCAAACATACTCATTTATGCTTTCTATATGGTTATTCTGGTTTGTCTCAAATACCTATGTCAAAAGGGCGTCAAGAAAAGACCACTTTTACTTGTCCTTTCGGTACCTTTGCTTATAGACGTACGCCTTTTGGTTTATGTAATGCACCTGCTACCTTTCAAAGATGCATGATGGCTATATTCTCTGATTTTCATGAAAAGATTGTTGA
Organism: Secale cereale; assembly: GCA_902687465.1. Classification (NCBI taxonomy): domain Eukaryota; kingdom Viridiplantae; phylum Streptophyta; class Magnoliopsida; order Poales; family Poaceae; genus Secale; species Secale cereale. The sequence goes on along the minus strand of LR738713.1, from coordinate 388,356,033 downwards.
GGTTTTCATGGATGATTTCTCCGTTTATGGAACATCTTTTGATGACTGCTTAAGCAACCTTGATCGAGTTTTGCAGAGATGTGAAGACACTAACCTTGTCTTGAATTGGGAGAAGTGCCACTTTATGGTTAATGAAGGCATTGTCTTGGGACATAAAATTTCCGAAAGAGCTATTGAAGTTGACAAAGATAAAGTTGATGCTATTGAAAAGATGCCATGCCCTAAGGACATCAAAGGTGTACGAAGTTTCCTAGGTCACGCCGAGTTTTATAGGAGGTTCATAAAGGACTTCTCCAAAATCTCCAGGCCTCTGACTAATCTCTTACAAAAAGATATTCCTTTTTTCTTTATTGATGATTGTCTAGAAGCATTTGAAATACTTAAGAAAGCATTGATCTCGGCACCTATTGTCCAGCCTCCTGACTGGAATTTACCTTTTGAGATTATGTGCGATGCTAGTGATTATGTTGTAGGAGTTGTTTTAGGGCAAAGAGTTGATAAGAAATTGAATGTTATCCAATATGCTAGTAAAACTCTAGATAGTGCCCAAAGAAATTATGCTACCACTGAGAAATAATTTTTAGCAGTCGTATTTGCTTGTGATAAGTTTAGACCCTATATTGTTGATTCTAAAGTAATTATTCACACTGCTCATGCTGCTATCAAATACCTCATGGAAAAGAAAGATGCTAAACCTAGACTTATTAGATGGGTCCTCTTGCTGCAAGAATTTGACTTGCATATTATTGATAGAAAGGGAGCTGAGAACCCCGTAGTAGATAACTTGTCTAGGTTAGAGAATATACTTGATGACCCACAACCTATTGATGATAGCTTTCCTGATGAACAATTAGCTATCATAAATACTTCTCGTACTGCTCCATGGTATGCTGATTATGCTAACTAGTCATCAACCCATGCATCTGCACGGGCTAGTTTTGTATGGTACATTTGTTCAATACTATGGTAACCATTTTTCCATCTGGTAGAAAAATACATTTGTTGTGTGCCAACCATTAAAGGAATGTTGAATATGAAAATACAGCAATAATATCTTGAATGTTTAATAATCACGAAAGTGATTGTCTTTAATATTACAACAAACTGGAAAACAAACTGGTAATATTTATTGGCACCCCGAAACATAATGCAAATATGCTATAAGTAACTTACTTTTGAATGGTAAGTATAATAATAATTCATTTAGTTCATATTCATCCTTTTTACTTGTTAAGGTTTTTGGATTAAGCATGGGCTATTTTCATCATTGCCAATTAAAATAAGCAAACATAGTATTTTGTTTTCTTCAAAAGCTTAAGTTACTTTGTTTAGTTCAGAGTACTATATAGTTAGTTTCCATTTATTTTAATATTTTTAACAGTAACCCTACCCGTTTTAACCCTACCGACCATCAGCTTTGGACAACGCCATCACACGCTCACCAGAAAACCTTTGCTGAGCTGCAAGATCATCAGATCGGTTTTTTGAACCATGGAACATGCTTCTTGCAGCGCTTGTATTTCTGACGGGGGTAACAAAATTCATTAGTTCTTTATGAAATCATTAGGAGATAGAGTCCAAAGACTGGAAGACTCACGTGATGCAGTGATTAGGGGCATGGGAGGAGCAGGCTATCTGTAAGCTGGAGCTTAGGGAGGGTAGGAGGCGCTGAGGAGGAAACAGATTAGATGGAGGTTTTTTAGCTGATAAGATGGAGGCTTAGTTGGTTGGAAGTAGTGAAAATTTCATCATAGCCATTGATAGATTATTTGGCGTCTGGTATGGTTAGGGAATCATTAGGAGATAAGAGTCCAAGGGTTGGACAAGTCATGTGCGTGGGATAATAAAGGGGTGGGTTATGCTTCATCCAACGGCGACAAATACATTGTAATTTAATCAGATGGACGTAATTAATTAATTTTTAGAATTAGCATGGTGTCTCGTATGGTGCCTCCAATTAGTAAATATAAGATTACATTGTTGCTAAGTTTATACCTCCTAGCTTCACATACCAGCAAAATATAAAGTTCTTCTATGATTTGAGACATTACTTCTGGGATGACCCACATCTTTATAAAGAAGGAGTAGATGGTATTATTAGATGTTGTGTACCTGAGCATGAACAGGAATAGATCCTACGCAAGTGCCACTCCGAAGCTTATGGAGGACACCATGCGGGAGATAGAACTGCACACAAGGTATTGCAATCCGGTTTGTATTGGCCTACTCTCTTCAAGGATGCCCGTAAGTTTGTCTTATCTTTTGATGAATGTCAAAGAATTGGTAATATTAGTAGACGTCAAGAAATGCCTATGAATGATTCACTTGTTATTGAACCATTTGATGTTTGGGGCTTTGATTATATGGGACCTTTTCCTGCCTCTAATGGGTACACACATATTTTAGTTGTTGTTGACTATGTTACTAAGTGGGTAGAAGCTATTCCAACTAGTAGCGCTGATCATAACACCTCCATTAAGATGCTTAAAGATGTTATATTTCCGAGGTTTGGAGTCCCTAGATATCTAATGACTGATGGTGGTTCACACTTTATTCATGGTGCTTTCCATAAGATGCTTGCAAAGTATGATGTCAACCATATAATTGCATCCCCCTATCACCCACAGACTAGTGGTCAAGTAGAACTAAGTAATAGGGAATTGAAATTAATCTTGCAAAAGACAGTTAATAGGTCTAGGAAGAATTGGTCCAAGAAACTTGATGATGCATTATGGGCCTATAGAACTGCATATAAAAATCCTATGGGTATGTCTCCATATAAGATGGTACATGGAAAAGCTTGTCACTTACCTCCTGAGCTAGAACATAAGGCATATTGGGCTATTAAAGAGCTCAACTATGATTTCAAACTTGCCGGTGAGAAGAGGCTATTTGACATTAGCTGTCTCCATGAATGGAGAACCCAAGTGTCGGTGTATTGGGAACGACACCTATGGGATCACAAGAATCCCTACTACGGTTAGCGGGGCGGGGGGTTGAGAGAAGAGCGGATCAAACAGATAGCACACGATTCGTTTATCCAGGTTCGGGCCGTGAGGATGCGTAAAACCCTACTCCTGCTTATGTGGATTGTATATCTGTGTTCTCCAACTAGCTATGGGGCGTGAGGAGCTCCAAAAAGCCGAATCCTCCTCCTGGTCGCCTCGGGCCTCCTTTTATAGAAAAAGGGGTTGCCACAGTGGCACACAGGAGGTGGAAAGGGTACAGTGATGCGAGGTTATCCCTCGCATTACATGACAAGGCGCATTTAATGCGCCTTGCTTAGGTGTCCTTGCTTTATCGGGGACTAGGGAGAGATCTGTCTCGTCCGTCGCCGCCCCTTCTTGTGTCGACACGCGCCCTGGCCAGCGATGCCTGAGATGCCTTGTAGGTAGGCAGGCAGCTGAGCTGGCGCAATGGTGGGTCTTGTAATGCCCAGGATGGGACTATATCTCCTACGTGTCGAGGCACGACTTAGAGACATAACCCCATGCTGGAATGATCGCAAGTATGGTATGTTTGCACAACTCATGTAAAAGATGGGGATGGAAAACATAAAATAGTTGGCTTACACTCGCCACGTCACACAAATACAATACATGTCTCAATCATCATTCATTAAAACATCACAGCCCTCTAAGGGTAAAATCCAAATGACAAGATACCAAACATAATTTAAATCCACAGGTCGGATCGAATCCTAGTAGAAGTCTCCACTACTGATCATCAGGATAACGAACATAGTATCGACTACGCTCCTCGTCATACTCCCAGTCTAGCTCGGTGCCATCACCTGGATAGCTCACCATCGGACCTGCATCTGGTGTGGTGAAGTAACTGTGAGCCACAGAGGACTCAGCAATCCCATTCCCGGGTAACAAGACTATTTAAGCCTTGGGAGAGGATAAGGCTGAAGAAAAGAATAAGTGTCTGCAGCAGCAACTAGCACTAGCTTACGAGAAAGAGTGCGAGAAGAGAAGGCCTCGGTCGAGAGATGATCACGAAGTGATCCTAGCTAAAACTCAACAAACATAACCCCACCGTGTTCAACTCCCGAATCCCTATTCGGAAATTGACAGTCACGGTACACACGCTGGTAGTGTATTAGAACAATGTGTCAAGTTATCTACAACCGGATATTAACAAGCTCCCATCTGCCACATAACCGCGGGCATGGCTTTTGAAAGTTCATAACCCTGCAGGGGTGTTCCAACTTGACCCATTACAAGCCCACGATCCGCGGAGTCGCAACTCCAAGGTGGGAAGGCCCGAGTATTCTCGGAATCCCGTGCTCAAGATACTCCGAACTAAGGTAAGGCTAATCCAGCAAATCCTCCCGGCGTGCCGACACCCTGATAGTAGCCGCGCGTATCTAGTCTCAGGCCACGTCCGGATGAGCAGTACATACAGATACCGAAGATCCCAGCGAACTGGGTGGTATCCGCAAGTGGCTCTAGTTTGGACCAACACTCAAATCGAGCACTGGCCCAGGGGGGTTGAATTAATTAAGCCTCGGGTTAATTACTCCCTCGGTAAGTTTTAGTTGTTTAGGCGAATAGTACCAATGTTGGGACTTGCTGGAAAAGACTTAGCACTTATCGGTTTATCGAGGGGGTCCCATACACCCCAACCGTGTTAGGAACGCATAATCAAGGAACATAACACCGGTTTAAACGGTTCCTAACGGCATGAGTGGAACAAATCACCAAGCAAAAGGCTTAGCCTTCCACCCTTGCCAATATATAGATGATTTCATTTTAAGCATTTATATAGTGTGATATAACCCAACAAACTTCAACATGAAGCAAGCATCTTCGATCTTCACCTGCAACTAGCAATGCTATAAGAGAGGCTGAGCGAAGCATACTTAGCCAAGCAACGGTTTGCATAGGTAGGGTGGTTAGACATGGACATGGTTACAAGTAGGAGGCTGACAGGAAAGACATGGGCATCGAGGCAAAACTACAGAGCGATATTCTAGCAATAGGCAAAGATAGTAATGTTATCGGGGTTCGGTCATCTTGCCTGAAGAGTAGTCGTTCGGATCGTAAGAAGGGTCTTCGTGCTCAACCTCATTGGTAACCTCGTGCTCGTATTCGTACTCTGTCTCAGCTTCCGGCTCTAAACAAAACAACCACACAAGGCACGAATCAACAAGATGCAATGCGCACTCAAAAAATGATGGATGCATGATGGATGCACTAAGGGAGCACACGGAGCACGGAAAAATAGCACTCAAGCAAATCACTTCAAAACATGGCGACAATAGGAGATTATGAATCTACACGGAAAATCAATCAAGTTTCATATAAGACTCGCTGAAATCGGAGCTACGGGCTAAAAGTTATGCCCGAAACAAGAAATATGCACAAGCTGAAAATTACAGCAACATAGCAACTTCGGAGCACTAGAAAAATAAGCTACAGCACTCAAACACCATGGCAAAGAGCATGAACATAAACTAGACATATCCTAAAGCAAATAAGTCCAAAGGTGCACCCCCAAAGGAGCCACGGATCAATAGCAACAAGCTTGGACATATTGAACTTGACAACAAAATTCTGACAGCAGAATTTTATTGAAACTTTGGAGCAAAAGTTAACTATGCTACAGCCACTTAAATAAGCATGTGAGAACATGAATGGATCGCCAACAATATATACTACAAGGAACCATCAAGATCCACCCCAAAACTATCATGGTTTGTCCTAGAGCAGCACGCAAACATGGCATCGGAACGTTACAGATTTCAGACTTAGTGAAAATCCACTAAGTATTAAGACAGCAGTTTCATCATGGCATCTAAAAGAGCAAGTTTAAGTCACCTCGAAACTAAACATTGCAAGTGGTAAGCACCACATCAAAGTACACATGATGGTGATTCCGAAACATACAAGCATGCATCATGGAGGTAAACACAACGATAGCAATGAGCTCAACAAGATGGCATTTCATAACAAGTGAAACAACATCACAGCCACATGGCACTTTGCAACGAAGATAACCATGGCAAGAATAAATCTATCATGCAACCTAACACAAGCAACATGTAGAGCATGGCAAGATGAACACGTGGACATGTCATTTGCATCATACGGATAAACGAGCTAAAAGTTATCACTATGCGAAGGTGGCATAAAAACAACACATAGCAGCAGTTTATATCGGGATGCACTCTTGCAACAGAAAAATAAGCATCTAGATGATCTCTAACATGCATGGCACAATGGAATGAATCGTAGTGCTAATCATCACGAACGTCTGGACACCTCATTCACTCAATTCGGAGCAACACACACAAAGTTATTGCAGTTTGAAATATGCATCAGAGAACACACAAAGTTATCCGCCAGGCGAAGGGAGCGGCGGAGGTGACTGGCGCGGAGGAGCGGCGCGCCTGGCTCGGGCAGTCGGGAGCCTGGCGAAACTTGGGCCTCGGCCCGGCCGAGCGCTGGCGGGGCGAAGCGGCCTGGAGGGAGGCGACGCGGGCGATGCGCCTGGCTCGGAGGGAGCGACCCGGCGGCTGGGCCGCTGCGGCAGAGCGGGCGCTTGCGGCTGGAGAGGCCCAGCGAGGAGGGAGTGGCCTGCGGCTCGGGCCTGGTGGCGCGCGGGATCCAGATCGCTGGAGGGATCCGGCGGACTGGGGACTGGGCCTTCGGGCTGGTCGAAGCGGGAGGAGGCGATGCGCTCGGGCAGATCGAAGCCCTAGCGCTGGCGAAGGCGTTGACTTGGATCGGGAGGAGAGGAGCCTCGATCTGGCGGCGGGGAAAACCAGCGAGGAGGAGGTCGGCTGGATTCTGCGAAGGAGGAGGCTCTGGCTTGCGAGCCTGGCGCGGAAGAGGCTGGATCCGGCGGAAAAACGACCCGGAGGCGGTGGTGGTGAGTGAGAGGAGGTGAGGGAGGTGTAGGAGAGGTACTCCGGCGAGGTGGTGGTATTCCGGCGATCTTCCGGCGAAACTCCGGCGAACTCTCCGGCGAGGTGGTGGCTAGAGGAAGGGGATGAAGTGGGGGCTAGGGTTTCCTTGTTTTGGGGCAAAATTTGGGGGAGTGGACAAATATATAGGCACAAGTAGCTAGGGTTGCCCAAATGGAGTGCGGTTTTCGGCCACCGGATCAGATTTGGATGGCCTAGATGATAGAAGTGGCTAGGAGTGGTTTGGTGGGCTGTTGGAGGGGTGCCTTGGGCCTCAAAGTGAAGGCACTTTGAGCCCACGAGAATAACTGTTGGGGTAGCAAACGGACTCGAAACGCGACGAGATTTGACAGGCGGGTTACACAAACCAAAACAACAACACACGACAAGTCTCGCGCCACACCGGTAACGTTACACGGCCAAACACCAAAGTAGGCCTACGGGACGCCACGGACACGTGAGGGAGCTCCGGAACGCGAAACGGACAACGGGAAGGAACGCGTGGAACCGGATGCAACCGACAACACAAATGCAATGCGATGCACATGACTACATGATATGAATGAATGCCACACACGCACACAACACAACGACGAAAACCCGAAAGACAAAGAAACCGGAATGGAATAGATGAAGCCGGAGATATATTATATGCCCAAAAGGGAAAGTATTACATCCGGGGCATTACAAACTCTCCTCTACTACAAAAAGATCTCGTCCCGAGATCTAGGACTGGAAAAAGGAAGGGTACTCGGAACGAAGATGATCTTCTCGTTCCCACGTAGCTTCTCGGTCGGTGTGATGTGACCACTTGACTTTCAAGAATTTGATGGACTTGTTGCGGGTCTTGCGCTCGGTTTCTTCGAGAATAGCAACGGGATGCTCTCGGTAAGACAGGTCTTGTTGAAGATCAATCTCTTCAAACTGAATCATGCGCTCAGGTGCCTTGAAGCATTTGCGGAGTTGAGACACATGGAACACATCATGAACATTGGCGAAGTTGGGAGGGAGCTCAAGTTGATAGGCTAGATCGTCTCTTTTGCCAAGAATCTTGAAAGGCCCGACATATCTAGGAGCAAGCTTTCCTTTGATACCGAATCTTTGGGTGCCTTTCATCGGAGACACACGGAGATAAACATGATCATCAATGTTGAAGGCCAAATCACGATGCTTGCCATCATAGTAGCTCTTCTGACGCGACTAAGCGGCCTTGAGATTGTCACGTATGACTTTGCACATTTCTTCGGCTTCTGAGATCAAGTCATTGCCAAGTAGTTGACGTTCGCCTGTTTCAGACCAGTTGAGAGGGGTACGACACTTTCTGCCATAGAGGATTTCAAACGGAGCTTTGCCTGCACTTGCTTGAAAGCTGTTGTTGTAAGAGAACTCGGCAAATGGAAGGCGGTCTTCCCATTTCATGCCGAAAGATATGACACAGGCTCTGAGCATGTCTTCTAGAATCTGATTCACTCGCTCGACTTGACCACTAGTCTGAGGGTGAAATGCAGTGCTGAACCTGATCTTAGTGCCCCTGGCGGACTGAAAGGAGTCTCAGAACTTGTATGTGAACAAACTTCCACGGTCTGAGGATATAACTTGAGGAATGCCATGTAAGGACACAATTCGGGAAGTGTACAACTCTGCCAATTGAGCTGCATTGATGGATTCTTTGACTGGAAGGAAGTGAGCGACTTTGGTAAGCTTGTCAATCACCACGAAGATAGAATCATTCCCTCTCTTGGATTTAGGGAAGCCAGTGATGAAGTCCATTTCAATGTGGTCGAACTTCCACTCGGGAATAGGAAGAGGTTGGAGAAGACCGGCTGGACGTTGATGTTCTGCTTTCACTCTTCTGCAAACATCACATTCATTCACGAATTGGGCAATCTCCCTTTTCATGCGTGTCCACCAGTAAGACTGCTTGAGGTCTTGGTACATCTTGGAACTGCCAGGATGAATGGAAAGGAGAGAATCATGTGCTTCTTCCATTATGAGCTTCCTGAGATCACCTTTGGGAACAACGAGTATGTCCTCGAAGAACAAGGTATCTCTCTCATCAACACGAAAGCACTTGTATTTTGGAGTGCCCTTTGCAATACCATGTTTCACCTTCTGCACCATGGCATCACTGAGTTGGGCCTCACGGACCTGATCTTCCAAGGTAGGAGCAATTTGAAGATTTGCAAGAAAACCCTGCGGAACAACTTGAAGGTTGAGTTTCCTGAATGCTTCAAAAAGCTCAGGCTGGAACGGCTTGATAAGAAGGCTGTTGCAATATGCCTTTCTGCTCAAAGCATCTGCAATCACATTCGCCTTGCCAGGAGTGTATTCAATGCTGGGATTATACTCTTGGATCATTTCAACCCAACGAGTCTGGCGGAGGTTCAGATTCGGCTGTGTAAAGATGTATTTCAAGATCTTGTGATCAGTGAAGATGTCGACTTTTCTGCCCAACAACAGATGTCTCCACGTAATCAAAGCATGTACCACAGCTGCTAGCTCGAGATCATGTGTGGGATAGTTCTTCTCACTTGGCTTGAGCTGACGAGAAGTGTATGCCACAATTCTCTTATCTTGCATAAGCACACCACCAAGTCCTTGAAGAGAAGCATCACATAATACTTCATAGGGCTTGGACTCATCTAGAGGAGTAAGAACTGGAGCAGAGACAAGCTTTTCTTTGAGAGTTTTGAATGCCACTTCACACTCTCGAGACCAAAAGTATTTGACATTCTTCTGAAGCAAGTTGGAAAGAGGCTTGGCAATCTTGGAGAAGTTCTCAACGAACCTTCTGCAATAGCTGGCAAGACCCAGAAAACTACGGAGTTGCTTGACGTTCTGAGGAGCTTCCCAGTTGACAATTGCTTCAACTTTCTCGGGATTTACCGCAATACCGTCAGCTGAGATGATATGGCCCAGGTACAAAACCTTATCGAGCCAAAATTCGCACTTGGAGAACTTGGCATAGAACTTATGCTCACGGAGTCGATCAAGAACCAGACGTAAGTGCTTTTCGTGATCTTCTTCATTCTTGGAAAACACCAGAATATCATCCAGATACACAAGCACAAACTCGCCAGTATAGGGGTTGAAGATGTAGTGCATCATCCTCGAAAAGGTAGGAGGAGCATTGGCGAGACCAAAGGACATGACTGTATACTCATATGAACCGAAACTTGTTCTGAATGCAGTCTTGGGAATGTCTTTCTCGCGAATGCGAATTTGATGATAGCCCATTCGGAGGTCGAGCTTAGAGAACACTTTAGCTCCTTTGAGCTGCTCGAAGAGTTCGTTGATGTTGGGGAGCGGATACTTGTTCTTTATCGTCTTCTTGTTCAATGGTCGGTAATCAACACAGAGACGCTCCGTGCCATCTTTCTTCTTGACAAATAAGACACCACAGACCCAAGGAGACGTACTAGGTCTGATGAGACCCATACGCTCCTGTTCATCAAGCTGCTTCTTCAATTCCTTCAATTCTTTAGGAGAGAGCTTGTACGGACGCCGACATGCTGGCTCAGTACCCGGCTCGAGTTCAATGACAAATTCCACCTGACGGTGTGGAGGCATGCCTGGAAGTTCTTCAGGAAAGACGTCTTGATATTCGTTCACCACCGGAATTTGAGATATGGCATTAATTTCGCCCTTATCATTGAGAGAGAAAAGCCTGATAGTGTTATCCCTGGAGGCAAAGATAATCACATCTTCATCAGGATGAGTCATCTTGACTTCCTTCTGTGCACAATCAATGTGAGCATCATGCTGAGAAAGCCAATCCATTCCGAGGATGAGGTCAATGTCGGAATTACCAAGAACCACCGGATTAGCCAGAAAGCGATAATCACCCATGTGAATAGACACATCCGGAACATGAACCCGAGAGGACATTTGCAAACCAGGAGAAATAATGCTCAACGGCTTCGGCATCACTTGAGTGACGAATTCATGCTTGGCAACAAAAGGTCTTGAAATGAAGGACAAAGAAGCACCCGAATCAAACAAAACTTTAGCAGGTATAGAGTTAACTGGAAGGTTACCCAAAATGACATCAGAAGAATTCTCCGCTTCAGCTGCACTCATCAGATTGACCCTTGCAGACTTTAGATTATGCTTGACAATCGCTGTACTGACAGGCGGAGGAGGTGGAAGACGCTTCGGGTTCGGACATCTGTTGGCATAGTGACCCTTCTGGCCACACTTGTTGCACACCACTTCCGAGAGAGGACGGAAATGAGAACCACTTGACTTGGAGCCTTGAGACTGAAACTGATTCTTCGACTGGTTGCTCGGGTTGGGTGGGTGGGAGAAACCACGTCCACCGGAGTTCTTGTTGCTGTTGGAGTTGTTGGAGTTGTTGTAAGGAGCTCGAATCACTGGAAGAGGAGGAAGCCAAAATTTATGTTGCTTCGCAGCCAACTGAGACGATGAGGAAGAGTGAACGACATCTCGAATTCTCTTTTTAGAAGCCTCCATCTTAAGTTGAGCTGCCTCTTGTTTCAAAGCCATGTTATAGAATTTGTCGAATTCATCGGGCTCGAACAAGGTGAGAGCAAGTTGAAGTTCATCTTTCAGACCTCCACGGAACTGGTAGATTTTTCTCTTGGCGTCAGGAATGTCTTGCTTAGCATAGCGGGCGAGGTTTTGGAACTTGACATTATACTGATAGACTGTCATAGAGCCCTGCTTCAGGTTGCGGAATTGCTCACGCATACCCTCGATGACACTTGTTGGAATGTGGTGAGAGCGAAAGTCCTTGCAGAAATCCTCCCAAGAGATCACACGACCTGGCCTGGAGTCTTTGTACTGCTGCCACCAGTCAGCTGCTTGGTCTTTGAGTTGGAAGGCTGCAAACTTCACATAATCCTCTTCTCTTACGTTACTGCACTCAAAATGCTTCTTTATGTCGGTTAACCAATCTTCAGCATCAAGAGGGTCGACACAGTAACTGAAAGCTTTTGGATTATTGGCCAAGAACTGGTTGAGAGTAGCATGGTGCTGCTGGTTGAAGAAGTTGCCTTGATTCCCTGGAACACCCTGATTAGCTTTATTAGCTTGCATCTGCTGCATCATCTGCATCAACATCTGGGTGTTCTGAGTTGTAGTCTGCATAATCGCTCTCCAAGCCTCAGACGGAGGAGGAGGGGAAGGAGGACGATCTGGGACCTCTTCACCCTCTGGGTTAGCGTTGGGAACCCGTTTCGGAGCCATCCTGAAAGAGATGACCACGAATCAGCAATTGATTGACAGAAGGTATAAGCTGAATCAACGGAATGAATTGCAACAAGTCTTCACAATAATCATTCGAACAATAGGAACGAATGAAATCATTCGAACAAGAGGAACGAATGAAATTCTCAGTTAAATGATAACATCAATCTTCACGAGAAGCCACATAGGGGACAAAAGGTAAAATAAGAAAAACAACAAGGTACAGACGGAAACAAACACAAGATAGGAGCTTCGTTCTAACATCTTTGTGTTGAAAGCATATGAACGCGTTACGAAATGGTTTTCCAATCCCCGGATCAGCATAGCCAAGGACCCTTTAAGATGCAACTCCCGATCGGAACATCGGTCATAATACCACTTCACTCAATGTAGAACCCTGAACTCGCTAACCTGCATTCGTTGGAAGAATGCCTACGATCTACTGGATAAACCCACCTATTAATTTCCGAAAGATTTCAGTTATGCAATCAGGTGTTGGGGATACAGGGGAAGCACCGCGCAATCAACTCTAAACCTACATCCAGCTGTATCCATCCTTCAACACATAACCAGTCTTTCTCGGAAACTGTCTACCTCGGACCTTCGAAAAGCATCCACTATAACAAGCTATGGCAATACTCCCGAACTACCTCCCCAGTACTGGGTGATGTCGGGGTTATCTTGCCACTAACCGTATAGGAGAGATTTTCGATGTCGGCCGTCTTAAGTATTTAGTACTGCCGCGATATGCTTGTGACGACAATACCCCGAAGCTCAACTCCCCGGAACACTGCCACAACCCCTAATGTCAGGAGGCATCGAGAACAATATTCTCGTCACAAGAACATCGAAACAATCCCAGAATACTCGCGAGATTGCTAAAAAAATTTGGTGCAATTTTTGAAAGTAGAAGAGACAAGAGTAGTCGTCAGGAGTCCTCACCAGAGAGAAAGGGGATGAGAAGCAAAGAAATCCTACTCTCCGATATAATATAGGACTCAAAATGTTTTCAGTGTGTGCCTAGACTCGACCGTCAACGATTCGATCAATCAGTGGGGGCTCCTAGGTCGGAGAAGGCTCTGATACCAACTTGTAATGCCCAGGATGGGACTATATCTCCTACGTGTCGAGGCACGACTTAGAGACATAACCCCATGCTGGAATGATCGCAAGTCTGGTATCTTTGCACAACTCATGTAAAAGATGGGGATGGAAAACATAAAATAGTTGGCTTACACTCGCCACGTCACACAAATACAATACATGTCTCAATCATCATTCATTAAAACATCACAGCCCTCTAAGTGTAAAATCCAAATGACAAGATACCAAACATAATTTAAATCCACAGGTCGGATCGAATCCTAGTAGAAGTCTCCACTACTGATCATCAGGATAACGAACATAGTATCGACTACGCTCCTCGTCATACTCCCAGTCTAGCTCGGTGCCATCACCTGGATAGCTCACCATCGGACCTGCATCTGGTGTGGTGAAGTAACTGTGAGCCACAGAGGACTCAGCAATCCCGTTCCCGGGTAACAAGACTATTTAAGCCTTGGGAGAGGATAAGGCTGAAGAAAAGAATAAGTGTCTGCAGCAGCAACTAGCACTAGCTTACAAGAAAGAGTGCGAGAAGAGAAGGCCTCGATCGAGAGATGATCACGAAGTGATCCTAGCTAAAACTCAACAAACATAACCCCACCGTGTTCAACTCCCGAATCCCTATTCGGAAATTGACAGTCACGGTACACACGCTGGTAGTGTATTAGAACAATGTGTCAAGTTATCTACAACCGGATATTAACAAGCTCCCATCTGCCACATAACCGCGGGCACGGCTTTTGAAAGTTCATAACCCTGCAGGGGTGTTCCAACTTGACCCATTACAAGCCCACGATCCGCGGAGTCGCAACTCCAAGGTGGGAAGGCCCGAGTATTCTCGGAATCCCGTGCTCAAGATACTCCGAACTAAGGTAAGGCTAATCCAGCAAATCCTCCCGGCGTGCCGACACCCTGATAGTAGCCGCGCGTATCTAGTCTCAGGCCACGTCCGGATGAGCAGTACGTACAGATACCGAAGATCCCAGCGAACTGGGTGGTATCCGCAAGTGGCTCTAGTTTGGACCAACACTCAAATCGAGCACTGGCCCAGGGGGGTTGAATTAATTAAGCCTCGGGTTAATTACTCCCTCGGTAAGTTGTAGTTGTTTAGGCGAATAGTACCAATGTTGGGACTTGCTGGAAAAGACTTAGCACTTAGCGGTTTATCGAGGGGGTCCCATACACCCCAACCGTGTTAGGAACGCATAATCAAGGAACATAACACCGGTTTAAACGGTTCCTAACGGCATGAGTGGAACAAATCACCAAGCAAAAGGCTTAGCCTTCCACCCTTGCCAATATATAGATGATTTCATTTTAAGCATTTATATAGTGTGATATAACCCAACAAACTTCAACATGAAGCAAGCATCTTCGATCTTCACCTGCAACTAGCAATGCTATAAGAGGGGCTGAGCGAAGCGTACTTAGCCAAGCAACGGTTTGCATAGGTAGGGTGGTTAGACATGGACATGGTTACAAGTAGGAGGCTGACAGGAAAGACATGGGCATCGAGGCAAAACTACAGAGCGATATTCTAGCAATAGGCAAAGATAGTAATGTTATCGGGGTTCGGTCATCTTGCCTGAAGAGTAGTCGTTCGGATCGTAAGAAGGGTCTTCGTGCTCAACCTCGTTGGTAACCTCGTGCTCGTACTCGTACTCGGTCTCAGCTTCCGGCTCTAAACAAAACAACCACACAAGGCACGAATCAACAAGATGCAATGCGCACTCAAAAAATGATGGATGCATGATGGATGCACTAAGGGAGCACACGGAGCACGGAAAAATAGCACTCAAGCAAATCACTTCAAAACATGGCGACAATAGGAGATTATGAATCTACACGGAAAATCAATCAAGTTTCATATAAGACTCGCTGAAATCGGAGCTACGGGCTAAAAGTTATGCCCGAAACAAGAAATATGCACAAGCTGAAAATTACAGCAACATAGCAACTTCGGAGCACTAGAAAAATAAGCTACAGCACTCAAACACCATGGCAAAGAGCATGAACATAAACTAGACATATCCTACAGCAAATAAGTCCAAAGGTGCACCCCCAAAGGAGCCACGGATCAATAGCAACAAGCTTGGACATATTGAACTTGACAACAAAATTCTGACAGCAGAATTTTATTGAAACTTTGGAGCAAAAGTTAACTATGCTACAGCCACTTAAATAAGCATGTGAGAACATGAATGGATAGCCAACAATATATACTACAAGGAACCATCAAGATCCACCCCAAAACTATCATGGTTTGTCCTAGAGCAGCACGCAAACATGGTATCGGAACGTTACAGATTTCAGACTTAGTGAAAATCCACTAAGTGTTAAGACAGCAGTTTCATCATGGCATCTAAAAGAGCAAGTTTAAGTCACCTCGAAACTAAACATTGCAAGTGGTAAGCACCACATCAAAGTACACATGATGGTGATTCCGAAACATACAAGCATGTATCATGGAGATAAACACAACGATAGCAATGAGCTCAACAAGATGGCATTTCATAACAAGTGAAACAACATCACAGCCACATGGCACTTTGCAACGAAGATAACCATGGCAAGAATAAATCTATCATGCAACCTAACACAAGCAACATGTAGAGCATGGCAAGACGAACACGTGGACATGTCATTTGCATCATACGGATAAACGAGCTAAAAGTTATCACTATGCGAAGGTGGCATAAAAACAACACATAGCAGCAGTTTATGTCGGGATGCACTCTTGCAACAGAAAAATAAGCATCTAGATGATCTCTAACATGCATGGCACAATGGAATGAATCGTAGTGCTAATCACCACGAACGTCTGGACACCTCATTCACTCAATTCGGAGCAACACACACAAAGTTATTGCAGTTTGAAATATGCATCAGAGAACAAAACAAACAGGGACTTAGGGATATTGCAAACAACCTCAGATCTGAAAAAAAACGGGCTGAGGAGTGGATAGGGCGCGTCCACGGGCTTCGGGCGAAGCGGGCTGCGGAGGCCCGCGAAGGAGGCGCCTTGCAATTCTGGCGCCTGGATGGGCCTCGGCGGCTGAGGCGAGCGAGGCGGCCGAAGGGCGGAGTGGGCCTTGGCGCCGGCCCACCCGGGCGAAGGGAGCGGTGGAGGTGACTGGCGCGGAGGAGCGGCGCGCCTGGCCTCGGGCGGTCGGGAGCCTGGCGAAACTTGGGCCTCGGCCCGGCCGAGCGCTGGCGGGGCGAAGCGGCCTGGAGGGAGGCGACGCGGGCGATGCGCCTGGCTCGGAGGGAGCGACCCGGCGGCTGGGCCGCTGCGGCAGAGCGGGCCCTTGCGGCTGGAGAGGCCCAGCGTGGAGGGAGTGGCCTGCGGCTCGGGCCTGGTGGCGCGCGGGATCCAGATCGCTGGAGGGATCCGGCGGACTGGGGACTCGGCCTTCGGGCTGGTCGAAGCGGGAGGAGGCGATGCACTCGGGCAGATCGAAGCCCTAGCGCTGGCGACGGCGTTGACTTGGATCGGGAGGAGAGGAGCCTCGATCTGGCGGCGGGGAAAACCAGCGAGGAGGAGGCCGGCTGGATTCTGAGAAGGAGGAGGCTCTGGCTTGCGAGCCTGGCGCGGAAGAGGCTGGATCCGGCGGAAAAACGACCCGGAGGCGGTGGTGGTGAGTGAGAGGAGGTGAGGGAGGTGTAGAAGAGGTACTCCGGCGAGGTGGTGGTATTCCGGCGATCTTCCGGCGAACTCTCCGGCGAGGTGGTGGCTGGAGGAAGGGGATGAAGTGGGGGCTAGGGTTTCCTTGTTTTGGGGCAAAATTTGGGGGAGTGGACAAATATATAGGCACAAGTAGCTAGGGTTGCCCAAATGGAGTGCGGTTTTCGGCCACCGGATCAGATTTGGATGACCTAGATGATAGAAGTGGCTAGGAGTGGTTTGGTGGGCTTTTGGAGGGGTGCCTTGGGCCTCAAAGTGGAGGCACTTTGAGCCCACGAGAATAACAGTTGGGGTAGCAAACGGACTCGAAACGCGACGAGATTTGACAGGCGGGTTACACAAACCAAAACAACAACACACGACAAGTCTCGCGCCACACCGGTAACGTTACACGGCCAAACACCAAAGTAGGCCTACGGGACGGCACGGACACGTGAGGGAGCTCCGGAACGCGAAACGGACAACAGGAAGGAACGCGTGGAACCGGATGCAACCGACAACACAAATGCAATGTGATGCACATGACTACATGATATGAATGAATGCCACACACGCACACAACACAACGACGAAAACCCGAAAGACAAAGAATCCGGAATGGAATAGATGAAGCCGGAGATATATTATATGCCCAAAAGGGAAAGTATTACATCCGGGGCATTACAGGTCTTCACGAAGATCTGCACGCCGCCACACAGGTGCTTGCCCAGCTAGTTGGGTCGGCAGCTGCATAAGGCGGTGGAAGTTTAGTCGGCGTGGTCCTGATGGTGGCCCCGCGGATGTCCTCGGCAAGGGTCTTGCCGCGGCGCCTGCTGCCATCCCCGACAAGGTGCTTGCCGGAGGTCTTGTGGTCTTCCTTGGCTAGGATCCCGCCAAGGGTCGTCGTCTTCTTAGTGCGTACCTGATCTTGAATGTCTTCACAAAGATCTGCATGCCACTACGGGGATGTCTCCCGAATCCTTGCCCCATGGGGGCAGTGGACTCAAGGGTGATCTGCTCCGTAGGCGTGGGGCGAGTTGCCACGGCAAGTGTCTTTCCGGGGAGTTGCCGCGGCAAGAGTCTTGCTGGGGCTACTAAAACCGACTCCCAGCAAGGATCTTGCCGGGGAAACCTGCTTCGTCCATTTGCTCTTTGTGGTCTTGGCTTTGGTGTTGCTCCAGTTCTATTGAGCTTTGGTCTCACCCTGGCGCACCTCCTTTGCCTTGCTTGGTGTGGCGGTGCCCGTGGCTCAGACTGCCCGTGCACAGTCATAGGGGTACAAAAAGTGTACCCCCCCTTTTTGTACACCGACAGGAGCCCCCAGGCCTGGGCCACACATAAGCGCGACGTGTTGTTGGGCTAGGCCCAGAACGGTGCGCGTGCAGGTGGGACGGTTTTTACCGTGGTAAGACATTTCGCGCATTGCGCCTCCCACGATCCGCGCGCGTGGCATGGTGTGGAGGGGTGTGCGTTATGTGGGCGGCATGTGTGGGGTTGGTTCCCGCAGGCATGCGTCACTTTATAGTAAAGGGGTGGTTCGCGCCTTCCCCATAAACGGAGGGAGGTGTGGAGGCGCAGCCCATTTACTGAATGGGGCCGAGGCGCGGTCCTCAAGGCGTCCACTCCCCACGATCACGGGGTGGGGAGAGGTTGCATCACCCGTCCCCTCGGTTCTGCACGTCTGCCACGTTTCTGTTGGAAATATGCCCTAGAGGCAATAATAAAAGTATTATTATTATATTTCCTTGTTCATGATAATCGTCTGTTATTCATGCTTGAATTGTATTGTACGGAAACAGCGATACATGTGTGAATATATAGACCACAATTGAGTCCATGGCAATCCTCTAGTTGCCAGCTCGTTGATCAACTGATGGTCACGGTTTCCTGATCATGGACATGGGATGTCAGTGATAACGGGATCACATCATTAGGAGAATGATGTGATGGACAAGACCCAATCCTGAGCATAGCACGAGATCGTATAGTTCGTAATGCATAAGCTTTTCGGTGTCAAGTATTTATTCCTTAGACCATGAGATTGTACAACTCCCGGATACCGTAGGAATACTTTGGGTGTGCCAAACGTCACAACGTAATTGGGTGGCTATAAAGGTACGCATCGGGTATCACCGAAAGTGTCTGTTGGGTTGGTACGAACCGAGACTGGGATATTGTCACTCCGTATGACGGAGAGGTACCTCTGGGCCCACTCGGTAATACATCATCATAATGAGCTCAAAGTGACTAAGGAGTTAGTCACGGGATGATGGATTACGGATCGAGTAAAGAGACTTGCCATGACGAGATTGAACAAGGTATCGGGAATACCGACGATCGAATCTCGGGCAAGTACCGTACGGATGGACAAAGGGAATAACTACGGGATTGAGTGAATCCTTGACACGGTGGTTCATCCGATGAAGATCATCGAGGAACACATGGGAACCAACATGGGTATGTAGATCCCGCTGTTGGTTATTGACCGGAGAGTCGTCTCGGTCATGTCTACGTGTCTCCCGAACCCGTAGGGTCTACACACTTAAGGTTCGGTAACGCTAGGGTCGTAGAGATACATGCACGTGGAAACCCGAAAGTTGTTCGGAGTCCTAGATGAGATCCCGGACGTCACGAGGAGTTCCGGAATGGTCCGGAGGTAAAGAATGATATATAGGAAGTCCAGTTTCGGCCATCGGGTGATCTTCGGGGGTCACCGGGAGTGTCCCGGGACCACCGGAGGGGCCCCGGGGGTCCACCGGGTGGGGCCACCCATCCCGGTGGGGCCCCTAGGCCGCAAGGGGGAAGTGGCCAGCCCTAATGGGCTGGCGCACCACATGGGCCCTCCTCCCCATGCGCCTAGGGTTGAAACCCTAGGGGGGAGGGGGCGCCACCTTGCCTTGGGGGGCAAGGATTCCCCCCTGGCCGCCGCCCCACCCTGCAGATCCCATCTGCAGGGCCGGCGCACCCCCCCTGGCCCCCTATATATATGTGGGGGGGAGAGGGCAGCCGCACCCTTGCTCCTGGCGCCTCTCCCCCTCCCGTCACACCTCCATACTCCCTCCGCAGGGCGCCGGCGAAGCCCTGCAGGAATCTCCAATGCATCCACCACCACGCCGTCGTGCTGCTGGATCTCCGACGACCTCTCCTCCCCCCTTGCTGGATCAAGAAGGAGGTGACGTTGCTGTACCGGACGTGTGTTCAATGCGGAGGTGTCGTTCGTTCGGCGCTAGATCATCGGTGACGAAGAATGCGAAGAGTACGACTACTTCATCCACGCTTCTTCGAAAGCTTCCGCACGCGATCTACATAACGGTATGTAGATGCACTCTTATTTGCTCATTGCTAGATGTCTCCTTAGTTGGATCTTGGTGAAAGCGTAGAAAATTTTTGAATTCTGCTACATTCCCCAACAGTTTCGCCCATGCGCTTGGGGTGGCAAACGGTGGAGGCGGGAATCCGGGCCGTCGCTGGTTGGGGCGGCGGGTCGGTCCTGGCTCCCTGCGTCTTTCGTGCCCTGATTGGCCAAGTGGGGCGGTCGAGCCCCAACCCCGTTCCTTTATAAAGAGCGGGAGGGGAGGGATGGCATCCTGCATTTTTCCATCTTCTTCCTCCTTTAGCTTCTGCTCCTCTCTTCCATTCGTCATGGAGAGAGGAAATCCCGGCCCTTCAATGGTGGCGGCGAGGGTCGCCGCTCGACAACGTGTCCCTCCTTCTTGTGCGCCTGCGGTGGCAGAGCCGGTCGTGAGGGGAAGGGGGAGGGGGAGAGGCCGTGGGCGAGGCCGGGGCGCTCGAGGAAGAGGACGACGGGGTGGCCCGCCGGCCTCGCCCCCGCCAGCAGCTCCTCCTCCAATGGAGGGTCATGTTGGGGATGACCCTTGTGAGTTCTTCGTCAGGTTGCGTCGGCCGCCGCGCCGTCGCCTTCATATTCCAACTCCATTTGCGCGGGAGATCGAGCTGGATCCCCCGGAGTCATTACGGCTGCACATGAGGGGCTATGGGATCAGTGGCATGCGGGTCCGCGTCGACTTCCCTGCTCCTCCTGTGATGTATCTCCGTCGGGGATGGAAGACGTTTGCTCGTATCCACAGCTTGATGCATGGGCTCACTCTCCATTTTAAGTTGATGGAGGGTGGCCTTCTTTCCGTCAAGGTCTTCGGGCACTTCGGGACTCGTGCAAGGTGTTGCGTGGAGAGCTCTTCTGATGACGAAGATTCCTCCTCGAGCGAGAGTGACGAGGAGGACAGCGGCAGCGACGACAAGGGCGGTAGGCGGCAGGATGACGGGTCCGACTAGGTGTCGGGGGCCGCCCCTTGTGGCACCGGCAACCCCATCATCCGTGTCGCCGGCTCCTTGAACTTCTCGGGGCCGTCCCCTTGGGCAGCTGGCGTTGGGAGGCTGCAGAAGAGGAAGAGGGCGGGCGGCAAGGCCATCATGTCGGATTACGCGGGCACCGACGCCTTCGACGCGTACTGACTACCTACCGCCTCGTCTTCGAGCTCTGCTTCCGGCGCTGCCATCACCATCCAGCCTTTGGGCGGCCACCAAGATGTTCTCTCGGTGTCTTCTGCCACCCATAGATCGCCTAGGTGCTCCTTTTGCCCTTCTCGCCTCCTTGACCTGCCTCCTGAGGAGAGGGACAAGAAAGGGATTACGGGCATCTTATCTCTTTTTAGTTTGTAAGCCTTCGGGCGTCTGTTAAATTTAAAACTTGCAATCCCCTTGTTCATGTTTTTCATTCCCTATGGACTATACCTGAGTGGAATGTTTTAATGAAAAAGGGATGTTTGCCGGGTCATTTGTTTGTGGGTGAAACCCACAACAAGGAATAAGTCCTTGATATCTTTAAGATAAACATTTTCTCGCCCTGCAACAGGCCTTGCCGTCTCCCCACTTCGCTCTACCTTTCTCACACCTTTGGCGGAGGCAGGGATGAGGCGGGTTCAGGCTCCTTGTTTCATCCTTTCGTTGCCGCGACTACGACCAAACTTGGTCCCAGGAACGAGCCCTAGGGCCTAGAGTTATGGGAGCACGGTAGTTTAAGGAAAAAACGAGGTTTCACATACCTGAGTCCATAATGGAATGCATGATAAGGGATGAAGAACTTATCTGAAGCTGCAGCCCCCGGCAACACTGGTTTGCCGTGGGTGAATCTTTGCTCTTGCAGCCACCGGCAATACTGGCTTGTCGGGGCCTAGATGCTGGTATGTTCCTTTTTCTCCTCCCCAAATGGTTTCGGCAAGGATATATGTGTGTCCTGTGAACCAAAGAAGATAAAAGAAAGACAAAGGGATGCAAACTCGACCTCTAAGCTAGGGGTTAGCCGCCGCTAAGCACTATCAACCCTAACCAAGGACGAGACTCGACCTAGCATGCATGCTATAACTTAGGGCGCCAGCACTTCATTTACTTATGCTCAGGGTCTGCGCCTGGCTTTGTACAAAGGGTTACATGCCTTGTCGGCAAGGCTTGTACAAAAGGTGGCTTGCAGGGGGGCCCGGCAAGCCGCGCCTCACGGGTAAAACTTGCGAAGATGCTCAATGTTCCAGGAGTTGCTCACCGGAACGGCATTTTCGGTCTCCAGGCGGACTGCGCCAGGCCTGGTGACTCGTATTACCCGATAAGGGCCTTCCCACTTCGGCGTCAACTTGTTGGTATTCTTGGCCGATTGAACGCGCCGAAGAACAAGGTCACCTTCCACAAAGCTTCGGGCACGGACCTTGCGGCTATGGTAGCGGCGCAAGGCTTGCTGGTAGCGTGCTGCTCTCACAGCCGCCCGAAGACGATCTTCCTCAAGGAGCGTTGCGTCATCTTGCCGTAGTTGCTCTTGCTCAAGCTCATCATAAGCGAGCACTCGAGGTGACCCGTATATGAGTTCAGTGGGGAGAACTGCTTCTACCCCGTATACTAGGGCAAAGGGTGTCTGGACGGTGGCTCGATTTGGCGGTGTTCTGATCGACCAAAGAACCGTCAGCAACTCATCAATCCAGCGCCTTCCACTCTTGCGCAGCCTGTCAAAGGTCTTTGTCCTTAAGCCTCGCAGTACTTCAGTGTTTGCTCTCTTAGCTTGACCATTGCTTCGTGGATGAGCAACGGAAGCGAAACAGACTTTGCTGCCGAGGTCTTGGGTATATTGCATGAAGGTGCGGCTTGTGAACTGTGTGCCGTTGTCGGTGATAACCCTGTTGGGTACACCAAAACGGCACACTAGTCCCTTGAAGAATTTGACGGCTGACAGAGTTGTGACCTTCCTCACTGCCTCCACCTCTGGCAACTTTGTGAACTTGTCGATTGCGACATACAAGTACTCAAAGCCCTCGACGGCGCGGGGGGAAGGGCCCAGTATGTCGAGCCCCCAGACCGAGAAGTGCCAGGAGAGAGGAGTGGTTCGAAGGGCTTGAGCTGGTTGATGAAGTTTCTTTGAATGGAACTGACACGCTTCACACCTGGTGACCAGTGTCGTCGCATCCTGGAGGGCAGTGGGCTAGATGAAGCCTTGCCGAAATGCCTTGCCGGCAAGGGATCTTGACCCGATGTGGGATCCACATATGCCTCCATGTATCTCTGCCAACAGCCCCAGTCCTTCCTCTCGAGGGATACACTTCAATTTCATGCCGTTCGGTCTCTTTCTGTACAGGACGTCATCGACGAACTGGTACATAGCAGATCGACGGGCTACTTTTTCCCTTCTTCCTGCTCCTCAGGAAGTTCCCCAGTTTGGAGGAATCGGACGGTATGTTGTGCCCACGCTGGAGTCTGAGGCTCGACGACGAGGACTAAAGGCATTTCCTCCGCTATAGGAGCGGATATCTCGACGGCAAGAGCTTGATGCTCCGCCGGAGCTAGCCGTCTCGTGGCGGGCTCAGTGTCCCCGGCAACATCCTTGCCGGCGGCTCCGGGGAGCTCGGCGGGAAAGTACTTGCTGGGCCCTGATTTCCTCCTCTTGTTTTGCTCTGTTGATGGATCAACGGATGGCTGAGAAAGCTGAAGCACAAAGGTACCTGGTTCCACGGGTAACTTGAGGGCAGCGCACTTGACAGGTAATCGGCGATGTCGTTCTCTGCTCGGGGAACGTGCTCCGCCTGTATACCATCAAAGCGCTCTTCCAGCTTTCTCACTTCATCGACGTAGGCCTTCATCAACGGGCTCTGGTAATCTTTGTTGACTTGTTTGATGACAAGGTGCGAATCGCCCCTGACAATGAGTTTCTTGATTCCGAGGTCTGCCGCGATCCTAAGACCAGCAAGCAGCCCCTCATATTCGGCAGTATTGTTCATTGATACCTCCCTGGGGAAGTGCATCTGGACCATGTACTTGAGGTGCTCTCCGGTGGGCGCGACAAGTAGTACGCCAGCCCCGGCGCCCTGTAAGGAGAAAGCTCCATCAAAGTACATGATCCAGTCGCAACTCGCCTCGTTGTCGGGGAGAGCAGTCTCTTGGGCTTCTTCATCAGGCGTCGCGGTCAATTCTGCAACGAACTCCGCCGGGACTCGGCTTTGAATCGTCGAGGTACTATCAAACTTGAGGCCAAAGCTGGACAGCTCCAGTGTCCACTCTACGATTCTTCCCGTTGCATCGGGATTGTGCAATATCCGTTGCAGAGGGAGGCGAGTGATGACAGTGATCTCGTGTGCCTGGAAGTAGTGACGCAGCTTCCTCGTGGCCATAAGAAGGCCGAAGAGCAATTTCTGCACGCCGGAGTACCTTGATCTAGCCCCCTGCAAGAGGGAGCTAACAAAGTAGACCGGGTGCTACATCATTTTCTTCCTCGGCGGCACTCCAACCGGCTGTGTCGTCTCTGCACCAACGGCATCAGGCTCTGTCGCTGCTATCACCTCGCCATCAACTTCTCTCTGTGCCACTAGTGCGGCACTGACCACCTGGTTCGTTGCCGCTAGGTATAGCAGCAACGGTTCCTGTGGCTTAGGCGCAACTAGTACTGGCGTGGAGGAAAGATACCTCTTCAAATCTTGCAATGCTGCTTCAGCTTCTGGCGTCCACTCCATTGGGCCCGCCTTTTTCAAAATCTTGAAAAGGGGGAGGGCGCGCTCGGCGGACTTGGAAATGAATCTGCTCATGGCGGCGACGCAGCCAGCAAGCCGACGCACATCCTTGACCCGTTTGGGTGCTTCAATATGTTCTATAGCTTTGACCTTGTCCGGATTGGCCTCTATCCCACGCTGTGACACAAAGAACCCGAGAAGCTTGCCGGACGGGACGCCGAAGACGCACTTCTCAGGGTTCAGCTCGAGATTGATCTTGCGTAGGTTTGCAAAGGTTTCTTGTAAATCCGGTATAAGGGTTGCCCTGTTCTTGGTTTTGACCACTATATCATCCATATAAGCCTCCATATTTCTATGGAGTTGGGGTTCAAAACCAATCTGGACTGCCCTTGCAAACGTTGAGCCAACATTCTTCAACCCAAAAGGCATTCGTACGAAACAATACGTACCACATGGGTGATGAATGTTGTCTTCTCTTCGTCTTCTCTTGTCATGAAGATCTGGTGGTAGCCGGAGTAGGCACCGAGAAATGACAGCAGGTCACACCCAGCCGTGGAGTCAACAATCTGGTCGATGCGCGACAATGGGAAGGGGTCTTTGGGACAAGCCTTATTGATATCTGTGTAATCAATACACAGCCTCCACTTCCCATTTGCCTTGTGCACTACCACTGGATTGGCCAACCACGTTGGATGGAGCACTCCTCTTACAAAACCCGCTGCTTCCAGTTTCCGGATCTCCTCTATGATGAACTCTTGTCGTTCCAAAGCTTGCTTCCTGACCTTCTGCTTGACGGGCCGCGCATGAGGACAGACAACAAGGTGGTGCTCAATCACCTCCCTGGGAACGCCGGGGATGTCTGATGCTTGCCATGCAAACACATCGACATTTGCCCGCAGGAAGGTGACGAGCGCGTCTTCCTATTTGTCGTCAAGGGTGGAGCTTATGGTGAAAGCCCCTCCTGTGTCGTCCTCCTTGGCAGAAACCTTCTTGGTTCCCGGCGGCGTGGCCCTGGACTTCTTGTTTTTGCCGGTGGAGCTCTCTAGCACGTCCTCGACGGGAGCACTACACTCCGAAGAGGTGCGCTTGCCGGAGTAGGTGCCCGAGGTCTCACCGGTCTTCTTCTTCTTCCCGCCCGGGGCTCCAGTGGTAGGAGCAAGTGCCCTAGTGGCGGCGGCTGCTGCAACTGCTTGTTGGTATAGTTGGTCAGCGCAAATCAGCGCATCTTTTTTATCGGAGGGGATGGTGATGATCGTCACAGGTCCTGGCATCTTCAGGGTGTTGTAGGCATAGTGTGATGCCGCCATGAACTTGGCCAGTGCTGGGCAGCCAAGGATCCCGTTGTAGGGCAAGGGGATCTTGGCGACATCGAACATGATCCTTTCTGTCATGTAGTTTGGATCACTTCAAAAAGTCACGGGCAGCGTGACCTTCCCCTTCGGTTCACTTCTCCCCGGGTTGACCCCCTGAAACGTGCCCGTCTCTTCGAGGTCTTCGTCAGGAATCTATAGCTTCTCGATCACGGTAGGCGAGATTAAGTTCAGACCGGCCCCGCCATCGACTAGCACCTTTGTCACCTTGAGGTTGCGTATTGTCGGTGAAACCAACAATGGCAAGCACCCGACCGCAGTAGTGCGATCAAGGTGATCCTCAGTGTCAAAAATGATAGGCGTGCTGGACCATTTCAGCGGCTTTTGGGCATCAGACGACGGCTCCGCCGCAGTAATCTCACGCGCCCACTGTTTAAGCTGGCGGTGAGAAGTATGCAGCGAGGCGCCGCCATCGACGCACATGGCCTCCATGGCTTTCTGAAACTCTTGGTCGCCGGACTCGTCGTCCTCTTCGTGATCGTCGTCTTCTGGCTTTCTGTCACGGCCCCGGGCGGGCCTCTCCTGCTATTTATCCTTGCCGCGACAGCCTGTTTGGCCGTCACGCTTCTTGCCGGACCCCTCAGCACCGTCCTGGCCCTTCTCCTTGTCCCGCCTCTCATATTCAGCCCTCTGCCTCTTAGCAAGGAGCTCAACCTGTCGGCAGTTCTGGAGATCATGGCCTTTGGTGCGATGGATCTTGCAGTATTGCTTGTTGGAGTTTCCTGGCTTCTCGGCAGCCGCCAAGGCCCGGCAGGCGACACACCCGGCAATTTCCTTGCCGGGATCATCCGCCTTGGTTTTCTTGGCGGAGCCGGCGTCATCAGATCCCTCGACAGCAAGCACGGATTTACCTTTGCGCTTCTTGCTGCGGCGTCGGCCTTTCGTCGCCGGGGCGGCAGTATCCTCATCTCAAGAGTCGGTTTCCACGCCGGCATCTTCGCCGGGGTACTTCCTTCCCTCTTCAGCCCGGGCACATCTGTCAGCAAGAACATAGAGTTCCGCCACATCTTTCACCTTGGTCATTGCCAGTTCTTCATGCATCTTGCAGTTACGCACGTTCTGATGGAACGCGTTGATGATGGTGGCAGGGTGAACATCAGGGATATTGTACTCTACCCGGCTGAACCACTGTATATACTTGTGCAGACTCTCGCCTCCCTTCTGGGGAATGACGTGCAGGTCACTTGCTTGGCCATGGGCTTGGTGACCTCCTGTAAAGGCGCCAACAAACTCATGGCATAAATCCGACCAGGAGGAAATAGAGTCTACCGGCAAGTGCATTAACCACGACATGGCGTTGGGTTTAAGAGGCAATGGAAAGTAATTCGCAAGCACCTTATCATCACGGGCTCCGGCAGCTTGCATCGCAATGGTGTAGATGCTGAGGAACTCCGACGGGTGGGTCTTGCCGTTGTACTTCTCGCCAACGTCAGGCTTGAAGGTGTGGTGAGTGGGCCACTGGAACTGCCGCAGCTCACGGGTAAAAGCCGGACAGCCTACCTCATAAGGTAGACCTCCAGGGCTCTCCGGTGTTGGGCGGTTCACAGCAGGCCCTGCTCGCCTGTCTGACTGGTGGCGCGCTCCGCGCCGGCGCTCGATGGTGGTTCGGGCGTCTTCATGAACTCGCTTCTGAAGAACTTGACGCTGGTCACCGTGGGTCCGTGGGTCGGACGACGCTATGGAGATGTCGTCACCCACAACGTCTCAACGAGTCGACACACGCGGTACCGGGCGAGGAGGAGGCGAATGCACCATGGGCGCGGTGCTGCCGGTCCTCCCGCCACCGATGCGTGGGACCCCTTCGGAACGTCGACCCGGGGGCCTCGCTGGACTTGGTTCATCCTTGTTGGCGACCGCGACGAGGCTTCGGATGGTGGCTCTCCATTCGTCGAGTTTCCTAGTAACGGGAGGAAAGTCGAGGAGCAACTGCGCGTGCGCCAGGGCTTCTGCTGGGGTTAGCGGTAGCGAAACCTGCACGGATCGCGACGCGCTTCGACCCCTGACCATGTCAGGAGGAGCTCCATCACGATCCCGCGGTCGCATGCCGTTTCCACCAGCGCTTCGGTGCGCGGGAAAGTCTTCTACGTCTCGGGAGTGGCGCTCGGGGCTCTTCCTGCGGCGGCGCCCGGGGTCTTCGGCGTGGTGACGCCATTCGTCGCGCGCTGCTTGGGAGGAGCGCACTGTTGGCGCCAGCGTGGGAGTCCTGGAGGTCCTTGCGTCGCCTTTGGGTGATGCGACAGTGATCCTGGAGGGCCCCGTGCCACCCGCGGAGGGCCTGGCTCCGTCTTTGGATTTGGCGGTGTGTGGCCCGTTACCAGGCGCACAAACATCGCCACCTCCCAAACTCCGGCTGCTGGGACGGTGTTGGTGTTCGCGAGCAACGCCCCGGGTCCTTTCCGCGACCGGTCCGCTACTCGCCCGCGTCGGGACGGGCTGTCCGGCTTCCGACTGGCCAACCGCCACCTTCGTCTTCTTCTTGGGTGCCATGATGATGAAGAAGCGTCGAACTAACTGCTAAAGTCGATTCTCACAACTGTGCGCCCCTACCTGGCGCGCCAAATATGTCGGTGTATTGGGAACGACACCTATGGGATCACAAGAATCCC
This sequence comes from Secale cereale, assembly GCA_902687465.1. Lineage (NCBI taxonomy): Eukaryota > Viridiplantae > Streptophyta > Magnoliopsida > Poales > Poaceae > Secale > Secale cereale. Next base: position 388,327,168 of record LR738713.1, on the reverse strand, counting down.
TACTACAGTTAGCGGGGCGCGGGGTTGAGAGAAGAGCGGATCAAACAGATAGCACACGGTTCGTTTATCCAGGTTCGGGCCGCGAGGATGCGTAAAACCCTACTCCTGCTTTGGTGGATTGTATATCTGTGTTCTCCACCTAGCTATGGGGCGTGAGGAGCTCCAAAAAAGCCGAATCCTCCTCTTGGTCGCCTCGGGCCTCCTTTTATAGAAAAAAGGGGTTGCCACAGTGGCACACAGGAGGTGGAAAGGGTACAGTGATGCGAGGTTATCCCTCGCATTACATGACAAGGCGCATTTAATGCGTCTTGCTTAGGTGTCTTTGCTTTATCGGGGACGGGGGAGAGATCTGTCTCGTCCGTCGCCGCTCCTTCTTGTGTCGACACGCGCCCTGGCCAGCGATGCCTGAGATGCCATGTAGGTAGGCAGGCAGCTGAGGTGGTGCAATGGTGGGTCTTCACGAAGATCTGCACGCCTCCACGCAAGTGCCTGCCCAGCTGGTTGGGTCGGCAGCTGCATAAGACGGTGGAAGTTTAGTCGGCGTGGCCCTGATGGTGGCCCCGCGAATGCCCTCGGCAAGGGCCTTGCCGGGGCCCCGGCAAGGGTCTTGCCGCGGCGCCTGCTGCCATCCCTAGCAAGGTGCTTGCCGAAGGTCTTGTGGTCTTCCTTGGCTGGGATCCTGCCAATGGTCGTCGTCTTCTTAGTGCGTACCTGATCTTGAATGTCTTCACAAAGATCTGCATGCCACTACGGGGATGTCTCCCAAATCCTTGCCCCATGGGGGCAGTGGACTCAAGGGTGATCCGCTCCATAGGCGTGGGGCAAGTTGCCGCGGCAAGGGTCTTTCCGGGGAGTTGCCGCAGCAATAGTCTTGCCGGGGCTACTAAAACCGGCTCCCGGCAAGGATCTTGCCGGGGGGACCTGCTTCGTCCCTTTGCTCTTTGTGCTCTTGGCTTTGGTGTTGCTCCAGTTCTATTGAGCTTTGGTCTCACCCTGGCTCACCTCCTTTGCCTTGCTTGGTGTGGCGGTGCCCGTGGCTTAGACTGCCCGTGCACGGTCATAGGGGTACAAAAAGTGTACCCCCCTTTTTGTACACCGACACCAAGCCTATGAGAATGCCAAACTGTTTAAAGAAAAAGTTAAAAGATGGCATGACAAAAGGATACAAAAGTGTGAGTTTAACGTAGGGGACTATGTCTTGCTATTCAACTCACGTTTAAGATTTTTGCAGGAAAACTTCTCTCCAAGTGGGAAGGACCTTACGTTATCGAGGAGGTCTATCGTTCCGGTGCCATAAAAATCAACAACTTCGAAGGCACAAATCCGAAGGTGGTGAATGGTCAAAGAATCAAACATTATATCTCAGGTAATCCTATAAATGTTGATACTAATGTTATTGAAACCGTAACCCCGGAGGAATACATAAGGGACACTTTCCAGAATGATTCAGCCTCCGAAAAGGAAGAGGTACGTGATACGGTAAGTAAACCGACTCCAAAACAGTTCTAAAGGCAAATTTTCTCCGTTTTGGAATATTTAGAAAAATAGAAAAATAAACCGCAGTTCGGAAGAGACATGAGGCGTCCACGAGGGTGGGGGGCGCGCCCCCTGCCTCGTGGGCACCCCGTGTGTCCCTCGGACTACGTTTTCTTGTGGGTTACTCCTTTTGATCGGTTAAAATTCATTATATATACTCCCTGAGATTTTGACCTCTGTATCACGCAAAAATCCTCTGTTCTTGTTGAGAGCTGTTTTCTGTTAGGGTTTGCGGAACCAGGTATCATGTCGTCTCCCTCCGCCAACAACGAAGGCAACGATGCTTGGCTAATGAAGATAGATCTGAAGAGGGAAGGACCCGAGGAGATCCACAAGGAGAAGAGCATCAAGATGGAGGTGGAAGATCCGGCTCCGGCAGCGGGAGAAGAAGACACCTCTACATCCCTTCCTAATCTCTTTACCTCAACTGAGCTAGAAGCTTTCAGGATGATTGAGTTAGCTCAGATTCAAAACAAGCATCTCACAAGTGAAAATATTTTGTTGAAGGATTACATAGCTGCTCTCAAAGGTATTATCCGCAAGCTGGAAGATCTCCGACGCTCGATATATGAGGATCCTCTATCACTACTTGCAACTCCATCATCACCACCCCCGAAGAAGGAGATATAATCATATGGGTATGGGCACTCCCCTTGGCAACTGCCAAGCTTGGGGAGTGACCCCGGTATCGTATCACCATCACTCCTATCTTTACCGCTTTACTTAGTTCGATCCTTTTGATAGTATCTTGATCTATTAGAATAAAGTTAGCATGATCTAGTTGTGAGCTTTTGCCTTGTGAGCTTTACCCTTTGTAATCGAGTCCGTGAGCTATATAATAAAGATTAGTGTTGAGTCAAGGGCTTGATTTCCACACTTGGGTCATGATAAAAAGAAAGAAAATATAAAGAGTATCAAAGAGATCATATCGATCTTATGGGAAGTAATGACTTAGCATACAAGAGTATGATAAATAAAAGTTGTTGGGAGGTGAAAAACATAGTTTTGGTCATCGTTGCAATTAATAGGAAGTAATAAAAGAAGAGAGGCTTCACATACAAATATACTATCTTGGACATCTTTTGTGATTGTGAGCACTCATTAAAGTATGATATGCTAAAGAGTTGATGTTGGACAAGGAAGACAACATAATGGGTTATGTCTTCTTATATCCGAAATAAAGTATATTGTCATGGATCATCCAGCATGTTGAGCTTGCCTTTCCCCCTCATGCTAGCCAAAACTCCTCGCACTAAGTAGAGATACTACTTGTGCTTCCATATATCCTTAAACCCAGTTTTGCCATGAGAGTCCATCATACCTACCTATGGATTGAGAAAGATCCTTCCAAGTAAGTTGTCGTGTTGCAAATCCGCTAAAATATGTATGACTTATTAGTGTGGGAGAAATTAGCTTTATACGACCTTGTGATATGGAAGTAATAAAAGTGACGGACTGCATAATAAAGGTCCTTATCACAAGTGGCAATATAAAGCGAAGTTCTTCTATGCTAAGACTTTGTGCATCCAACCATAAAAACACATGACAACCTCTGCTTCCCTCTGCGAAGGGCCTATCTATTACTCTTGTCTTATAAGTGTCAAGGTGAAATCCACCTTTCCTTTTTACATTTTATCCTTTGGCAAGCACATTGTGTTGGAAAGATCCTGACATATATGATGTAGGGTGGATCCTAGATGGCCGACCTTTCACGAAATGGAGGGGATCCCACGAAGAACACGAAGAACACGAGAGGGAACACGAGGGGAAACACGAGAGAATCACTCAAACCAACTAGAACAAGTCACATATATGCTAGATCCTCGAACCACAAAGAGATACAAGATCCATGATCAACAACGGACGATACAAATGGTAACCGGTTCTTCTCCGTGAGGAGGTCTTGATGATATCCCGTAGGATCTTCCCATGAGGGGCCTTGAATCCCGTAGGATCTTCTCTGCAGAGGTCTTGAATCCGTGTGGATCTTCTCCGTGGAGGGGCCGTAGTCACTCACAAGGAGATGAATCACTAGTGGATGAGCAAAGCTCTGTCTCAAATGAGCTAAAGCTAAGCTAACCCTCACTAGGAGGAGGTGGAGGAGTATATATAGTCTAGGGCCACGAAGGGGTAAGTGGGTGAGGGATACATGGGCCTCTAGCCCGAGAACTGTGCGCAGACAGCATGTAGCGGACGTCCGACGGCTACCGGACGTCTGGTGGCTCGCGAGGGTATGGACGTCCGGAAGTCTTCGGACTTTCGCTATTTTCCTTCTGTTGTTGAAGTCACGGACGTCCGGTGGCCTCCGGTCATCCGGTCGCCTGGGAGTCGCCGGTCGTCCGGTAGAGGCCGGACGTCCGGAGCCTCTAGCTTTTCCAGCAGCTTCTCCGTTTGTTCCTCGGACTTGTCCTGGCCATCTTGTCCAATGCTCCTAGCTGTTCCATGGCCTCCCTCTTGGTTCCTAGTCATGCATAACACATATATTTGAGGTAGTAGCCATGTCTCATATGTAGAAAGTGGAGGTTCGGAGAGGACCGAGTTAACCTTGTGTCCAATGGTGTGTACTTGAGGTCTCGCCGAAGTGAACATGGGGATGATCGTGGGATGATCCGCATCATCTTCCCC
>LR738713.1:388257987-388322908 GCA_902687465.1 Secale cereale | reverse complement strand
CCCCCCCCCTTGGGAAAGATCCGACCTCGGATCGAAAAGCTCATCACCATGGAAGCGGTTGTCGTGGACGGACTTGTAGTTGGACCGAGATGAAGACTTTGCGTAATGTAAGTAGTCCAAGGTGTCGCCGGAGTGGTATACATGCAAGAAGAGCAAACACAAACGACACTCGAAAATACAATGGTTAGCGCACAAGTGTCTATCATGTAAGAATGGGTCTGTGTGACAAGTTTTGGCATGGCAAGGCATAATATGCTTATCTAAAAGATGTACAATGACATGTAAAGCATTCATGTGAGCAAATTCATTTGTTGTGCACACAAAGGTAGGGTAATTGGCATGGTGCACAAAGGTACAATTTCTACCATTGTGCAAAATGATGTCATAGTGTGATGGTTTATCAAGAGCATGAACATGGCAATGGGTGCTCAAAATGACTATGTGATCATTCAATTGATGTTTGGCAATGTGATCAATATGTATGAATATGCCATCAAGGAAGATCACAACAAATTTGCTAAGGAAATGCACAAGCTCATATATCATGGATGACATGGGAATACACGATGCAACAAGGCAATCATAATGTGAGCCAATCCATGCATAAGATGCAAATTTGTCATGAGTAGTGTTGTACCCTTGCTCAATGTCATGGCATGAGTGGAGTTCCGAAGGTGCATCCGATAAGACCGAGCGCTCCTCAACTTGAAGGTCCATAGGGTCCATCTCCAATGTCAGTTCTCCATCCAATAGATGTATCATGTAGACAACAAGAAGGAAACAACAATGAAAGAATGACCCATCGAATATGCGTAATTGAGGATGGCTCAAATGGACGGAGTTCACCTTTAGGAGATTCTCGCAAATGTTGGTGTTGCGCATCATGTACGCCTTCGCATGATCAAGTTGTCGCATGATGATACGTCTCCAACGTATCTACTTTTCCAAACACTTTTGCCCTTATTTTGGACTCTAACTTGCATGATTTGAATGGAACTGTAATGCCCCGGATGTAATACTTTCCCTTTTGGGAAATATATATCTTTGGCTCCGTCTATTTCCATTTCCGGGTTCTTCGTCTTTCGGGTTTTCGTCGTTTTGTTGTGTGCATGTGTGGCATTCATTCATATCATGTAGTCATGTGCATCGCATTGCATTTGTGTTGTTGTTTGCATCCGGTCCCACTCATTCCTTTCCGTTGTCCGTTTCGTGTTCCGGAGCTCTCTCACGTGTCCGTGGCGTCCCCGAGGCCTACTTTGGTGTTTGGTCGTGTAACGTCTCCGGTTTGGCGTGTGTCTTGTCGTGTGTTGTTGTTTTTATGTGTGTAACCTGCCTGTCAAATCTCGTCGCGTTTGGAGTTCATTTGATGCTCCAACAATTATTCTCGTGGGCTGAAAGTACCCCCTCTTTGAGGCCCAAGACACCCCTCCAACAGCCCACCAAACCAACCCAAACCACTCCCTTCATCTAGGCCATCTAATTGTGATCATGTGGCTGAAAACCTCACCTCATTTGGACAATCCTAGCTCCTTGTGCCTATATAAACGTCCATCTCCCCCAATTTTCGCGTCTGAAACCCTAATGCTTCCACAGTGCGCCGCCGGTGCTTCCACCGTTGAATCCCGGTGCTTCCACCATTGAAAATCCGTGCTTCCCACGTCCCAGAAACCATGCTTCCGAGATTTGTCGACGTGCTTCCGTAGGCCGCGGGCCGTGCTTCCGTCCGACCCGCGGGGCCCGAGGTCGTCTTCAACCTCCGAGCCGCCGCCGCCATCTTCCCCGCCTCCGGCACGCCGCCGGCCGAGCACCGCCGCTGCCCTGGCCTCTCCCTCCGACCGGATCCGGGCCCGGCACCCCCGGATCTGCCTCCTCCCGGCCGGGATCCGCCTCCCCGGCCCTCCCCTCGCCGGAGGCCAGGCCGCCACTCGACCCCAGCCACCACCGGCCTCGTCCCTGACGAGCGCCCGCACGACGCCGCGGCCTCCTTCGATCGTCGGGAGCGAGCGTCCCTCCTGGGCCTCCTCCTCGTCGCCTCAATATCCGCCCGGCTGGGCTCCCTCCTGCGAGCCGGCCAACCTCCGCGAGCCCAGCAGCGCCCAGATCCGCCGGCCCTTCGGCAGCCGCGCCGGCCCAGCCGACAGCCGCGCCAGGCCTCCCAGCCGGCCTCCACCGCAGCCGAGGCCCGGCCCAACAGCCGCGCCGACCGGCCTTTCCAGCCAGCCCAGCCGTTGTTGCTCCCCTCCTGGGCCCGAGCACCATCGGGCCCAACTCCTCCAGCGTGCCAGGCCTCCCTCCTCCCCCGTGGGCCGATCCAGCCCCACCGGGCCCAGCACCAGCCCGAGCCGCTGCTGCTTCTTCCACCTCTCCAGCTGGGCCGAGCCCGTGGATGAGAACCGCTATCTTCCGCCCAGGCACTGAATAGCCTGATAGCGCTCGTTGTTTTATCAAATTTCGGCTAAGTCTTTTAATCTGTCTGCAGTAATGTTGCATCTTTGCACTGTGATATCTTTTTGTGTGCTTATCCATTTTGAGTGAATGACATGTCAAAATGATCGTGGTGATATGCTCTACACTTTGTTCCATTGTGCCATGCATGTTTGAGTTCATCTAGATGTCTTAATCTTCATGAGAAGAGTGCTACTTGTTATAAACTGCTGTTAGTAGTTGTTTTCATGCCATCTTTGCAATGTGATAACTTGGTGCATGTTTATCCAAATGATGCAAATGATATGTCCACGTGTTCGTCATGAAATGCTCTACATGTTGATTGCTTTAGCTTGCATGATAGATTTCATCTTGCCATGCTTATCTCCTTTGCAAAGTGCTATGTGGCTGTTATGTCGTTAAACTTGTTACGAGATGCCTCGTAGAGGAACTCGTTGCTATCGTTGTGTTTGTCCCCTTGATGCATGCTTAGATGTTTTGGATTCACCATCATGTGTACTTTGATGTGGTGCTTACCACTTGCCATGTTTAGCTTTGAGGTGACTTAAACTTGCTCTCAAAGATGCCATGATGTTACTACAGTTTTAACACATAGTGAAATTTCACTTAGTCTGGAATCTGTAATATCCAGATGCCATGTTTGCTTGTTGTTCTAGGCAAATCCATGATAGTTTTGGGGTGACTCTTGATGATTCCTTGTTGTATATATTGTTGGCTATCCATTCATGCTCTCACATGCTTATTTGAGTGGCTGTAGCATATTTAACTCTTGATCCCAAGTTGCAACAAATTACTGATGTTAGGTTTTTGTTGTCAAGTTCAATATGTCATAGCTTGTTGCTATTGATCCATGGCTCCTTTGGGGATGCTCCAATGGATTTGTTTGCTGTAGGATATGTCTAGTTTATGTCCATGCTCCTTGCCTTGATGTTTGAGTGTTGTAGGCCATTTATCTCTTGCTCCGAAGTTGCTATGTGGCTGATATTTTCAGCTTGTGCATGTTTATTGTTTCGGGTGTAACTTTTAGCCTGTTGCTCCGTTTTGAGCAAGTCCTATATGAAACTTGTGTGATTTTGCATGTAGATTCATAATATCCTATTGTTATCATGTTTTGAAGCATTTTTTTTTATGCATATTGTTGTGCTGTAACACTGTGCTTCCTAAGTAGTCTTTCTGTGCTTCCATAGTGCATCTGTTTTGCTTCCATAGTGCATCAGTCATGCATCCAGTAATTTTTCTGCGCATTGCATCTTGTTTGATTCGTTGCCTTGTGTGTTTGTGTTGAGTAGAGCCGGAAGCTGAGTACGAGTACGAGAACGAGGTTACTACCGACGTTGAGAACGAGGAGCTCTCTTACGATCCCATCGACAACTCTTCAGGCAAGATGACCGAACCCCGATAACATTACTATCTTTGCCTATTGCTAGAAGTCTCGATCTATAGTTTTGCCTCGATGCCCATGTTTTTCCTGTCAGGCTCCTATTGTAACCATGAACCTGTTTAACCACCCTACCTATGCAAACCATTGATTGGCTATACGTAGGCTTCGCTCAGCCCCTCTTATAGCATTGTTAGTTGCAGGAGAAGCTTGAAGATTCTTGCTTCTTGTTGAAGCTTGTTGGGTTATCACACTATATTAATTATTAAATGAAATCATCTATATATTGGTAATGGGTGGAAGGCTAAGCCTTTTGCTTGGTGTTTTGTTCCACTCATGCCGCTAGGAACCGAATAAACCGGTGTTATGTTCCTTGATTATGCGTTCCTCACACAGTTGGGGTTATGGGACCCCCTCGATAAACCGCTAAGTGCTAAGTCTTTTCCAGCAAGTCCCAACATTGGTACTATTCGCCTAATAACTAAAAACTTGCATAGGGACTAGCTATCCCTTTTGTTTTAATCAACAACCCCGGGCCAGTGCTCCACATGAGTGTTGGTCCGAAATGAGCAGACTGCGGGGCCGCCTTGGGGAAACCCGAGGTATCTGGCATACACCTGTAGGATGTCTCATCCGGTCGTGGCCTGAGACTAGATACGCGCGGCTACTGTCAGGGTGTCGGCACGCCGGGAGGATTTGCTGGATTAGCCTTACCTTAGTCGGAGTATCTTGAGCACGGGATTCCGAGGATGCTCGGGCCTTCCCAGTTTGGAGTTGCGACTCCGCGGATCGTGGGCTTGTCATGGACCAAGTTGGAACACCCCTGTAGGGTTTTAAACTTTCGAAAGCCGTGCCCGCGGTTATGTGGCAGATGGGAGCTTGTTAATATCCGGTTGTAGAAAACTTGACACCGTGTTCCAATACACTACCAGCGTGAGTACCGTGACGGTCATTTTCCGAAAGGGATTCGGGAAGTGAACACGGTGGGGTTATGTTTGACTTGTTTTAGTTAGGATCACTTCGTGATCGTCTCTCAACCGAGGCACCTTCTCTTCTCGCTCTCTTTTACTTAAGCTAGTGCTAGTGCTGCTGCAACCTCTTGTTCTTTCTTCAGCCTTGTTCCACACCCAAGGCTTGAATAGTCGTGTTACCCGGGAACGGGATTGCTGAGTCCTCTGTGGCTCACAGTTACTTCAACACACCAGATGCAGGTACGATGGTGAGCTACACACGCGATGGCACTGAGCTAGACTGGGAGTACGACGAGGAGCGTAGCCGTTACTACGTGAACTATCCGGTTGATCAGTAGAGCTTCTACTAAGATTCGATCTAGACCTGTGGTTTAATGTTATGCTTGGTATCTTGTCATTTGGATCTTTACCCTTAGATGGGCTGTGATGTTTATTTGAATGATGTTTGAACATGTAATGAATTTGTGTGACGTGGCGAGTGTAAGCCAACTATCTTTTCAGTTTTCCATTCCTATTTTTACATGAGATGTGCAAAGGTACCAAACTTGCGATCATTCCAGAATGGGCTTATATCTTTAAGTCGTGCCTCGACACGTAGGAGATATAGTCCCATCCTGGGCATTACAAGTTGGTATTCAGAGCCTTCTCCGACCTAGAAGCCCCCACTGATTGATCGAATCGTTGATGGTCGAGTCTAGGCACACACTTAAAATGTTTTGAGTCCTATATTTATATCGGAGAGTAGGAATTCTTTTGTCCTCATCTCTTTTCATTCTGGTGAGGACTCCTGGCGACTACTCTTGCCTCTTCTACTTTCAAAAATCGCACCAATTTTTTTTAGGAATCTCGCGAGTATTGTCTGGATTGTTTCGATGTCTTTGTGACAAGAATATTGTTCTCGATGCCTCCTGACATTAGGGGTTGTGGCAGTGTCCGGGGAGTTGAGCTTCGGGTTATTGTCGTCACAAGCATATCGTGGCAGTTCTAGAGTACTTAAGACGGCCGACATCGAAAACTCTCCTATACGGTTAGTGGCAAGATAACCCCGACATCACCCAGTACTGGGGAGGTAGTTCGGGAGTATTGCCAAAGCTTTGTACAGTGGATGCTTTTCGAAGGTCCGAGGTAGACGGTTTCCGAGAACAACTGGTTATGTGTTGAAGGATGGATACAGCTGGATGTAGGATTAGAGTTGTGTGCGCGATGCTTCCCCTGTATCCCCAACACCTGATTGCATAACTGGAAACTTTCGGAAATTAATAGGTGGGTTTATCCAGTAGATCATAGGCATTCTTCCAACGAATGCAGGTTAGCGAGTTCGGGGTTCTACATTGAGTGAAGTGGTTTTATGGCCGATGTTCCGATCGGGAGTTGCATCTTAAAGGGTCCTTGGCTATGCTGATCCGGGGATTGCAAAACCCTTTCGTAACACGTTCCATAAGCTTTCAGCACAAAGATGTCGAACGAAGCTCCTATCTTGTGTTTGTTCCATCTGTACCTTATTGTTTTCCTTCTTTACCTTTTGTCTCCCAGTGGCTTCTCATGAAGATTGTTGTTATCATTTAACTGAGAATTTCATTCATTCCTCTTGTTCGAATGATTCTTGTGAAGACTATGTTGCATTTCTATCCGTTGTTTCAGCTTATACCTTCTTTCAATCAATTGCTGATTGGTGGTCATCTCTTTCAGGGTGGCTCCGAAACGGATTCCCAACGCTAACCCAGAGGGTGAAGAGGTTCCAGATCGTCCTCCTTCCCCTCCTCCTCCGTCTGAGGCCTGGAGAGCGATTAAGCAAACTACAAACCAGAACACCTAGATGTTGATGCAGATGATGCAGCAAATGCAAGCAAATCAAGCAAATCAGGGTGCTCCAGGGAACCAAGGCAATTTCTTCAACCAACAGCACCATGCTACGCTCAACCAGTTCTTGGCTAATCAACCAAAGGCTTTCAGTTACTGTGTCGACCCTCTCGATGTTGAAGATTGGATCACTGATATCAAGAAGCATTTTGAGTGCAGCAACGTAAGGCCTGAGGACTATGTGAAATTTGCAGCCTTCCAACTCAAGGACCAAGCAGCTGACTGGTGGCAGCAGTACAAAGACTCCAGAGAAGGGCGTGTGATCTCTTGGGATGATTTCTGCAAGGACTTTTGCTCTCACCACATTCCAACAAGTGTCATCGAGGGTATGCGTGAGCAATTCCGCAACCTGAAGCAAGGCTCAATGACCGTCTACCAGTATAATGTCAATTTCCAAAACCTCGCCCGCTATGCTAAGCAAGACATACCAGATGCCAAGAGCAAGATCTATCAGTTCCGTGGAGGTCTCAAGGATGAACTTCAACTTACTCTCACCTTGTTCGAGCCTGAGGAGTTTGACAAATTCTACAACATGGCGCTTAAGCAAGAGGCAGCCTAGCTCAAGATGGAGGCTTCTAAAAAGAGGATTCGAGATGCCGTTCACTCCTCCTCATCTTCTCAAGTGGTCGCGAAGCAACAGAAATTTTGGCTTCCACCTCCTCCTGTGATCCGAGCTCCCTACAACAACAACAAGAACTCCGGTGGTCGTGGTTTCTCCCACCCACCCAACCCAAGCAACCAGTCAAAGTTTCAGTCTCAAGGTTCCAAGTCAAGTGCTACTCACTACCGTCATCTCTCAGAAGTGGTCTGCAACAAGTGTGGCAAGAAGGGTCACTATGCCAACAAGTGCCCCAACCCGAAGCGCCTTCCACCTCCTCCACCTGTCAGTTCGGCTATTGTCAAGCATGATCCAAAGGCAGCAAGGGTGAATCTGATGAATGCAGCGCAAGCGGAGAATTCTTCTGATGTGATTTTGGGTAACCTTCCAGTTAACTCTATACCTGCTAAAGTGTTGTTTGATTCTGGTGCTTCACATTCTTTCATGTCATTTCCATTTGCATCCAAGCACAATGTGGGCACAGTGCCTTTGCCAAAGATGTTGCAAGTTATTTCTCCGGGCAAATGCATGACTTCAATATTATATGCTCCGGATGTTTCTATTCGCATGGGTGATTATCGATTTCTGGCCTCTCCAGTGGTTCTCGGCAATTCCGACATTGACCTCATCCTCGGGATGGATTGGCTTACTCAGCATGATCCTCACATTGACTGTGCACAGAAGGAAGTCAAGATTACTCATTCCGATGATGTTGTGATTATCTTCGCCTCTCGGGATAACACAATCAGGCTTTTCTCTCTCAATGACAAGGGCGAAATGAATGCCATATCTCAAATTCCGATGGTAAACGAATACGAAGACATCTTTCCTGAAGAACTTCCAAGAATGCCTCCACACCGTCAAGTGGAATTCGTCATTGAACTCGAGCCTGGTACTGAGCCAGCATGCCGACATCCGTACAAGCTCTCTCCTAAAGAGTTCAAGGAGTTGAAGAAGCAGCTTGATGAACAGGAGCGTATGGGTCTGATCAGGCCTAGTACGTCTCCTTGGGGCTGTGGTGTCTTATTTGTCAAGAAGAAGGATGGCACGGAGCGCCTATGCGTTGATTACCGGCCATTGAACAAGAAGACAATAAAGAACAAGTATCCGCTCCCCAACATCAATGAACTGTTCGAGCAGCTCAAAGGAGCTAAAGTGTTCTCTAAGCTCGATCTCAGAATGGGCTATCACCAGATTCGCATTCGAGAGGAAGATATCCCCAAGACTGCCTTCAGAACGAGCTACGGCTCCTATGAGTATACAGTCATGTCTTTTGGCCTCACTAATGCTCCACCTACCTTCTCGAGAATGATGCACTACATTTTCAACCCCTACACCGGCGAGTTTGTGCTTGTGTATCTGGATGACATTTTGGTATTTTCCAAGAATGAAGAAGATCACGAAAAGCACCTCCGTCTGGTTCTCGACAGACTCCGTGAACATAAGTTATATGCCAAGTTCTCCAAGTGCGAATTTTGGCTCGATAAGGTCTTGTATCTGGGCCATATCATCTCTGCTGATGGTATTGCGGTAAACCCCGAGAAAGTTGAAGCAATTGTCAACTGGGAACCTCCTCAGAACGTCAAGCAACTCCGAAGCTTTCTTGGTCTTGCCAGCTATTGCAGAAGATTCGTTGAGAACTTCTCCAAGATTGCCAAGCCTCTCTCCAACTTGCTGCAGAAGAATGTCAAGTACTACTGGTCTCCAGATTGTGAAGTGGCATTCAAAACTCTCAAAGAAAAGCTCGTCTCTGCTCCAGTTCTTACTTCTCCAGATGAGTCCAAGCCCTACGAAGTATTCTGTGATGCTTCTCTTCAAGGACTTGGTGGTGTGCTAATGCAGGACAAGAGAATTGTGGCTTACACTTCTCGTCAGCTGAAGCCAAGTGAGAAGAACTACCCCACACATGATCTTGAACTAGCAGCTATGGTACATGCTTTGATTACGTGGAGACATCTTCTGTTGGGCAGAAAAGTCGACATCTTCACCGATCACAAGAGCTTAAAGTACATCTTCACACAGCCGAATCTGAACCTCCGCCAGACTCGTTGGGTCGAAATGATCCAAGAGTATGATCCCAGCATTGAATACACACCTGGCAAGGCGAATGTGATTGCAGATGCTTTGAGCAGAAAGGCATATTGCAACAGCCTCCTTATCAAGCCGTTCCAGCCTGAGCTTTGTGAAGCATTCAGGAAACTCAACCTCCAAGTTGTTCCGCAGGGTTTTCTTGCAAATCTTCAAGTTGCTCCTACCTTGGAAGATCAGATCCGTGAGGCCCAACTCAGTGATGCTATGGTGCAGAAAGTGAAACATGGTATTGCAAAGGGTACTCCTAAATACAAGTGCTATCGCGTTGATGAGAGAGATACCTTGTTCTTTGAGGACAGACTTGTCGTTCCCAAAGGTGATCTCAGGAAGCTCATAATGGAAGAAGCACATGATTCCCTCCTTTCCATTCATCCTGGCAGTTCCAAGATGTACCAAGACCTCAAGCAATCTTACTGGTGGACTCGCATGAAAAGGGAGATTGCCCAATTCGTGAATGAATGTGATGTCTGCAGAAGAGTGAAGGCAAAGCATCAACGTCCAGCCGGTCTTCTCCAACCTCTTCCAATTCCCGAGTGGAAATTCGACCACATTGAAATGGATTTCGTCACTGGCTTTCCTAAGTCCAGGAGAGGGAATGATTCTATGTTTGTGGTGATTAACAAGCTTACCAAAGTCGCTCACTTCCTTCCAGTCAAAGAATCCATCAATGCAGCTCAACTGGCAGAGTTGTACACTTCCAGAATTGTGTCCTTACATGGTATTCCTCAAGTTATCTCCTCAGACCATGGAAGTTTGTTCACTTCTAAGTTCTGGGACTCCTTTCAGTCTGCCATGGGCACTAAGATCAGATTCAGCACTGCTTTTCACCCTCAGACTAGTGGTCAAGTCGAGAGAGTGAATCAGATTCTAGAAGACATGCTCAGAGCCTGTGTCATATCTTTTGGCATGAAATGGGAAGATTGCCTTCCATTTGCCGAGTTCTCTTACAACAACAGCTTTCAAGCAAGTGCCGGCAAAGCTCCGTTTAAAATCCTCTATGGCGGAAAGTGCCGTACCCCTCTCAACTGGTACGAGACTGGTGAACGTCAACTTCTTGGCAATGACTTGATCTTAGAAGCCGAAGAGATGTGCACAGTCATACGTGAGAATCTCAAGGCCGCTCAGTCGCGTCAGAAGAGCTACTATGACGGCAAGCATCGTGATTTGGCCTTCAACATTGGGGATCATGTCTATCTCCGTGTTTCTCCGATGAAAGGAACCCAAAGATTCGGTATCAAAGGAAAGCTTGCTCCTAGATACGTTGGGCCTTTCAAGATCCATGGCAAAAAGAGACGATCTAGCCTATCAACTTGAGCTCCCCTCCAACTTCGCCAATGTTCATGATGTGTTTCATGTGTCTCAACTCCGCAAGTGCTTCAAGACTCCTAAACGCACGATTTCGTTTGAAGAGATTGATCTTCAACAAGACTTGTCTTACCGAGAGCATCCCGTTGCTATTCTCGAAGAAACCGAGCGCAAGACCCGCAACAAGTCCATCAAATTCTTGAAAGTCAGGTGGTCACACCATACCGACCGAGAAGCTACGTGGGAACGAGAAGATCAACTTCGTTCCGAGTACCCTTCCTTTTTCCAGTCCTAGATCTCAGGACGAGATCTTTTTGTAGTGGAGGAGAGTTTGTAATGCCCCGAATGTAATACTTTCCCTTTTGGGCAATATATATCTTTGGCTCCATCTATTTCCATTTCCGGGTTCTTCGTCTTTCGGGTTTTTGTCGTTTTGTTGTGTGCGTGTGTGGCATTCATTCATATCATGTAGTCATGTGCATTGCATTGCATTTGTGTTGTTGTTTGCATCCGGTCCCACTCGTTCCTTTCCGTTGTCCGTTTCGCGTTCCGGAGCTCTCTCACGTGTTCGTGGCGTCCCCGAGGCCTACTTTGGTGTTTGGTCGTGTAACGTATCCGGTTTGGCGTGAGTCTTGTCGTGTATTGTTGTTTTGATGTGTGTAACCCGCCTGTCAAATCTCGTCGCATTTGGAGTTCGTTTGATGCTCCAACAGTTATTCTCGTGGGCTGAAAGTACCCCCTCTTTGAGGCCCAAGACACCCCTCCAACAGCCCACCAAACCAACCCAAACCACTCCCTTCATCTAGGCCATCTAATTGTGATCATGTGGCTGAAAACCTCACCTCATTTGGACAACCCTAGCTCCTTGTAACTATATAAACGTTCATCTCCCCCAATTTTCTCGTCTGAAACCCTAATGCTTCCACAGTGCGCCGCCGGTGCTTCCACCGTTGAATCCTGGTGCTTCCACCGTTGAAAATCCGTACTTCCGACGTCCCAGAAACCATGCTTCCGAGATTCATCGCCGTGCTTCCGTAGGCCGCGGGCCGTGCTTCAACCTCCGAGCCGCCGCCGCCATCTTCCCCGCCTCCGGCACGCCGCCGGCCGGGCACCACCGCCGCCACGGCCTCTCCCTCCGGCCGGATTCGGGCCCGGCGCCCCCGGATCTGCCTCCTCCCGGCCGGGATCCGCCTACCCGACCGTCCCCTCGCCGGAGGCCAGGCCGCCACTCGACCCCAGCCGCCGCCGGCCTCGTCCCTGACGAGCGCCCGCACGACGCCGCGGCCTCCTTCGATCGTCGGGAGCGAGCGTCCCTCCTGGGCCTCCTCCTCGTCGCCTCCAAATCCGCCCGGTTGGGCTCCCTCCTGCGAGCCGGCCAACCTCCGCGAGCCCAGCAGCGCCCAGATCTGCCGGCCCTTTGGCAGCCGCGCCGGCCCAGCCGACAGCCGCGCCAGGCCTCCCAGACGGCCTCCACCGCAGTCGAGACCCGGCCCAACAGCCGCGCCGACCGGCCTTTCCAGCCAGCCCAGCCGCTGCTGCTCCCCTCCTGGGCCCGAGGGCCACCGGGCCCAACTCCTCCAGCGCGCCAGGCCTCCCTCCTCCCTCGTGGGCCGATCCAGCCCCACCGGGCCCAGGACCAACCCGAGCCGCTGCTGCTTCTTCCACCTCTCCAGCTGGGCCGAGCCCGTGGATGAGAACCGCTATCTTCCGCCCAGGCACCGAATAGCCTGATAGCGCTCGTTGTTTTATCAAATTTCGGCTAAGTCTTTTAATCTGTCTGCAGTAATGTTGCATCTTTGCACTATGATATCTTTTTGTGTGCTTATCCGTTTTGAGTGAATGACATGTCAAAATGATCGTGGTGATATGCTCTACACTTTGTTCCATTGTGCCATGCATGTTTGAGTTCATCTAGATGTCTTAATCTTCATGAGAAGAGTGCTACTTGTTATAAACTGTTGTTAGTAGTTGTTTTCATGCCATCTTTGCAATGTGATAACTTGGTGCATGTTTATCCAAATGATGCAAATGATATGTCCACGTGTTCGTCATGAAATGCTCTACATGTTGATTGCTTTAGCTTGCATGATAGATTTCATCTTGCCATGCTTATCTCCTTTGCAAAGTGCTATGTGGCTGTTATGTCGTTAAACTTGTTACGAGATGCCTCGTAGAGGAACTCGTTGCTATCGTTGTGTTTGTCCCCTTGATGCATGCTTAGATGTTTTGGATTCACCATCATGTGTACTTTGATGTGGTGCTTACCACTTGCCATGTTTAGCTTTGAGGTGACTTAAACTTGCTCTCAAAGATGCCATGATGTTACTACTGTTTTAATACTTAGTGAAATTTCACTAAGTCTGGAATCTGTAATATCCAGATGCCATGTTTTCTTGTTGTTCTAGGCAAATCCATGATAGTTTTGGGGTGACTCTTGATGATTCCTTGTTGTATATATTGTTGGCTATCCATTCATGCTCTCACATGCTTATTTGAGTGGCTGTAGCATATTTAACTCTTGATCCCAAGTTGCAACAAATTATTGATGTTAGGTTTTTGTTGTCAAGTTCAATATGTCATAGCTTGTTGCTATTGATCCATGGCTCCTTTGGGGATGCTCCAATGGATTTGTTTGTTGTAGGATATGTCTAGTTTATGTCCATGCTCCTTGCCTTGATGTTTGAGTCTTGTAGGCCATTTATCTCTTGCTCCGAAGTTGCTATGTGGCTGATATTTTCAGCTTGTGCATGTTTATTGTTTCGGGTGTAACTTTTAGCCCGTTGCTCCGTTTTGAGCAAGTCATATGAAACTTGTGTGATTTTGCATGTAGATTCATAATATCCTATTGTTATCATGTTTTGAAGCATTTTGTTTGATGCATATTGTTGTGTTGTAACACTGTGCTTCCTAAGTAGTCTTTCTGTGCTTCCATAGTGCATCTGTTTTGCTTCCATAGTGCATCAGTCATGCATCAAGTAATTTTTCTGTGCATTGCATCTTGTTTGATTCGTTGCCTTGTGTGTTTGTGTTGAGTAGAGCCGGAAGCTGAGTACGAGTACGAGAACGAGGTTACTATCGAGGTTGAGAACGAGGAGCTCTCTTACGATCCCATCGACAACTCTTCAGGCAAGATGACCGAACCCCGATAACATTACTATCTTTTCCTATTGCTAGAAGTCTCGATCTATAGTTTTGCCTCGATGCCCATGTTTTTCCTGTCAGCCTCCTATTGTAACCATGAACCTGTTTAACCACCCTACCTATGCAAACCATTGATTGGCTATACGTAGGCTTCGCTCAGCCCCTCTTATAGCATTGTTAGTTGCAGGAGAAGCTTGAAGATTCTTGCCTCTTGTTGAAGCTTGTTGGGTTATCACACTATATTAATTATTAAATGAAATCATCTATATATTGGTAATGCGTGGAAGGCTAAGCCTTTTGCTTGGTGTTTTGTTCCACTCATGCCGCTAGGAACCGTATAAACCGGTGTTATGTTACTTGATTATGCGTTCCTCACACGGTTGGGGTTATGGGACCCCCTCGATAAACCGCTAAGTGCTAAGTCTTTTCCAGCAAGTCCCAACATTGGTACTATTCGCCTAATAACTAAGAACTTGCATAGGGACTAGCTATCCCTTTTATTTTAATCAACAACCCCGGGCCAGTGCTCCACATGAGTGTTGGTCCGAAACGAGCAGACTGTGGGGCCGCCTTAGGGAAACCCGAGGTATCTGGCATACACCTGTAGGATGTCTCATCCGGTCGTGGCCTGAGACTAGATACGCGCGGCTACTGTCAGGGTGTCGGCACGCCGGGAGGATTTGCTGGATTAGCCTTACCTTAGTCGGAGTATCTTGAGCACGGGATTTCGAGGATGCTCGGGCCTTCCCACTTTGGAGTTGCGACTCCGCGGATCGTGGGCTTGTCATGGGCCAAGTTGGAACACCCCTACAAGGTTTTGAACTTTCGAAAGCCGTGCCCGCGGTTATGTGGCAGATGGGAGCTTGTTAATATCCGGTTGTAGAAAACTTGACACCATGTTCCAATACACTACCAGCATGAGTACCGTGACGGTCATTTTCCGAAAGGGATTCGGGAAGTGAACACGGTGGGGTTATGTTTGACTTGTTTTAGTTAGGATCACTTCGTGATCATCTCTCGACCGAGGCACCTTCTCTTCTCGCTCTCTTTTACGTAAGCTAGTGCTAGTGCTGCTGCAACCTCTTGTTCTTTCTTCAGCCTTGTTCCACACCCAAGGCTTGAATATTTGTGTTACCCGGGAATGGGATTGCTGAGTCCTCGGTGGCTCACAGTTACTTCAACACACCAGATGCAGGTACGATGGTGAGCTACACAGGCGATGGCACTGAGCTAGACTGGGAGTACGACGAGGAGCGTAGCCGTTACTACGTGAACTATCCGGTTGATCAGTAGAGCTTCTACTAGGATTCGATCTAGACATGTGGTTTAATGTTATGCTTGGTATCTTGTCATTTGGATCTTTACCCTTAGATGGGCTGTGATGTTTATTTGAATGATGTTTGAACATGTAATGAATTTGTGTGACGTGCCGAGTGTAAGCCAACTATCTTTTCAGTTTTCCATTCCTATTTTTACATGAGATGTGCAAAGGTACCAAACTTGCGATCATTCCAGAATGGGCTTATATCTTTAAGTCATGCCTCGACACGTAGGAGATATAGTCCCATCCTGGGCATTACAGGAACTAACCCGGACTGACGTTGTTTTCAGCAGAACTACCATATTGTTGTTTTTGTGCAGAAATAAAAAGTTCTCGGAATCGCCTGAAAATCAACAGAGAATTATTTCAGAAAATATATACAATATCTGCAAGAAGATCTGCACCGGGGGGGGGCCACACCCTGTCCTCGAGGGTGGGGGGGCGCCCCCCTTCCCAGGGCGCGCCCCCTGCCTCAAGG
This sequence comes from Secale cereale, assembly GCA_902687465.1. NCBI lineage: Eukaryota > Viridiplantae > Streptophyta > Magnoliopsida > Poales > Poaceae > Secale > Secale cereale. The sequence continues at coordinate 388,307,320 of LR738713.1, read as the reverse complement.
GCCCCCCGATGCCCCACCGATGTATCCCCAGGTCCTATATATTCCGTTTCGTGGAGAAAAAAATCAGGGAAAAAAGAATTATCGGGTTTTACGAGACGGAGCCACCGCCAAGCCCTAATCTCTCTCGGGGGGGCTGATCTGGAGTCCGTTCGGGGCTCCGGAGAGTGGAGATCGTCGCCATCATCATCATCAACCTTCCTCCATCACCAATTCCATGATGCTCACCGCCGTGTGTGAGTAATTCCATCGTAGGCTTGCTGGACGGTGATGGGTTGGATGGGATCTATCCTGTAATCGAGTTAGTCTTGTTAGGGTTTGATCCCTAGCATCCACTATGTTCTGAGATTGATGTTGCTATGACTTTGCTATGCTTAATGCTTGTCACTAGGGCCCGAGTGCCATGATTTTAGATCTGAACCTATTATGTTTTCATGAATATATGTGTGTTCTTGATCCTATCTTGCAAGTCTATAGTCACCTACTATGTGTTATGATCCGGCAACCCCGAAGTGACAATAATCGGGACCACTCCCGGTGACGGCCATAGTTTGAGGAGTTCATGTATTCACTATGTGTTAATGCTTTGGTATGGTACTCTATTAAAAGGAGGCCTTAATATCCCTTAGTTTCCAATAGGACCCCGCTGCCACGGGAGGGTAGGACAAAAGATGTCATGCAAGTTCTTTTCCATAAGCACGTATGACTATATTCGGAATACATGCCTACATTGCATTGATGAACTGGAGCTAGTTCTGTGTCACCCTAGGTTATAACTTCTACATGATGAATTGCATCCGACGTAATTTCCCATCACCGATCCAATGCCTACGAGCTTTACCTATATTGCTAGTTGCTATTTACTTTTCTGTTGCTATTATCACAAAAACTACAAAAACACTATCGTTACTTTTATTGCTGCTACCACCACTATCATATTACTGTGCTACTAAACTATCTTGCTGCAGATACTAAGTTTCCAGGTGTGGTTGAATTGACAACTCAACTTCTAATACTTAAGAGTATTCTTTGGCTCCCCTTGTGTCAGATCAACAAATTTGGTTTTAATACTTTACCCTCGAAAACTATTGCGAACCCCTACTATTTTCTGGCGCCGTTGCCGGGAGCATAGCTCTGTTCTTTAGGTCACTTGGGATTTATATCTGCTTATCACTATGAAGAATTTGAAGGACTCAAAAACCAAGATCTTACCCTCAACCACGAGGGGAGGTAAGGAACTGCCATCAAGCTCTGCACTTGATTCTCCTTCTGTTATGAGTAAACTTGCGACACCTACTCCTACTATTGAATCTGATATGTCGTATGTTCTTGATGATGCTACTTCTGCTATGTATGATGAAACTACCTCTATGCCTGATACTGTGCCACTAGGTGAATTTCTAGATGAACAAATTGCTAAGGTTAGGGAGAGTGCAAATGTTGATGATATTTATGAAAGTGATGATGAAACTACTCTCAATAGATATGAATTGCATGTTGTGCCTGAGGGTTATGTTATGGATGAAGAAACTGCTAGAGACTTTCTTGCTTGCAATGATAGATATGATCTTAAGAAGTTATTAGCTAAGCTGAAAGAAAAGTCCTTGAATGCTAGAATGAAACATGACCCTTCTTTTGCTACTTCACATATATGTGTCACTGATAAGGATTATGAATTCTCTGTTGATCCCGAGTTAATTACTTTGGTTGAATCCGATCCTTTCCATGGCTATGAGTCTAAAATTGTTGTGGCACATCTTACTAAGCTGAATGATATAGCCACCCTGTTTGCCAATGATGAAAAGATTCGCTACTACTATATCCTTAAGTTATTTTTGTTCTCGTTAAAGGGTGATGCTAAGACTTGGTTTAATTCTCTTGATCCTGGTTGTGTGCGTAGTCCCCAGGATATGATGTATTACTTTTCTGCTAAATATTTTCCCGCTCATAAGAAACAAGCTGCCTTACGGGAAATATATAACTTTGCTCAAACTGAAGAAGAGAGTCTCCCACAAGCTTGGGGAAGGCTTCTCCAGTTACTTAATGCTTTTCCTGATCATCCTCTTGAGATGCATGATATACTTGATGTCTTTTATAATGGACTAACCGATGCTTCCAGAGACCACCTAGATAGTTGTGCTGGTTGTGTTTTCAGGGAAAGAACAGTTGAACAAGCTGAATTACTATTGAATAATATGCTGGCCAATGAAAATAATTGGACACTTCCTGAACCAGCCCCTAAGCCAACTCCGAAGAAGAGAGGTATTCTATTTCTCAGTCCTGAAGATATGCAAGAGGCAAAGAAATCTATGAAAGAAAAAGGTATTAAAGCTGAAGATGTTAAGAATTTACCGCCTATTGAAGAAATACATGGTCTTAATAACCCGACATAGGTAGTAAAGGTAAATTCTCTTTATAGATGTGATGAAGGTGATATTCCTCGTTATAGGTCTGCTAGCCAATGCTTAGATGAGTTTGACAATTTTATTGTGAAACAAGAAAACTTCAATGCTTATGTTGGTAGACAGTTACAACACAATGCTTATATGATTGAACGCTTGAGTGATTATCTGTCTAGTGCTAAAGATGAACTGAAACTTATTAGTATACATGTTTCCATGGTCACCACTCAAGTAGAACAAGTACTTAAGGCTCAGAATGATTTGCTCAATGAATTAAATAGTAAGAATAATGACTATGCCATTAGAGTTGTGACTAGAGGTGGCAGAATGACTCAGGAACCTCTGTATCCTGAGGGCCACCCTAAGAGAATTGAACAAGATTCTCAGAGAGCTAATTTAGATGCACCTAGTTCTTCTAAGAAGAAGAAAAAGAAAAATGATAGAAATTTGCATGCTTCTAGTGAACCTGTAGCTCCCCCACCTGAAAATCCCAATGATATATCTGTTTCTGATGCTGAGACGCAATCTGTTAATGAACATGAACCTAGTGATAATATTAATGATGATGTTCATGATGATGCTCAACCTAGCAATGATAATGATGTAGAGATTGAACCTGTTGTTGATCTTGATAACCCACAATCAACGAATCAACGTTATGATAAGAGAGACTTTGTTGCTAGGAAGCACGGTAGGGAAAGAGAACCCTGGGTTCAGAAACCCATGCATTTTCCTCCGAAACCATCCAAGAAAAAGGATGATGAGGATTTTGAGCACTTCACTGAAATGATTAGACCTATCTTTTTGCATATGCATTTGACTGATGTGCTTAAAACAAATCCTTATGCCAAGTATATGAAAGATATTATTACCAACAAAAGAAAGATACCTGATGTAGAAATCTCCACCATGCTTGCCAACTACACTTTCGAGGGTGGAATGCCTAAGAAATTAGGAGATCCATGAGTACCTACTATACCTTGCTCCATTAAGAGAAACTATGTTAAAACTGCTTTGTGTGATCTTGGAGCCGGTGTTAGTGTTATGCCTCTCTCTTTATATCGTAGACTTGACTTGAGTAAGCTCACACCTACTGAAATATCTTTGCAAATGGCTGACAAATCAACTGCTATACATGCCGGTATTTGTGAGGATGTGCCTGTCGTAGATGCAAATGTTACTATTCTAACAAACTTTGTCATACTTGATATTCCCGAGGATGATAGTATGTCTATTATTCTTGGAAGACCTTTTCTGAATACTGCAGGGGTTGTTATTGATTGCAACAAAGGCAATGTCACTTTTCATGTCAATGGTAATGAGCATACGGTACACTTTCCGGGGAAACAACCTCAGGTTCATAGTATCAATTACATTGGAAAAACCTCAACTATCACTATTGGAGGTTTTGAGTTTCCTATTCCTACTATCAAGAAGGCATATCACATACTTATTGTTGGGGACATACATATCCCCATTGAGGTAACATAGTGTCATTCGAAAATTCTCCGGTTTCATGTTACTCGGAAAGAGTTTATTAGCAAGACCTGATCAACCTTGTTAATGGATTCCTTTTGATGAACATGGGATAGGTGAATCTAGATAGCACAAACCTTCTGTACCCTCCTTTTACTTTATGCTAATTAGGATTAATAAAAGAAAAATAGCATTATCCGTCTGTTTTCAGATTTATCCGTGCAATAAAAAAATATCCCGAAAATAAAAGTTCTCCAAATGCCATGAAAATGAAATATGATTTTTTTTCTAGAATATTTAAGAAAATATGGCACTGAACACACAGCGAGGGGAGCCAGCACGTGGCCTCGAGGGCACAGGTCACGCCCCCTGCCTCGAGGGCCCCACGTGGCCCCCCTCCACTTATCCTTTCACCCATACTCTTCTTCTTCCTCCCAAAAAAACCCCCAACTAGCTCAAACCCGAGTTCTAGCTCATTTTGCTGCCATTTTCGATCTCCTTGCTCAAAGCACCATTCACCAAACTGTTTGGGGGAGATTGTTCCTTGGTATGTGACTCCTCCATTGGTCCAATTAGTTTTTGTTCTAGTGTTTTATTTGTTGCAAATTTGTGTTGTTGTGGTGACCTTCTTCTTGAGCTTGCATGTCAAATTTTCTTGGTCCCAAGTAGTTCTAATGCATGATATAGCCTCTAGGCACTTGTAGGAGTTGTTGCTATCAATCTTATTGAGTTTGGTTAACTTTTATTGTGAGTTACTAAAAATTTCAGAAAATTTCAGAAAAATGTCTAGGAAAAACTTCCAAGGTGGTCCTTCAAGGAAACAAGAACCGAGGCTCGCGTTCCGTGAGCCGGACGATGAACTACCGAGAGATGCTGATGTACGGCCTAGTGAATGGCCGTGAGATGAATTTATGAGTCAAGCGGGCATCAAAGATGAATTTTACGCATATGTGCGTAACGCCGACCTCGAGGACTTCATACAAGATAAGTGCCTCCAATACCGTGGCTTAACTGATAGCTTTGTGAGAAGGTTTAAATTTTCATCTTCACGTAATTCTCACACTGTCCTATTTGATCTTTATGATAAATCTTATACCATGGACTTAGAGGATTTTAATGAAGCCTGCAAGCTCCCACAGTGGGGCAGTACGAGTGGTCCTCGTAAATCTGAATTTAGAGAATTCCTTGCTAGTATTACAGTGGGAGAATCCAGGGACATCACTCAAGCCACTACGGGGAGCATACATTTTCCTGCTATTCATTACTTTGCTCTCTTTATTGGTAGATGCATAACTGGTAAAGATGAAGCCTGTCACATGTGTGTCCCTGATCTCAGCATTCTCAGGAGTGTTGTACTAGGTGATAGGTAATATAACTTAGGAGCAATTGTTGCACGTAGACTACACCATAATGGTTTGTATGGAGATTTATTTGGTGAGATCTATGCTACTCGCATAGCCCTCTATCTTGGTGTGTCTGTGCATCCGTATGATGAACCTTTACCTACTGCTTATTTAGACTGTAATGCTATTGCTAGTCACCGGTTTATAGAGTGGGATAATCAGACTCTCAAATATCGACTAATCTTTAACCGGCAACATGCCATCCCTATTGTTCTTCCTGCCCCTACTTTGTTTAACTTTCAGGAAAAGGGAAGATACACTATAACTATGGAGGAGGCGAATGCCTATTACAACATGACAGAGGCAGCCCGCCTTCGAGCTGCAGCTCAGCAGGCAGCATCTGCTGCATCTCAGTACGACCCCAACTACAACTTTGGATATCCGTCAGGCCAGTACAGGCCATAGACCAACTTAGGCCAAAAGCCTAAGCTTGGGAGAGTACGTGTTTCTCACCGACTTACATTCATGTTTACACACTTATTCTAGTTGTCGGTGCTCACACTCTTTCACTGTACCATCCATGCTTAGTTTCAATTTCTTTTTCTTAGTCTTTTTCTTGTGTGCTAGAAAAACCCGGAAAAACAAAAAAATATTAGTCGTAGCTTCCAGCTAGGTTACTTTCTTTGCTTGTAGTAGTAACTAAAAATGAAAACCGAAAAAGATTTCCCGTTCTTCTTTTGCTTGTTGGGAGCTTTCCCGTGTAAATAGTTTCTTTTCTTTTCTTTAGGGGTTAAGAGTAGAAGACCATGATGAAAATTCTTAGTGGCTCTAATATGCTTTGTTGTTGATTTAACCTTGAGCCATACTACCTTGTCTTCTCTCTTGTATTAAATGTCTGCAGATTCCAGCTTAGTCCAATGCACGTGCACTATTATTATTTTCCACACCGTTCGGTCATGCGAGTGAAAGGCAATAAGGATGATATATGATGAACTAATTGAGATGAGAAAAGCTGGTATGAACTCGACCTCTCTTGTTTTTGTAAGTATGATTGCTCGTCGTTCTTGATTCAGCTTGTTATGAATGAAACATGCTTGCAATGACAATTAGAGATCATAGCTGCTTATGCCATGCTTAATTAGCTGAGAGTTTATAATGGTCTATCTTGCGTGCCAACATGATATTAAAATGGTTGTGATGTGGTATGATGGATGGTATCCTCCTCTGAACGATTTAAGTGACTTGACTTGGCACATGTTCACGCATGTAGTTGAAACAAATCAACATAGCCTTCACGATATTTATGTTCATGGTGATTTATATCCTACTCATGCTTGCATTCATTGTTGATTAATTTTAATGCATGTTCATGACCGTTGTTGCTCTCTAGCTGGTTGCTTCCCAGTCTTCTTCTAGCCTTCACCTGTACTAAGCGGGAATACTGCTTGTGCATCCACTTCCATAAACCCAAAAGTTGTTCCATATGAGTCCACCATACCTTCCTATATACGGTATTTACCTGCCGTTCCAAGTAAATTTGTATGTGCCAAACTCTAAACCTTCAAATGAAATTCTGTTTTGTATGCTCTAACAGCTCATGTATCAACTAGGGATGTCTATATATTCCATGCTAGGTGGGTTATTCTCACGAAGAGTGGACTCCGCTCATCATTCATGAGAAAATGGCTGGTAACCAGGATGCCCAGTCCCATGCTCAAAAATCATAATAATTAAACAAAACTCCCCCAGGGTTGTTGCTTGTTTGGACGATAACCCGTGGATTCGGCTGGCCATGGCGTGTGCTTGTTGGTGGTTGGGGGAGTATAAACTTTACCATTCTGTTTGGGAACCGCCTATAATGTGCGTAGCATGGAAGATATCGAGATTCTTGGTTGTTTGACAATGAAAGTATACCGCTCAAAATGTTATTCAATCTCTATTTAAAAATCGAGCTATGGCACCTCTATAAATCCCTGCTTCCCTGTGCGAAGGGCCTATCTATTTACTTTTATGCAGAGTCATCATCCTCTTATCAAAAAGCACCAGTAGGAGAGCACCTCTGTCGTTGCATGTATTACTATTAATTTGCATTGAGTATGATCATGACTGGATCTCTTTTACCATGAATTACAATGTCTAGTCAGTCCTTAATCTTTAAAGGTGCTCTGCATTTATGTTTTGTGGTCTCAGAAAGGGCTAGCGAGATACCATCCTGTTATATCATATCATGATTGTTTTGATAAGTGTTGTCATCTGAGGTTTATTATTATTGCTCGCTAGTTGATTATGCCATTGGTGTGAGTAGTCTTGAGACCTGAAAGTTATTGTGAATGTGGTTAGTTCATGATCTTGTTGAAAACCTGAATGCTAGCTTACATATTTACAACAACAAGAGCAAACAGAGTTCGTCAAAGTTTTTCTTTATCACTTTCAGTCTATCAACTGAATTGCTTGAGGACAAGCAAAGGTATAAGCTTGGGGGAGTTGATATGTCTCCAACGTATCTACTTTTCCAAACACTTTTGCCCTTGTTTTGGACTCTAACTTGCATGATTTGAATGGAACTAACCCGGACTGACGCTGTTTTTAGCAGAACTACCATGGTGTTGTTTTTGTGCAGAAATAAAAAGTTCTCCGAATCACCTGAAAATCAACGGAGAATTATTTCAGAAAATATAAAAAATACCTGCAAGAAGATCTACACCGGGGGGCCCACACCCTGTCCTCGAGGGTGGGGCACGCCCCCCTTCCCAGGGCGCGCCCCCTGCCTCGAGGGCCCCCCGATGCCCCACCGACGTATCCCCAGGTCCTATATATTCCGTTTCGTGGAGAAAAAATCAAGGAAAAAAGAATTATCGCGTTTTACGAGACGGAGCCGCCGCCAAGCCCTAATCTCTCTCGGGAGGGCTGATCTGGAGTCCGTTCGGGGCTCCGGAGAGTGGAGATCGTCGCCATCGTCATCATCAACCTTCCTCCATCACCAATTCCATGATGCTCACCGCCGTGTGTGAGTAATTCCATCATAGGCTTGCTGGACGGTGATGGGTTGGATGGGATCTATCATGTAATCGAGTTAGTTTTGTTAGCGTTTGATCCCTAGTATCCACTATGTTCTGAGATTGATGTTGCTATGACTTTGCTATGCTTAATGCTTGTCACTAGGGCCCGAGTGCCATGATTTCAGATCTGAACCTATTATGTTTTCATGAATATATGTGTGTTCTTGATCCTATCTTGCAAGTCTATAGTCACCTACTATGTGTTATGATCCGGCAACCCCGAAGTGACAATAATCGGGACCACTCCCGGTGATGACCATAGTTTGAGGAGTTCATGTATTCACTATGTGTTAATGCTTTGGTCCGGTACTCTATTAAAAGGAGGCCTTAATATCCCTTAGTTTCCAATAGGACACCGCTGCCACGGGAGGGTAGGACAAAAGATGTCATGCAAGTTCTTTTCCATAAGCACGTATGACTATATTCAGAATACATGCCTACATTGCATTGATGAACTGGAGCTAGTTTTGTGTCACCCTAGGTTATGACTTTACATGATGAATTGCATCCGACGTAATTTCCCATCACCGATCCAATGCCTATGAGCTTTACCTATATTTCTAGTTGCTATTTACTTTTTCGTTGCTATTATCACAAAAACTACAAAAACACTATCGTTACTTTTATTGCTGCTACCAGCACTATCATATTACTGTGCTACTAAACTATCTTGCTGCAGATACTAAGTTTCCAGGTGTGGTTAAATTGACAACTCAACTGCTAATACTTAAGAGTATTCTTTGGCTCCCCTTGTGTCGAATCAACAAATTTGGGTTTAATACTTTACCCTCGAAAACTGTTGCGATCCCCTACACTTGTGGGTTATCACATGACGACACCGCCTTGTGAATCCTTCAAAATGAAAGAACATGACAAACACTCGAAAAAACAAATGAGGTTAGTGGACTTGCAAAACCTATCATTCGTATGGTAAGATACCCAACAAGTGTAGTCATGATGCTTATCATAAGAAAGGACAAGGTAAAGTGGCATGACTTGTAAGCATATGATGCGATAACAACCAAAGGCATTAGGCTCAAACAAGCAAGCATGCATCACAAGTATGGTGTCCAAGTCTCCAAGATCAACAAACATAGCATTGTTGCACTCAATACAAGTGATGAGAGATGCAACAATTGGAGACAAATGGCAATGATCAAGATATATCATGTGAGTGGCATGAACATATATGTCATCAACCCAAGAAAGCAAGTAAGAGTGGAACATGGGTGATGCAACAAAGCAAGCAATCATGGCAATAAAGTTGTGGAAGCTAGTAGTGGGAAGATGCAACATACTAGAGGTAATCATGGCAAGCATGTCATGTGTGCAAATAGTAGGCATAAATAATGCACATGGCATAGCACAAGCATGAAAGTAAGAAGTGAGCAAAGTCTCATCATTGTGGTGGTAATAAGTCCTATGTAAATAGCAATGGAACATCATGACTCTCCCAACACAAGAATCAACAATAGCATGGGGCACAAAGAAATCTTGGCAATAGCTACTAGTATCTCCTCCAAGCATGCAAATACACATAGAAGTAGCATAATGGTGAATCATGTGTAAAGGCAAGCAAGGGTCACAATTGCATGGCAAAGTCATAGCAAGAGGTATAACATGCAAAGTGAACACGATAGTATGGGCATAAGGTGACAAGTGGTAAATAACCCATAGCCGTGTGAGAGCCAAGTAAAAGAGATGCGCGTAGTGGTTGCGCGAAAAGAATGGTGGTAAGGAGATTCCACGGAATCCCAAATTATCGTTGCTCTCAAGAGCTATTTTCGTCAACTCATGAGATTGTGAGGTTGACGAGTTTGCAAAAGTACCTACACAAGACAAAGGCAAAGGAAAAATTGTATGTGTGTGGTATATGTACACATCATCCATCATGATGCGCACGTGTGTGTGTTGGTTAACACATAATATCCCATGCTCAAATAAATGAGATGCGTGATATAGAAACATGTCATCCATCATGAGAGGTTTGTTGTTATGTATGGCATAATGGAGACTCACATGGTGTAATGCATCATGACAAGTAGGTAGAGCATTGTTATTCATGTAATGCATGTGGTGCACATAATCATGGTAATCATGCAAGGTATGGAATCATCAAGATATCCTAGTATGTATGAGGAAACTATGGGGGTCTCCTCATGAACCTTAGTGGAAATGTCACATGGAGAATGTTGACAACGTCCAAAACAATGCATATTTAGAACAATGTGTTCATGGCATGGCATAGTAGATGAATTGCGCAAATCATGTAAAGGGGGCATGGCAATATCATCGCATGAAAAACAAAATCCAATGACCATCATCTTGTCATCTATGCCACAAGTGCAAATGGGATTTACTTTAATGGGGCATGCATAGGTACTATGTTGAGATTGAAATGATGCAATATGGGATCTCACTCATAGCATATGACAAGTTTAAAGGGTTGTCGAACATGATGTGACCAAAAGAATTTTCACATGATATCCTATGGAGCATAGCATCACAACTAGGCAACTCAACATGCTCATCATCATATTCATCATAAATAGGTAAGTCATGACATGATGAAGTCGCACTAGCATGAAGCATGGGAATAGGTGTGTCAACATCATGCAAGCAATCATTGGTAAGATAGTCCACTAGTGGGACGAAAGAAGCACCATCACCTATGTTACCTTTAGAGCGTCGCTCATGCGTTGTAGGTGAGGTGTTCAAGATCCAACCGTGCTCATCTTCATCATGATGGAACCATGTGGGTGGTGCATCTACTTCCACCATGGCCATCGGGTTGTCCATTGGAGGGACGGACTCGTCGAGGGTAGGCGTGTCCTCTTGTAGGAGACCTAGCATCAAAGAAAACATACTCGGAGTAGAGGTTAAGTCGTTAGAAATCATAGTGGCCTCACATGCCCTCTCAACTACCTCACTCACTAAGTGTTGTGGCTCACTCACTCCCTCGTGGATGCTCTCACTCGTATGGTTGGTGGAGTCACTCAAATGGCTCTCAACCTCACATAGGAGAAGTGGCATGCTCTCATGTGTGGGGCTAGTGGTGGGCACACTCATCCTCTCAAGGGAAATGCTCTCAAGGTCACATATGGTGGAGTCACTCGTATCGCTCATGTGGTGGTGGCTCTCCTCACATGGGAATTGGGGCATCTCGTCATATGTGGATGTCGAAGAGGTGTAGGTGCGATAGTCTTCATGCTCAACTTCCTCATCCGTAATGCCTCCAAAGATGAATGCCGTGGGATGTGGCAAATCATCACGCTCCTCCGAGGTCAAAGAGAAGGTCTCATGCTTGCTCGCGTAGCTTGACTCGGAGTAGTAGTCCAATATGGGCGCCGTCTTCATGGTGTCGAAGAGGTTAATGCATGACACCTTGGTCAAATGGGATGGCCCATGCTCGACTGTCTTGTCACCGTTGCTCGTAGATGATCGCCTTGATGATGAAGACGTCGATGTAGGTGAACTCATGGGAAGTAGGCGAAGATGTCGTACATCCAAAGGCGAAGATGCCTTGATAGCACTTGGTGAAGATGCCGAAGTGGTGGTTGTAGCCATAGCTCCATCTTGGGTGTGCTTGTCTCGCGGTCCTTATGTTCTCTTGAAGCTTGGGATTGGCGTGAAGTAGAGCGTCTTCGGACTTGTATGTTTGCGCGTGTCGAGCATCTTCATCTTGATGGTGTCGTTGTAGTGCTTGAGCTCTTGGTAGATGTCATTCGTCGTCGTCGTGCACATGATGCTTGGAGGTGACTTGCCCTTCATGACGATGTCGATGGTCTCCATGGCGGTGTGGACGTGGAAGACTTTCACTTGCATCATGTTTGCGCTCCGAAGACTTGTGACTTGAACGTCGCCGCTGAGAGGATGACGAATGGGAAAAAGACTTGTAATCAACCACCAAGTGTCGGAGCTCCGCCATTTGTTTGTTGAAGGAGTCGCACATGTCATTGAAGGAAGCCATTGTCCTTGTCTCGGAGTGTCGTAATTCGATGGCGATGTTGCCCAAGCGCTCTTGCATTGCCCGTTGTAGTCCGATGGTTTTAGCGTGCATGTCATTGTTCGCGCCGTCGATGTCGAAGACTGGAGATGAAATGCCTTGCCTATCCATCACATGACGCTAGCAAGTATGAGTGGGAGAAAGAGAAGAACTATACCAAATATACCTTGACCGATGTTGAAGATGGATCAATGATCACTCAAATGTGGAACAAGGAAATAGCACAATTGGTACCAATTATTGTCGGTTTCTCACACCTACACAAGTAAAGCCTATGGTGGAGCTCGGTGAGGATAGTGGCACAAAAAATTGATGTGAAATGTTAGCAAGAGTCAATAATGTTGAAAAAGATTCACAAATTTGCAAATGCAACAAGTAGACCAATAGCAATATGGGTGGCACACGGAAACACACACACGGATAGATAAGTGGGGTCGTGCAACCAAGGGGTCAGCCAAAATGTGGAATCCACGAAAATGCTCTTGTTGCACAACACTAGAGAGACGCTAGCACGATTGCACAATAGGCGGATACGAACTTGTGCACAACCTACTAAGCAAAATGCAACGACTTCTATCCCAAGTATGATATATGTATGGTATTCCGGTGGTATGATCCAAAATGATCGAGTATGACAATCTTAATGTAGTATGATGCTATGGTTCTCCCTTAAAAGCTCTTTGCTCATCTTTTTCTTTGTGCTTAAAAGCTTGTTTGGCTCTTTCTCTTTTGAGCTCTTTTCTCATGCAAAACTTCACGAACCAAGATAGCAATTGAGTATATGCGATGACAACCTTGTGTCACAAGAGATGATACCAAGATATGCACCACGGTCATATGGTATGTATGATATGGGAAGTATGATCACTAATGTGCACTAGTCACGTTGTCGGCAATACTCAAATGGCTAGTCTCGATAGGTAGGTGACGCAAAAATGGGCTAGGGGTTAACAATGCAATTGCAAGGGAATATACAATGATGTCGCCGAAGTTACCGTCCGTGTCGATGATGAGAGGTGGTTCTCTTGATGTAGACCCGTTCCTAATTAGCCGAAACACCTTAGGAAACAGAAAAACCACAACTCAAAATCTCAAGGACAAATGTCAAATGGTGATAGCGGCAATGCCGTGGTGGTTGTGGAAGTGGAATGATGGGCTATACACGATGTCGGAGTTGAAGTCACGGTCCCTAAGTAGCCGAAACACCTTAGGAGACACAAGCCACAACTCAAACAAGCTCAACAAAATTGGGTTAGGTTGGGTTGGCGGAAAAGTATAGTGGACTAAGCTATGCAAAAGCGGTGGTGGTGGCTGATGAAGAAGAGATTGTCCCTAAGTAGCCTAAACACCTTAGGAGACTCAAATCACTACTCAAGCAACCACAAATACTATGGTGGACAAAATGGGTTAGGTTGCGGAAAGCTATGGTGTCTATGCGGGTGATATGGTGGAGGGCCTATACAAAGTTGCCAAATTTGACAAAATTTGATGAAGTCAAATGATGATGGTAGTATTTTTGTGGTATGAGGAAAGTCAAGAGCTTCGAAACGAGCTAAAGAACGTCCAAATCGGAGTTCGGATGAATTAGTTATGACCAAAACAAAAATCGGCCGAAGTCTGAAACTACAGGTATCGGACGTCCGGAAAGTGACGGACAATCGGTGACCGGACGTCCGGTCCGGTCGGGCTCAGAAATCCGGTAATTTCTTCTATATAGGTGGTTCCGGTCGTCCGGTATATAACGGACGTCCGGTGCTTCGTGAGGGTCCGGACGTCCGGTAAAATGCCGGTCGTCCGGTGGGTCGGGGTCAACGCGAGATGCGAGTTTCGGGACGCGATTTTGGGCGGAAAATGGAGATTTTGGGCTCGAAATTGATGAGATTTTGTGGGTGAAAGATGGGGAAACTTGGGGAAATGCTAGATCCACTTGAAACCAAGCAAATCCATGGAAGAAAATCAACAAAACATCATCAAACCAACAAATCACAAAAAAATTGGGGCTACTTTTGGTGGGGATTTTCGAATTTTAGGACGAAATCACATAAAAGAAGGCTAGAAAACGGTGGAGGGGGCTCCAAATTCGTGAGAAACCGTGGCTCTTGATACCATATGATGTAGGGTGGATCCCTAGATGGCCGATCTTTCACGAAATGGAGGGGATCCCACGAAGAACACGAAGAACACGAGAGGGAACGCAAGGGGAAACACGAGAGGATCACTCAAACCAACTAGAACAAGTCACAAATATGCTAGATCCTCGAAACACAAAGAGATACAAGATCCATGATCAACAAGGGATGATACAAAGGGTAACCGGTTCTTCTCCGTGAGGAGGTCTTGATGATATCCCGTAGGATCTTCCCGCTAGGGGCCTTGAATCCCGTAGGATCTTCTCCGCAGAGGTCTTGAATCCGTGTGGATCTTCTCCGTGGAGGGGCCGCAGTCACTCACAAGGAGATGAACCACTAGTGGATGAGCAAAGCTCTGTCTCAAATGAGCTAAAGCTAAGCTAACCCTCACTAGGAGGAGGTGGAGGAGTATATATAGTCTAGGGCCACGAAGGGGTAAGTGGGAGAGGGATACATGGGCCTCTAGCTCGAGAATTGTGCGCAGACAGCATGTAGCGGACGTCCGACGGCTACCGGACGTCTGGTGGCTCGCGAGGGTCCGGACGTCCGGAAGTCTTCGGACTTCCGCTATTTTCCTTCTGTCGTCGAAGTCACGGACGTCCGGTGGCCTCCGGTCGTCCGGTCGACTAGGAGTCATCGGTCGTCCGGTAGAGGCCGGACGTCCGGAGCCTGTAGCTTTTCCAGCAGCTTCTCCGTTTGTTCCTCGGACTTGTCCTCGCCATCTTGTCCAATGCTCCTAGCTGTTCCATGGCCTCTCTCTTGGTTCCTAGTCATGCATAGCACATATATTTGAGGTAGTAGCCATGTCTCGGATGTAGAAAGTGGATGCTCGGAGAGGACCGATTAACCTTGTGTCCAATGGTGTGTACTTGAGGTCACGTCGAAGTGAACATGGGGATGATCGTGGGATGCTCCGCATCAATATATACCCACTTGGATGTAAGTTTTCATGATCTATTACTGTTGACATTACCCTTGAGGTAAAAGGTTGGGAGGCAACACCATAAGCCCCTATCTTTCTCTGTGTCCGATTAAAACTCCATAAACATAAGTATTGTGTGAGTGTGAGCAATTGTGAAAGATTATATGATAGTTGAGTATGTAGGCTTGCTGAAAAGCTCTTATTGACTCTTTTCGATGTTATGATAAATTGCAATTGCCTCAATGACCGAGATCAAAGTTTGTTAGTTTCCAATGAAGCTTATGCTTCATACTTGGTATTGTGGATGAATTGTTACTTTAGCATAAGAATCATATGACTATATTTATATAAGTTGTTGTTATGAGAATGATCATGATGCCCTAATGTCCGTATTTTGTTTTATCGACACCTCTATCTCTAAACATGTGGACATATTTTTTGATATCGGCTTTCGCTTGAGGACAAGCGAGGTCTAAGCTTGGGGGAGTTGATACGTCCATTTTGCATCATGCTTATATGTTGATATTTATTGCATTATGGGTTGTTCTTACATGTTTTGTCGCAATACTTATGCCTTTTCTCTCTTATTTTACAAGGTTTACATGAAGAGGGAGAATGCCGACAGCTGGAATTCTGGGATGGAAATGGAGCAAACTCTAGAAACCTATTCTGCACAACTCCAAAAGCCCTGAAACTCAACAGAACGTCGTTTCAGAAAATATAAAAAATATCTGGGAAAAGAAGTCCACGAGGGGGGCCACTGGCTGCCCACGAGGGTGGGGGCGCGCGCCCTGTCTCGTGGGCCAGCCGGAAGGCCCCCAGTGCCCATCTTCTCCTATATGAGGTGTTTTGACCTGGAAAAAATCAGGAGGAGGCTTTCGGAACCAGACGCTGCCGTCTCAAGGCGGAACCGAGGCGGAAACCAATCTAGGGCTCCGGCAGAGCTGTTCTGCCGGGGATACTTCCCTCCGGGAGGGGGAAATCGTCACCGCCATCATCACCAACAACTCTCCCATCTTGGGGAGGGCTATCTTCATCAACATCTTCACCACCACCATCTCCTCTCAATCCCTAGTTCATCTCTTGTATCCAATCTTTGTACCCAAACCTCAGATTGGTACCTGTGGGTTGCTAGTAGTGTTGATTACTCCTTGTAGTTGATGCTAGTTGGTTTATTTGGTGGAAGATCATATGTTCAGATCCATTATGCATATTAATATCCCTCTGATCATGGACAATATTATGTCCTGTGAGTAGTTACTTTTGTTCCTGAGGACATGGGAGAAGTCTTGCTATTAGTAGTCATGTGAGTTTGGTCTTTGTTCGATATTTTGATGAGATGTATGTTGTCTCTCCTCTAGTAGAGGAAGGCATTGGGAAGTAATAAGTAGATGATGGGTTGCTAGAGTGACAGAAGCTTAAACCCTAGTTTATGCGTTGCTTCGTAATGGGCTGATTTGGATCCATATGTTTCAGGCTATGGTTAGGTTTACCTTAATACTTCTTTTGTAGTTGCGGATGCTTGCATTAGAGGTTAATCATAAGTGGGAGGCTTGTCCAAGTAAGGGCAGCACCCAAGCACCGGTCCACCCACATACCAAATTATCAAAGTACGGAACACAAATCAGACGATCGTGATAAAAACTAGCTTGACGATAATTCCCATGTGTCCTCGGGAGCGCTTTCCTTTATATAAGAGTTTGTCCAGGCTTGTCCTTTGCTACAAAAAGGATTGGGCCACCTTGATGCACCTTATTTACTTTTGCCTTTTGTCACTTGCTACCAATTACCTTATCACAAAACTATCTGTTACCTATAATTTCAGTGCTTGCAGAAAATACCTTGTTGAAAACTACCTATCATTTCTTTATGCTCCTCGTTGGGTTCGACACTCTTACTTATCGAAAGGACTACAATAGATCCCCTACACTTGTGGGTCATCAACCGGCATAACCACCAACATCGAAAACTTTATAGAAGATGCATGAGTGAACTCCGTTTTTAATGAACTCAAGCTTGTCATCAAGATGACCATAAGCTCCAAATCTCATAAGGAGAAAAACCAAACAAGAACCAATAAAGATTATGCAAGTATGCAGTGGTTTGAGCTCTCTACGAACGATACGATCAAGATACTCATCGAGAGCCCCCCTTAATAGTACGACAATCGATCCTATAACCCGGTCTGCCAACAACCACCTTGAGACCGGTAAAATAGAAAACCTATCAAGGGCAAACCTTTGCCTTGCTCATAGTCCACTTGAGCTGGATGAAGACGATCTTGACTCCCTCAAGCTGGACCACCTTTCTTGATTGCGTTGGCTCGGTGAAGACTAGTAGATTGCTCCCCCATACTCCACTATGGGTGAGCCACTCTTTGGCACATCTTCACAAGTCCAGTGCCACCACAATGGACGACAAGCTTCAAGCATATGATCTCTTCGTGATGATCCTACTTGAACTTGCACACCACAACCTAACCCCACAAAGAACTCTCACGAAGACCATGGGTTAGTACACAAAGCGTAATTGACAATGCTTACCATACCATGGGATCGCTTGATAGCTCTCGGTACATCTTCTATGCTTTGTGTGTTGATCAACTTGATTCATTCTTTGACTTAGTCTTGATCAACCTAGAATCTTTCTTGGATGATGTCTTGAAGTTAACATGAATGATCACACACTCTTCTTCTTCAAGACATGCTTGCAATAAGCTCAACACTCACGAGACCAATCTTTGAATAATTCCTTAATAGCACCTTGGTCATCACAAACTCTCCTTGAAACCAACAAATGGACTTCAAGAAAAGCCTATGGACAAACCCTTCAAATATAACTCAAGACAACCATTAGTCCATAGAGATTGTCATCAATTACCGAAACCAAACATGGGGGCACTGCATGTTCTTTCAAAAACGCCTATTCACTCCCCCTCTAGGCAACATCCATGATCTTTCATGGTGTAGTTGTAGTCGAGTTACAACGGTTGCAGTTGCAAGTCTAGTGGTGGACATGTAACTAGCCAACAACCCTCCTACCGGCCCTGTTTCAGTCATGTTGAAGGCCATACAGTTCCAATCGGGTTACAATGCTTGCATGTCAATGATGGACATGCAACTAGTTCGGACAAGTTGTGTGTCAAAAGGTGAACATGCAACTAGGTCGAATGAGTTGCATGTTAAACGATGGACATACAACTGGGTCAAGTAGGGCAAAGTCATGTGTCCGGGGTGGAGTGATAAGAGAGAGGAAAAATATGAGACCTCCTATTCGGCGGCGCCCAAAGGTGTTACTGGCGCTCACTAGATTTCCTCGTGGGTCGCGGACAAATAGTGCCACCACTTTCTATTGCACCTACTCTCTCGCTTACGAGGTTCGATATTTTTTTCATTCGCTATTTCCTACTGTACTAACATGGCCACAGGTTTTATATAGTTAAAAAATAATTTGCTCACTTGTGTATTTAAAAAATTCATGAATTAATAAAAACCTTGCACTTTAAAAGATATAAATTTGAAATAGTTTGGAGATTTACAATAGATCCTAGAATGGAAAAAAGTTCATGGATTTGAACAAAAATGTTCACGAATTTCAAACAAGTTCGTAAACTATGTAATAAAGGTGGCAAAATCACGTTTTTTAATACACACTTTGAAACAAGTTCATGAATTTGAAAATTAATTACAGATTTGAAAAAGTTCAAGAATTTGAAAAAACCCACCCGTCTCAATAAGTTCCAAAATTTAAAGAGATGTTTGCATATTAAAAACAATTATGAATTTGAAAGAATGTGTGCCAATTTGAAAAAGTTCATGCATTAAACAAATATGGATTTGAATAAACTTTCATGAGAAATAAAAACAGGTAAAATTAAAAAAATAGAAAGTAAAAATAAAAAAGGGAAAAGAATGAAAACGAGTGGAAAAAATCAACAAAGCCGAATTAAAAAAAAAAAGAGGAAAATGGACCGGAAGCCCAAAAGCTTCCCAAAACCAACCCAAACCAGGAATGCAAAACGCTTAGATGGGCTCGTGCGTTAAGTGCCAAATAGGATTAGAGGAAAAAGGTTGACTCTTCCAATTGTACAACAACACAGACTAGAAAAACGCAGCCAATGAGGCGAAAGAAACGCTTGTAACAAAAAACAGCCCATGCAGTAGACACGGGAAAAAACATGGCCTCAACCCGGAGAGCAACTAATTTAGGGCAAATCCTATTTGACGCCCGCAGGCGTCAAAAGGACGTGGCTTCGCTGAAGCCTGGCACCCTCGCTCCAGTTTCGGGCCGGCCCACGATTGCTCTACTTTTTCTTCTTTTTCCTGTTTCTTTCATTTCTTTTTCTTTTTCCTTTTTTCTGTTCCTATTTCTGGTTTTTTGTATTTTTTCTTTTTGTTTCTTTTTTCATGTTTTCTATACAGTTCATTACTTGTGCAAACAAATGTTCTTCGTACATTAAGAAAATGTTTGCACTATATTAAGAAAAGGCTAAATATATTTTTCAGAAATGTTCATTGTGTATTCACAAAAACATTCAATGTGTACTTAAATATTGTTCAGCATATATCACTAAAATGTTTAATGTGTATTTAAAAATTTGTTCAACGTATATCACAAAATGTTCAATGTGTATTTAAAAGTTGTTTAGCGTATCTCACAACATGTTCAGTGTGTATTTAAAATTTGTTCAGCGGATATCACAACATGTTCAGTGTGTATTTAAAATTTGTTCAGCGTATATCACAAAATGTTCGCTGTATATTTAAAAATAGTTCATTATTTCAATTTTCAAAATAATTCGTCACATTTTCAATAATTTTCACGTTTTAAAAGTTTGATCAAATTTTGATCAAATTTCTAAATGTGTTCAAGATTTTCATACATTATTAAAAAAATCATCTTTTCCGAAGAAATGTTCAAAATTTGGAAAAAGTAACGGATATGCTATGTAGATGCAAATTGGTTCTTAAAAACAGGCGCTGCAAATCTAACATTGTTTCTGTTCCGTTTTTTTGCGGGCCAGAATTTCACTACCTCGAAATAGGCTGGCCCATTCGTTGTTCTCTTCAGCGAAAGGTCGTCATTTTGACGCTAGCGGGCGTCGAGTAGGGACTCTCCTAATTTAGGAGTGCTTCTTCGGGAGCTTCCCCGAGGGTCAATTGAGATGGGCTGAGAGTGTGCCATTTGGCGTTCTCTCAGCCGTCGTCACGTGTCGCACTTTGGGCGTTTCTTTCGGATTTTTTTCGCATGCGTTTTTGGTCTTTTAGATGATTTTTTCGGCTTTTTTGTTTTTCAACGGTCTTTCTTAGCATTTCAACAAAAAAACGAACCAAAAAATATGTCAAAACGTGTTTTTTTTTGTTCCGCGAGAGGCACAATTATGCTTTTGCGGGAGGCACAGATTTGCTTCAGGAAGAGGCACGGTCCTGCCACTTGAAAACAAAAAAAAAAACACATTTTTTTCTTCCGTGAGAGACATGGCCGGAAACAGGAAAAAAATGTGTTTTCCTCCTTCCTTTTTCTTTTCCGAGAGGCACAGTTTTGCTTTCGGGAGAGACACGGATTTGCTTCAGCGAGAGGCGAGGTCGTGCCTCTCGAAAACAAAAAAAAACATGTTTTCTCTTTTTTTTTCCTTTGCGTGAGAGGCAAACGTGTTTTTTCCTTCCGCGAGAGGCACAGATTTGCTTCCATGAGAGGCACGGCCGTGCCTCTCGGAAACGAAGAAGAAAACGCGTTTTTTTTCCGTGAGAGGAACGGTTTTGCTTCCGAGAGAGGCACGAATTTGCTTTCGCGAGAGGAACTGTCGTGCCTCTCGAGAACGGAAAAAATGTGTTTTCTTTTTTTTACTTTCGCGAGAGGCATGGCCATGCCTCTCGGATGAAAAAAAAAACATTCTCCTGGTGTGGTTTTTTGTCTGCTTTTTTCATAAAAAAAGTTCATCAAAAATTTTGAACATTAGATCTTGTTTTGAAGATCTTGATGCGAGAAATTCAATGTTTAAAATAGTTCAAGATTTAAACGCACGGTTTAAAATACAATTTTTTTTAATAATCAGATCTAAAAAAAGGTAAAGCTCTCAAGGTTGTGACAAGTGGCGCACATGCAGTGAGCCACTTGCCGCAACATGAGGAGGTGGGAGTGGACCTTGTAAAGAGTGCTCATTAATTAGTGATTTCGCTCAACCTGATGAAAGAGACACACGAACGCGGGGCTGGATGCAGGCCTCGGCTATGACTTTCTTATAGCGAGGCAGAAGGTATCCACGTACGCTCGGGTGTCTTCAGGAGCCACTAATGGACCGGCCCAGTAGGACCTGGTTTGGGGAAGCTGACATGATGATGTCATAAAGATTACATCACACTAATTCTGTTTTTTTACTCAAATAAATCAATTTATACAACATATATGTACTCCTTTTATAAAAATCATGGAATTATAAAACGGTAACATCGTATAAAAAATTCATTTTTTTAAATATTGATATCTCTTTCAAACCTATTATTAACAATGAAAAATGTTCCCACATTTCCAAAAATTTATACGATTTTTTCAAAAATTGTGTACACAATATAAAAATAGTGTTTGTGCCATATAATAAAAAAATTGTACCTTTAAAATATATACGTAACAAGATGCAAAAGATCTATTATTATTTTATCTATAAGTTGTCAATTGTCCGTAAAAGCCTTGATTTTTGGTTTTAAAGAATTCTCATGTTTCAAAAAATTATTCTTCACATTTGGAAGATGTTTCTATCAATTCTAGATTTTCACGTGTAGGTTACAAAAAAATTATTGTCATTTTAAAAATGTACGTGCCATTTAAATAAATATTTTGTATTTTTTTAAAGTGTCATTTAATAATGTTTATATAATGGAAAAAAATGTTCATGTAGTTTCAAAAGATGTGTGTTGCCATTATATAATGTACAAAAATCAAGTAGTTCAAAAAAATATTTATTGCCATTTAAAAAATGTACATGGCATCTAAATATATATTCTTACTTTTCAAAAAAGTTTGTCACATTAAAAAAACCGTTATGCAATGTAAAAAATTATATCATAATTTAAAATTTTGTTTATTACCATTCAAGAGATGTACCAACACATTATTTGGAAAATTATTGTGTATTCCAAAAAGTCTTCACATGTATTTAAAAAATGTGCGACATATATTTGAAAAATGTCGAACGTGTATCACAAACTGTTTAATATTTTGATGCGGAGCATCCGTCAAGCATCCCCATGGACAACCTGGCATCGGCACAAGCACTCAAGGGACCAATGACAAGAGCACGTGCACGCGCTATCGAGGCCGAGGTGAATTCTCTCCTCTTCGAGTTTCGTTTGGATTCGCATGAGGATTGGGTTCTACCTCACAAGGAGATGTTGTGCATACTCAGTTACCAAGGAGGTGATCACGTGGAAGCAAGTGAAGACCCGTCCAACCCGGAACTTGCGGTAATACCGCTTCCCCAAGCCGGTACTACCGCTCCTGGCCAGTCCGGCACAAGCGGTACTACCGCTCCTTAAGCGGTACTAGCGCCTGCAAGCGGTACTACCGCTCGAGCGGGCGGTACTACCGCCCTGCCTGCGTGCAGCCTGCGGCCTTTGGCCCTGTACCCCTCTCTCCTCTTACCCCTTCGTAGCATAAACTATAAATAGACCTTCCCCATGTCTTTTGGTGGGTTAGCAAAGATATTGAGAGACCTTGAGAGCTTTGCTCCTTGTATCCCCTCCGTGAGGAGATCAAGACCTCCCAAGGGAGAAGAATCCTCGTGGATTGCAAGACCTCCCAAGGGAGAAGAATCCTCTTGGATTGCAAGACCTCACCTAGAGTGGGAAGAACCTTACCTTTGTGCTTGTTTCCTTGGATTGTTCTTGTAATCTCGTGGATCCTTTGTGTGCTACTCTAGTAGATGTGATATTGGGTTTGTTTTGAGTGATTTGTGTCTTGTGTTCTTGTGTGTTCTTCCTCTTTTCCGCCTTCAAGTGTGAAAAGAACCCCCCCTAGGGTTTCACCCTACAACATCTTGGTATCAAGAGCAAGGTTGATTCACATCTTGGAGTCCCATCCCCCCACTTTCTAGTTTGTTTTTGTTGTGTTCTTACCCAATTTCGAAAATCCCCACAAAAATAGCCCCAAAATTTTTCTTGCAATTTGTTGGATCTTGTGAGATTTGGTTGTTTTGGTCCACGGATTTGACGTTTGACACGTGGATCTAGCCACTCCACCACTTTCCCCACCCATCCACCGCGAAATTCATCCAATTTGACCCCCGAAACCATCCATTTCCGCCCAAAATTCGCCCCGATTTCGATCTGCGGATTTTACCCGACACAAGCGGTACTACCGCCCGTACAAGCGGTACTACCGCATTACCCACGGTACTAAAATTTTAGGTCCGCATTACCAAGCGGTACTACCGCTTCGTCAAGCGGCACTAAAATTTTAGGTCCGCATTACCAAGCGGTACTACCGCTTCATCAAGCGGCACTAAAATTTTACTTCCGCTTCATCAAGCGGTACTACCGCCCACCACCTAAAATTCCTCCCCTTCCGCATTTGATAGATTTCGAGTTGCGATTTCGCGTTTCCTAAGGTGTTTCGGCTACTTAGGAGCGTGTGCCCTCGACATCATCACCTCGGAATCATCTTCGCCGCTAACCGTAAGCAAGGACGGTAACCTTGACGACACTTAACTTTTGCTTTTGCATTGATAGCCCGAGCCATTTGCGTTGCTTACCTGTCGAGACTAGCGAGTTGAGAATTGCCGGGCCACGCTCTTGTGCACCATAGTGATCATATCATCTTAGTGCCATAAGTCTCTCCCGTGCATATCTTACATACTTGTCTCATATTATCATCGGCTCGAGCATCATACTCTCAAAAAAAAAGCTTTTAAGCAAAAGAGAGAGCAACAATGAGCATATAAGCAATAGCATTGAGCCACCTTACATACTCATATCATCTTGGTAACCACATACATAGCATAGTTGGGATCGAGGACGGCACGTTTCTCTCATAGGTTGGTGCACAAAGCGTATCTCGCCCATTTGAGCAATCGAGCTAGCGTCTCTCTAGTATTCGCACAACAAGAGCATTTGCCATGATCAATCACTTTTTACGCTCACCCTTGGTTGTGTGGGTCCCATCTATCTTCCGTGCGTGTGTTCCTAGTGACACTCTTGGCTTTTATCTATTTGCTTTACGTGCATCTTTGTGAATCTTCTCAACTTTATCGATATCTTGACTAACATTTTGTTTGAAATTTTCCACCATCCTAACCAAGCTACTCCATAGGCCTATTTACTTGTAGGTGTGAGGAACAAAACAGGTTCCAATTTTACTATTGTGGCATTTCATTGAGTGAAACTTGTTACATTTTCAATCTTCGGAAGAGGTAACCTTGGTATTGTTCTCTCATTTTCCTACTCGCCTCCTACTTACATGATGGATAGGCCAAGTTCTTCGACCGACCCGGCCGACGAGCATCTAGTGGAAGCACCGAACTACGTCACCAAGAATCACCTTTTCGGCGTCCAATGAGCTCTTCATCAAGAAAGCGAAGCGTTGGGCGACCACATCGAGCAACTCGCTTCCGACTTCCGCACGCAAATGCAAGAGTTCCGCCACATCTTGGTGAACCGCACGTCCCCGCCTCACTCATCAAGACGGCGCCATTCAAGTCGACGCTCAAGTAACAACACTTCGGCTTACTCTTCCTCGGATGCAAGTCCTCCACGTCCTCGGCAAGCTCAACAATGCGTCAATCAAGATCGACATTCTTCGGACAATCCATTCCATGGCGATGGGTTACGAGATCGAGTTCGAGCACGTGAGCAAGGGCGCCACCAAGAGCAACAACGCCCACATCAAGTACAAGAAGATGACGATGCAATTCGGCAAGCACAAGAACGGCGTGACAATCAAGCACGAACCGCGCAACAAGCTCTTCGTGACTCCACGCGCATCTTCACCGACCGCAACCGCCAAGTACGTCAACAAGAAGAACTTCATCAAGAGCGACAAGAGGAAGCCGCTCACCGCGAAGCGGAGCAAGAACGACGGAATGGGAACGATGTGCCACGACACCACCAACGACAAGACCATCGTGAAGAACAAGCTTTCATGGAGCGACTACCCCGTCATGAGCGACATCACTGTCATCAACATGATGAAGAACAACGCTTCGGCAAGCTCAAGTTCAATATGCCCAAGTTCTCCGGAAGTACCGACCCCGAGGAATACCTCTCATGGGCATTGAAGGTCGACAAGATATTCCGCCTCCACAACTTCGAAGAAGAGAAGAAGATTGCCATGGCCTCGCTCGAGTTTCAAGACTATGTCCTCATTTGGTGGGAACAAACGATCAAGCGACGACATACAAGAGGTGAACCACCCATTACAACTTGGTCAGAAATGAAGAATGTCATGCGAGCTCGCTTCGTGCCTACACACTACACCCGCGATCTCTTCAAGAAGTTGCAACTTCTCAAACAAGGCACGAAGACGGTGGAAGAATACTACCAAGAAATGGAGATTGCTATGATACGAGCCAACGTCAAGGAAGATGACGAGCAAACAATGGCCCGCTTCTTGAACGGCCTCAATCACCCAATCAAGCGGATTGCCGACTTCCAGCCATACTCCAACCTTCTCGAGCTAGTTCATCAAGCGTCCAAGGCCGAGCGACAAGTCCAGGATGACTTCAAGTATACCAAATACTCTTCCAAGACCTACGGCTCCTACTCTCAAGCACCCGCGACTTCGGCACCTCCTACCTCAACGAGAGCATCACCAAGTACCGGCGACAAGTCAAGTTCCAAGCAAACTACACCCTCCTCGACTCGTTCTCCGGCAAGCAACTACAAACCCAAGACTACCTTACCTTCGGCACCACCTTACGACACCGAGAAGACTAGTTCTTTCAAGTGCTTCACATGTGGTGGCCGAGGTCACAAGTCCTTCGAGTGCACCAACAAGAGAACCATGATCTTCAACGACGACGGCACATATGACTCAATGAGCGAAGACGAAGTGGAAGCTATTGAGCATGTGGCCATGCACCGGCGCATCAACGAAGATGAAGATGATCAAGTATTTTGTGACAATGATTCCAGTCCCTCTCTCGTGGTATCCAAGGTCTTGACCCTCCAACACAATCAAGACGAAGACCAACGATGCCATATTTTCCACACAAAGGCCGGCATCAACGGACGTTCCGTCAAGGTCATCATCGATGGAGGAAGTTGTCACAACTTGGCAAGCGACGAGCTATGTTCTAAGCTTCAATTGGTCAAGAAGAAGCACCCTCGTCCATACAAGGTACAATGGTTGAGCGACTCCGGAACCATTCAAGTGGAGCATACGGTACAAGTTTCTTTCAAGATCGGCGCCTACGAGGACACCTTGGAGTGTGATGTAGTTCCCATGACGGTGTGCCACCTCCTCTTGGGACGACCTTGGCAATTTGACCGTGGAGCCATCCACAACGGACGAACCAACTACTACAACTTCAAGATGAAACGCAAGGAATATGTGCTTCGACCAATGTCTCCAAGCCAAGTGATCGCCGATAAGCAAGCATCCACCCATCGTGAAGATCCTAGTGAGAGAGTGATCCACCAAAAAGAAAGTGAGAGCCACAAGCCAAAATTGAGCGCCTCTTCGCCAAGAGAGAAAAACTTAGTCCTCCTAGCCACCAAACGTGAGATGAGAGAAGTGTGTGAGAACCCATCGTCCGTCTTCCACCTTGTGCTTCTATGCAAAGGGGAAGCCGAACCAACTAACACTTCACCACCTCCACCTTTTGTGTTGTCTAAGTTGTTGCAGGAATTCTCGGACGTCTTTCCCGATGAGCTACCACCGGGTCTACCTCCACTTCACGGCATCGAACACCGCATCGACCTCGTACCTGGCGCACCACTTCCGAACAAGGCTCCTTACCGCGTCAACCCGGAGGAAACAAAGGAGATACAACGTCAAGTACAACAACTCATCGACAAAGGTCATGTACGTGAAAGCCTAAGCCCTTGTGCAGTTCCCGTTATTCTTGTGCCTAAGAAAGATGGAAGTTTTCGCATGTGTTCCGATTGTCGTCCGATAAATGCTATCACCATTAGATACTGTCACCCTATTCCACGCCTAGATGACATGCTTGATGAATTATGTGGTGCCACAATTTTTTCCAAAATTGACCTTAAAAGTGGCTATTACCAAATTCGCATTCAAGAGGGTGATGAGTGGAAAACTGCTTTCAAAACCAAGTTTGGGCTATATGAGTGGTTGGTCATGCCGATGGGCTTATCGGAAGCACCTGGCACATTCGTGCGTCTTATGCATTTTGTTCTCCGACCTTATATAAGCATCTTTGTAGTGGTTTACTTTGATGACATTCTAGTCTTTAGCAAGTCGCTTGAGGAACATGTTGACCATGTCCGTATGGTTTTGCAAGCCCTTCGAAAACAACAATTATATGCTAATATGGAGAAATGCACTTTTGGTGTTGATAAAGTTGTTTTCCTAGGATTTGTCGTGTCTTCACAAGGTGTTCATGTTGATGAAACTAAAACTGACGCTATTAAAACTTGGCCTCAACCAACGAACCTTCAACAAGTGCGTAGCTTTCTTGGTTTAGCCGGTTTCTATCGACGCTTTGTGAAGGACTTTAGCACCATTGATATGCCTCTACACGCCTTGAGCAAGAAGAACGTACCCTTTGTTTGGGGTCCTTCGCAAGACACCGCGTTCTTTAAGCTCAAACACTTGCTCACGCACGCACCACTTCTTGCCCTGCCGAACTTTGATAAGCCATTTGAAATTCATTGTGACGCTAGTGGTACCGGCATAGGTGGTGTTCTCATGCAAGAAAAACGCCCCATTGCGTATTTTAGTGAAAAACTTTCCGGCGCACAACTTAACTACCCCATCTATGATAAAGAGTCTATGCTTTGGTGAGAGTTTTACGTGTTTGGGAACACTATCTTCGACCCCATGAATTTATTCTTCACACGGACCATGAGACGCTCAAGTATCTCAAGGGCCAAACGAAGTTAAACAAGTGTCATGCTAAGTGGAGTGAATTCATTGAGTCTTTTCCCTATGTCATCAAGTACATCAAAGGCAAAGAAAACGTTGTGGCGGATGCTCTTTCCCGCAAATGCATGCTTGTTACAAAACTTGAGTTGAATGTTATTGGCTTTGAGCACATAAAAGAATTATATGAGCATGATGTTTTCTTTGCAAATCCTTATGCCAAATGTGTAGCACATACTTCTTGGGAGCAATACTACATCAAGGATGGATATCTCATGAAAGCTAACAAACTTTGCATTCCCGAGTCTTCGCTTCGTTTGCTCCTTTTGCAGGAATCTCACGGAGGAGGGCTCATGGGACACTTCGGACGCGAGAAGACATTCGCTACGCTATCCAAGAATTATTTTTGGCCAAAGATGTTCCGTGACGTCTCCCGCTTCACCAACCGGTGCTCTACATGCCGCAAAGCTAAGTCAAAAGCTCAATCCCATGGCCTCCACATGCCACTTCCTATTCCTTTCCATCATTGGGAAGACATTAGCATGGATTTCATTCTTGGATTACCTAGAACTCGCACTAGAAAGGATTCCATATTCGTTGTTGTTGATAGATTTTCCAAGATGGCACATTTCATTCCTTGTCACAAGATAGACGATGCTTCACATATTGCGACTCTCTTTTGTAGGGAAATATTGCGCCTCCACGGCGTACCCAAGACGATTGTCTCGGACCGTGACGTCAAGTTCTTGAGTTACTTTTGGAAAACACTATGCTCCAAGCTCGGCATCAAGCTACTATTCTCCACGGCATACCACCCGCAAACTGATGGCCAAACTAAAGTCACCAACCGGACGCTTGCCACTCTCCTACGCGTGTTGATCAAGAAGAACATCAAGGAGTGGGAGGAGTGCCTACCCATCGCCGAGTACGCCTACAATCGCGCAAGACACTCTACGACCGGCAAGTCCCCCTTCGAGGTTGTCTACGGCTTCAATCCATTGTCACCATTGGACATCCTTCCTCTCCCGCTTCAAGAACGTGCCGACATGGACGCAAGTGCAAGAGCAGCCCACCTCAAGAAGATGCATGAAGAAACACGTTCCATGACCGAGCATCAAGTTCAACGCCGCGCCATCAAGCTCAACATCAACAAAACACCAATGGTGTTCCATCCGGGCGATCTCGTTTGGCTACACCTTCGCAAAGACCGCTTCCCCAAGGAACGCAAGTCCAAGCTTCTTCCACGAGCCGATGGACCATTCAAGGTGCTCGCACGCTACAACGACAACACTTACAAGATCGACATCCCACGCGACAAGTACAACGTAAGCGACACCTTCAACGTCACCGACTTGGCCAAGTACCATGGAGATGAAGACCACGATCCGTGGACGGATCTTCCCCAAGGGGGGGGGAGATGATGCGGAGCATCCGTCAAGCATCCCCATGGACAACCCGGCATCGGCACAAGCACTCAAGGGACCAATGACGAGAGCACGTGCACGCGCTATCGAGGCCGAGGTGAATTCTCTCCTCTTCGAGTTTCGTTTGGATTCGCATGAGGATTGGGTTCTACCTCACAAGGAGATGTTGTGCATACTCAGTTACCAAGGAGGTGATCACGTGGAAGCAAGTGAAGACCCGTCCAACCCGGAACTTGCGGTAATACCGCTTCCCCAAGCCGGTACTACCGCTCCTGGCCAGTCCGGCACAAGCGGTACTACCGCTCCTTAAGCGGTACTAGCGCCTGCAAGCGGTACTGCCGCTCGAGCGGGCGGTACTACCGCCCTGCCTGCGTGCAGCCTGCGGCCTTTGGCCCTGTACCCCTCTCTCCTCGTACCCCTTCGTAGCATAAACTATAAATAGACCTTCCCCATGTCTTTTGGAGGGTTAGCAAAGATATTGAGAGAACTTGAGAGCTTTGCTCCTTGTATCCCCTCCATGAGGAGATCAAGACCTCCCAAGGGAGAAGAATCCTCGTGGATTGCAAGACCTCCCAAGGGAGAAGAATCCTCTTGGATTGCAAGACCTCACCTAGAGTGGGAAGAACCTTACCTTTGTGCTTGTTTCCTTGGATTGTTCTTGTAATCTCGTGGATCCTTTGTGTGCTACTCTAGTAGATGTGATATTGGGTTTGTTTTGAGTGATTTGTGTCTTGTGTTCTTGTGTGTTCTTCCTCTTTTCCCCCTCCAAGTGTGAAAAGATCCCCCCTAGGGTTTCACCCTACAACATATTTGCACTAAAATGTACACTTTGACTGAGAAAAAGTAGAAATTTGCTAAGAAAAACTGATAGAAACCGAGAAACAAATTAAAAGGAGAGTGAAGAAACGAAGGAAATCAAGAAAGAAACAAAATAAAAGTATAACAAAGAAAGACGGGAAATGAAAAAAAGTGAGATAACAAAGAAAACCAAAAGAAAAAAGCAACAGAAAACAAAATGGGAAAAAGGAAAAAAGGTAACGAAGCAGCAGCAATCAGACCATGCAGGGCTCTGCGGTCGAGACGGATGCTATAGACGCTACAAGCCAAATATAGTATTTGTGCTCGATGTGGTGGTTAAAATAGAGCGCGTAGATCAATGGTGGTGGTTTTTCTTCGTGCTTTGTTTTCCGGGCTTCGACCCTCCTTGAGTTCTTCAGTTTGGATGTGGTCGACGGAGCTCCGACGTACATTCTTGTCGTCTCCTTGAGGCAGTGAGGTTAGGATTTCTCGTCATGGGGCG
Organism: Secale cereale; assembly: GCA_902687465.1. NCBI lineage: Eukaryota > Viridiplantae > Streptophyta > Magnoliopsida > Poales > Poaceae > Secale > Secale cereale. The sequence goes on along the minus strand of LR738713.1, from coordinate 388,276,224 downwards.
AGATTTGGTGTGAGGTGCTTCAGATATATGCAAAGGTCAAGCCGGCTCCGGTAGGGGAGCGGCGACAACATCGAGTGGACTGTTTAGGATCAATCCAAATCTCACTTTATTTCATCAGATCGGTTACATATATAGCATGTGAAAGGGTGCCTCCTGGGACGTGACTGTTGGTGAAGACGACCATCCAGGAGCAACCGACGTGCGGTTGCCAAACGGGAAGGAGTGGGGATTAACCTTAATTAACGTTTAGTTAATTAATCTTAACACTCCCCCTAATCATCACCTGACCATGCATAATCACCATCTTGATTATAGACTCCTCCAAAAACCACATGGGAAAAATGTGAGGATTACAATGTTTGATATGTTGCCAAAACTCCTTCAAAATCTAGTGGGAAAAAAATAAGGAGAAAATGACGCAACATATAATGGTTATTGTCTCTTTTAATTCAATATGAGAAAACCCATAGAATTTAGATAACAATAAATATGTCATATATACTTTCCTAAAAATCCCGGTGGGCAAAACAGAAAGTATGGCATATGATCATGTGTTGATATTACCTCTTTAAAAACCTTTATGAGAACCTGTAAAGTAAACTCATGAAAGGAAAAAGAGTATAATATGATGCATTGAACAGGAACAATCCAGGAAGATACTCCCCCTGATTCTTGCAAAATTCGAAGTTGTCACATATCAATTCCGTGAAAAGCTGGTAGAGACTTCATGAATAAATCAGTCACATGATTTAACTTGCAAGATATGCAATATAGCGATATTGCTTATTACGTAACCTGATTGCATCCGGGCAACACAAGACACATTATCGTTGAGATAATGGTTGGTGAATGTAGCCACGAGGTCTGTTTCGACGACTCTTCATGAGAGGTCTACCACACCTAGTAGGAACACTAAGGTTGTCTACGATCTGACATAGTGGGTATCTGATCGATGTATCCAATGATATCGGTGTTCACATTTCCGTGAAACTGAAAAACCAGGACAAGATATTTGGTGCCTTGGAGATATCGAAAGATATTCTTGAGTACCAACCAATTGTGTTTGGTGGACCCAATGGCATTATAGAACATTGAGTCCCAATATCTCATTTCCATCATCTCTTGGTCTATATAGATCTTTCTCTACGTCTAGAGAATGAACTACCATGAGAGTTATGGATAGATAAGATTTGTCCACAATGAATTTCTCCAATATATTCTGGATATAGACAACATAGTATACCATAATGTATGAATGAAGGTGCTCAAGTTGTAGTAACAAGCGGTATTTGGGTTTACCCAAATCCTTCATTTTAAAGTCCGTCACTTAGATGATTACATGTGTCATCATTGCAGACACACAACACATGGATAATCATCATTGTAGGAGTAATCCTTGTGTATAAGGAACTCACTACGTCGGTTGTACCAAATGTACCGACAACAATAAGCCATATGGTGACTTATTGATTTTACACAATGTATGTTGTGTATTGCATTTCGATTCAGAAGAGAGATTCCATCAGGAATCAACCATACATGTCTGAATCTAGTGACCCACATGGATATGTGATCACTACATCTAACAACTGCAGAGATAGATGATTTTGAACTGCCAATGATATAAGTTATCGGAATGAGATTCCACCTCTGAAGAATAGTTGGGTATCTGCGTGAACCCTTGTGCTATAATACTTGCTTTTTGTTTCACCACCTCGTTGTTCTCAATTCTGTTTCCAAAAAAAACTGGTGTAGGTATTGCTTATGAATATCTTCCCATTATTGAGCAAGATTATTTCTACCTAGATTATACCGTTCAGTCCGAGTGTTGATCACACTTTGCCATGGCCATGGTCTTTGGATCTGAATCATTTGTAAGTTTTGCAATCTAGTTGAGAAATGTATGTCGACAATTGTAGACTTCCGGGTATGTGATTCTCCAGAATCTATATATCAATATATAGTTGATGAAAATATCGTTACTCATGGTGACTGTCCGCGATTTCCCAATGCATTTGAGTCGGGTATTCTGATGTCCCGATCATTGTGTGCACTATGACCTGGGTTGGTGGAGGTTTCCCGTCCACTGGGTGTATACTACCCATTAGGTGTCTGTCAACGTGAAGTTGACTTGCATTTACTAATTCACAGGCCTTGATATCCTTGCCTGCGAGAAGCTGAATCCTGATGTAATTCTGCCATACATCTCCCCCTGTTGCTTTGAACGGGGAGTGGAGTGGATTTTGCTGGTACCTCCACTCTTTCAGGCATACTTTTGCAGGATTGTAGGATTGTGTGACACCTTTATAGTCAGTAAATGAATCTGGCAGGTTATTTGCAATGTGTTGCAAATCTTCTGAACGCATGGTTCAGATCTTTGAGTACGTGGATTTGAGGCAGAAATGTGTTGAACATTCTACTAATTTCCTGGCATTCTTTATGGTACTTGAAATCTCCCCCTAATGCCTGGAAATGTTCCTCATTGAATCAGCATACTGGCCATGAATAACTCCCCATGTGAGGGGCTTGAGGTATTGACGGTAATACAGTTATTCCTCACATAGATCCCAACTATATGTTGAGGGGCCAATGATGTATGCCGGGTGGTGGTATCGGTATGCAACCGAATTACCGCAGATAGGAAATACTTGGTAGATATCCACATATCAAAGATTGAGGGGAATAATATTATGCAGTTTGGTCATGAGCGTGTAAAACTACATGACTCCAACGTAAAGTTGGTAAGTTGCAATTCAAAGTAAAGATCATGCAATGAGCTTAATTTTTTGGATGGGATTCTACCAAATCATTTTGAGTCTAGACATTAGGACGAATTGCTAAACTTCAATCCGAGAGCCATAAACAAGGCACTCAAGGAGAATTCTGCAATGCTATCCATCCGATTTGCTTGAAATCGGTGTCCGGATAATGAGCCAATGATTTCGTGTGAATAAAGCACACAATTAAGATCATCATGTAGATATGTCTTTTAGAACCATGGGTACCTAAATAGTCCACTCAATGGTTGGGAAGAGCCACTTACCTCGACTTGATGCATTCAAGGAGTCTGAGTGGTTCAGCATAGACTTTAAGGTGTGCGAGCCTTAAAATTTGCCTCCATGTGTCACATGTAGTGCACACAAAATCGAAATATTGTTAGAATTTAGCATCATAATAATCATAAAACATTGGAATTGCTGATAGTTTCAGTTTCAACCCAATGTCAATGATGACCAAAGCTGGAATGCCAAGTTTGTAATGCAAAAGACACTCTGGAAAACTATCTCGTACGCAACATGTGCTACGGGTTTTGTAGTATATATGTGTAGTACAACCATGATGATGCAAAGAGAATGTGCTTGCCATATCCGTTGCATACGGCAAAGAGAAGATATTCTTCTTTGTTGTCATCATAAGTTTCACTATGGAAACCATTTTGACGAATACCTCTATAGTTTAGTAGGGTACGAGTTAAACCCGGAAGCAATAAAGTATCCTGACGTTACTCGAGTACCCACAAGGATAGTAAATATGACTCGAGTTGAGCCAACAAATACCTCATCGCGTCTAGCGATTTTAAAATATCTCCTTTCTCTCAACGAGAGTGGAAACATTTCACTTTTCTGAGTATAGAGTTCGTGGTGCATATGTCCACATGGCACAAATCATCTTTCATCAAATTGACCCCGTAGAAATCTATATATAGACATGAAGATTTTCAATATGAAAAACACTGTCAGATATATAGAATACATACAAATGTATTTGCACCAAAGTGCTGATGCAGTATATTGTGATATACAATATATGATGACAACAATAATCATGTTCTTATTAGAATATCATAAATGGACATAAATAAATAGATCACTGAGGAGACTAAGGGACTAAATGTATAGTCTCCAAACATGTCGGTTTATGCATATTTAACCATCATGCTCTCCATGCTCATAGGGTCTCGTGACAGTTTGAAGGTGTCAGGTTGAGGGTTTGAAGTGAGTTTCAAACCATTACCCTTGAGGTCCTTTGCATCTTGGTGGCGTGGCTTGGATTGCACGCGTTATCCCATGGGATGCAAGACTGATCTTGATGTTCATGACCCGCTTAAGTAAGTTGTGACCATTGAGGGCAAGAGCCTCAAATTGTTAGCCATCGATTACTTATAGGGGCAAGCCAGAGATAATTAATTTACAAGAAGTAAATTAAAAACCATCATGGTTTTGTAATAAGAATGCAAAAATTTGACTCAAGTGTATAACTTGAAAATGCTCAACCTCAATTGTGGGAACATAATACATTGAAGATCATACAGATCTCACAGTAATAGAGATTGTCTGCACATGGGCAGTAGATCCAACTCATTACCTTGTGTTTTCCCAATATAATGAGGGAGATGTTATTGTCAAAAATTTACAAGTTTGTTGTGCGGGAGAAATCAATCTCGACCGCTGTGACATGTTCATGAAGAATGGCAATGTGGTAAACACATAGAACATATAATCTCCGGTGAAAACGCGGTAATTTATTTATGTTACGGATTGTGTAATATAAATACATCTTAATGTTGCAAAATTAATAGATTTCAAGAAAGATGGCTCGAAATCATTAGTGTGAATCTCAAATTGCTAAGGATTACACCTTGAATTTTGCACATGTATTTGCAAAAAATTGAATATCTCAATTGCAAATAGATGTACTATTCTCGACATGTAGTGAACATGGAGATACATACATTTTGAAATACATCATACTCAACAGAAATACACTACTATTGTAATAAATAGTAATGATGTTGCAAACTTGATGTTCAACTGTAAAATTTGAATTGTATAGACCTCAGATTGAATGAGATGATCTTGTGTCAAGTTGCAAGATAATTCAGCAGGGTGAATTAATATTTTGCGAGAGAAAATTAATCTCAATCGCAATGAGATTGTTTTACGAGAGAGAAAAAAATCTCAATCGCAAATCAACATTGTTGTGCGAGAAAACTTAATCTCAATCGTACAACAATGCCGTTGTACCGGTAAAGAACATGTTATAGATCAAGCAAATAACAGCCGCACATTTCTGGAATTTTAAAAACTCTCCAAAAAATGGACTAAATGCAGATGTATACATGGCCTAAACGTTACAAGTGTTAATCAATAACACTAGTAGCTGGACCAAGCTGCAATAATCTGAAAAATTATTGACCTGGTTGCAAAATGAGGAAAAAATAAGGTTCCCTTCCTCATCGTTGGTGTGGTTCTGTGGATACGAATCGATTGATTCAATTGATTACTCAATTCAACACAGAGACCATGCCACTGTGCGTCCCTGCCACGCCGGAGGGTGCAACACAGAGCTGCCTCCTCACCGGATGGAGCCATGACGAGGGCCGTGGTCGCGGACGTCGTTGCCCGTTTTCCATCACCGTGCGTGCGTTGGGCGCGATCTGCCACCTCCGAGCATGGGCTTGCCACGCCTCGCGCGCCTGAGGGCCCGTGCGCTACGAGAAGGAGGCCGCCTCCGCACTGGGAGGTCCAGGCTGCGCCACCACGCGCCGGTTGGAGGAAGGAGCGCAAGCGCCAAGGGCCACCGCCTCCTTAGGCGTTCGTGCCGCAGGGGCACGCCGTTCTCCATCACCGCCGACGTTTTCCCGCTTGACGAAGGCGAATATCGCCGGGAGGTGTCGTGGCGTGGAGTCAGGGTGGAGGGCCGGTCGCAGGCACTGCATCTCTTCGCGTGAAGACTTCATCGTGGCCGCAGACGCTCGAGGACCTGGTCGCTGGCGCTGCCGTCGATGCGGGGCTGCGCGCCGCACCGGGATTGGTTATGGTCGTGGCCGCCGCTGAGTAACGCGGGCCCCGTGTGTGGGAAGGGCCTCGCCGGGGCTAGCGACGGGACCAAGGGCATCACTGTGGAGGAGTGGCCGAGGCCTGCCGATCTGCACTGCACCAGATGCAAGACGAGGGCCGCGTTGTCTGCCGGGGAGCGACGATGCAGCTCTTCGAGACGTCGCCGGCCTCGGTCTTCCGCCGTTCCGTGTCACCCCATGAGGCCGGTAGTCGCTCTGCCGAGAGCGTGCTGATAACGTGTTTAGGATTAATTCAAATCTCACTTTATTTCATCAGATCGGTTACATATATACTAATTACTATATAGCATGTGAAAGGGTGCCTCCTGGGACGTGACTGTTGGTGAAGACGACCCTCCAGGAGCAACTGACGTGCGGTTGCCAAACGGGAAAGAGTGGGGATTAACCTTAATTAACGTTTAGTTAATTAATCTTAACATGGACGACTCATTTGGGCGACAGTAGTGACGGTTCGGTGGTCTCAGAATCTTAATGTAATTTTTAGTATGTTTGAGATGCTTCGTACTCCCGATGAACTTTTATAATAGATTTGATTCTTTTTGCAAAAAATAAAATAAAAAATGGGACGCAGGATCAGATTGATTTCCATGTATTTTAAAGCAGCTAGATCATGTGGTGGCCAATCGATAATTTTCGTCTAGATGAAAACTAGCAGATCCGAAAGCTTTCAGTTGATGACCAATGTTTCTTGGAAGACCCCTTCTTGGTTTAGCTTGTTTGGGCGAGAAAATCATTCACTATGATCTGCCCACAAGAGCTGGCGTCCTTTTTCGCAGCTGCTACAAGAAATTACCCAAGTCTCCACTAATGCCCATACTATACCAACTTCGCAATGCCAGGATACAGAAATGCTACAGCAGTTGCATAATAATAATACATTTGTTGTTGTCTTCTACGATAGAGATCAACTAGCTCAGGCCATACAACCTCCAAGGTTGATCTTCGAACTACAAAATCAACCCCCAATATCTCAACATGTAAAAGTTCGTGCCCTGTGTCTAGTTAATTGTAGTGAGAGGGACTCTCTCCATCTCAATTGCCAAATCTAAGCGCTTCGCGTTTCCAGTCACGAGTTTCGACGGAGTTCTACTGTCCCGGAATGACTTGACGAGGTCTTCCAGTGGAGTTACCAAGCCCTCGATCGATTGGCTGCTGGGGATGTTAATCTGGCGCCTTGTTGGTGTTGAACAAGTTGGTTCATCCACCTGAGTTAAGTAATAAAACAGAGAGCGCGTTGAGAAACACTAGAAAGTCAGTTCCTACCCAATTGATAAACAAACTGGCGCCCTCACCTTGTACTCATCCCCCAGTGATCTGTTGGCATTCCCTGATATCCCCAGCGTCTTCTCATGGTGGCTCCTTTGAAGGTCACCAAGCTGCGTTTGTGATGCGGTGATGATAGGTCTCACAGTCTCGCAGATCCCACGGTCCAATCTTAGTGAATCTGGCAAGGTACAGTTTGTAGGGAATGTAAATGCAAATATTCAGTCTGAAAAGGGAGCAACTCTATAGTGAGATATACAGTACCATCAATAGAGCAAACAAGAGCTTCGCATGAAATATCATTATCTTCAAGAGCAGTGCTGACAGCAGATGAAAATCTCATGTGAAGTTGGCTGTTTGCCTCATTTCCATCGCTTCATTCAAAGGAGACATATTTAGCATAAATCAAGTTTTCTCATCTTCAAACTAATCAGTGTGACAATTGTAATTACCTGATGACTGAACCTATTGTTTCTGCATTGCTTCTTCCAAGAGACAGTACTGAATTTTGCGCGTTGCTCCATTGTTCTGAGCATAATTGTGTCCTTGTTTTGCTGGAGAATGGGGAACATATGTTACTTTTTGTGTTAGAGAAATTCAAGATCTAGTAGCCACTGTCAGAAACTTACCACTGCTGGAGATTCTCCACCAAGCAACATTTCTTCTGTTCGACAGAGGATATGTTTTTGTGAAATGCCTCTTCGGTTGTCTCCACGTAGGCTTCCCATTGCACACTCATAGAAGATGTGAAATCATGAAACTTGGTGGTTTCAGTTTGCAAACTATTGGATCGCTCAGAAGCCGTCTTAGCAAGGCTGCTTATGTCATCTCGAACCTAGTGAAGTGACCACATATAACACACATCAACAAGTTTTCAACCTGAGGGTCACAAGTAATAATGTGTGCACTGGCATGTGCGAGCACAAGGTCCACACTGTAGCCTCTACATTGTGTGGCGCGATCTGAATATCAACTGATGGGACGAAAATGTGCTAGTACTAACAAAGTAGAATGTGCATACCATATTTTTCTTTCTAGCATTTGATTCTGCTAATAACCCTGCTACCTTCTCCATCAGATACTTCTCTTCATCAGCGGCACAGACCTAAAACCATATTTTTCATGTCAATAGATATTGAACTATGCCTAATCAACTTTCAAAGAAATCTTTAGTGCAGAATTCACATATTCTACAACAAACGATTACCTCAAACTTCGTTTGGAGCTGGAGAAGTTGCTTTTGATGTGATGCCTGTGATTCTTCTAATATCCTTTTGAGTTCCAATGCATGAGCATCTATCGTTCTATAGAAATTCATTGTAGTTGCTGAGATAGACTTTGTTCTCTCGACATTTCTAGTGAGTCCCTGTTTGAGTATGACAGAATTTCTTAAAACAAATTGTAATCACAAGTGAACATTTGGAGAGAATTAATAATTAGCATCGTGGTAAACCTCATGTTGCTGCTCAACTAATGTAGTTAAGCTCTCTTCTTGCTGAGAGAGCCCATTTTGTAACCCAATGAGTAATTGGTCAGCATCAGCTAAGAGGCCCTTCAAACACTGCAGGAACAAAATAAGACCAAGTTTACCAACAAATCATCACAGTAAAACTAGAGCAAGGTATTCAACAAATCACAGAAAACAAATATGCTAATGTAGTGTACTTACATCCTCCAGATCAGATGTGTGTGCGCTAACTTGGGCATTCAGCTTCTCAGAGCTTAATTGGGATTTGAGGTTGAGCTCATTAGCAAAGCCATGCAATTCTGCAATCCTTGAACTGAAGCTCTCTTTCATTTCTCTTACTTGATTTTGAAGTCCTCCAGCAACCTATGGAAATTTGCAATGGTTAAGCTTAAGATAATACACTGATAGAGACATGTCTTTATGCTAGCATACCTTGCCCTTTGAGGTGATAAAAGATTGCATCTCCTCTTCAAGTACTTTCAGTTGGCTCTCCTGTTGAGAGACCGAAGTTGAGATGTTTCTATGCAAGACATTCATGTCTTGAGTGAGCTGAGAATGGAAGTGTCCAACTATATTTTTGTTTGCATCTTCAATCTTGCCCTTCCTTTCTGAAAATCATAAGATGGATGTATATCATGAAATTTGAAGCGAAAATATTCCTCTTGATTTTTCTATTTGAAAAAAAATGATATTTAAAGTAAAAAGGAGGAGAATCGGGGGAGAGGGAGGAAAGGAGATGAACCTAATTTTGAAAATAGCCCAGATAGATCGTCTGTTGTATTCTCCAGCTCAGATCGAAGCGTGTGAGCTTCATGAACAAGAACTTTTTCTAAAAAGATTTTAAAGACAGAAAACACAGATGGGTAAGCAAAACACCTTTAGCCACCAATGCAAATATCTCGAAGCAAAATAACGGGGTAGTGAAATAAAGGAGCCCACATATGAACAGTACATGGACAGTAACGTGTAAAGGGCTGCAGTTTGTTCCCAGTTACACTGTTGGCTTTGCGTATGTAATGAACTTCCTCCATGAAGACAATTTAATGAACTAGTGAAATGAAGTGAACACAGACTGTGTAGTATAAGGAGATTCGGTGTGTGCCCAGCTCAGTGTTGAGCTTTGTATGTATAGTATAGGCATACATGCAAGCCGACAAATCAGATGATAAGGTAAAAAAGAAACAGTGTCTTGTACATGATAATACTATACATGGATTGATAAACACTAGCAGAAACTTAGAAGTGGTTTTTTTCACTAACCTGTTTTAAGAAGATTTTCTATCAGATACTCCTTCTCTTTTATTGTATTGTTTGCCTGCATGTACTTCTCTTCAAGCACTGCTAGGGCGCACTCAGTTTCCTGCATCTTTTTCTGGAAATGAATGAAAAATATGTAAATACAAGAATGATCATTCAGTCATTCCATAGGCATATGACAAGAAAACGTCTGTACCTGCAACGTCTGAAGCTTATCGCTTAAGTCTGCACTTAACACTTTCTGAGAATCGTACAGTCCTTGGAGCTCATCTAATTGCTGTACAGTTATAAATCATAATTTTAGTTTTCAAGTCAGTAAGAATTGCAAATCCACCTCATCACCAAGAATAAAGGTATACCTTGTCTTTTGACTCCAAACCAAGCTCTAAACGGTCTAGCTTCTCTGACATAGCCTGAAATGTTTATCCATCATACTCAAGCAGAATATTTACAGCCTAGTGTACATGTATAAATAGCACAAAGAGTATAGTACCTTCTTTTCAGCTTCATCGGCTAGGTATTGTTCCCCTGGAATATAAATACCATTCTTTTCCCGAGCAGCATACAGTTCTGCCATATATAAACAAACTGAATAACTACAGCAACTTAAGTATATGGCTTTCAAAATGGCCTATGCTTAAGGTGAAGAAAATGTTTGCAGAAAAAATAATTTATTTCCAAGACAGATCCAAAATCAATCAAAATCTCCTCACTGGGCCTAGCATTTACATATGTGTTTTTATGATTTGTGTGGTGATCAAGGGATGAAGGGACTGGAATTGGAACCTTAAAAGAAATAGTTCGGCAATATGGATGTTAATGATAATTTAACTTGTTGAATGTTATCTCCTTAAATATGTTTAGGTGTGTGGTGGCAAACACATGGTATGAAAGCACTTGGCTAGATGTCAAATATATGAGAAAACATGCAAGTGACCCCTCATAATTATGAAACATTACACACGGCATAATTATAATTATGTTTCAGCAACAAGCTTATGATCAGCATATGGTTTAAAGAAGAGATGGTTGCATCGTGTTTTCATGAAGTTGATAATGCCATATATTCAGGCACACTTCTAAGGAAAAACATACCTTGCTTGAGGCGGTCCATTTCGAAGTATAAATCTTTGATGAGTGCAGATTTCATCATCTTCTGATTAACCTGGAAAATCATGTGCACGTGATTAATTTCAACTATCCAAGAGGAAAGATGACTTTGTCATTCAGAATTAGTTCAACAGAAACAAGAGCCCAACCTCTGGTTTGTTCTTGATATTTTTGGCACGGTGCGCGTAGTCTAGTGTGCTTAATGTCTCATCAAGGCAATGCACCGAAGGCGAAATGGTTGCGATGATGCAAGTCTTTGTCTTTCCACCCAAGGAATCTCTTAACAATCTTGTCAACTTGCTATCTCTGCGTGACAAAACAGAAATGTCAGGTGATCAGCATTTTATTGGTGTGCCATGATTTAGCAGATTTCCATAAGGAAGCCCCATAAAAGCTTGTGTTTACCTGTATGGTATGTGACCAGAGTGCTCCACGAGAGTATTAATGACACGCCCAAGGGTAAGCAAACTTTTGTTGATCTCTCCTGCTTCTCTGGCTCGTCCCTGTAATAGATGACAACAGCGTAAGTATATCGCACAGCCTCAATGGCGCAGCCTGATCATAGCAGGGAAACAAAAGTGAAATGCCCCAAGGCGGAACTCACATCTCTAGCACCTGACCGGGATATGTTCTCTGAACCAGCAAGATCAACAAGGTTAAGCTTTCCACACTTGATCATTTCTTCACCCTCTGGTGTGCATTCCTTGATATGGATGGTGATTGAGAAAATAGAGTGCGACCGACTACTTTGCTTGTTGAGGAAAGTTTCAGCGGTTTTCCTTTTGCCAGAACCTCTCTCAAGTATCTTATATATCTCACTGGCTGAAGAAACTACCTCTTCCTCCAGTCCCCTAACAAAAACTCCTCCCTTTCCATCTTCCATGAGTGCCATGGGCTTCTTTGATTTGTCATCTGAGAATTTAGACTCCTCTGGAGCTAAAAGATCAGTGAGTTCCTCGTTATACAATTCAAGAAATGAGACCTTCATGCTGTATTCTGCACTCTGTGCCTCGAGAATATCAAATATTCTCTTGACAGCCCTTGGAATAACACCAGCATCAGATGGAAGCTCGCCATTCTACACAAAAACAGCAGCAGTTATAACTGATACGGAAACACGGTGCATCACCAACATCGGTAAATTGTGAACTATGAATTACCTGTGTTTTGCCCCCTCCTCCTTCCATCGTGTATGTTTTTCCAGTTCCAGTCTGCCCATAAGCAAATATAGTGCAGTTGTAACCATCCAGAACTTCACCTACAAGTGGAACAACGGCATGGTTGAACACATCCTGCTGTTTAGACTTTGGTCCGAACACCTACATTCATATGTAATGGAGTAATTAGACGAATGCCATACAACTTGAAGGAAGTGAGGTTGAAACAGTTTAAATGGAGAATTTGTTAACCTTGTCAAATACAAATGTTCGATCAATCTGTTTGTTTGCGATGTTCTGGGCAGCAGAAACCTCTCGCCTCTGCTCGTTGCAAGTGATCACCACGGGAGTGTTTATGCTCAGCTCCTCCTTGCTTAAAGGCCTACATCGGCAATAAATACCCAAACCATAAGTTTACAGCCCACTGGGACAGTACACACTGTTCGTGAACAAAGCAAAGACAGTAGCAACCAGACTATGCATACATACACTAACTATAGAGCGGACAATCTTTGCGACAAACAGAAATTGGTACTCTAGTTTCTAGTTTTATCAAATGCAAAAAATATCACGCCAGATCCCCCAATTCGCATATGTACCATTAAGCTGCTACCATCCATTTGGGCAATAAACACTAGTGCTTCATACAGACGGCCGTTCACAGAGGAACCCCAACGTTTATGAATTAATATCTGCACTGACTTAAAAATTCGGTAGATCACCATGTAATGAACAACCAGCAATAAGAGCATAGAATGCTACAAGTGCGAGAGCAGTATGACAACCCTACAACAATATGTTGTATTAAAACATATGAGTAACTCGTGGATGGGTGCGTTAACAAGGCAACCAATTGAAGGGGAAGCAAGGGTTTTGGTCTGACGGAGACGCTCCCGTAGTATATATACCTGCATCTGAGGAGGACCTGGATGTTAACTCCGCCCCCGCCGCCGCCCGCCTTGGCAAGGGAAGGGGAGGGGGAAGGGGAGGAGGCGGTGATGGCAGCGCCGTTGTTGAGCGGTCGTTTGGCCTTGGTGGAGGAGCGCGGGGTGTGGGAGGGGGAAGGAGACATGGAGACGTAGGAGGACGCCGCACCAGCGTCTGCTGCAGGTGCCCTGCGAGGGGTGCTGGTCTCCATCGCCGGCCGGCAGCTGCAGTGGGGGATTGGAATTAGAACAAGGAAACAGAGGCGACAAGAGAGGAGCTGAAATGGAACGGACTGGATCGGAGCAGAACCCAGCAGATCGCTCGTACCTCGATCTAGGGAGAGGAGCTCGGAGACGGATCTCGGGCGGCGCCGGCGAGCGGCGGGCGGAGAGGAAACGGAGAGGCGGAGGGGAGGGGGAGGAGGGTTTGGTGCTATGTCGGGTTTGAAATGGTTTGAATCGACCGGCCGGCGTGGCTTATACAAAGCGTAGTGAAGTGGCGGTGGGGAGAGAGGGAGCCGTTATACAACAAGAAAAACAAAACGGAAAAGTGGGATGGGGGCACGTCGAGGTCGTGCGGAGCGTGCGACTCCGGCTCAAATCTTAATTCAAAACTTGGTCACACACAACAACTTGGTCCGACCCGATCGTTGGGGGCGTTCCAAATGGTGCACTCTCGAATGAGGGACGCTATGCACACAGACATAGGGCGTGTTCGGTAGTTACCCATGGCTGCAAAATTCTCAACTCCACCGCTCAACTCCAGCAGCCAGCTTTCCATGTAAACTCCTGGAGCGATGGTTCGGTGCGGCAGCCAAAAGGCCAGAAAGTGCATATTTGACCCGTTTTGGCTGGCCAAGCTTGGCATACGGAGGTGGAGCACGATTCGCGGCAGAGAAGGTGGTCGCTGACGGCAGCGGACGAGCTGGTCACGGACGGGGATGGAGGAGCCGGTCGGCGACGGAGCAGGCGAGGGCGAGCGGGGTGGGGATGGATAGTTCACGGCCTGGGCTAGCGGCAGTGGAGAGCGCGGTCAAGGTGCTATGCGCCATCGCCGCTGCTGCTTGCGGCGGCTAGGGTTCGAGAAGGGAAAAAATACGATGCAGTCAGGGTGACGAGGCGACTTGAGGGGAGTCCTGATCCGGTCGTTCTATCACTTGGCGGTGGCACACACACGTAAATAATGTCAAACTCCCGCTTCCCAATTTCCTCGAAGCCCTGTTTTCGCAACTCCGTGACTCCTTTGAATTTGCACTAGCGTATTAGCCAGCTTCTCAGTCCAAATGCCAGGAGTGGACGCGTTTGGCTGGACTCCACGCGTGGAGTCGAGGATTTGAGAAGCCAGGCTACTACCGAAAACGCTCATAGTTTGCACAATGTTTGCCCGACAGTTGCATCTGAGCCTTCCATGTATGTATGTATGTATGTATCCATTTACTACCCCTATAAAAGGAAAAGTAGGGGTAGATCCAAGCAATTATATCCGTACATCTATAATATCTGACAGTCCCTAATTCTCCCATGGTTAACCCAACAAGCCACGCAATTAGCCACTAATCATGCACACCCATTCAAAAACACCTCCGGTGACACACGCACGCCCGCCCCGCACATGAGGTTTCCCATGCCCGCACCTCCGCCCATCAAACAAAGCACGACCAGGGCCTCCGCCGCCGTCCGCCTCCACCGTCGCTCCATGCCTCCATCCTCCTCCTCCTCCGCCGCTGCCTCTCCCGCATCCCCACATCCTCTGTCGCAACCGGTCCCAACCTCCATCCTCCGACGCCGCTGCCTCCGTCGCTTCATGCCCCATCCTCCGCCGTTGCCTGCCTCTGCCGCCTCCGCGCCCCCTGTTTCACCGCCTCCGCGCCTCCCCTATTTTGTCGCCTCTCCCGCCCATCCTCTGCCACCGTCGCTGCCGCTCCCCACCTCTGCCGCCTCCCGCCCCCCTGTTTCACCGCCTGCCGGTCCTCTTGAAAGTGCAACTAATCCCCGGGTGGTTTTGATAATTCATAACAACATATAGCTCATTGAATTAACATTCCTTCAAGATAATATATGTTAGGATGTTCAATGATTGGCATGGCATGGATTAGAGATGTGGACCCCTCAAAATGCTAAGGACAAAGATTGGCAAAAACTCAAGGCTCTTCATTTATATTTTAGTGATCCAAGATCACATTGAGTCCATAGGAAAGCCAATACTATTAAAAGGTGATGAGGTGTTGCTTAATGATCTGGTTGCTCAAGTGCTTAGTGATATTGCTCCAAAATCCTCAGACACTTTCTTCACCGAAATATGTCCAAACCCTAATTCTAAACTCGGCCCCACCGATATTTCCAACCCGGACCCATCGAGTTCATTTGACATAGCCACTACCTAAAAACCCTAACAGTTTGGTCACACCGATACGGATCTTGGTGTCACCGAGATGGCCTTGCCACCACTTTGTTGACAATTGCAATTATTTCGGTCTCACCTAAATTTTGCAATCGCGATCACCGAGTTTGCTTGACAGACCATCTGTGTGCCCATTATTCACTTCGGTCTCACTGAGTTGATTCAATTGGTCCCACCGAGATGAAGTTCGCCTTAAGCCCTTGCACATTTGTCCCACCGAGCTGTTCTAGTCAGTCCCACGGAGATTCCTAATGTTCACCTATTTTGAACTAATCGGCTCCACCGAGTTCACATATTAGGTCTCACCGACTTGAGTCAAATGTGTATAACGGTTTGATTTTTGTGTGGAGGCTATATATACCCCTCCACCCCTCTCATTCAGTGAGAGAGCCATCAGAATGTGCCTACACTTCCACCATTCATTTTCTAAGAGAGAACCACCGACTCATGTGTTGAGATCAAGACATTCCAATCCCACCACAAGAATCTTGATCTCTAGCCTTCCCCAAGTTGTTTTCCACTCCAATTCTTTTTCCACCATATCCAAATCTGTGAGAAAGAGTTGAGTGTCGGGGAGACTATAATTTGAAGCACAAGACCAAGGAGTTCATCATCAACACACCGTCTGTTACCTTTTGGAGAGTGGTGTCTCCTAGATTTGTTAGGTGTCGCTTGGGAGCCTACGACACATTTGGAGTTGAACCAAGAAGTTTGTAAGGGCAAGAAAGTCGCATACTTCGTGGACGATGGCCATGGTGGGATAGACAAGGTTGCTTCTTCGTGGGTGGTGCCCTCTGTGGGCTTGTGCAGCCATTACCTTTTGTGGGTTGAAGTCTCCATCAACATGGACGTACGATAGCATCACCTATCGGAACCACGCCAAAAATCTATGTGTCCCCATTGTATTTGCACTCTCCAAAACCATCCCTTTAGCTTCATGTGCAATGTTCTACTTTCCGCTGCTATACTCTTAGAATTGCATGTGTAGGCAGATTGCTTGACTTGCACAACTTGCTAAAATCTGCCCACAACTAAAATTAGGAAAATGGTAGGTTTTTATTTGGTCAAGTAGTCTAATCACCCCCCTCTAGACATACTTTCGATCCTACAAGTGGTATCAGAGCTTTGGTCTCCATTAGCCTTGATTTTCATAGCTTTTGTGATCACAGCCTCGGTTTCACAAGCTAGGATAGTGTGGCGTCTAGTGAGAGTAATTATCACCGTAGAGGTACTTACTTTGATTGTACTAATTTTGCTAGTTGGAAGCATAAGATGAAAATGCTTATTCTTGGTCATAACCCCGTCGTTTCGGCTATTGTCTGTATTGGCTTGCAAGGTGAATTCTTTAAGGATGGCAAAGAATCGTATCGTGAAGCGTCGGCGAAAGAAATGAGGATGTTGCAATACAATGCTCAAGCTTGCGATATTCTCTTCAATGGATTGTGCCCCGAAGAATTCACCAAAATCAGCCGTCTTGAGAATGCGAAGGAAATTTGGGATACTTTGGTTGATATGCACAAAGGTACCGAGTCCATCAAGGAATCCAAGTTGGATGTGCTTCAAAGTCAACTTGACAAGTTCAAGATGAAGGATGCTGAATGAGTTGCCGAAATGTACTATAGGCTTGCTCTCATAACAAATGACATTGTCGGCTAGGGAGTGAAGAGATGATCGAAAAATTCATCATCAAGAAGATCCTTAGAGCCTTTGATGGAAAATATGATACCATGTGCACATTGATCCAAATGACGCCCAATTACAAAGATCTCAAGCCTACGGAATGCATTGGTAGAATTGTTGCTCATGAGATGTCACTCAAGGATAAGGAAGAGCTCCACAACAAGTCTAGTGGTGCATACAAAGCTTCATGTGATGCTCCCACAACATCAAGTGAGAAACAAGTCTTCAATGAAGAATTGAGCTTAATGGTGAAGGACTTCAACAAATTCTACAAGAATTGAAGCAAAGATAGAAGCTCCAAGTCAAGATTATACAATGACAAAAGATCTTCTAGTCATGATCGCAATTGCTACAATTGTGGAGACCCGGACACGATTCCAATGAGTGTACGTCTCCCTACAAGAAAAGAGAAGATTCACCCAAAAGAAGTAAAAGAGACGAATCACCTCATAGAGAGAGAAGGAGTAGAGATGATCACTATGAACGAAGATCCTCTCGAAGAAGCCGGGATACGGAAACGAAAGACAAGTCATCCAAGAGCTACACAAGACGAACACATCAAGCTCACATTGGTGAATGGATTTCCGTTCCCGATTCTGACACTCACTCCGAGAGAAGTTATCACTCCGACCCCGACTATAGTCAAGATGAAGGTGTTGCCGGAATCGCTCGAGTGTCATCCAACTCCTACGGCATATTTGACTCACCAAATCTACTACCCCTATAAAAGGAAGAGAAGGGGCAGATCCAAGCAATTATATCCGTACATCTATAATATCCGACGGCACCTGATCCACCCGTGGTTAACCCAACAAGCCACTAATCTTGCCCAGCCGTTCGAAAAAACCCTCCGGCGATGCCCGCACGCCTGCCCCTCACAGGAGGTTTCCCACGCCCCGCACCTCCGCTCATCGAACAAAGCACGACCAGGGCCTCCGCCGTCGTCCGCTTCCATCGCCACTCCACGCCCACATCCTCCGTCGCCTCTCCCGCCTCCCCACATCCTCCGCTGCAGTCGCTCCGCGCCTCCAGCCGCCGCCTCCGTCGCTCCATGCCCTGTCCTCCGCCACTCCCCGCCTCTGCCACCTCCGCGCCCCCTGTTTCGTCGCCTCCGC
>LR738713.1:388085188-388249894 GCA_902687465.1 Secale cereale | reverse complement strand
ACACACACACACACACACTTATAAGGACATGGTTGCATAACCAAATTAAACATCCACTTACATAGGTGGCTACTACAACCATGGCATTTGCACACATCAATAAAGTAAACTATTACATGCATAATTACATAGGTGGCTACTACACACATGTGTACGTGTCCTTTCGTCCTCCTCTCGCACATCATGTCACCCCACTGCCGCAAACAGCTTACAACGCAAGCTAGCGCAGCGTGCGGGGGCGTTCTTTTGGACAAATGGTGGCGCCAATGAATCGTCAGTGAGCCCGTTCCCGCGCAACCTCGTAGGTTCCCGCACAAGCTTCCCGCCCGACTCGGTGAAACCCCCCAAAATCTCAATGCTTACCGACCTGCTATATAAACCCTCAAGGTCGGCGAGTCCTGCGTCGCATTTTCCCCTCCCTCCATGTAGCTTATCTCGTCTGCTTCTCCCACAATCGCCAATGGCACCGGTCCGTCGTTGTCGCTCAGCCACTCCGCTGTCATTAGAGGACACTCTAGCTGGGAGGCTACACTGCGGCGGCGGCGCAGTCCCCGGCGTAGTCTAGTGCGCGTGGCGTCCCTGTTGGGTGTGTGTGGAACACCCACCACACGCTCCGCCTCCGCTGCCCGTCGACAGTTGTTGCCGGCCGCCGTTGCCGCCACACCACCGTCGAAAGCCAAGGCCATCGCCCGCTCCACCGCCGCGGCCCAAAGACGGGAGGTGGCCATCGTGGCCGCCACCCCACTGCCGGCCATCACCCGCTCCGCCACCATGGCCCATAGGCGGGAGGTGGCCGTCGTGGCCGCCACTCCATCGCCAGCCGCCATGGTCGCCAGCCCACCGTCGATCGCCGGGATCATCACCCGCTCCGCCACTGCCACCCAAAGGAGGGAGGCGGAGCTGGAGGCCCGCAGATGCGTGAGCAACCTTGCGCGCTACATCGAGTTCCTGCGGGAGGAGGAGGAGCGCCTCGTCGAGCATGCAAAGGGCCTTATCGCAACCGTGGCCGCAGCACACGCCGACGCAGAGGCGAGGAATCAGGAGATCTACGAGCAGTCCGACCGCTTCAAGAGGGGTCGTCTAGAGCGACAATGGGCGTTCGAGCTGGCGAGCGTCGCTGAACGTGTAGCAGCGGCAGGCACTGTATTGCACTTGTCCAGCTCGTCGGTAGGTGATACGTCCATTTTGCGTCATGTTTTCTTATTGTTATTTATAATGTTTTCATCCATAATAATGCTTTTTGGAGTAATTCTAATGCCCTTTCTCTCATAATTTGCAAGGAACACACCAAGAGGGAGAATTCCGGCAGCTGGAAATCTGGACTTGAAAAAGCTACGCCAGGCAACCTATTCTGCACAACTCCAAATGAGCTAAAACTCCACGAGGATTTTTTATAGAATATTTAAGAAATGCAGGAGCCAATAAACACCAGAGGGGGGCCACCAGGTGGGCAAAACCCACATGGGCGCGCCAGGCCCCCCTGGCGTGCCCTGGTGGGTTGTGGCCTCCTCGGCCCACCTCCGGTGCCCATCTTCTGGTATATAAGTGACTTTGACCTAGAAAAAATCAAGAGAAGGTTTTGGGGACGGAGCGCCGCCGTCTCGAGGCGGAACTTGGGCAGGAGCACTTTTGCCCTCCGGCGGAGCGATTCTGCCGGGGGAACTTCCCTCCCGGAGGGGGAAATCAGCATCATCATCACCAACCACTCTCCCATCTTGGGGAGGGAAATCTCCATCAACATCTTCAACAACACCATCTCATCTCAAACCCTAGTTCATCTCTTGTATTCAATCTTGTTACCGGAACTATAGATTGTTGCTAGGGGGTGACTAGTAGTGTTGATTACATCTTCTAGTTGATTACTATATGGTTTATTTGGTGGAAGATTATATGTTCAGATCCTTTATGAATATTAATACCCCTCTGATCTTGAGCATGTTCATCACTTGTGAGTAGTTACCTTTGTTCTTGAGGTCACAGGAGAAATCATGTTGCAAGTAATCATGTGAATTTGATATGTGTTTGATATTTTGATAGTATGTATGTTGTGATTCCCTTAGTGGTGTCATGTGAACGTCGACTACATGACACTTCACCATATTTTGTCCTAAGTGAATGCATTGTGGAGTACTCCCTCCGTCCGAAAATACTTGTCATCAAAATGGACAAAAACAGATGTATCTAAAACTAAAATACATCTAGATACATCTCCTTTTATTCATTTTGATGACAAGTATTTCCGGACGGAGGGAGTAGTAAATAGATGGTGGGTTGCGAGAGTGACAAAAACTTAAACCCCAGTTTATGCACTATTCTGTAAGGGACCGATTGGATCCTAGAGTTTAATGCTATGGTTAGAATTTATTCTTAATACTTTTCTCGTAGTTGCGGATGCTTGCGGGAGGGTTAATCATAAGTAGGAGGTTTGTTCAAGTAAGAACAACACCTAAGCACCGGTCCACCCACATATCAAATTATGAAAGTAGCGAACACAAGTCAAACCAACATGATGAAAGTAACTAGATGAAATTCCAGTGTACCCTGAAGAACGCCTTGCTTACTATAAGAGACCGTTTTGGCCTGTCCTTTGCCTCAAAAGGATTGGGCTACCCTGGTGCATACTTGTTACAATTATCTTTTCTTGCTCGTTACAAATTACTTTGCTATCAAACTACTCGCTACTTACAATTTTATCCCTTACATACACTACCTTACTGAAAACTACTATACTTGGGTACGACACTCTTACTTATCGAAAAGAGCTACAATTGATTCCCTATACTTGTGGGTCATCAAGGCTATTTTCGGGCGCCGTTGCCGGGGATTGAAGCACTTTTGGTAAGTAGAATTCGGTAAGGAAACATTTATATAGTGTGCTGAAATTTATTGTCACTTGCTACTATGGAAAACAATCCTTTGAGGGGTTTGTTCGGGGTATCTTCACACCGTCCGGAACCACAATTAGCTACCCCTCAACCCACTGCACCTACTGAAAATATTGAATATGAAATCCCTTTGGGTATGATAGAACAACCGCTAGCTAATCCTTATGCAGGAGATGGAACCGAACATCCTGATATGCATTTGATATATGTAGAACAAATTTTTGGATTGTTTAAGCTTGCAGGTCTACCCAGGGATAAAGTTATGAGTAAGATTTTTCCTTTATCTTTGAGAGAAAAATAATTAGCATGGTATATAGGCTATGCGATGATATTGGATCTTGGAATTGGAATCAATTGAAAATGGAGTTCCACCAAAAAAATTATCCTATGCATCTAGTTCATCGGGATCGAAATTATATATATAATTTTTGGCCTTGTGAAGGAGAAAGTATCGCTCTAGCTTGGGGGAGGCTTAATTCAATATTATATTCATGCCCCAATCATGAGATCTCAAGAGAAATTATTATTCAGAACTTTTATGCTCGGCTTTCTCGTAATGATCAAACCATGTTGGATACTTCTTGTGCTGGTTCTTTTATGAAGAAAACTATAGAATTCAGGGGGGGATCTTTTGGAAATAATTAAACGCAACTCTGAAGATTGGGAACTCGCCGAAGGTAAAGAGTCAGGTATAAAACTTAAGTATGATTGTGTTAAATCTTTTATGGATACTGACGCTTTTCAAAAGTTTAGCACTAAATACGGACTTGACTATGAGATAGTAGCCTCCTTTTGTAAATCTTTCGCTGCTCATGTTGATCTACCTAAAGATATGTGGTTTAAATATCACCCACATATTAAAGAAGAAATTAAGGAACCGGTACCCGTTAAAGAAGAAATTATACTTTATCATGTTGATCCGGTTGTTCCTTCAGCTTATATTGAAAAAACACCTTTCCCTGTTAGGATAAAGGAGCACGCTAAAGTTTCAATAGTGGTTAACAAAATTTATATTAGAATACCTAAACCAGATGAGCAAGTTAAAGTAGAGCCTAATATTGCTATGGTAAAGGATCTCTTGGAAGAAAATGTAGATGGGCATGTTATTTGCTTTAATGAAGAGGCTGCTAGAATTGCCAAACCTGATGAAAGGGACAAACATAGACCCGTTGTGGGCATGCCTGTTATTTCAGTTAAAATAGGAGATCATTGCTATCATGGTTTATGTGACATACGTGCTAGTGTGAGTGCTATTCCCTACTCTTTATACCAAGAAATTATGAATGACATAGCACCTGCAGAAATAGAAAACACTGATGTCACTATTAAACTTGCTAATAGAGATACTATATCACCAATTGGGATTGTTAGAGATGTTGAACTCTTGTGTGGACAAATAAAATACCCTACTGATTTTCTTGTTCTTGGTTCCCCGCAAGATGACTTATGTCCCATTATCTTTGGTAGAACTTTCTTGAACACTGCTAATGCTCAAATAGATTGTCCGAAGCAAACTGTCGGTTTTAGTTTTGGTGATGAGTCTCATGAGTTTAATTTTTCCAAGTTTAGTAGGAAACTTCATGAAAAACAATTGCCTAGTAAGGATGAATTAATTGGTATTGCTTCTATTGCTGTACCACCTACTGATCCTTTAGAGCAATATTTACTAGACCATGAAAATGATTCACATATGCATGAAAGAAATGAAATAGATAAAAATTTCTTTGAACAACGCCCCCTACTTAAACACAATTTGCCTATTGAAACTCTTGGAGGTCCCCCTCCACCTAAAGGTGATCCTGTGTTTGAATTAAAAAACTGCCAGCCACTTTAAAATATGCTTATCTCGATGAAAAGGAAATATATCCTGTTATTACCAGTGCTAACCTTTCAGAACATGAAGAGGAAAGATTATTGAAAGTTCTAAGGAAGCACCTAGCTTCTATTGGATATACTCTTGATGATTTAAAGGGCATTAGTCCCACTCTATGTCAGCACAAAATTAATATGGAAACTGATGCTAAACCAATTGTCAATCACCAATGTTGGTTAAATCCGAAGATGAAAGAAGTGGTAAGAACTAAAATATTAAAACTTCTGGAAGCGGGTATAATCTATCCCATAGCTGATAGTAGATGGGTAAATCTTGTTCATTGTGTCCCTAAGAAAGGAGGTATAACTGTAGTTCCTAATGATAAGAATGAACTTATTCCACAAAGAATTGTTACATGCTATATAATGGTAATTGATTTCAGAAAATTAAATAAAGCTACTAGAAAAGATCACTACCCTTTGCCTTTTATTGATCAAATGCTTGAAAGATTATCTAAGCACACACACTTTTGCTTCCTTGATGGATATTCTGGCTTTTCACAAATACCTGTTTCTCAACCTGATCAAGAGAAGACCACTTTTCACTACTAGGAAAAGACCTGTTAGTGGTGCACCTATTTTGGCCATTAATGGCGCACTATAGGTGCGCCACTATTATCACACCATTAGTATCCCAGACACTAATGGCGCACCACCTGGTGCGCCATTACTATGCCTAGAGGTGCGCCATTACTATCTGACTTAGTAATGGCGCACCACATAGAAGTGCGCCATTACTAAAAAAAGTTCAATTTTTTTTTAGATTTTTTTTTAAAAATTCAATTTTCCCATTTTTTTTTTCTTTTTTGCTTAATCTCAGATCACTATGGCTTAATCTCGGGTCAATATGCTTAATCTCAAGTCAAATCGCACTCCATGGTCAAACTTCCCGGAAGGTCACTCATCCTCACACTACTCCAGCCCGAGCATGCTTAACTTCACAGTTCTATCCAACCCCAGCACCAGCTCACTTCACAGACACTTGTTGATATATATATCATATCAATCCTATTAAACCTCCCGGTCATGTTCATTAGTGTGATGAAATTTTGAAAAAATATTTCAAACTTCCCGGTCATATTATGTATCATATTTTGAAAACAATTTCAAAAAAAAAATTCCAAATTTTTTTTCCAATTTTTTTCTGTTACTAGTGGCGCACCTACTAAGTTTGATTTTTTTTTCATATTTCCCCCATCTAGATCTTAAAAGCCCCATAACTTTCGTTCCGTTAGGTTTTTTGAGATTTTGAAAATGTTCAACGGGGTTCCCCCAATTAAATTCGGATGTAACTTTTCGGGTAGATGATTTTTCATATAAAAAACTTTTTTAATCCGAGTTCGTATGCAAAAGTTATGCCCGTTTTACTAAATTCTAGAGAGATTTTGCAAATAAAGTCGAAATTCATATTTGTAAATTTTCCCAATAACTAGATCACATATCACATGGGAAACTTATTTTCTTATAATTTTTTGACATTTCCATCATTTTCTTTTATTTTTTTAAACTGAAAAGGTTGTCCAGGGGGGGTGCATTTGGTGAAATTTGGACATAGTAATGGCGCACCTTGTATAGGTGCGCCATTACTAAATTTGACATAGTAATGGCGCACCTGGTGTGCGGTGTGCCATTACTAGTTTTGAAAAAAAAACGAAAAAATGTTAGTAGTGGCGCACCGTGGGTGCGGTGCGCCATTACTAGTTAAACTAGGAATGGCACACTATACCCTGGTGCGCCACTAATAATAATTTTTTTTTCGAATTTTTTTCATAACTAGTAATGGCGCACCGCACACTAGGTGCGCCATTAGTAATATGATATTAATGGAGCACCTATATCTGGTGCGCCACTGCTATATAGCAGCGGCGCACCACATATATGGTGCGCCATTAATGTGGCTATTAGCTATAGCCCTTTTCCTAGTAGTGTTTACTTGTCCGTTTGGAACTTATGCTTATAGACGTATGCCTTTTGGTTTATGTAATGCTCCTGCTACCTTTCAAAGATGCATGCTGGCTATATTCTCTGATTTTTGTGAAAAGATTGATGAGGTCTTCATGGATGAGTTCTCTGTTTATGGGAAGTCTTTTGATGATTGCTTAAGCAATCTTTAGCGAGTTTTGCAAAGATGTGAACAAACAAATCTCGTCTTGAATTGGGAGAAGTGCCACTTTATGGTTAATGAAGGCATTGTCTTGTGTCATAAAATTTCTAAAAGAGGTATTGAAGTGGACCAAGCTAAAGTTGATGCAATTGAGAAAATGCCATGTCCTAAGGACATCAAAGGTATTCGTAGTTTCCTAGGTCATGTTGGTTTCTATAGGAGATTTATCTAAGATTTATCTTGAATCTCTAGGCCTCTTACTAGTCTCTTGCAAAAGGTTATTCCTTTTGTTTTTGATGATGATTGTCTTGAAGCCTTTGAAACACTCAAGAAAGCCTTAACCTCTGCACCTATTGTTCAACCACCTGATTGGAACTTGCCTTTTGAAATTATGTGTGATGCTAGTGATTATGTTGTTGGTGTTGTTCTAGGACAAAGAGTTGATAAGAAATTGAATGTTATTCATTATGCTAGTAAAACTCTAGATAGTGCTCAAAGAAATTATGCTACAACTGAAAAAGAATTATTAGCAGTGGTGTTTACTTGTGATAAATTTAGACCTTATATCGCCGACTCTAAAGTAACTATTAACACAGACCATGCTGCTATTAAATATCTTATGGAAAAGAAAGATGCTAAGCCTAGACTTATTTGTTGGGTTCTCTTGTTGCAAGAATTTGATCTACATATCATTGATAGAAAAGGAGTTGAGAACCCCGTAGCTGATAACTTGTCTAGTCTTGAAAATGTGCTTGACGACCCACTACCTATTGATGATAGTTTTCCTAACGAGCAGTTAGCTGCAATAAATGTTTCTCATAGTACGCCTTGGTATGCTGATTATGCTAATTACATTGTTGCTAAATATTTGCCACCTGGCTTTACATACCAACAAAAGAAAAAAAAACTTATATGATCTAAGACATTACTTTTGGGATGACCCACATCTTTACAAAGAAGGAGTAGATGATATTATTAGGCGTTGTGTACCTGAGCATGATCAGGGACAAATCCTACAGAAATGTCACTGCGAGGCTTATGGAGGGCATCATGCTAGAGATAGAACTGCTCATAGGGTATTGCAATCTGGATTTTATTGGCCTACTCTCTTCAAGGATGCCCGTAAGTTTGTCTAATCTTGTGATGAATGCCAAAGAATAGGTAATATCGGTGAGCATCAAGAAATGCCTATGAATTATTCACTTGTTGTTGAACCATTTGATGTTTGGGGATTTGACTACATGGGACCTTTTCCTTCCTCTAATGGGCATACACATATTTTGGTTGCTGTTGATTATGTTACTAAATGGGTAGAAGCTATTCCAACTAGTAGTGTTGGTCACAACACCTCTATTAAAATGCTTAAGGAAGTTATTTTCCCAATGAAGTCCCTAGATATTTAATGACTGGTGGTGGTTCACACTTTATTCATGGTGCTTTCCGTAAAGTGCTTTCTAAGTATGATGTTAACCATAGAATTGCATCACCCTATCATCCTCAGTCTAGTGGTCAAGTTGAACTTAGCAATAGAGAAATCAAATTAATTTTGCAAAAGACTATCAATAGATCCAGGACGAATTGGTCTAAGAAACTAGATGACGCACTTTGGGCTTATAGAACATCATATAAAAAACCTATGGGTATGTCTCCTTATAAAATGGTTTATGGAAAAGCTTGTCATTTGCCTCTTGAGTTAGAACATAAAGCATACTAGGTAGTTAAAGAACTCAACTATGATTTCAATCTTGCTGGTGAAAAGAGGTTATTTGATATTAGCTCATTAGATGAATGGAGAACCCAAGCTTATGAAAATGCAAAGTTATTCAAAGAAAAAGTTAAAAGATGGCATGACAAAAGAATCCAAAAGCGTGAGTTTAAAGTTGGAGAATATGTTCTTTTGTACAACTCTCGTTTCAGATTTTTTGCAGGGAAGCTCCTCTCGAAATGGGAAGGCCCATATGTCATCGAGGAGGTTTACCGGTCTGGTGCCATCAAAATAAATAATTCCGAATGTACTAACCCGAAGATTGTAAATGGGCCACGAATAAAGCATTATATCTCAAGTACGCCCATTAGTGTTGAAAGTAATATTATCCAAACTTTGACACCGGAAGAGCACATAAAAGATTCCTTTCGGAACACTCCAGAATCGTGAAAATAAGGAGGTACGTGATACGGTAAGTAAACGAACTCTGAAAAATCCACAAAAATATTTTCTGTCAGTTTTGGAATATTTTAAAATTTTGGAAATAAGGAAACTTCCAGGTAGCGTCCCCTGGTGAGCACAATACACCGGGGTGCATCAGGCATGCCTGGCGCGCCGAGGTGGGTTATGCCCACCTCGGGCACCTTCCAGACTCCGTTTTTCTACAGCTTGCTTGTTTCCCAAGATAAAAATTCTATATATACTCCCCGAACCTCTTGACCACCATATCGCGGAGAAATCTTGTGTTTTCTTTTCTTGCTATTTTCGGTCAAATCTACCAAGCTAGACATCATGTCTTCCTCCTCCTCCAACCCGATGGAAGAAGATGCTTGGCTGATGAAGATCGAGCTGAAGAGGGAAGATCCTATAGAAGCTGCAAGAGGTGACAAAGGCAAGGAGGTTGTCGGTGATCAAGCACCGGTAATCGAGCAAGCGCCACCAGAAGAGGAGGAAGAAGAAGATATCCTTAAACCATACTACCCTCTTCTTACTCCCAATGAAATTGAGGCCTTCCGGATCATCAAAACGGTTCGTGTGAAAAATAAATATCTCACTCGTGAAAACATTCTTCCTCGAGAGCACATTGCCTTTCTTCGGAGCATCATCAGTAGATTGAAGGACCTCTTGATCATGAAGGATAACATCACATCTTCATCACCACCATCATCTTCTTCACCGCTGATGTCTACTATGCAACCGTCTTCTTGTAGACGTTGTTGGGCCTCCAAGTGCAAAGGTTTATAGGACAATAGCAAATTTTCCTCAAGTGGATGACCTAAGGTTTATCAATCTGTGGGAGGCGTAGGATGAAGATGGTCTCTCTCAAACAACCCTGCAACCAAATAATAGAGAGTCTCTTGTGTCCCCAACACACCCAATACAATGGTAAATTGTATAGGTGCACTAGTTCAGCGAAGAGATGGTGATACAAGTGCAATATGGATGGTAGATATAAGTTTTTGTAATCTGAAATTATAAAAACAGCAAGGTAACTAATGGTAAAGTTGAGCATAAACGATATTGCAGTGCTTTGAAACAAGGCCTAGGGTTCATACTTTCACTGTTGCAAGTTCTCTCAACAATAATAACATAACTGAATCATATAACTATCCCTCAACATGCAACAAAGAGTCACTTCAAAGTCACTAATAGCGGAGAGCAAACGAAGAGATTATTGTAGGGTACGAAACCACCTCAAAGTTATTCTTTCTGATCGATCTATTCAAGATTCCATAGTAAAATAGCATGAAGCTATTCTTTCCGTTCGATCTATCTTAGAGTTCGTACTAGGATAACACCTTAAGATACAAATCGACCAAAACCCTAATGTCACCTAGATACTCCATTGTCACCTCAAGTATCCGTGGGCATGATTATACGATATGCATCACACAATCTCATATTCATCTATTCAACCAACACAAAGAACTTCAAAGAGGGCCCCAAAGTTTCTACCGGAGAATCAAGACGAAAACGCGTGCCAACCCCTATGCATAAGTTCACAAGGTCACTGAACCCGCAAGTTGATCACCAAAATATACATCAAGTAGATCACGTGATATCCCATTGTCACCACAGATAAGCACGTGCAAGACATACATCAAGTGTTCTCAAATCCTTAAAGACTCAATCCGATAAGATAACTTCAAAGGGAAAACTCAATTCATCACAAGAGAATATAGGGGGAGAAACATCATAAGATCCAACTATAATAGCAAAGCTTGCGATACATCAAGATCGTGCCATCTCAAGAACACGAGAGAGAGAGATCAAACACATAGCTATTGATACATACCCTCAGCCCCAAGGGTGAACTACTCCCTCCTCGTCATGGAGAGCGCCGGGATGATGAAGATGGCCACCAGAGAGGGATTCCCCCCTCCGGCAGGGTGCCAGAACAGGTATAGATTGGTTTTCGGTGGCAACAGAGTCTTTCGGGGGCGGAACTCCCGATCTAGGTTATTTTCGGAAGGTTTCTGTATATATAGGAGGTGTTGGAGTCGGGGACAAGTAAAGGGGACCTCCGGGCTGTCCATGAGGCAGGGGCGCGCCCCCTACCCTTGTGGGCAGCCCGAGAACCTTCTGGTCCTCCTCCAGCACTTCCTGGGCTTCTTCTGGTCCAAAAATAACATCTGTTTAGTTTCAGGTCAATTGGGCTCCGTTTGATGTTCCTTTTCTGCGATACTCTAAAACAAGAGAAAAACAGAAACTGGCACTGGGCTCTGGGTTAATAGGTTAGTCCCAAAAATCATATAAAAGTGTATATAAAATCCCATAAAACATCCTAGAAGGATAATATAATAGCATGGAACTATAAAAAATTATAGATACGTTGGAGACGTATCAAGCACCCCCAAGCTTAATTCCTGCTCATCCTCGAGTAGGTAAATGATAAAAACAGAATTTTTGATGTGGAATGCTAACCAACCTAATTCTCAATGTAATTTTGTTTATTGTGGCATGAATGTTCAGATCCGAAAGATTCAAGATAAAAGTCTATATTGACATAAGAATAATAATACTTCAAGCATACTAACAAAGCAATCATGTCTTCTCAAAATAACATGGCCAAAGAAGGTTATCCCTACGAAATCATATAGTCTGGCTATGCTCCCTCTTCACCACACAAAATATTCATATCATGCACAACCCTAGTTTCAGCCAAGCAATTATCTCATACTCAATTTTTTCAAACTTCTCAACTTTCACGCAATATATGAGCGTGAACCATGGATATAGCGCTATAGGTGGAATAGAGTGGTGGTTGTGGAGAAGACAAAAGATAAAGATAGTCTCACATCAACTAGGCGTATCAATGGCTATGGAGATGCCCATCAATATATATCAATGTGAGTGAGTAGGGATTGCCATGCAACGGATGCACTAGAGCTGTAAGTGTATGAAAGCTCAACAAAAGAAAGTAAGTGGGTGTGCATCTAACTTGCTTGCTCATGAAGACCTAGGGCATTTTGAGGAAACCCATCGTTGGAATATGCAAGCCAAGTTCTATAATGAAAATTCCCACTAGTATATGAAAGTGACAAAACAAGAGACTCTCTATCATGAAGATTATGGTGCTACTTTGAAGCACAAGTGTGGAAAAGGATAGTAGCATTGTCCCTTCTCTCTTTTTTTGGAGGGGCTTTTCTCTTTTTTTAGCCCCCCTCTCTTTTTTGGGCCTTATTTTTTATTTGGCCTTTCTCTTTTTTTCTCCTCACACGGGACAATGCTCTAATAATGAAGATCATCACACTTTTATTTACTTACAACTCAAAGATTACAACTCGAAGCTAGAACAAAATATGACTCTAAGTGAATGCCTCCGGCAGTGTACCGAGATGTGCAATGAATCAAGAGTGACATGTATGAATGAATTGTGAATGGTGGCTTTGCCACAAATACGATGTCAACTACATGATCATGCATGGCAATATGACAATATGAAGCGTGTCATAATAACGAAACGGTGGAAAGTTGCATGGCAATATATCTCGGAATGGCTGTGGAAATGCCATGATAGGTAGGTATGGTGGCTGTTTTGAGGAAGGTATATGGTGGGTGTATGGTACCGGCGAAAGTTGCGCGATACAAGAGAGGCTAGCAATGGTGGAAGGGTGAGAGTGCGTAATATCCATGGACTCAACATTAGTCATGAAGAACTCATATACTTTTTGCAAAAATCGACGAGTTATCAAAACAAAGTATTTAGCGCATGCTCCTAGGGGGAGGGTTGGTAGGAGTTAACCATCGCACGATCCTGACCTCCACACAAAGAATGACACTCAATAAATATATCGTGCTCCAACTTCATCACATAACAGTTCACCATACGTGCATGCTACGGGAATCACAAACTTTAACACAAGTGTTTCTCAAATTCACAATTACTCCACTAGCATGGCCCTAATATCACCATCCTCATATCTCAAAACAATCATCAAGTATCAAACTTCTCATAGTATTCAATGCACTTTATATGAAAGTTTTTATTATATCCCTCTTGGATGTCCATCATATTTAGGACTAAATTCATAACCAAAGCCAATTACCATGCTGTTCTAAAAGACTCTCAAAATAATATAAGTGAAGCATGAGAGTCCATCTATTTCTTCAAAATAAAACCACCGCCGTGCTCTATTAAGATATAAGTGAAGCACTAGAGCAAAAGACAAACTACTCCAAAAGATATAAGTGAAGATCAATGAGTAGTTGAATAATTATGTAACTATGTGAAGACTCTCTAACATTTAAGAATTTCAGATCTTGGGATATTATTCAAACAGCAAGCAAAATAAAATAAAATAAATTGACGCTCCAATCAAAACACTTATCATGTGGTGAATAAAAATATATCATCAAGTAAAGTTACCGATAGATGAAGATGAAAGAGGGGATGCCTTCCCGGGGCATCCCCAAGCTTAGGCTCTTGGTTGTCCTTTAATTTTACCTTAGGGTGCCTTGGGAATCCCCAAGCTTAGGCTCTTGCCACTCCTTATTCCATAGTCCATCGAATCTTTACCCAAATCTTGAAAACTTCACAACACAAAACTTAACAGAAAACTCGTAAGCTACGTTAGTATAAGAAAATAAAACCACCACTTAGGTACTGTTGTGAACTCATTCTAAATTCATATTGGTGTAATATATACTATATTCCAACTTCTCCATGGTTCATACCCTCCGATACTACTCATAGATTCAGCAAAATAAGCAAACAACACATAGAAAACGGAATCTGTCAAAAACAGAACAGTATGTAGCAATCTGTAACTTTCAAATACTTCTGTAACTCTAAAAATTCTGAAATAAATTGGTGGACGTGAGGAATTTGTCTATTAATCATCTGCAAAAAGAATCAACTAAAAATCACTCTCCAGTAAAAATGGTAGCCCATCTCGTGAGCACCAAAGTTTCTGTTTTTTACAGCATGATCGCATAAACTTCACACAAGTCTTCCCAAAGGTTCTACTTGGCACAAACACTAATTAAAACACATAACCACATCTAAACAGAAGCTAGATGCAATATTTATTCCTAAACATAAGCAAAAGCAAATAAAATAAAATTGGGTTGCCTCCCAACAAGCGCTATCGTTTAACGCCCCTAGCTAGGCACAATGATTTCAATGATGCTCGCATAAAAGATAAGAATTGAAACATAAAGGGAGCATCATGAAGAATATGACTAGCACATTTAAGTCTAACCCATTTCCTATGCATAGGGATTTTGTGAGCAAACAAAAGAGATCCAGTCATGATCATACTCAATGCAAATTAATAGTAATACCTACAAATGACAGAGGTGCTCTCCTACTGGTGCTCTTTTATAAGAGGATGATGACGCAGCATGAAAGTAAATAGATAGGCCCTTCGTAGAGGGAAGCAGGGATTTGTAGAGGTGCCAGAGCTCGATTTTTGAATAAGATGAATAACATTTTGAGGGGTATACTCTCATTGTCCACATAACAACCAAGAATCTCGATATCTTCCATGCTACGCACATTATAGGCGGTTCCCAAACAGAATGGTAAAGTTTATACTCCCCAATCACCAACAAGCACACTCCACGGCCATCGGAATCCATGGGGCACCATCCAAACAAGCAACAACCCTGGGGGAGTTTTGTTTAATTATTATGATTTTGAGCATGGGACTGGGCATCCCGGTTACCAGCCATTTTCTCATGAATGATGAGAGGAGTCCACTCATCGTAAGAATAACCCACCTAGCATGGAAGATATAGACAACCCTAGTTGATACATGAGCTGTTCGAGCATACAAAACAGAATTTCATTTGAAGGTTTAGAGTTTGGCACATACAAATTTACTTGGAACGGCAGGTAAATACCGCATATAGGAAGGTATGGTGGACTCATTGGAATAACTTTGGGGTTTATGGAAGTGGATGCACAAGCAATATTCCCGCTTAGTACAGGTGAAGGCTAGAAAGAGACTAGGAAGCGATCAGCTAGAGAGCGACAACAGTCATGAACATGCATTAAAATTAATCAACAGTGAATGCAAGCATGAGTAGGATATAAATCACCATGAACATAAATATCGTGGAGGCTATGTTGATTTGTTTCAACTACATGCGTGAACATGTGCCAAGTCAGACCACTTGAATCGTTCAAAGGAGGATACCACCCTATCATACCACATCACAACCATTTTAATATCATGTTGGCACACAAGATAGACCATTATAAACTCCTAACTAATTAAGCATGGCATGGGCAGCTATGGTCTCTAATTGTCATTGCAAGCATGTTTCATTCATAACAAGCTGAATCAGGAATGATGAACTATCATATTTACAAAAACAAGAGAGGTCGAGTTCATACTAGCTTTCCTCATCTCAGTTAGTTCATCATATATCATCCTTATTGCCTTTCACTCGCACGACCGAACGGTGTGGATAATAATAATAGTGCACGTGCATTGGACTAAGCTGGAATTTGCGAGCATTTAATACAAGAGAGAAGACAAGGTAATATGGCTCAAGGTTAAATCAACAATAAAGCATATAAGAGGCACTAAGCATTTTCAATCAGGGTCTTCTACTCTTGATCCCCAAAGAAAAGAAAGGAAACTATTTACACGGGAAAGCTCCCAACAAGCAAAAGAAGAACGAGAAATCTCTTTGGGTTTTCTTTTAATTACTACTACAAGGAAAGTAAATGAGCTAGAAGCTACAACTAATATTTTTTTTGTTTTTCTTAAGGGGTTTTTAGCACACAAGAAAAAGACTAAGAAAAAGAATTGAAACTAAGCATGGATGGTACAATGAAAGAGTGTGAGCACCGACAGCTAGAATAAGTGTGTGAGCATGAATGTAAAGTCAGTGAGAAACACGTACTCCCCCAAGCTTAGGCTTTTTAGCCTAAGTTGGTCTATGGCCAGTATTGGCCTAACAGATATCCAAAGTCGTGGTTGGGGTTGTACTAGGATGCAGCAGCTACTGCCTGCTGAGCTGCGGCTCGAAGGTGGGCTGCTTCCATCATATCATGATACTCATTTGCCTTCTCCCTGGTTATAGTATATCTCCCTTTTGCCTGAAAGTCAAACAAGGTAGGGGCAGGAAGAGCAATATGGACGGCATGATGCCTATTAAAGATTAGTCGATATTTGAGGGATTGTTCATCCCTCTCTATACACCGGTGATTAACCATAGCATTGTAATCCAAATGAGCAAGCGGTAAAGGTTCATCATTTTCATGTACAGGCACACCAAGACGGCGGGCTATGAGAGTGGCATAAATCCCACCAAATAAATCTCCATACAAACCATTATGATGTAGCCTACGTGCAACAATGGCTCCCAAGTTGTATTGTCTATCACCTAATATAGCACTCTTGAGAACACTAAGATCAGGGACACACATATGACAAGCCTCATATTTACCGTTTATGCATCTACCAATAAAGAGAGCAAAGTAATGAATAGCAGGAAAATGAATGCTCCCTATGGTAGCTTGTGTGATTTCTCTAGATTCCCCCACAGTGATACTAGCAAGGAAGTCCCTATATTCAGATTTGCGAGGATCACCCATACCGCCCCACTACGGGAGCTTACAAGCATCATTGAAATCCTCTAAGTCCATGGTGTAAGATTTATCATAAAGGTCAAACAGGACAGTGTGAGAATTTCGTGAAGATGAAAATTTAAACCTTCTCACAAAGGTATCAGTTAAGTAACGATATTGAGGGCACTTATCTTGTATGAAGCCCTCGAGGTCAGCGTTGCGCACATATGCGTCAAATTCCTCCTTAATGCCAACCTGAACCATACATTCGTCTGACGGCCATTCACAAGGCCGCACTTCAGCTTCCCTCGGTAGTTCATCGTACAGCTCATGAATCGTGAGCCTTGGTTCTTGCTTCCTTGAAGAACCACCTTGGAAGATTTTCCTATGCATTTTTCTGAAATTTTCTGAAAAATTTAGTAACTCAAAATAAAAGTTAACCAAACTCAACAAGATTGATAGCAACAACTCCTACAAGTGCCTAGAGACTATATCATGCATTAGAACTACTTGGGACCAAATAAATTTGACATGCAAGCTCAAGAACAAGGTCACCGCAGCCGTAAAAATTTGCAATAAATAAAGCACTAGAACAAATACTAATTGGACCAATGGAGGAGTCACATACCAAGGAACAATCTTCCCAAATAGTTTTGTGAATGGAGCTTTGAGCAAGGAGATCGAAAATGGCAGCAAGATGAGCTAGAACTCGTGCTTGAGCTGGATAGTGATTTTTTTTGGGAGGAAGAAGAAGGGTATGGGTGCAAGAATAAGTGGAGGGGGGCCACGTGGGGCCCACGAGGCAGGGGGCGCGCCCTGGACCGTCGTGGCCAGGTGCTGGCTCCCCTCGCTGTGTTTTCTGTGCCATATATTCTCAAATATTCTAAAAAAACCATATTTCATTTTCAGGGCATTTGGAGAACTTTTATTTTCGGGGTATTTTTTTATTGCACGGATAAGTCTGGAAACAGACAGAAAAATACTATTTTTCTTTATTTAATCTAATTAACAGAAAGTAAAAGGAGGATACTGAAAGTTGTGCTATCTAGATTCACCCATCTCATGCTCATCAAGAGGAGTCCATTAACAATGTTGATCAGGTCTTGTTAATAAACTCTTTCCGAATAACATGAAACCAGAGAATTTTCAAATAACACTAGGTTACCTCAATGGGGATATGTATGTCCCCAACAATAAGAATATCATATGTCTTCTTGACAATAGGAAGAGGAAATTCAAAACCTCCAATAGTAATAGTTGAAATTTTTCTAATAGAATTGATACTATGGACTTGAGGTTGTTTCCTCGGAAAGTGTACCGTATGCTCATTACCATTGACATGAAAAGTGACATTTCCTTTGTTGCAATCAATAATAGCCCCTGCAGTATTCAAAAAGGGTCTACCAAGGATAATAGACATACTATCGTCCTTGGTAATATCAAGTATAACAAAGTCCGTTAAAATAGTAACATTTGCAACCACAACAGGCACATCCTCACAAATACCGACATGTATAGCAGTTGATTTATCAGCCATTTGCAAAGATATTTTAGTAGGTGTCAACTTACTCAAGTCAAGTCTACGATATAAAGAAAGAGGCATAACACTAACACCGGCTCCAAGATCACATAAAGCAGTTTTAACATAGTTTCCTTTAATGGAGCAAGGTATAGTAGGTACTCCCGGATCTCCTAGTTTCTTAGGTATTCCACCTTTAAAAGTGTAATTGGAAAGCATGGTGGAAATTTCTACTTCAGGTATCTTTCTTTTATTGGTAATAATATCTTTCATATACTTAGCATAAGGATTTGTTTTGAGCATATCAGTCAAATGCATACGCAAAAAGATAGGTCTAATCATTTCAGCAAAGCGCTCAAAATCCTCATCATCCTTTTTCTTGGATGGTCTAGGAGGAAAAGGCATGGGTTTCTGAACCCATTGTTCTCTTTGCTTACCATGCTTCCTAGAACAAAGTCTCCCTTATCATAACATTGATTCTTTGATTGTGGGTTATCAAGATCAACAGCAGGTTCAATCTCTACATCATTATCATTGCTAGGTTGAGCATCATCATGGACATCATCATTAACATTATCACTAGATTCATGTTCATTACCAGATTGTGTCTCGGCATCAGAGATTGAGATATCATTAGGATTCTCGGTTGTGTCAGCTACAGGTTCACTAGAAGCCTGCAAAGTCCTATCATTTTTCTTTTTACTTCTTCTTAGAAGAACTAGGTGCATCTAAAGTAGCTCTCTGAGAATCTTACTCAATTCTCTTAGGGTGGCCCTCAGGATACAAAGGTTCCTGAGTCACTTTACCACCTCTAGTTGCAACTCCAACAGCATAGTCATTATTCTTACTATTTAATTCATTGAGCAAATCAATATGAGCCTTAAGTACTTGTTCTACTTGAGTGGTAACCATAGAAGCATGTTTACTAATGAGTTTCAATTCCCCTTTAACTCTAGAGATATAATCACTCAAGTGTTCAATCATATAAGCATTACGTTGCAATTGTCTACCAACATAAGCATTGAAGTTTTCTTGTTTCACAATAAAATTATCAAACTCATCTAAGCATTGGCTAGCAGACTTATAACGAGGAATATCACCTTCATCAAATATATAAAGAGAATTTACCTTTACTACCTGTGTCGGGTTATCAAGACCATGTATTTCTTCAATAGGTGGTAAATTCTTAACATCTTCGGCTTTAATACCTTTCTCTTTCATAGATTTCTTTGCCTCTTGCATATCTTCAGGACTAAGAAATAGAACACCCCTTTTCTTCTGAGTTGGCTTAGGGAATGGTTCAGGAAGTGTCCAATTATTTTCATTGGCCAGCATATTATTCAATAGTAATTCATCTTGATCGACTGTTCTTGCTCTGAAAATACAGCCAGCACAACTATCCAGGTGATTTCTGGAAGCATCAGTTAGTCCATTATAAAAGACATCAAGTATTTCATTCCTCTGAAGAGGCTGACCAGGCAAAGCATTAAGTAATTGGAGAAGCCTCCCCCAAGCTTGTGGGAGACTCTCTTCTTCAATTTGCACAAAATTATATATTTCCCTTAAGGCAACTTGTTTCTTATGAGCGGGAAAATATTTAGCAGAGAAGTAATAAGTCATATCCTGGGGATTACGCACACAACCAGGATCAAGAGAATTAAACCATATCTTAGCATCACCTTTTAATGAGAACGGAAATAACTTGAGGATATAGTAATAACGAATCTTTTCATCGTTGGTAAACAGGGTGGCTATATCATTAAACTTAGTAAGATGTGCCACAACAGTTTCAGATTCATAGCCATGGAAAGGATCAGATTCAACCAAAGTAATTAACTCAGGATGAACAGAGAAATCATAATCCTTATCAGTAACAAAGGTAGGTGAAGTAGCGAGAGCAGGGTCATGTTTCATTCTAGAATTCAAGGACTTCTCTTTCAGCTTAGCTAATAATTTCTTAAGATCATATCTATCATTGCAAGCAAGAAAGTCTCTAGTAGTTTCTTCATCCATAACATAACCCTCAGGAACAACAGGCAATTCATATCTAGGGGGAGAAGCTTCATCATCACTTTCATAAATATTATCAGTCTCAATATTTGCATTCTCCCTAACCCTATCGATTTGTTCATCTAGAAATTCACCTAGTGTCACAGTATTATCAGGCATAGAAGTAGTTTCATCATACATAGCAGAAGTGGCATCATCAAGAACATACGACATATCAGATTCAATAGCATGAGTAGGTGTCGCAAATTTACCCATAACAGATGGTGAATCAAGTGCAGAGCTAGATGGCAGTTCCTTACCACCCCTCGTAGTTGAGGGTAAGATCTTGGTTTTTGAGTCCTTCAAGTTCTTCATAGTGATCAACAGATATAAATCCCAAGTGACTTAAAGAATAGAGCTATGCTCCCCGGCAACGGTGCCAGAAAATAGTCTTGATAACCCACAAGTGTAGGGGATCGCAACAATTTTCGAGGGTAAAGTATTCAACCCAAATTTATTGATTTGACACAAGGGGCGCCAAAGAATACTCTTATGTATTAGCAGCTGAGTTGTCAATTCAACCACACCTGCAAACTTAGTATCTGCAGCAAGGTAGTTTAGTAGCAAAGTAATATGGAGATAGCAGTAACAACAATAAAAGTAACGTTAGTGTTTTTGTAATAGTAGCAATGGAAAAGTAAATAAGCAACAAGCAATATGTGAAAAGCTCGTAGGCATTGGATCGGTGATGGGGAATTATGTTGGATGCAATTGATCATGTAAAAGTTATAACCTAGGGTGACACAGAACTAGCTCCAGTTCATCAATGCAATGTAGGCATGTATTCCGAATATAGTGATACGTGCTTATGGAAAAGAACTTGCATGACATCTTTTGTCCTACCCTCCCGTGGCAGCGGGGTCCTAGTGGAAACTAAGGGATATTAAGGCCTCCTTTTAATAGAGTACCGGACCAAAGCATTAACACATAGTGAATACATGAACTCCTCAAACTACGGTCATCACCGGGAGTGGTCCCGATTGTTGTCACTTCGGGGTTGCCAGATCATAACACATAGTAGGTGACTATAGACTTGCAAGATAGGATCAAGAACACACATATATTCATGAAAACATAATAGGTTCAGATCAGAAATCATGGCACTCGGGCCCTAGTGACAAGCATTAAGCATAACAAAGTGATAGCAACATCAATCTTAGAACATAGTGGATACTAGGGATCAAACCCTAACAAAACTAACTCGATTACATGGTAAATCTCATCCAACCCATCACTGTCCAGCAAGCCTACAATGGAATTAATCACGCATGGTAGTGAGCATCATGAAATTGGTGATGGAGGAAGGTTGATGATAACGATGGCGACGATCTCCACTCTCCGAAGCCCCGAACGGACTCTAGATCAGTCCTCCCGAGAGAGATTAGGGCTTGGCGGCGGCTCCGTATTGTAAAGCGCGATAATTCTTCCTCTCTGATTTTTTTCTCCCCGAAAGTGAATATATGGAGTCCGAGGGTACGTCGGTGGAGCATCAGGGGGCCCACGAGGCAGGGGCGCGCCCAGGGGGAGGGGGCGCGCCCCCACCCTCGTGGAGAGGGTGTGGGCCCCCTGACGTGGATCTTTCCGCAGATATTTTTTATATTTTCCAAAATAATTCTCCGTGGATTTTTAGGTCATTCCGAGAACTTTTTATTTCTGCACAAAAACAACACCATGGCAGTTCTACTAAAAACAGCGCCCGTCCGGATTAGTTCCATTCAAATCATGCAAGTTAGAGTCCAAAACAAGGGCAAAAGGGTTTGGAAAAGTAGATACGTTGGAGACGTATCATCAGCCTCTCCACGTACAGTACTCTTCCGATGGAAGTTGGTCGTTGACCACATTGACCACGTCGCACTGAGAGCACCAATGCGGTGGACGATGGCGAGGCCTAGGAAGGGGACGACGCGGATCCGGGGAAGACGCGACAGTGGATGCCCACGTGGAGAGGAGTACGAGGGTTCACTGGTTCGGCTGCGGTGTGAGGCTGACGTCGCCGCAGAATAACAGGGGGTGTGGGTGAGTGGAGGGATGGCCTGGCCAGCGGTGTGAGTAGTATGGGGGCGGTGAGGCCTCCGCGACAGCACAGCCGGCCACGGGAGGCAGGAGCAGGCGACACGACCGGCGCTGCTTTGGGCGGCTGGAGCAAGAATACCAGAGGTTGAAGAAGCACTATGGCCGTTGGATGGACATCGTACGATCACTGGAGCTAGAATCGTTCATATTGACTAACTTGACAAAGCCCTATGTCCCCGTCAACTTAGTAGGCCCACAAGTCAGCCACCCACTACGGTGAGTCCCAGCTAGCAGGGGGGTCTTCATTTTTTTGTGCGTCATAAGGAGGCACTTCCTTGCGTGCGAACATATAGCTGGCGGGTCCGACCTGTCAGCGGGGAGGGGGGGGGTGTTTTTTCGCGAAATACAGAAGCCCTTCCCGTGGGTCCTAGCTGTCAGGTGGAGGAATCATTATTTTGCACGTAATAAGGAGGCATTTCCTTGCGTGCGGCCGTGGACCCAGCTGTCAGCCTCTCCACGTACAGTCCACTTCCGATGGATGTCGTTCATTGACCACGTTGACCAGGCCGCGCCGAGAGCACCAGGGCGGTGGACGACGACGAGGCCTAGGATGGAAACGACACGGAGCCAGGGAAGACTCGGCAGTTGTTTCCCACGCAGAGGAGTACGCGGGTTTACTGGCTCGTCTGCTGTCCCCGGAGAATAACAGCAGGTGTGGTTGAGTAGAGGGATGGCTAGGCCAGCGATGGGAGTACGGTGGGGCGGTGAGGCCTACGCGGCAGCACAGCCGACCGCGGTGAGGAGAGAACAGGCAGTCCCGCTAGCGCTTGTTTGAGCGGCTGGAGCAGGAAGAGCAGAGATTGAAAAAGCACGACGACCGTTGGATGGACATCCAACAGTCACTGCTTGTGCGTCAACCTTTTTTTTAGGAAAGCCTCAAATCTATGGAAAACATCATACAGCCCATCTGCCATTATTTCTAATAATTTACAGTCCATTTGCTAATTCTTAAGGTTTTTTGGAGCCCATATTCTTTTTGTTAGCATTAAAGCCTATATTGTCGCCATGGTTAAAAAATTATATGAAATTTTGCATATTTCGGTGCGGTCTGAACTGTTTATAATCCCAAAATTTTGAGTCACATTCAAACTGATTTAAAAAATAAATGTATATCAATATAAAATCCAACAAATCGTCCACGCATAAAAATCGATGCAATTTAAAATCTCGAATGAAAAAAAAAATTGAAACTAATTGTCGGTTTGATGTGTTTTAAAAATGTACAACCCATTTCTCATTACTAATAGGCCATTTTCTCGGCCAGCCGAATGAAGCTCTCCTCGTCTTGAAAGATTTGCAGCCCAACGGGCTTGACAAAGCGACTTACTTGGCAAATCACAAAAAACTGGGCTGTGGCCGTGGACCCAGCTGTCAGCCTCTACACGTACAGTACTCTTCCGATGGAAATCGGTCGTTGGCCACATTGACCACTCTGCGCCGAGAGCACCAAGGCGGTGGACGACGGCGAAGCCTAGGAAGGGGACGACGCAGAGCCGGGGAAGACGCGGCTGTGGATGCCCACGCGGAGAGGCGTACGAGGGTTCACTGGTTTGGCTGCGGTGTGAGGCTGTCGTCGCCGCAGAATAACAGAGGGTGTGGGTGAGTGGAGGGATGGCCTGGCCAGCGGTGGGAGTAATATGGTGGCGGTGAGGCCTCCGCGGCAGCACAGCCGGCCATGGGAGGCAGGAGCAGGCGGAACGACCGGCGATGCTTTGGGCGGCTGGAGCAAGAAGACCAGAGGTTGAAGAAGCACTATGGCCGTTGGATGGACATTGTATGGTCACTGGAGCTAGAATCGTTCATATTGACTAACTTGACAAAGCCCTCTGTCCCTGTCAACCCGAGTAGGCCCACAAGTCAGCCACCCACTATGGTGGGTCCCAGCTAGCAGGGGGTATTCATTTTTTGTGTGCGTCATAATGAGGCACTTCCTTGCGTGCGAAGATATAGCTGGAGGGTCCGACCTGTCAGCGGGGGGGGGGGGAGGCGTTTTTTCTCCAAATATAGAAGCCCTTCTTGTGGGTCCTAGCTGTCAGGTGGAGGAATCATTATTTTGCGCGTAATAAGGAGGCATTTCCTTGCGTGCGGCCGTGGACCCAGCTGTCAGCCTCTCCACGTACAGTCCACTTCCGATGGATGTCGTTCATTGACCACGTTGACCAGGCCGCGCCGAGAGCACCAGGGCGGTGGACGATGGTGAGGCCTAGGAAGGGAACGACACGGAGCAAGGGAAGACTCGGCAGTTGTTTCCCACACGGAGGAGTACAAGGGTTTACTGGTCCGTCTGTCGTCCCCAAAGAATAACAGTAGGTGTGGGTGAGTAGACGGATGGCTAGGCCAGCGATGGGAGTACGGTGGGGCGGTGAGGCCTGCGCGGCAGCATAGCCGGCCGCGGGAGGAGGGAGCAGCCAATCCCGCCGGCGCTTGTTTGAGCGGCTGGAGCAGGAAAAGCAGAGATTGAAGAAGCACGACAGCCATTGGATGGACATCCAACAATCATTGCTCTTGTGTGCATTATTTCTAATAATGTACAACCCATTTGCTAATTCTTCAGAATTTTTTTCGAGCCCATCTTCTTTTTGTTAGCATTACGCCCATATTGTGGCCACGGTTAAAAAGTATACAATTTTTTTGCATATTTTGATGCGGTAAACTATTTTAGTCCCCAAATATCGATTCACATTCAAACTATTTTGAAAAATAATTTATATAAATATAAAATCCAAATAATTTTCCACGCATAAAAATCAATGGAATTTGAAATCTTGTAATGAAAAAATTGAAACTAATTCTCGGTTTGATGTGTTTTAAAAATGTATAGCTCATTTCTGGCCAAACCGCGTGAAACTCTCCTCGTCTTGTAAGATTTGCAGCCCAGCAGGGCTGATAAAGCAAGTAGGCCTCGTTTGGGTATTTCTTAAAAAACTAGAACTGGGCTAGCCATTTTCAGCAAGAAAAAAACACAACTGGGCTCATGATGCGGTAAACATAAACAAAACCCCGGCTAGACGGGCCAGAGCCCCCACACAGCCCCGTTGTTAGTATTTACTAGGGTGGATGGGCTGTTTTGTCTTGGGCCCAGAGAAACAATTACTACTAGTACAGTGGAGACACTCTACAACTACCTAGAAAAACAATTACTACTAGTACAGTGGATACAATACCGCTTCTGGCTCCTCCTAGGTCATCGAAACGTCTCCCTCTACTGAATGCCGTTATACTTT
The DNA here is from genome assembly GCA_902687465.1 of Secale cereale. Lineage (NCBI taxonomy): Eukaryota > Viridiplantae > Streptophyta > Magnoliopsida > Poales > Poaceae > Secale > Secale cereale. Next base: position 388,224,437 of record LR738713.1, on the reverse strand, counting down.
TGTTCATCGACATGCGGGCCATGCAGGGCGCGGGCCCAAATTCCATCCACCAAATTAGAAGACAGTATCCAGGCGGAGAGTCACCCCGGTCGTAGCGTGGCAATAACGAGCCGTCGCATCACAAAACCCCACCTCCCATCAATCTAAGTTTGACGAACGAGGCAACCATCACTTCACTCTTCGTTGAATCCCCTTCTCCCTCACCATCTTCTAGAAAGGCAACACTCGCATCTGGCACTGTTCTTCTCTCCCAATGAAGGGAAGGTAAGCGGATCCGGGATGTTGGTATATTTTTGTTCAGAGAAAAAAAGAACTTTTGCAAAGCACTAACCGATCCTCACTCTCTTTTTTGTTTCATTGTCATTGCGATTGTGTTTTCCTATCAGTGGTCTCCTAGTATTCGTCAGTTTCATGATGGACCAAGGAGAACCAGGCAAAGATCTGCCGATATTGGAGCAGACGCGGGAGGTTGATCCCCACGAGATAGAGAGTTCCAAGAAGATGGAGGCAGCCACCGAGCCGACCCCAGATATGCTCACGGCCAATACTGAGATGGTCAATGCCCCGTTTGAGGTTACAACCCCCGTGGCACTGCAGGAGCATTTTTCCCCCTTCGAGGATGTGCACCCCCCCGCTGTGCTGCCCAAGGTGGTTTTCTTCTTTGCCGGTCTCGATTGTGGTTTTTCATCTAAGTATGTGGTGATGAATAATGCAAAATTTTATTAGCTTCGATGCCATGCTATACATAGTGGTTTAAATAACTTGTGTTTCTTATACTGGAAAGTGATTTAGAATTTGTTTCTGTTTCAATTAGAGCCCTGATGCAGACAAGGATTGTGTGGTTGTACATGTCACTCGCTATGAGGCGGATGACCTGAATATACGCACTGGGAAAACAGAGTTTTAAGGCTATTGGATCCTGGAAGCCATTTGCACTTATACAAATGAAGAGTTGTATTCCAGCCTGACTGTTGCCAGGCGTGTTGTCCAGGGTGTACTGAAGCACAAGAAGTTCAAAGCTACTATTTCGTTTGTGAGGCATACTGCTCTTGTCAAGCTTACGCAGGAAGATGACGTGGCATGCCTCCACAAACAAGTTTATGAATGGCAAGGCCACAAGGTTGTCTTCATGAAGGTTCACAGGATTGAGCTGCTGCTGGACGTCCTCGATGATGTTCATGGCAAGGTCCGTCTTGTGTCCAGCCCAAATTAGATCGAGGCATGAAATACTTGCCCCATCTAGTGTTTAATAGTAGTTTGGATTCTGTCTAATTATCCAAACCTTGCCTGTTATCGAGCCCTCTGGGGCTAGTACTCTGTTTGAATCCGTCTATGGGAACTGCTCCTACTTTTGTGTGCCCGTGAATCATCGTAATTGTTGCCGAAACAGATGCGTCCTCACTAGTTTTATCATACGAGCAGTGTGTGTTTTGATGAAATAAAGTACTCGTTTGAGAACTGTGCGCCGACGTATACATAAGTACTTGTAAACATTGTTGGTGCTACCCCACTTGTAAGCAGTTGTGCAAAACACGGCACATTGGCTCAGCTCGCTTCAACACTAGGCTATCGACTAGCTAACAATCAATAATCTGTTGTCCGACGTATAAGCAACTATGTATCTTTTTACAGTGGTTCATGCAGTTAACTGAGGACACAATGTAAATTCCAAACGTTCACACGCTAGTCCAGCGTTCATGTGGAACACTCACATTAAACTTGGCTTCATAAAAAACTTGAAAGCATAAGTTAAGCAATTTTATACATCTCAATGGTTCATAGAACATAACAAACATATACTAGTTCACAACAAAAGACAAAGTTGTGAGAAGGTTTACAAATCAGGAAAAAACAAGCAAGGCTTCTCTGAGCAAAGGGCCTCCTGGCAGGCTTAAATTTCCTGGAGTTCACTCTCATTTTTTCTTATTGCCATCATCCAGGGTTAGGTTCTCTCATTCCAGAATAACCAATTATAATTGTGTTCTCAACTGGAATGCTGAACTGAACCATGTAGTGTACTGACCAGCTGAAATTCTTGTGCATTCCACTAAATTATGCACCGTTATTTGCAGAAATAAGCAGACCACAATGCCTCTTGTCCGCGCACGTGTCCAAAAAACCGCCGTGCAGCCGTGCCGACTAGTCCTCGATCCATGGATGAACTGGTAGAAAGTGCATTCCGCACTAGGATTCAGTTGTTTTCGCTCATCCCTACACTGCAATTAGGAAGTAAAAAGTATGAATCAACTTCTTTTATATTGCGTTGGTCATTCTACCTAGTAACTACCAATGTAGGAATATCTGGAAGACGGGTGGTTAGAGGACGACAACGAGGGATAGCCATCTCATTTTGCGCAGTTCTACTAAAACTGAGGTGTGTGCTTTTGATTGCGCGGATAGAAACGATACGGAGACAGACATCCCGAAACGATATGGAGACAGACATCCCTGTTTGCGCAAATATGAAATACGGTTATTTAAACAGTGACAGATATTTGCAGTGGCGTATGATTAACAACAACATCTATTGTGTTATAATTGGCACTAGATTGATAGTATGAAAGTGTCCTTAAGTAAGTAGCATCACATCACATCAACACTGCCACTAGATTAACATGCATAACAATAGCATTAGTATTACTGTCATGAGAGTAGCACATGGTCAGTAAATGTGCAATCAAATTTGTGCAGTTCCACTGGGATGAAGCAATGTTAGCGATGTGAGATTTAAGTGTAACTGCAAAAACATAATTCATGGGAAATAAAGCAAGACAGAAGCACTTCATAAAATGGTGGTGGCATTGCTTCAATTTATCGACGGCACTAGACCATTACTTATAGTGACATTAGGTGGCATTGCTTAATGCTTCATGTGATTTTACATTAACGGTAGCGATATGGGCGTAGGGACAGCGGAGGCATAAAGTTGTGAGGAAGATGTGGTTGCCGAGAGCGGAAAACACTCAGGCAGCATATCTGCATTTATCCCATTTTTATCTCCTCGACGACATTTTCCTATGTGAGCACAGGAAATCTAGACCTGCTCATTCTCATTTGCGTTATCCCCCAACACCCGTCACTTTCTTTCCCTTTTCAACCAAGAGATAGGTCCACTTCCCCCACCCTTCGCCATCCACCATGCTTTCTTCGTCTTTTCAACCAAGAGACCGGTTGGGTAGCCAGTATCTACTACTTTCCCCCGTTTCCTCTTAGAACCAAGTCCTAGATTCATGCTACAGCTTTCCCACTTTCTTCCCTGTTTGAACCAACTCTTAGAGTTGATTGTATGAACTAGCTTTACCTCTAATAATAGTAAAAGTCTAGGTGGCTTTGGAACAGCTTACGGAAGTAGAAACAGATCCACACGAAGCCAAGTGGGGAGCTGGGGCAGTAGAGCAAGGCAGGTTTCGAAGGAATATATACCTGAGGGTCGTCGGCATGTGGCAAAGACGGCGTCGGGAGGCCGCATCTTGGCCACAATACCGCAGGGAGGAAGAAGGGGTCGGAGGCCCTCCGGAGCCGGTGCTCTCTCGGAGAGAATGGCACGGCCACCAATCGGGACGCGCGGGTAGCCGTTGGTCTCATTCTTCGCCGTCGACGACAGCGTGAACGATGCACCTACACCGCTGCCCCAGTCGAGGTTGTACGGCCGGATTTGTGACCAGCCGTGAGCTGAGAGAGAGTGTGGTCACCTATGTCTTGCTTAGATCTGGAGAACGTGATGGAGTGAACGAGAGGAACCCTAGTAAAGCAAGCGCTAAGGCTCCTGCTTGTATATATAGTGGAGTGATTTTGTTGTACCAGCTTCAAAAAATGCGCTCCTACGTGTACCCGCGAGTGGGTGTGAGAGCACTAGTGCGTGCGTGCACCGCTTCTCTTCGTGAGAGTACAATATACTATGCCCAAAGAACGTTCGCCACAAGAGTAATAGTATAAGTGTGTGACGTGTGAGCTAAAATAAAATGTGCGCGGCGTCTTTTGTTTTTCAGAAGTTCTGAGGGTAGGGTGTGAAGAGCACATATGTGTGTGACGTCTACATGCAGATAGACGGTGGGTGCGAGAGGCCTCGGGAGGGTGCGTGTGCGTGAGAGAGAGGGGGCACGTATCAATGCAATGCATGTGTCCGTAAATCATTATCCGACAAACGTTCTCCACAAGCCTTTTCCCGACAAACGCCGTAAGAACCGTTAGATCGGCATCCGACAGTGTCAGTTTTGCCATGTCATTTAACAGAACATCCACTCCTCCTACACACAAATCTTCCACGTGAGTGTAAGCAACTGCCGTATGCTCCATCTGTTCCAAAATGCAGTGCATATAGCTTTATTGAAAATTCGAACCTCGCAAACTTTTACCGAGTTTTCGTGTACCAAATTGCACATGTGGAATACCCTGTATATATCATTTCATTCATCTTCGAGAGGTAACTATAAAGATGGGGGAGGAGTCTACAAAGAAAGAACATCGTATCACCTGTAGCAATTTCAACCATCCTTTGGTGTGGAGGAATATCATAGGAACTCTATATGATATGATTTTTATAGGATTTTTTTCCTTTAGAGCCAATTGGTTCATAGGAATAGATTCATATACTCCACATTTGAAAGGAAATAAACATGATATCATTTCTATAGCTTTAGAGCCACTTGGTTCATATGAACGGATTCCTATACTCCCATAATTTCAAAGGAAAATAAACATTAGCGTATGTTCAATAGAAAAGTTCCTATGATATGAACTAAATTACATCTCTTTTCTAATCCCTCCTCATAAGAATTGAGATGCATGTCATCTCTAGATTCAATAGAAAAGTTCCTATGATGTCAACCAAATGACATCTCTTTTCCAATCCCTACTCATAGGAATTGAGATACTCCATGTCATCTCTTTCTCTACAACTTCCATGTATACATCTTCTATTCCTAAATAGCTAGTACAACCCACTAGTAGCTTTTTTCCAAGACATGCAACTACGGCACAAGAACTATATAGTGTGTGAATAACTTGAAAGATGGTCGCTGGATGAAGCTAATCCGTTAGTGCAGAGATGGAAAATCCGAGCACTACTGGTCGTTGGATATCATCAACATTCCACCAGATCTGCCACATGTACACTTTAGAAGACTCCATGGTTGAACTTAAGCATAACGCACAAACCTCAAAACACAAGCACTTCTCCTTTGTTCTAGAATCTTCCGTATCATAATTGATTTATTTTCTAAATGAATTGCCATTATTTGTTTTTTACTTTATGATTTACAATGCACAACCCCATGAATCTTAACATTTTATAAAACTAATTGATTTTGAATGAGATGAACTATAAGAACTAAACAAACATCTACATCATGCATATATGACTCAAAGCTTTACATGCTATAGTGTGTATTTATTCATAATTTGGTTTCGAAATCTCATGCATTCAATGCATGTGTACCTTACTAGTTTTGAGTAGAGTAGCAAATTTCACGCGGCCCCGGGTATATCAAAATGTAGGGCCCATGCATCATTGCCTTTCGGTCGAACCTAAGTCCACGAATTTTTGTACGTACTATATCTCCACTGGTCCCCGAACCCAAAATGCTGCTTCGTTCCCCTAAAACCAAGCGGCCCACACATATTTAAGGCATTGACTCGAACTCAATCCCTCTCCCGTTTACTACGACGTGGCCCCGCACGCCCTAGTAGTACTCCTACAAACTGTACCGCCGCACGCATCATCGGTTTTCTTCAAGAGGACGAGGGAGACGCCGATTTGTAGTGGAGGCGCTTTCAAAAAATGATCTGTAGTGGAGACCCCTACCCTAGGGTGGCCTAGGTAGCTGCCGCACGCATCATTGGTTTCTCTTTTCTTTATGCTCTTGCGCCCTAGAGTGAAATGATGGTTGCTTCGTCCGTCCAACTTAATGCGGGAAAGGTGGGGCTTTGTGATTTGACCCCTCATCGCTCATTTTCTACTACTGCGGCGCTATGACCGGGGTGCCTCCAATTCCAACCGCTGCTCCGAACTGTACGTGGAACAAGATGGTGGATGAGCCACATGTCGGCCAAAGGGGTCCTGTTAAGTGTGTCGCCATTTCATGTGCGGACTGACCCTGCTTGAGTCGCTACGCCAACACAACAGGTGCAACCTACCACTTGGTTTTGCTCCTTGGTGAATCCCGACTATATTGATCTAAAAAGATACGTACTGAACTACCCTCTCCGTGTCGTTTTTTAGACGTCTCGGTTTATAGGGCGTGCACGTAGTTCTAGGTCATCCATTTTACTAACTAAATCTGAGTTACTATGTCACAAAAAGTATATCATTGGATTATTAAGCGGATGTAGTTTCTAAACATATACTGTTCATCACATATATAGCCAGTTAAATTCTCAACCTAGAACGACGTGCATGCCATGAAAACCGATACGTAGGAAGTATAGTAGAAAAAATGAGGTGATTTTACCAAGCGATCAGCGGGGGAGCATGGTCTGTCACGCGGTCCCACATGTCATGATGTACCAAGGCGATGCGCGTCTCCCTCTTGAGGCAGAAGCAATACTACGTGGTTTGAGATGATGGCGAATCAAAGTGTGAAATAATGGTTGCTTCGTCCGTCTGGGAAGGTGCGGCATTGTGATTTGACGTCTCATTGCTCATTACTACAACTACTGGGGGCGGTACGACTGGGGTGCGTCCCCCTGCTGTTCTGCACTGTTATTTGGTGCTTGACACGTCGACCCGGTTACTATATGTCCCACATGTCGGCGACAGGAAGTACATAATTCATGAAAGCGAGCGTTGACGGAGGAGTACAATACATGGCTTGGGTTTTTGCTGCTTCGCGCGATCCATCGATACAAACCCGAACTAAAAAAAGGCGAGGGAGGGTCTTTTCCAGCGCGGCAGGCAGGGGAGTTCGGCATAGTCTGTTCGAGGCAAGGAGGGAGGAAGGGAAACAAGCAAATAAAGGTTGAGCGACTTAGTTTTGGGAAAATCTGATTTTACAGAGTACATACCCACCAGGGTTTATAGGGCTCATCCTAAAAACATCCGTCTTTCCGTTTTATAAGTCTCAATTCTACTACTAGTAGTAGTACAATCACATGTTGGATTTCGAGGTGCGTTAGATCACCGGATGCAAGCAGTATCAAGAGAAAACTCTCTAACCAAGGTAGTAGGGACGAGGAGTAAACGGAGGGAGTAGTAAAATTTTCTCTCTAACCAAGGTAGACTGACATGTATTTTTTATAGTGGCCTTGTATAAGTAAATGGAGGGTGTACTAAAGGACATATATATTCCAAACAATATGATAATCTCTCTAACCAAGGTAGTAGGAACGAGGAGTAAACGGAGGGAGTAGTAAAATTTTCTCCTCGTCCTGCGAGCCACCGTGCGCATGGGCGAGGGAGCGGGCGTAAGGCGTAGTAAGCAAGCTTCACCTCATCCTGCGAGCCACTGCGCCCGTGGGCGGCGGAGATGGCGTACTAAGCAAGCTTCTCCTCGTTCTACGAATTGATGGGACACATCAAAAGTACTCCAGTGTATAGAGCCTTGCCTCTATGGTAGGCCCCACATGGTTTGCCTCTTTTTTAACATAATGCGTCAAGTCGCAATTTGTATGTTCACCCGTGGTAGAAGATCCTCCCTCCATCTAGTGGACAACCAGTACACATGTCAAGTTACCACGCGGGCTGCCTTTTTGTACAGAAATGAGCTCCACCGTGTACCCACATGTGTGTGGTTGGGAAAGAGAAGGGAGTATGTGCGTCGTGCGTGCACCTCTTCTCTTCGTGCACGTCCCCCACCTACGTGGGTGTGTGTGAGAGGGACTATAGAGGTACAAACCTAGACATAATGCGCCATCCATCCCCATGCCTCCGCCCAGTCCGACCACCAGTCACCACCATGCCCCACTCCTCCCCACCTTATCTCTCATCTTTCTCCCTCCATTTTTATATACAAGGCCACTATCAAAATTACAATTTGCAGATATACAAGGCCATTAACACTAATCGATGCAATATTAATGGTGTTTGCCTCGTAGTACTACTAGCAAAGGAGTACATTAATTATCCCTTGCATGCATGCGGGAGTGTGAGCATTGGCTTGATGTGCATGAAAGAGAAGAATACAGATTAATTTACATGGCAAATAAGGAAACAAGGTGGCTTGCAACATTGAGTTAGAAGACATTAATTTTTGCCTTGGTACCTGTAATATGGGTTTGTGGCCTTGTATACAAAAATGGAGTCCGATAAAATTCTCGAGATACCATTTATCCGATAAAATTCTCAAGAAATCATTAGTTCTTACAAAATGGGATTACTCCTGCATGGGTCAATCACAATAGGTGTTTTGTAAAAAATGCATCTTGATGTTCCGTGCAATGCACGGGCATCTTGCTAGTCCATGAAAACAACACATGGCAAAATTCCATGGTGAACGAGGGATTTGAATCTGTTGGGAGGGGCTGTTTGGATCTTGCCCGGGGTAGCCAAAATATTGGCGACCCTTTTGTCCACATGTGCCTTTGCCACCGATGAACGAGGAATGGCTCGGGGTCTCATGCATCCTCCAGCGCGCACGTTGGAGACGAGCTCGCACGAGCTATGTTCTTTTTGTCCCACCAGGCCGCCCGAGCCGCCCGCAGACCAACCGGCGACCCGCAAATTACGCCATCCAACCATAGCCGCACACATTATGATAGCAAGTCAACCAACCGGACGAAATTCACGCAAACACGGCGATATATCATATAAACAACGACGGAAATCATATAAGATACCGGATTTTCTTACAAACATGACGGATTTCATTACATTCAAATGAACTACGCGCTGCTAGTTCTAGACAGCACAGGTATATAATACCTAGCCTAAATGGTCGCCCGCCGATCGATTTGTGTTCCTCATGTCTGGCAGCACGATCACCGCACTGTCGGGAGCCCCGGAGGTATATGCAGGGTCGACGAAGGTCCTCGCAACAAAAGGATCCGGCAAGACACCTGTTGTTTATGCCGGCGTCGCCTCCGTGGTGGCCTTCATGGGACCCAAGCGACGGCGGCCTACCGTGTTCTACTTCTCCTCGATGATGGCGGCGGACGCGGAGGCGCTGGCCACCGACTCGTCGCTTTCCGCGCACCCGACTTCTATCGCTGCTTGCATGGCGCGGCCGTCGGCATGGGAGTCTCGGCCACAGAAATGGGAGACACGGTACGAGGCGGCAGCGTGGACGGCAGCAACGACGCCCGTGCGCCGCTCGTCGTTGAGCTGGCCTGGAGCAGCGAGTTGTTGAACCGCACGCCGGCTTGGGGCGGCAACTGGCTCCGTCGGGCGAGGGGAGGGAGGTGGATCAGCGAGCTGCATAGCTCATATCCGGCAGGCTCGGCGGGCCACCCAACCGGCTTGGATGCGGAATAACTACTCTTCGTAAGCCGTTGTAAGAGTGGACAAAATGGTGAATGAGGAGATAGGGGAGCGGCGGAGGTGTGCGATTCTTGGCCGGCGTTTGGCCTCGTTTAAATAGGAGATTAATTAGACAGTGGACGGGAGGAGCTCGGCCAGCGTTGCATTTAGTGCCGGCCCGGTCATGAACGGACGTGTGTCCAGAGTGGGTTTCTCGGCTTCCACACGGGCGGGTTTCATGGAGGCGTTTGAATGCGGCAAGGAGGCGTGTTCAGCCGGGCGTGCAGCGAGTGGCGCCCTCGACTCTGACGTAGGACAGCGCGCCGTTCTTCCACTGACGTGTGGGCTCTTTGGGTACATGGCCTGCATGTCAGTGACCCAACACAGGCAGCGCACAACAGAGGAACCTTTGGTGGGCCAGGGCGGTCAGAAGCTAGCATTTCATAAACCGATGATTGTTCATTGAGTGTGAGGTCATCCTTTTCATGTTCATAGCCCGGTCGATACGTTGTGATTCATAAAGACCGCTACAAACATCAATGTTTTGCTTATCACAGATAAGATTGATTAATACCCGTAACAATCCATGTCCTTAACAAAGGGTGCATGCACGTATAGGTTGAGCGTGTGTCTTGCGTCGCGTGCTGTGTGCATGCAGGCGTGCGAGTGTTGTGTGCATGCAAGGGTACGTTTTAGTGTTGCATGCATGTGTAGTACGTGCGTGTGTTCGTGAGTGCATGTGTACGCGTCAGTGTTGCACGCCTGCATGCGTGCGTGTGTTCATTATGTGTACATGTCAGTGTTGCATGCCTCCATGCGTGCGTGTCTTGCGTGCGTGCATGTGTACGTGCAAGGTGAGGCTACACGTCAGTCGACTGACTTTTTCATCTCTGGTCATTAGATTTTCCAGCCGTTTGATACAAAATCAAGGGCCTGCAGTTTATCATCAAACTCCACACCCCTGAGCCGCCAGCCACCACCGGCCGAACCGCCGGCCCCTGATACGTCTCCAACGTATCTATAATTTTTGATTGTTCCATGCTATTATTTATGATGTATTGGATGTTTAATGGGCTTTGTCATACACTTTTATATCATTTTTGGGACTAACCTACTAACCCAAAGGCCTAGTCCAGATTGCTGTTTTTTGCCTGTTTCAGGGTTTTGCAGAAAGAGAATATCAAACGGAGTCCAAATGGAATGAAACCTTCGCGAGAGATATTTTTGGAGAAAATCACGCACAGGGGACTTAAGAACCACGTCAGGGGAGCCTCAGGGTGCCAATGAGGGTGGGGGGCGCCCCCCTTCCCAGGGCGCGCCCCCTGCCTCGTGGGGCCCCCGTGACTCCTCCGGTGTCCTCCTTCCTCCTATATAAGTCTACGTACCCCAAAACCATCATCAACAGAGAGAAAACCCTAATTTCGCCGCCGTAACCTTCTGTTCCCGTGAGATCCCATCTTGGAGCCTGTTCCGGAGCTCCACCGGAGGGGGGATCCATCCCGGAGTGCTTCTACATCATCATCATCGCCCTCACCATGAGTTGTGAGTAGTTTACCACAGACCTTCAGGTCCATAGCTAGTATCTAGATGGCTTCTTCTCTCTCTCTGGATCTCAATACAAAGTTCTCCTTGGTCTTCGAGGAGATCTATTCGACGTAATCTCTCTTTGCGGTGTGTTTGTCGAGATCCGATGAATTGTGAGTTTATGATCAAGATTATCTATGAGAAATATTTGGTTCTTCTCTAAACTCTTTATGTGTGCTCATAATATCCTTGCAAGTCTTTTCGAATTATTGGTTTGGTTTGGCCTACTAGATCTATAGTTCTTGCAATGGGAGAAGTGTTAGGCTTTTGGTTCAATCTTGCGGTGTCCTTTCCCAGTGACAGTAGGGGCAGTAAGGCACGTTTGTATTGTTGCCATCGAGGGTAAAAAGATGGGGTTTATATAATATTGCTTGAGTTTATCCCTCTACATCATGTCATCTTGCTTAAGGCATTACTCTGTTCTTATAAACTCAATACACTAGATGCATGCTGGATAGCGGTCGATGTGTGGAGTAATAGTAGTAGATGCAGAATCGTTTCGGTCTACTTGTCTCGGACGTGATGCCTATATACAATGATCATGCCTAGATAGTCTCATAATTATTCGCTTTTCTATCAATTGCTCAACATTAATTTGTTTACCCGCCGTAGAATATCGCTATCATGAGAGAAGACACTAGAGAACACTATGGCCCCCGGGTCTATTCTCAACATATCAATCTACATCTACTTTACTTTTTCCGCTTTTACTTTCTGTTCTTATAAACAAAAATACCAAAAATATAAACTATCATCTCTATCAGATCTCACTTTCGTAAGTGACCGTAAAGGGATTGACAACCCCTTATCGCGTTGGCTGCGAAGTTCTTAATTGTTTGTGCAGGTGCGAGGGACTCGCGTGTGGTCTCCTACTGGATTGATACCTTGGTTCTCAAAAACTGAGGGAAATACTTACGCTACTGTGCTGCATCTCCCTTTCATCTTCGAGGGAATACAACGCAAGCTCGAGAAGTAGCAAGAAGAATTTCTGGCGCCGTTGCCGGGGAGGCTTACGCAAATCTCATATACCAAGTAGCTATCACAAACCCTTATCGTTCGCATTACATTTTTTGCCTCTCGTTTTCCTCTCCCCCACTTCACCCTTGTCGTTTTATTTGCCCTTCTTCTGTCGTGTGTTTATCGTTCGCTTGCCTCTTGTTTGCTTGTGTGATATGTGCCCTCAATTAGCTTTTATATTCACTTGCTAAAGCATGGATCCTCATCCACTTCCTAATCTCTTTAAGAGATCCCATTATGTTGAACCTATTGCTAGTGAGCTGCGTGCACTAGATTATCTTTATGAGGTTTTGCTCGAAATTTATGAATCTGAAAATTGTGATGAAATATTGAAAGAAAAAGTGATTCATGTTAGTTTACTTAAATAATAAGCATGATTGCAATGATGATATTAACGTCAATTGTGTTAATGATATGCAAAACCACAAGCTTTGGGATGCTAGTATTGTTATGTCCACCACTTGTTGCAATGATCATGATTGGGGTGATTCTTCTTATGATCTTGGAAATTTATTTAAGCCCCATGATGAATATGAGATTGATAATAATGTTTGCAATAATATTGAAAGTGGGTTTGGAAGGGTGTCAACTTTAGATCCCGTATATTTGGAGAATATTCAATCTTATGAATTTTTTGATAAAAGTGGGCTTGGAGAGGTCATGACTTTATTTAATGTTAATCCCACTATTTTGGAAGAGTGTCAACTTTGCATGCATGTGGATCGTGTTGAGAATATGTTATGTGATAGCTATTTTGTTGAATTTGATCATGATCCTACATGCAATTATTATGAGAGAGAAAAATATGGTTGTAGAAATTTTCATGTTACTAAATTACCTCTCGTTATGTTGAGATTGCTATTGTTTCTTTCTTCTTCCTTGCATATGCTAAAAATTGATTGCCTTGATAATTTGTTTGCGTATAAAATGCCTATGCATAGGAAGTATGTTAGACTTAGATGTAATTTTCACATGCTTTATGATGCTCCTTTTGTGCTTCAATTCTTATCTTTCATGCGAGCATCATTGAAATCTCAAGCCGATCTTAATGGCTATATAGCAAGAGCTTGTTGGGAGGCAACCCAATTTTATATTTTTTGTTTTTGCTGCTGTTCAGGAATAAATATTGCATCTAGCTTCTGTTTAGATGTGATTTTGTGTTTTTTTAGTGTTTGTGCCAAGTAGAACATTTGGGAAGACTTGTGTGAAGTTTATGTGATCTTGCTGTGAAAAACAGAATCGTTAGCGCTCGCTAGAATGGTCGTCAGATTTTACTGGCGCGTGCTATTTAGTTGATTCTTTTTGAAGATGATTAGTAGACAAATTCCTGACATTGACCAATTTAGTTTGAAGTTTTTGGAATTACAGAAGTATGCGAAACCTGCATATTACTACAGACTGTTCTATTTTTGACAGATTCTGTTTTTCGTGTGTTGTTTGCTTATTTCAATGCATCTATGAGTAGTATTGGCATGTATGAACCATAGAGAAGTTGGAATACAGTAGGTTTAACACCAATAAAAAATGAATTCATTGCAGCACCTTTGAGAAGTGGTTTGCTTTCTTATACTAACGGAGCTCACAAGAATTTTTGTCTAAGTTTTGTGTTGTGAAGTTTTCAAGTTTTGAGTATTGCTTTGATGGACTATGGAACAAGGAGTAGCAAAGGCCTAAGCTTGGGGATGCCCATGCCACCCCAAGTGAAATTCAAGGACAACAAAAAGCCTAAGCTTGGGGATGCCGAGGGAAGGCATCCCCTCTTTCGTCTTCATCCATCGGTAACTATACTTGGAGCTATATTTTTATTCACCACATGATATGTGTTTTGCTTGGAGCATCTTGTATAATTTGAGTCTTTGCTTGTTAGTTTGCCACAATCATCCTTGCTGGACACACCTATTTGAGAGAGTTAAATATGGCCTAGGAATTGCTAGAACACTCTATGTGCTTCACTTATATCTTTTGCGTTGAATAGTTTTTGCTCTAGTGCTTCACTTACATCTTTTAGAGCATGGCGGTGATAATATTTTGAAGAAATTTTTGAACTCTCATGCTTCACTTATATCCTTTTGAGAGTCTATTAAAACAGCATGGTAATGTGTTTAGGCTATAAAACTAGTCTTCACATGATAGACATCCAATATCAATGTAGTAAAAAAATTCACACTAAGTGCATTGAATATGATGAGATGTTGGATGCTTGTTAATTGTTTTGAGATATGAGGATAGTGATATTAGAGTCATGATAGTGGATTTATTATGAAATTGAGAAATACTTGTGTTAAGGTTAGTGATTCCCGTAGCATGCACGTATGGTGAACAACTATGTGACAAAGTTAGAGCATGAGGTATTTGTAAAGTTTGAACCTTTGTGTGGAGGTCGGGGGCGCGCGATGGTTAACTCCTACCAACCTCCCCCCTAGGAGCATGCGTTGATTGCTTTTTTTTTAGGACTCGTAGATTTTTGCAATAAGTATATGAGTTCTTTATGACTAATGTTGAGTCCATGGATTATACGCACTCTCACCCTTGCACCATTGCTAGCCTCTCTTGTACTGCGCAACTTTCGCTGGTACCATAAACCCACTATATATCCTTCCTCAAAACATCCACCATATTATTCCTCAAAACAGCCACCATACCTACCTATCATGGCATTTCCATAGCCATTCCGAGATATATTGCCATGCAACATTCCACCGTTTCGTTCATATGACACGCACCATATTGTCATATTTCCATTGCATGATCATGTAGTTGACATCGTATTTCTGGCAAGGCCACCATGCATAACTTTTCATACATGTCACTCTTGTCTTATTGCAGATCCCGGTACACCGCTGGAGGCAATCATATAGAGTCATATTTTGTTGTAGTATCGAGTTGTAATATCAAGTTGTAATGAAAGTGTGATGATCATCATTATTAGAGCATTGTCCCATGGGAGGAAAGGCTAAATCAATAAAGCCCCTCCGAAAAAAATGAAAAAAAAGAAAGGCCAAAGAGAAAAAGAAAAGCCCCCAAAAAAGGAAAAAAAGAAAAAAAGGAAAATAAAAAGGGACAATTGCTACTATCTTTTTTTTCCACACTTGTGCTTCAAAGTAGCACCATGTTCTTCATTGTAGAGAGTCTCATGTTTAGTCACTTTATATACTAGTGGGAATTTCCGTTATAGAACTTGGCTTGTATATTCCAACGATGGGCTTCCTCAAATGCCCTAGATCTTCGTGAGCAAGCAAGTTGGATGCACACCCACTAGTTTCTTTTATTGAGCTTTCATACATATTTAGCTCTAGTGCATCCGTTGCATGGCAATCCCTACTCACTCACATTGATATCTATTGATGGAATCTCCATAGCCCGTTGATACGCCTAGTCGATGTGAGACTATCTCCCTCCTTTTTGTCTTCTCCACAACCACCTCTCTATTCCACCCATAGTGCTATGTCCATGGCTCGCGCTCATGTATTGCGTGAAAGTTGAAAGGTTTGAAAGAATAGAGTATGAAAACAAGTGCTTGGCTGAAATCGGGGTTGTGCATGATATGAATATTTTGTGTGATGAAGAGGGAGCATAGCCAGACTATATGATTTTGTAGGGATAACTTTCTTTAGCCATAGTATTTTGAGAAGACATGATTGCTTTGCTAGTATGCTTGAAGTATTGTTGTTTCTTATGTCAATATAGACTTTTATCTTGAAACTTTCAGATCTGAACATTCATGTCACAATTAAGAGAATTACATTGAAAACCTATGTTGGTCAGCATTCCACATCAAAAATTATGTTTTTATCATTTACCTACTCGAGGATGAGCAGGAATTAAGCTTGGGGATGCTTGATACGTCTCCAACGTATCTATAATTTTTTATTGTTCCATGCTATTATTTATGATATCTTGGATGTTTAATGGGCTTTGTCATACACTTTTATATCATTTTTGGGACTAACCTACTAACCCAAAGGCCCAGTCCAGATTGCTGTTTTTTGCCTGTTTTAGGGTTTGTAGAAAAATAATATCAAACGGAGTCCAAATGGAATGAAACCTTCGTGAGAGATATTTTCGGAGAAAATCACGCACAGGGGACTTGAGAACCACGACAGGGGAGCCTCGGGGTGTCCACGAGGGTGGGGGCGCGCCCCCCTTCCCAGGGCGCGCCCCCTGCCTCGTGGGGCCCCCGTGACTCCCCTGGTGTCCTCCTTCCTCCTATATAAGTCTATGTACCCCGAAACCATCAGCAACAGAGAGAAAACCCTAATTCCACCGTCGTAACCTTCTGTTCCCGTTAGATCCCATCTTGGAGCCTGTTCCGGAGCTCCACCGGAGGTGGATCCATCATGGAGTGCTTCTACATCATCATCATCGCCCTCACCATGAGTTGTGAGTAGTTTACCATAGACCTTCGGGTTCATAGCTAGTATCTAGATGGCTTCTTCTCTCTCTCTGGATCTCAATACAAAATTCTCCACGGTCTTCGAGGAGATCTATTCGATGTAATCTCTTTTTGCGGTGTGTTTGTCGAGATCCGATGAATTATGAGTTTATGATCAAGATTATCTATGAGAAATATTTGGTTCTTCTCTGAACTCTTTATGTGTGCTCATAATATCCTTGCAAGTCTCTTCGAATTATTGGTTTGGTTTGGCCTACTAGATCTATAGTTCTTGCAATGGGAGAAGTGCTTGGCTTTGGGTTCAATCTTGCGGTGTCCTTTCCCAGTGACAGTAGGGGCAGCAAGGCACGTATTGTATTGTTGCCATCGAGGATAAAAAGACGAGGTTTATATCATATTGCTTGAGTTTATCCCTCTACATCATGTCATCTTGCTTAAGGCGTTACTCTATTCTTATGAACTCAATACACTAGATGCATGCTGGATAGCGGTCGTTGTGTGGAGTAATAGTAGTAGATGCAGAATCGTTTCAGTCTACTTGTCTCGGACGTGATGCCTATATACAATGATCATGCCTAGATAGTCTCATAATTATTCGCTTTTCTATCAATTGCTCGACAGTAATTTGTTTACCTGCCGTAGAATATCGTTATCATGAGAGAAGCCACTAGAGAACACTATGGCCCCCAGGTCTATTGTCAACATATCAATCTACATCTACTTTTCTTTTTCCGCTTTTACTTTCTGTTCTTATAAAAAAAAATACCAAAAATATAAACTATCATCTCTATCAGATCTCACTTTCGTAAGTGACCGTAAAGGGATTGACAATCCCTTATCGCGTTGGCTGTGAAGTTCTTAATTGTTTGTGCAGGTGCGAGGGACTCGCGCGTGGTCTCCTACTGGATTGATACCTTGGTTCTCAAAAAATGAGGGAAGTACTTACGCTACTGTGCTGCATCTCCCTTTCCTCTTTGAGGGAATACAACGCAAGCTCAAGAAGTAGCAACCCCCATCGCCCGCGGCCGGCCCGCGCCACCACGCCGCCTCGCCCGCCCCGAAGCCACTCCTCACCGCCGGTCCGCTGCCGCACCGGCCATCCCTCTAGCCTCCCCCCCGCGCTCTGACGGGTGGGCCCTATGGTAATGTGCCCACCGACCTCTATGGTAATTGCTTTTTCTCCGGCGATCCCCACCGCACAGCCTAATCAACGCGCCCCCACCGCCGGCGACTGCCAACCAGAGTCTCACGACTTCGAGTACCCACCGACCACTAATTTATTACCATTTCTGTCCTTCATATACGCGCTGACGGGTGGGCCCTATGGTAATGTGCGCTGCTGAATGTGGACCGCTTGACTGGTCAATTGATCGTGTCATCAACAAATTACGGAGGTGTATGGTGAGCCAGTGACCGTATGATCACCCTAAAATGTATTTTCTTAACACAATACAGACTCAAACTACCATTTCTTTCTTTCATATACGGGCTGACAGGTGGGCCCCAGGGTTACGCGCCCCGATGGTGCAACACTAGTTGCGCCATGTGGAACGTTTGTCTGGTCAATTGATTGTCTCATCAACAAAATACGGAGTTGTACGGGTGAGCCAGTGACCGTATAATCATGACATGTATTTTTTTAACACGGTACATACGCAATGGATCATATATACGTGCAAGCACTCACCGCTATAAGCGCACAAACGCAGACCCTACCCCTATGAGCACCTTTGTGAGAGTGGGCCAGCATATGATCTTGAGATTTTACGAAGTCACCATAGGTGCCTCGTAGTCAAGTGGAACGTCTCCTCCCACTGAACGCACATCGTCGGAAAATACTGAAATTAACCCAGGATAAATGCGAGCACCGGGACTTTAACCCTGGCGGGCTCGAGAAACCATTGTCCTCCTGACCATCCAACCACATCTTGGTTAGCACGACAAAATGTATGTGGTGACCGTGATGAGCTTATTCTGAAGTCCAATGACCATATCGTGCTTTCGCTTCAAATACAATGACCGTAAGTGTCGTCAACAAAATACGGAGCACGCATCAAATGCAAAGTCCGTCAGTGTCATCAAGAAAATACGGAGACGTATCGTGAGCTAGATACCGTATGATCACCATGAGAATGTATACGATGACCGTAATGAGCATATTCTGAACTTCAGTGACTGTATGGTGCTTTAGCTTGAAATACAGTGGCCGTCATGCATGAATGTGTCGTGGGCATGCATACTTTTAGAGGGCCGAGAGATAGTTTGTGTGCGTACATGAAAGTGGTGTAGAAAGAGGCGATGTCCGGTGGAGACAAGGAGAGATATGCCCTTCGTTTCTCTTTCCCGTGACTAATATATTAGGAGAATATATAAACATTCACAATGCAGAACAAATATTTTTGGATGCACCATGCAATTAACTTTCATGTATAACATTGTACTATTGTATACACTTATTTTCTTAGTGTCCGATTGCGTGTGTGGTGTGGTGGGCACATCATTTCTAGTTGTGGTGGGTCAACGTGAGGACTCATGGGTCGGTTTCATCCTGCGCCACATAGGTTGGATCGAGACGCGTTATACGAAGACCCATGTGGAGGACTCGGCGTACAACACGAAGCTAGCTACCAGAGTCGCGGAGGACTCTATCCCCACTAGTGATAAGCCGACTATATATGATTTGTAACCATAGGCCCCCAGTATGTTATAGAAGCTTGGTGGCTAGTTCGTCGATAGTATACACACACGCACAATGCCTGGTATTCACATGTACTTTGTACACACCCCTATCACTAATATACAGTACAAGGAGTAGGCTTTTTCCTCAACTGCAAGGGTCCGAACTAGGGTAAAACTTTGCCTTGTATTAGCATCCAGCCTAACAGTCAGGGATATCCTACCGAATGATATGATGGAATCATATCTGCCAACTACTAAGAGAGATGTGTGTCCGGGGGGCAATGTGTGCGAGAGTGGCCTAAAGATAATGTGCGTGCGGGAGACACATAGGCACATATATGTGCGTATAGAGGGCTAGTAAAGATCGTGTGTGTGTATATATACATGTGAGAGAAATAGTGTTTTCCAACTGAGATTAGTGAAAAGAGTGGTACATAGTAGTCAGAAAGAGAGAGAGAGAGAGAGAGATACAGAGAGAGCATGTGCGTGAGACTCCCCGACACCCCGAGAGAGATTGTGAGCATGTGTGAAAGAGAAATGCTGATGCATATAAAGTGTGTGCACTTATGCGGTAGATAGAGAGATATATAGCGCGTTTGTGAGAACAGGCCGATGCATAGTGCATCTACATGTAAAAGTGTAACATCCCAAATTTTCAATTTGAAATGTTATACATAGATCATATTGCATTTCATGCTTTTTGCATTTTTGTTTGTGGCGTTTCTCGAAAATTCTAAGCAATTCAAGGACCTACGGAGAGAGTTGGGAATTTTACCGCTTTCGTATTTGAGTTCGCTCAAATACCGGTACAAGGACAGTGTGATTCTAATTATTTTTCTCTCGTAAAAATATTTATAAATACAAAATATGAGCGGAGATAATATGACTTCTCCAAAATAACAGAAATATTGGAGGAAAAATATTAAAATCACTTTTGGTATTTCTCTGGATTTATTTGCGGATTTATTTGCATAGGAAAAATACGCATTTTTCAAAAATTTCACTTAGGTCCGGGAAAAATGTTCACTTTGTCCTAAATATTATTAGAGGACGGTGAAAATTTATTTCGGGAATTTTGGAGTCCGTTTAGTATTTCTTCGTTAGTTTTTTTGCGCCGAGACTCTATAAAAAAAAAGGAAACCGACTTGGAGTCTTACTAGCCCAGGACTCTGGGCTTTATAAGTCGCCCGAGCCGGCCCGTTTTGCCCCAAGCCGCCAGCCTCGCCCGCCCATTGCCCTAGCCGCCGCCGCAGCCCTGCCGCGCTGCCGCCGTCGCCTCGCCGCCGCCGCACTCCGCCGCCTACCGCCGCCGCCCCACCGCCTAGCGCCACGACGCCGCCTGCTGCCGCCGCCCCGCCGCCGCACGCCGCCGACCTCGCCGCCGCCGCTAGCTGCCCCGCCGGACCCGCCGCCCGCAGCCGCCGGACTTCGCCGGAGTTCGTCGTCGAGGTAGTTACGTTTTTTTAAAGAACCGCCCGGTTTTCTTTTAAGCCGTAGATCTGTTTTATTAGATTAGATCGGTTTGGTTTTTCCGTCGGTTTAGTTATTTAGTGGACAATCGTCCATACATTCGTTTTAACGAACGGTTTTTGTTAGTTAGCCACAGACAGCGAACATTCATTCGTTAGGCTGTTCGTCCGTTTTCTTTTTCGGGGTATTTATCCGCGATTATTCCGATCGAGATTTCTGCCCTGATCTTGTTTCGCGTTTTTCTTTTCGCTCGAGAGTCAGAATCAGGTGATTCAAAATCCCAGATCTTCGTCTCGATGCCTTCTTTACGTTTAATCAACTTGAACAAAGTTTTGGCTACTGTAAAATTTGACTTTAGGCCAACTAGTAACCGGAGCTCGTTTCTTTTGCAATTTGAGTTTTGTTGCTTCTTTCGAGTTGATTCTTTCTGCAAACCGGAGTTCTTAAGTTGAACTTTCTGGTTAGATCTCTTATTTGAGTTTTACTCATGCATTAGTTAAGTACTTATTGAGTGCTTGTTTGATTGCGATAGAGTACCCGGAGTGCACCGCTTGCTACTTTGAGTCACTAGGTTTTGCGGATCATCAGCAAGGCAAGTAACACATTGATCATACTTTCCATTTACCCAGTTTTCATTGCATTAGTCAAACCCTCACACATTGCATGAGTAGGATTAATTAATTTGTGGGATTGAGAAGTAGTTTGAGGTAGTACCTATTACCTGCATTACATTCAAACCTCTGGGAGTTACTTCTACGTTTGCTGTTAGGACATGCTATGCTCGTAGACGTGGATTGGGTGAGTGAAATCCATGACAAATGTGAGTTTGTTAATTAATGGTTCAACTTATGGTGGCAACTTTAACACACATCTGGGTGGATTGAGGCATCTGGGTATTCTAGTGATTGCATGTTTTTCTTTTGGACCGCCACCCAGGCTCAAAGGGATCATGAGAGTTTTCATACTAGAAACTTCCGTGTGCAGCCACATGCCAATATGGGCTCTAGCATAGTTGAGTAAGTTGTGGGAAACCTTTCCATGATGGGCTAGCAGATGTAGTGGGTTTTATAGGTGTACCAGCCTATCTATCTGGTTAAGTGAACCTCTTCGAAAAGACTGTGTCTCGGTCATCCGTTTCTCAAACACCATGCAGTGCGAGAAACCAAACGGAGGCGATCGAGTCTTGTGGGGAAAAGTGCACAAACCTCTGCAGAGTGTACAAACTGATCATGATTAGCCGTGTCCCCGGTTATGGACGTCTTGAGTATCTAGTACTTGGATTATCCTATTAATCTCATCATGTTACTTTAATTAATTTTGTTGGGTTTAATGATTATTTTAATTGGGGTTGAGAGGATGTCTATCTTCTCAACGATGTTTCAACTACCATGATAGTTAATTAAAATCTATTCCTTTGAAGTAGGGAAAAATTGGCTTTACGCAAAAACAGTAACCATAGAGCTTTCCACCAGCCATATTGCATATAGTATAGCTTTACTTTCATTGCTCTCTTGTGTTACCTTGCCAGCATATTCCATGTGCTGACCCATTTTCAGGCTGCAACGTTTCATGTTGCAGACTTTTCAGACGACGAGTAAGATGCCTTTTAGGTTGTGGTTCTATACTCAGTGATGCCGCTGGAGTTGATGGACTCACTTATCTTCCAAGCCTTCCGCTGTTATCGTGTTAGATGGCCTTCAGCCATATTAATTGTAATAAATTCATCGTTGGACTATCGATGTAATAAGTGTGTGATTGCTACTTTGTTATAAATCCTTCAAGTAATATGCGTGTCAGCATTACTGATCCAGGGATGACACTGATGCACAGAGATCAGACTGTTTGAGGTCTGGTCGCTACAAGATGGTATCAGAGCACACGCTGACTGTAGGACACGACCACTAAGACAAGCCCTAGAGCACAATTCACTCTTCTCTTTTCTGACTCCTCATCTTTTCTACTCTTTAGGATGGTGGAAGCAAAGCACAAGTTCATGCAACCAGATGATGATACGCCATTTGGACGACACCTGAAGGAAGTCACCAGATATCTAAACATTGGATTACCAAGTTTCACCGGAACCTACAATGCCACTCTACCTGAGGAGGAGCGTTGGTAGATTCAAGCCCAAGTTCCAAGAAGGACGTTCGCACCTGTCACCTCACTCATAGCATTTTCCTTTAATGCACCTACATGGAGCCTAGGTAGGAGCATGGCAGCCCACATTGCTATGGGAAGGATAGGAGAAGTCTACAAGCAGGAGCTAAAGGACACCATCTACCAGATTTGTGGACGTCGAGATGAGAATTGGGATATGATCAGCACCCGGAAGGATAGATCCGTTGCAGCATTCATCCAGGAGTTGAACCACCACATTCGTCGCCAGGAGCACAAGATGTGTGCTGGGATGATAGATTTGAAGAAAGCCCTAAATAGAAATCTGGAGCTAAAAGAAGAACTCAAGTCTACACGCGACGGATATGAGGAGGAGATGAAAATACTTGTGGAGAAGAATGATGACCTGACACGGAAGTTAGGAATACTCATGGGAGAAGAAGACGAAGAAGAAGAACCCAAGGAGATTCCACCGGAAGACTATATCATTATAGATGACATAGATTCGGAAGCTGAGGATAGCAAGGACGAAGACTATGAAGATGAAGCTGGAGCAGATATTATGGAATCCTCTGCCGATCAATATTTTTAGATGACCACCCTGTGACTAGTAGTTTACCCCATATATTAGTTTTAGAGCACCTTTGTACGATCGTTAGATTTGTAAGACCTTGTTTGAAATTGATTGGTGTGATATGATTGGGTGTTTGTCTCAAGTGCATATGGGTAGTGATTTTCCCTTAGACCTCTTTTCTATTCTAATCTATTCCCTCTACACCCATTAGATGCCTCCAAGACGTGAATTTGAGTTTCCCCCTGAGCTCACCCAGTTGATCCAGCAGCAGAACACCCTGATGCAACTTCTTGTCCAGAACACCCAGAACAACCAGAACAACAACACCAACAACAACCCTCCACCACCACCACCCGTGGACAACCTGACACGTTTCTTAAGGTTGCAACCACCCGTGTTTGCTAGCAGCATCGAACCAATTGTGGCTGATGACTGGCTACGCAAGATTGGAAGGGACTTGACCACCGCCAATTTCTCGGATGCTGAGAAGGTGCGATTTTCCACACACCAGTTGTCTGGACCAGCCGCAGCATGGTGAGAGAATTACAAAGCCACTTACCCCGTAGCCAATGTCACTTGGGATCAGTTTCAACAAGCTTTTCGTACCGCCCATGTCTTAACTGGAGCCATGAGTATGAAGAAGCAGGAGTTTCGCAATTTGCGCCAAGGAAACCGTACTGTTGCCCAGTACGTGGATGAGTTTAGTACCCTATCTCGTTATGCCCCACATGATGTGGCCACAGATGCCAAGAAGCAGGAGAGATTCATGGAAGGGCTGAATGATGAGATGAGCGTACAATTGATGGTGGCAAATTTCAATAACTACCAGGAGTTGGTTGACCGCGCCCTAATGATTGACAGGAAGCATCAACATATTGAGAGTCGCAAGAGGAAGTATGGGCAAGGGAAGTATAATTCTGGAGCTCAGCAGAAGCCCCGTTTTACCCCTTAAACGGTAGGACAGTTTCAGCATACCCATGGAGGAGGTAGCTCGCACAATCACAATGGCACCAAGAATGGTAATGGAAATGGGAATGGAGCCAATGGAAACCAGAGCCACCCTACACCGTCCACACCCACCAAGAGGGATTTAGCCATGTCACTTGTTACAAGTGCGGGAAGAATGGACATTATGCTAATGAATGCCCAGAAGCTAAGAATGGGAACGATAATGGAAGCTCCGCGAAGAAGCCCAACCCGTTCAACAAAGGACAAGTGAACCACGTGACCGTGGAGGAGGTAGAAGAGCAACCAGATGCTGTTGTCGGTAAGTTTTTGGTTAAGACATTTACCGCAATAGTTCTTTTCGATACTGGTGCATCGCATTCATATATTTCAAGGGGATTCGTAAATAGACATAGGATGTCCACCCGAGTTCTTAAGACCCCCATGTTAGTAAGTTCACCTGGAGCAGTTTATATGGCACACCAAGGATGTTTTCAGATGCCATTGATCATAGGACGCCATACTTTCCCCTCTGGCCTAATAGTTCTGGAGTCACAAGGATTGGATGTGATATTAGGTATGGATTGGCTACCGAAGTATGGAGGTAACATAGACTATGCCAGTAAGTCTATTTTGCTGACCACCCCGGAGGGAAAAAGGATTAAGTATGTATCTAGGCATTCGCCTATAAGGATTCAAGTACAATCTCTCACGGGAGTTGTTCAGGAGGAAGTGCCAGTAGTGAAGGATTATTCGGATGTGTTTCCAGAGGAGTTACCTGGCATGCCACCGGATAGAGATATAGAGTTTTTGATTGAACTTTTGCCAGGCACCGGGCCAATTTCTAAGAAACCATATAGGATGCCCGCAAAGGATTTGGAGGAGATAAAGAAACAGATTAAGGATTTACTGGATAAAGGATTCATACGCCCAAGTTCTTCGCCTTGGGGTTCGCCAGTACTTCTAGTGGAGAAGAAGGATGGATCATTAAGAATGGTTGTTGATTACCGTGGATTGAATGAAGTAACAATAAAGAATAAGTACCCATTACCAATGATCAATGATCTGTTCGATAGATTGCAAGGAGCTAAGATATTTTCCAAGATCGATCTGCGATCAGGGTACCATCAATTGAAGATCCGAGAGCAGGATAAACTAAGACGGCCTTTACCACTAGGTATGGGTTGTACGAGTATACCGTTATGTCGTTTGGTCTGACGAACGTACCGGCATACTTTATGAACCTGATGAACAAAGTGTTTATGGAGTATTTGGATAAGTTCGTCGTAGTGTTCATAGATGATATATTGATCTTCTCGAAGGATGAAGAGGAGCATGTAGAGCATTTGCGATTGGTGTTGGAGAAGCTTAGAGAACATCAGTTATATGCCAAGTTTAGCAAATGCGAGTTTTGGTTGAAGGAAGTCGGATTTCTCGGACACGTTAAATCTGGAGAAGGAATAGCAGTAGATCCCGCTAAGGTGGACACTGTGACCCATTGGGAAGCACCAACAACAGTTGGAGAGATTCGGAGTTTTCTTGGACTTGCAGGATACTACTGGAGATTCATCGAGAATTTCTCGAGGATTGCAAAGCCAATGACGGAGTTGTTAAAGAAGGACACCAAGTTCAGTTGGACAGAAGAATGTGAGGCCAGTTTCCAGGAATTAAAGAAAAGATTGGTCTCATCCCCTGTGTTGATTCTGCCAGATCAACATAAGGATTATGAGGTGTACTGCGACGCTTCACGTCGAGGACTTGGAGCAGTTCTTATGCAGGAAGGAAGAGTTGTTTCGTATGCTTCACGATGACTAAAACCTCATGAGCTGAACTATGCCACCCACGATTTGGAGTTAGCAGCCGTAGTGCATGCATTGAAGATGTGGAGATATTTTCTTATTGGGAACCATTGTGAAGTATACACGGATCACAAGAGTTTGAAGTATATATTCACTCAGAAGGAGCTGAATCTTAGGCAAAGGAGATGGCTGGAACTCATTAAGGATTATGACATGAGATTGCATTATCATCCCGGAAAGGCTAACGTAGTAGACGACGCGCTAAGCCGTAAGAGCCATGTCAATACCCTAATGATGGAGGAATTTCCAAAGGAGTTAGCCGAGGACCTACGAGAACTACGAATGGAGATAGTTCCGAGAGGCTATGTAGCAACACTAGAAATCCAGTCTACCCTGATGGATAAAATCAGAGAAGCTCAGAAAGCTGACAAGGAGGTTGTCGTATAAAGGAGAGGATGAGCGAAGGAAAAGTTAAAGGTTTTTATGAGGATGAACACGACACCCTATGGTTTGAGGATCGAATCTATGTGCCTAATGACCCGGAGATCAGGAAGTTGATTTTACAGGAGGCCCATGATTCACCATACTCGATTCACCCAGGAAATACTAAGATGTATTTGGATTTGAAGGATATTTTCTGGTGGACCGGTATGAGGAAGGATATTGCGGAGTATGTAGCAGTTTGTGATGTATGCCAGAGAGTGAAGGCAGAACACCAGAAGCCAGCAGGATTGTTACAACCTATGCCAATACCCGAATGGAAGTGGGGGAAGCTTGGCATGGATTTTATCACCGGATTGCCCAGGACCAAAGCAGGATATGATTCAATCTGGGTAGTAGTAGACCGATTGACGAAGGTAGCCCACTTTATCCCTGTGAAAACCACTTATACCAGTGCAAAGTTGGCTAAGATATACATGACCAGAATTGTATGTCTGCATGGAGTTCCGAGGAGCATCGTATCAGATAGAGGAACCCAGTTTACCTCAAAGTTCTGGAATTAGTTATATGAAACCTTGGGTACCAGACTAGAGTTTAGCACAACGTTTCACCCGCAGACAGATGGACAGACTGAAAGAGTCAATCAGACTTTGGAGGATATGCTGAGAGCCCGTGCATTAGATTATGGATCTAGTTGGGATGACAACTTGCCCTACGCGGAGTTTTCATACAACAACAGTTACCAAGCCAGTTTGAAGATGGCACCGTTCGAGGCATTGTATGGAAGGAGATGCCGAACACCGTTGTCGTGGGATGAAGTTGGAGATTGACAGTTGTTTGGATCGGACTTAATCAAAGAGTCCGAGGAGAAGGTGAAGTTGATTCGAGATAGACTGAAGGTAGCTCAGTCCAGGCAGAAGAGTTATGTAGACTCGAAGCGCAAGGAGATAGTCTATGAGATCGGAGACAGAGCGTACCTGAGAGTATCGCCTCTACGAGGAGTTAAACGTTTCGGAGTTAAAGGGAAGTTAGCCCCGAGATTTGTGGGACCTTACCGTGTTTTGGAACGCATGTGAGAGGTTGCCTACAAGTTGGAATTGCCCGAAGGATTTTCGGGAGTGCACGACGTGTTTCACGTTTCGCAGCTTAAGAAGTGTCACGCGGAGATGGCCGATATACCGCTTAGAGACACAGTACCCCTGGAAGCAATTCAGTTGGACAGTGATCTGACCTACGAGGAGAAGCCTGTTAAGATTCTCGAATTTTCGAGCAGAGTCACTCGCAGTAAGGTTATCAAGTTTTGCAAAGTTCAGTGGAGTCACCATACCAAGGAAGAAGCCACCTGGGAACGAGAAGATGATCTACGCAAGGACCACCCACACCTGTTCTCTAGCCAAGTCGAATCTCGAGGGCGAGATTCATTCTAAGGGGGGTAGGTTTGTAACATCCCAAATTTTCAATTTGGAATGTTATACATAGATCATATTGCATTTCATGCTTTTTGCATTTTTGTTTGTGGCGTTCCTTGAAAATTCTAAGCAACTCAAGGACCTACGGAGAGAGTTGGGAATTTTACCGCTTTCGTATTTGAGTTCGCTCAAATACCGATACGAAGACAGTGTGATTCTAATTATTTTTCTCTCCTAAAAATATTTTTAAATACAAAATATGAGCGGAGATAATATGAATTCTCCAAAATAACAGAAATATTGGAGGAAAAAAATATTAAAATCACTTTTGGTATTTTTCTGGATTTATTTGCATAGGAAAAATACGCGTTTTTCAAAATATCATTTAGGTCCGGGAAAAATGTTCACTTTGTCCTAAATATTATTAGAGGACGGTGAAAATTTATTTCGGGAATTTTAGAGTCCGTTTAGTATTTCTTTCGTTAGTTTTTCTGCGCCGGGACTATAAAAAAAAGAAGAAGAGGAAACCGACTTGGAGTCTTACTAGCCCAGGACTCTGGGCTTTATAAGTCGCCCGAGCCGACCCGTTTCGCCCCAAGCCGCCAGCCTCGCCCGCCCCTTGCCCTAGCCGTCGCCGCAGCCTTGCCGCGCCGCCGCCCGCCACCCCGCCGCCGCCCCGTCGCCTAGCGCCGCTGCCGCCGCCCCGCCGCCGCACGCCGCCGCCCTCGCCGCCGCCGCCTGCCGCCGCCGCCCCGTCGCCTAGCGCCGCTGCCGCCGCCCCGCCGCCGCACGACGCCGCCCTCGCCGCCGCCGCTAGCCGCCCCGCCGCCTCGCCCCGCCGGACCCGCCGCCCGCAGCCGCCGGACTTCGCCGGAGTTCGTCGTCGAGGTAGTTACGTTTTTTTAAAGAACCGTCCGGTTTTCTTTTAAGCCGTAGATCTGTTTTATTAGATTAGATCGGTTCGGTTTTTCCATCGGTTTAGTTATTTAGCGGACGTTCGTCCGTACGATCGTTTTAACGAACGGTTTTCGTTAGCTAGCCGCAGATAGCGAACGTTCGTTCGTTAGCCTGTTCGTCTGTTTTCTTTTTCGGGGTATTTATCCGCGATTATTCCGATCGTGATTTCTGCCCTGATCTTGTTTCGCGTTTTTCTTTTCGCTCAAGAGTCGGAATCAGGTGATTCAAAATCCCAGATCTTCGTCTCGATGCCCTCTTTACGTTTAATCAACTTGAACAAAGTTTTGGCTACTGTAAAATTTGACTTTAGGCCAACTAGTAAACCAGAGCTCATTTCTTTTGCAATTTGAGTTTCGTTGCTTCTTTCGAGTTGATTCTTTTTGCAAATCGGAGTTCTTAAGTTGAACTTTCTGGTTAGATCTCTTATTTGAGTTTTACCCGTGCATTAGTTAAGTACTTATTGAGTGCTTGTTTGATTGCGATAGAGTACCCGGAGTGCGCCGCTTGCAACTTTGAGTCTCTAGGTTTTGCGGATCATCAGCAAGGCAAGTAACAATTTGATCATACTTTCCAGTTACCCAGTTTTCATTGCATTAGTCAAACCCTCACACATTGCATGAGTAGGATTAATTAATTTGTGGGATTGGGAAGTAGTTTGAGGTAGTACCTATTACCTGCATTACATTCAAACCTTTGGGAGTTACTTCTACGTTTGCTGTTAGGACATGCTATGCTCGTAGACGTGGATTGGGTGAGTGAAATCCATGACAGATGTGAG
The DNA here is from genome assembly GCA_902687465.1 of Secale cereale. Classification (NCBI taxonomy): domain Eukaryota; kingdom Viridiplantae; phylum Streptophyta; class Magnoliopsida; order Poales; family Poaceae; genus Secale; species Secale cereale. Next base: position 388,194,885 of record LR738713.1, on the reverse strand, counting down.
TTTGTTAATTAATGGTCCAACTTAAGGTGGCAACTTTAACACACATCTAGGTGGATTGAGGCATCTGGGTATTCCAGTGATTGCCTGTTTTTCTTTTGGACCGCCACCCAGGCTCAAAGGGATCATGAGATTTTTCATACTAGAAACTTCTGTGTGCAGCCACATGCCAATATGGGCTCTGGCATAGTTGAGTAAGTTGTGGGAAACCTTTCCATGATGGGCTAGCAGATGTAGTGGGTTTTGTAGGTGTACCGGCCTATCTATCTGGTTAAGGGGACCTCTTCGGAAAGACGGTGTCTCGGTCATCCGTTTCTCAAACACCATGCAGTGCGAGAAACCAAACGGAGGCGATCGAGTCTTGTGGGGAAAAGTGCACAAACCTCTGCAGAGTGTACAAACTGATCATGATTAGCCGTGTCCCCGGTTATGGACTTCTTGAGTATCTAGTACTTGGATTATCCTGTGAATCTCATCATGTTACTTTAATTAATTTTGTTGGGTTTAATGATTATTTTAATTGGGGTTGAGAGGATGTCTATCTTCTCAACGATGTTTCAACTACCATGATAGTTAATTAAAATCTATTCCTTTGAAGTAGGGAAAAATTGGCTTTACGCAAAAACAGTAACCATAGAGCTTTCCACCAGCCATATTGCATATAGTATAGCTTTACTTTCATTGCTCTCTTGTGTTACCTTGCCAGCATATTCCATGTGCTGACCCGTTTTCGGGCTGCAACGTTTCATGTTGCAGACTTTTGAGACGACGAGTAAGATGCCTTTTAGGTCGTGGTTCTATACTCAGTGATGCCGCTGGAGTTGATGGACTCACTTATCTTCCAAGCCTTCCGCTGTTATCGTGTTAGATGGCCTTCAGCCATATTAATTGTAATAAATTTATCGTTGGACTATCGATGCAATAAGTGTGTGATTGCTACTCTGTTGTAAATCCTTCAAGTATTATGCGTGTCAGCATTACTGATCCAGGGATGACACTGATGCACAGAGATCAGACTATTTGAGGTCTGGTCGCTACAAAAAGGCGGTTCTACGCATTAAATTAAAATATAAATGGCATTATTATTTTTGGATGAGATCATGAATTTTGCAAATTGCGTATGGACGAAAATCGGTCTATCAGACACCCATACACTATTGAATTCTAGCATGTGCATGTGTTTATTTCATATTATCGATCAATAGAGCGAGTGCTGTTTGAAATACAGGCAATGGATGCTTTTGCAATTCATATATAAACATTAATTAGTGCACTCCATGTTGTTATTATGAAGCGCTTTATACATTTGTCACTTGCATGGATACATTCCAAATTGCTAGCTACGAAATAGAATACATGTCGAATTCAACATAAAGGAGGTTTCGAAGATTTGAATTCATAGGAAGTGCATTCATCTATTTGAACCCGAGATAATGGCATTTGTAAATCAGATGTAAAAGGGGGCATCAATCTTTGTTGTGTGTTTGAACATGCTATATATATTCATACACATGGCTAACTTTTTTTTGCAACCAAGGAGATTATATCTGGAACCATGCATGAACTGAGGTAAGTTGCATATTTTTTAATATATACTCGTGTACAACGTATATTCAAATGTAGCACCTCCATTCCAAAATAATCGTAGCTTTAGGACTTTCAAGAGTAAAGATTTGTGAAGTTTGACAAATCATGAATGTTCAATTCAAGAGAACCGAAAACGTTAATGCTTCTGCTCCCAAATATTGAACGAAGCGCCAAATAGGCCTCTGGTCACCCTAAACCGCACGAGACTAATGTTTGGTGGTAGGAAATTACTGTCCTGACTCTGGCCTGTGTAGCCTATCGGCCCGATGTCCAAAGGTCTAAATCGAGGTAGGTTTGTAAATTCACCAAGACGCCAGTCTCAACCGCCTCTGAGAAGCATTCATACGCCATGGGCGCCTAAACACCCATGCGCTCTGCCAAAATCTATCCCGCCCACTTTGGGACACCTGAGATTACTGTCCTACCCCCAACCCGCAATATGTCCGAAATTTTAGATGGGGGCAAAGTTTATAACTTTCCCCAAATTTCAAACAAGCGCGTCCCAAACCGAAACATTGTTCGCCCTCAGTTCCCCGCCTCCCTCTGTTTCCCCATTCATACTCCGTGGGCGCCAAAATGCCCTCTCCACCAGCCGCGAAACCCCAACCTCCTCTGTCCTCCACCCCATAGCGCCCAATCCACCGCCGCCCAACTCCATCACGCTGGAGTCAGTACCCCGACGTTGTCGTCCAACGCAACCGCAACCGCAACGCCCTCAAGGACTTAGCAGCTGAAGACGAGGTAGAGCTGCCTCCACGATGCCGACGCTAACGTGCGCCATACCAGAACCACTCCGACCACATCGTCCTGCACCTCACTGCTGCCGCTCCATCGTCGCAACCGTCCACCGCACTGGAGCTGTTCCCACTACGCCGTTGTTCGCCGCCTCGGATCTGCTTCCCCGCCACCGACAGACGGCCACTGCAGCACACTCAACAACTTGGCCATGGGTTCATCCAAGGCTGCATCGTCCTCCACAACTTCTCGTTTCCAGCGAACCACAAGAAGATCGTTGGACAAATAGAAGGACGACACAACATTGCCAGCAGAAAGAGGCACTCCTCTTCCCTTATTCGTGCAAACCTTACGTCTCTGCTCACACTATTCATCCCACGAAATAAACTAGTTGAGCGCTTCTTATTGCATCTTCTTCGTGATACTAAATGCACAAGGTTTCCTCCCTTTACTATTTCACCTTTGCTAGAGGTCAGTAGCCCGCCTGGATTTCAATTAAGGGTCAGTCGAACCGCAATTAAAAGAAGCAGCACCCGCTTAGGCGCGCAGAGCACCTAGTCTGCCTGTTCGCCGGGGAAGCGGCACATCGGTGTCTATCATAGGGGTGTGGGGCGCAGGAGCTGCTTGAATGGATTGCCGGGGGCGGTGCCAAGCACGGCGGTGCGGTGAGGTCGAGGGGAGGGCGCAGGCAGGGGACTGGGCCGATGGTCGCTGCCATTTCAAGGAAGATCGTGAACACTGACTGGCTGGAGGTAGATGAAGGTGATCTGCCCGTTCTTTGTACATCGGACGGTGCAGAAAAAATGGACTGACCTATTTGTTTTCAGTCGAATGTTATTTCCATAGAATCATGTAGTAATTTAGTGTTCCATGCATGTTGTAGAGCTATCATATGTCTCCCGTCATTTATTTCTCACCGACCTGCTATCTACTACCTTTACACTATACTAATTGTGCACACACTTCACCCATACTCACACTATTGTTTTTTTATGCATGGGTATTTCAGACTCTGACGCAGTGTTGATGAATGCTGAAAAGAAAAGACAGAAGTCGCTCCAGTGTAATTCAAAGATAAGCACTAAGCGTTTCAGCGCTCTAAATGATGCAGTATCAGCAGTTGGAGACAGTAAACGTAGCTCTGCAGTTGATGATCTCAATTGCCACACACAACCATCCCAGGTGCTTGCTTTAACTTCACGCTGTCAAATGTGGTTGCATGTTCCATATGGTGTCTAGCTTGTATTGCTTCCAATTTGGTTAAATTGCATCTGCTTACTTTACACATTATACCTTTGATAATGACATGCCTTCCTGTTTTTGATACATACTACATATGTCTATTAACCATGTTCGTACATCAAACTAATGCTCTTTTGTATCCCTCGTCATTCACTTATGATGAGACAGTCACCCGGGTGGGTTATTGTGAGACACCATACTCGTTTAAAGAGTGCAGTGTCATCCTCCCCAGATGATTCTCAAGAAATAGCAAGGCTAAATGAAGATAGTCAATGTAGCTCTCTAGTTGATGACCGCAATTACCCCACACCACCATCACAGGTGCTTGCTCTAACTTCGCAGTGTGATATGTGGTTGCATGTTGCATACGGTGTCTAGCTTGTAACGCTTCTAATTAGGGTAAATTGCATCTGCTTAGTTTACACATTATACCTGTGAATATGACATGCCTCCCTATTTTTGGTACACACTACATCTATGTGTTAACCTTATTCTTACATGAAACTACCTGTCTTCTGTATCCTGCATCAGTCACTTAAGACGAGTCACCTTTATTCATTGCATATTGCATTTCTAGCCTGCTGCCATGTATTGCTTATAATTTGGTAAAATACATTTGTTAGGGCACCCTTTTAATTTGGCAGAGTGATGTTGGTTTCATCTTTCATATGGTTTCTAGCTTGCATTGATTCTAATAAGTTCATGCACCTTGTGCTTAGTTTACACTTTATACATCATACATGTCAATATGTCACGCCGTCCTGTTTTTCATACATATTCCATGCTCCTATCATGCGGCTGCTTACATGAAAGTAGTGTTCATCAGTATCATGCATCAATGAGTTCTGAAGAGCAAATTTTATTCCTTTTTCTTGTGGATTTGACTTGACAAGGCAAAATCATGAAAGAGGAAGGAAAAGAGTAAGGAAGGTGATGATGGTGGTCCTCTGCAGAAACGTAAATGGAGCATCTGTACCTATTCTCCTTGTACCGATAGTGCATTACAAGGTCCAAGTCTCCGCTCCCCTACTCCACCATCCAAGGTGCTTGCTCTAACTTGGCAGTGTGATATCTGGTTGCATGTTGCGTATGGTGTCTAGCTTGTATTGCTCCTAATTAGTGTAAACTGCATCTGCTTAGCTTACACATGATACGTGTGAATATGACACGCTTTCTTGTTTTTGGTACATACTATATGTGTCTATCACACCATGTTCTTACATGAAACTACTCTTCTTGTGTATCCTGCATCAGTCACTTATGATGGAACACCTTTAAGTTGGCAGTGTGATATTGGTTTGCGTCTTGAATATGATTTCTAGCATGTATTGCTTCTAGTTTGATGAACGCCACCTATGACGAGACAGTTTTAACTTGGCAGAGTGATATTGATTGGACCTTTCATATGGTGTCTAGTTTGCAGTGCTTCTAATTTGTTGAAGTGCCTTCTGCTTAGTTACCACATCATAGGTGTGAATATGTCAAGCCGTCCATTTTTTCGTACATATTCCATCCTCATATCATGACTTTGACTTTCATCAGAGTAGTGTTCGTTAGTATCATGCATGAATGAGTTCTGAAGAGCGAATTATATTCCGTTTTCTTGTCGGTTTGACCTCACAATGCAAAATCAATAAAGATGAAGGAAATTGGCAAGGCATTGGATGATGGTGGTGTGATGGCCTGGCTTATTAGGGATGATAGACTACTCATATCAATAAGGAATTCCTTCTTTTTCGGGAGCCCATTCGGATAGAACTCCAAAGTTAAGCGTGCTCAGCTTGGAGTAGTTTCAGGATGGGTGACCGACCGGGAAGTTGCTCCCGGGTGGGCACGAGTGAGGACAAAGTGCGCAGAAAAGACTAGTATTGATATGTGAGGCCAGTCTAGATCCCGCCAGGAGTAACGACCACTGGTGGGTGTGTCCGGAGCGTTACAAGTTGGTATCAGTGCCGACCCTCATGGTTACACGGATGTTTGCGGACAGTTTGCAGTCATGTTGTGCATGACGTTTGTGACCCGTCGTGGCACACGGCATGGCACATGTGCTGTCCTGGAAGCACAGACGTTTGCGCCAAGAGGGAACGTTCCTGTGGCCCGACGAGGACGTCGGTTCCTCTGAGTGGGGGTGTATGTGATGGCCTGGTTTATTAGGGATGATAGACTACTCATATCAATAAGGAATTCCTTCTTTTCCGGGAGCCCATTTGGATAGAACTCCAAAGTTAAGCGTGCTTAGCTTGGAGTAGTTTCAGGATGGGTGACCGACCGGGAAGTTGCTCCCGGGTGCGCACGAGTGAGGACAAAGTGCGCAGAAAAGACTAGTATTGATATGTGAGGCCAGTCTAGATCCCGCCAGGAGTAACGACCACCGGTGGGTGTGTCCGGGGCGTTACAGGTGGTCCTTTTGAGCAACTGAAACGGAGGTTCTCTATACATTCTACTTTGCCATCCTCCCAACAAGATTCGCAAGACAACGCAAGGCTGGACAGCCAACGTAGCTGTGTAGATGATGAGAACATCTCCCCTACTCCACCATCACAGGTGCTTGCTCTAACTTGGCACTATTATATGTGGTTGCATGTTGCGTATGATGTCTAGCTTGTATTGCTTCTAACTTTGTTGAATTGCATCTGCTTACTTTACACATAATGCCTGTGAATATGACATGTGTTCCTGTTTATAGAACATACGTGTACATGATGAGCACATCTCCCCTACTCCACCATCACAGGTGCTTGCTCTAACTTGGAACTGTTATATGTGGTTGCGTTTTCCGTATGATGTCTAGTTTGTATTGCTTCTGATTATGTTGAATTGCATCTGTGTAGCTTACAACTTATACCTGCAATGATCACTTACCCATAAGACACATTTAACTAGGGACTGTGATGTAGGTTGCATCTTGCATTGTCTTCTAGCTTGTACTGCTTCTAATTTCTTGAAATGGCACTTACGACCAGACAGTTTTTACCTGATAGAGTGATATTGGTTGCATGTTCATATGGTGCCTAGCTATCATTTCTTCTAATTTTGTTGAAATGCCTTCCACTTACTGTTTTTTCATACATATTCTATCCTCCTATCATACGTGTGAATATGAAACACTGTCTTTTTTTGTATATATTCCATCCTCCTATCGTACGTGTGAATATGAAACATTGTCTTTTTTGTATATATTCCATCCTCCTATCCTGCGCTTGTCTTACATCAAAGTAGTGTTCATATGTATCATGCATTAACCAGTTATGCAGAGCTAATTTTATTCATCTTCTTGTGGTTTTGACTTCATAAGGCAATATCAAAAATAGGAAGGAAAAGATTAAGTTAGGGGATGTTGGTGGTCCTTCGCACCGACGCAAACGGATACTCTCTAGATTTGACACTACTACTGCTAATGAAGTTGAAGTCCCAAGTCTACATGATGACTTCATCTCCCGTACTCCACCATCGCAGGTGCTTGCTCTCAGTTGATAGTGTGATAATTGGTTTCATGTTGCATATGTTGTCTAGCCTGTATTTCTTCTATTTTTATCAAATTGCACCTGCTGAGTTCATATGTTATACATGTGCATATGACATGGCGTTCTGTGTCTAGAATACACTACATCTATCTATCATACCATGTTCTTACATCAAAGTACTGCTATTGTGTATCCCGCATCAGTCACTCATGATTGGACACTTTTAACATGGCAGTTTGATAGTGGTTGCATCTTGCATTGATTTCTACGTTGTACTGCTTCTAATTTTTCGAATTGCCACTTATGACAAGACACTTTTAACTTGGCAGAGTAATATTGGTTGCATCTTTCATATGGTGTCTCGCTTGCATTACTTCTATTTTCTTGAAAATCCTTCTGCTTAGTTTACACATCGTAGCTGTGAATATGTCATGTCGTCCTGTTTTTCTTACATCATACGGTTGTCTTACATCAAAGTATTGCTTGTCTGTATCATGCATCAATGAGTGCTGAAGAGCAATTTTATTCTTTTGTGTTGTGGGTACGGTTTGACATGGCAAAGTCAAAAAAGAGCAAGTAAAATAATATAGTAGGGAGTGGTGTTACTCGTCAGGTGAAACGGAAAAGGATCTACCATCCAGATTTTGCTGGTACTTATAGTGCAGTTGAAGGTCCAAGTCCACCGGCTAAATCTACAAACACAGTATCACCTGCTCCACCAGCTGCAGCATTCGCTTCAACTGTACTAGCATCTCAACGAGTTACTCGTTCATTTGCTTCGGAACCGGCCAATTCCCAAGCTGCCTTCACACCTAACACTACTTTCGAAGCACTGCTGACACAACATGACTTGGCAAGATCAGATGAACCTCATGAGCATCACCACCAAGATGGTACCTGACCGAGTCAAGTTGCAGTTGCATGCTCCTTTATATGTACTCTCACAATTTGATGTACACTAACACTTTCCATATTCGTTGTTGAACTAGCACCACGACACAAGCGGAAACAGACATCAGGGATAATGCTTGACAGATTAACAAAATCTAAAGGAGGAAGAATGGAGATCCATTTTGAGGCAGGTTTAAAAAGGCCACGTGATGCTACAGAGTCAACCAAGTTAGTATCAGAGGCAACCGTTGCCGTTAGGTGTCATGCACGTATCCTCCCAACGTGGATCCAGTACATGAATGAGAAAGACAATACCCAGTTTAACACCTTCCTTGACCATTTATCCATAAGTAATGTTATTTATCGCAATTAGTAATATTGTCTTGCTCTGTCCCTTACTTTCTAGCTTCCTCCTAATAAGACTCACATTCTTTTTTCAACACATGAGGTTCAAGTTGGATCCGAAAGATGATGCAACTAAACAAGCATGCACTCATGTTTTTCAGTCCACTCTACGACAGTATCGGCACCACCTTAGAAAATCTCACTTTGAAGGCAAGGCTAACAATGAAATCGCCCAAACATCTCCAGTGGAATATATTATAGATGAAGACTGGACAACCCTCGTTAAACACTGGTCTGATCCAAAGTATCAGGTAGGCTATATGTATTTGATCAGACCACATATTGAACTTGTATTTATGTATGTGCCTTACAAGTGTATCTTCTTCTAGGCTAACTGTTGGAAGAACAAGAACAACCATTCTAAAGTGAAATTCCAACAGACAACAGGATCTTGTAGCTATATTGCACACTGCGAGGCTCTTGTAAATAGCTGCTACTTCCTTCTTTTTTCTGTTCCATATTATCGTATCTATATTGACTTATTCCAAATACAAAGGAAAGCCTGTGCGGACCAAAAAAGAACCTGAACCAAATGCAGTGCAAATCTTCAAGGATTGCCACACAGCAAGATGAAGGGCATGAGCACACCAGTTCAAGCCGATGTTATAAGTCCTTAATTCTCCTGCCTTTGAACTGATTGGTACTGTGATGTGTTCATTTAACTACTTGGTTTGCAGCCAATGTCAGTTACTCTGTTCACTTTTATACATAGTTGTCTTAACGTATCATTTCACCTTAAATGGTTTAAAAGAGATGAAGGTTATTCTTTTGGTCTTGATCTTTATTCTAGTTGTTATGTTCACGTGCGCACACAATGATAAAATAGCCTGTTTGTTTTATATATGTTTGCCCATGATATGAATGATGTCATACTATGTTCATCCTACTTTAAACCATGTCTCTTTATCCTTAGATGTCAACGAATGTGAGGAAATAGACAATACAGTAGGCATGCTACATGGACATATGTTTCGAAAGTGATTTTATTATGTAGTTGGCACTACAATACATGATAATGTACTACAGTAGTTCACCAAAATAAGTTATGTATAAACATGTAACCTACTTTGTTTGTTTTTATCTCATTAGTAACTTATCTGGTACACAAATCTACAAGTTCAAACTTTCAGGAAGCTATGAAAGAATGATTGAACAGCCACAACCACCTGAAGGTGACGAGGCTACCACATGCACAATGTCACCTCTTGCTGCAGTGCGTCAGTTACTCTCCAGTAACAGTGCAAAAAGCACCTTCCTACGTAATTCTGGGTTGGTTGTCAAGGTAACCTCGTCCAAATCACCTACTGAACAAAATCTTCCTGCTAGACAGAGTGATATATCTGTGCTCCAGACAAAAGTCCAATCCCTAATGGACGTTGTTTTGAAAACAAGAGTAGAGGTTGACAAATGTCGTCAAGATATGAATGGTTTTGAAACCAGACTATCAGACATTTGCTTCGTTGTCCAAGGGCAATGGCGGAAAAAGGTGAAGATCGTGCTGCTCCATCAGATTCTACAGCCTCAAACATTAGCACTCAGGTCAAATGATCTGTGCTTCTATACATCGGATGGTGCTTTTATCTGCAAGGACTGTAAACTTTATGCCAACAGGCCTTTTGTTGTGATACAACATTTATGATGTTGCCAAAGGCTGCAATAATTACGACGCTATTTTTGTATAGTGTAGGTTTATCTTAGTAATGTATTCGGCCGAAAGCTTCGTAGGAGCCCAACATGACAACATTCGTCGGGCCCATTTCAATTGGGCTAAAAGTGATCATGGGCCGAAATTTGCATGTAGCCCACTAAAAATATCTGGGCCTAAATCAGCATAAGATTTCATATTTTTCTGGTATGCCTGTGCCCATAGTGGGCCTTTAACACGCCTAAACATAATTTGGGCCCTCAGTAACAATAGGCAGTTTACAGGTGTAAATATCTCGAGCCCATAAAAACATGGGCCTTTAAAAGACCGAAAGTGATATTGGGCCCATTTACGATGTAGATCTTTCACAGGATGAAATTCGGATGGGCCGTAAATGCGCTGACCTAATACACGGGCCTTTAACAGGCTGGAAGTTCGGTCGGGCTAGATTATCATCATTTTTATATGGGCCGTTAATGGGCCCGATGTGACGTTGGGCCACATATGGCCCATGGATTTCGTCCGACGTTAACAGGCCGAAAATCACAACAGGCCGAAAGTGGCCCAAATCTATAGTGGGCCTCTAACAGGCCGAATGTTAGATATGGCCGAATATGACCCAAATCCTTCACAGTCGTTTATGGGCCGAAAGTTCCAATGGCCTGTAAATGGGCCCAAATGAAGCAGGACCTTGAACAGGCCAGAAATACATCGGGCCGTAATTTGGCCCATATACTTAGCGGACTGTTAACGGGCCAGAAGTGACCATGGGCCGTGATGATGACAAGTTTAGGACATGCCGTTTACGGGCCGATTTGACACTAGCCGTACGGGCCTTAACTGAGAATGTTGGGCCTTTAGCTGGGCCAGCCCATTATGGTCCGCAAAATCTCGCGGGCCTTTAGCTGGGTCGGCTCATTATGGCCCGCAAATCGCGTGGGCCTTTAGCTGGGCCGGCCCATTATGATACGTAAAATCTCGTGGGCCTTTTGCTGGGCCGGCCCATTATGGACCGCAAAATCTCGTGGGCCTTTTGCTGGGCTGGCCCATTATGGACCGCAAAATCTTGTGGGCCTTTAGTTGGGCCGGCCCATTTGAACTTTATGGGCCACTTTTGGGCCGGTCCAGGTGTCAACATATCATAGGCGCATCTCTCCCATTGGATGAGTGACACCTGTGCTAACGCGGAGCTAGGGATGGCAATGGGGACAATCCCCTATGGGGATACCTACAACATCCCCATCCCCATCTATTCCCTATCATCCCATCCCCATCCCCGTTTACATGAATGGGGATGAAATTTCCCCATACCCATGGCCCACTAGGGAACGGGGCCCCATTAGGGTCCCCATCCCCATAAACAAATGCTCATATACATAATAGGACACCCTATAATCAACATACATAAATGGTGTTGTCCTTGTCCTGCTAATGCATATCTAGGTCGTACTAACTTCTTGGTCATGGTGGCAGCTGAGATGAGGACGTGAGATAGGTTTAAGGTTATTTTCCCGAGTTTTTTGTTTGTTTTTGCAAGTTTGTTTGTGAATATTTTAAGGTTGACCGCAGTGTCACAGTTACTAACCGGGTCCCCGATGGGTATTGTGTCTGGGGAATAGGATATCGTCCCCATCCTCATTGTACCCTATGGGGAATAAATTAGTTTGGTAAATATCCCCATGGGGACGTTTTTAGCCCATCCCCACCCCCTAATATATGAAATCCCCATGGGTTTGGTGGGTATGGGGCCCCATTGCCATCCCTACGCGGAGCTGACACGTGTTTCCGTCAGCCAATCAGAATTTTACACGTGGAAAATCCCCATTGGTCCAGGTTGTTAACGGGTTATCGGATCCAAAACCAGACCCGATAGCTTAACGGTGTTCCGTTACAGTGGATGCCACGTGTCGGTCACCCTTATGAAAGCACTTCTGTGACACGCGATTTATCATCATGGAAGTGGACACTTCCGTGATGATAATTTTAGTAATGTCATGGAACACTTCTACGACAACACAGGTATGACTATCTTGATTCTGTCATTAATTTGTCATGGATGTACATGCATGACAGAAAACGTGACCTATTGTGACAAACACGTATCATCACAGAAGTGTATTTTTTTTGTAGTGCATGATCTACCTTCGAGCTTGTGTTAGATACTCCTGAAGTTCGTGGTATTTGTTCCTAAGATGCCCTGAAGGGTTGAACCAATGCCTTCCCCAATCTGTGTGAACTCATCTGGTATCTCACAAGGAAAACTTTAAACACTAATGCCATTCTCGAAACGAGAAGTGAATGTGTAGTTGTGCTTTGGAGAAATGGGACTCGACCTTGAACTTTGTGTTCATGCCCATGGACACAATGCAGATCTTATCATGAAAAATTCTCATAGAAATAATTATCCCCTTGATATAAGTTCATCTTATATCTGGGATCTGAACTTTTGCAATCGTGGTTCCGACCATGCTCTCCTTTAATACCATCTCCCGTACAAGTTTAAGCACTTGTGTTCTGCAGAGCAATACCCCTGTCCAACCTCTACTTTGATCTACCGTCGAGAATTACCCCCTGGCTCGAGGGTATTAGAGAACTGCATTACTCTTTATGAGTTGTTCATCAAGTAATACTTCTCACCAATTTCAGTTGTTCCCCGGGTTTGAGTTGCTCGTCATTCGAGAACTCCGACAAGTGACTCGAGTCCATTTTATGGCTCACTACTCGTGGTAATTGTTGCTGGGAAATTTAAACTCGATCATGTCATTCCTGGCCCTGTTGTCTACATCATTATCATCCTAAATTTTTAACTGTGCTACCTGGTCCTTCTTTCTGGAGCACAATTTTCGATGATGAGCTAAGCTTATGTTGAGCTTCTTCGTCATACCGTTTCACCTTGAAACACTAGATAGATCCTGACCCTGCATCTTAATTGTTGTTCCAATAACCTTTTGCTTCACCGTCCTTTTAATTGATGTCGTCGATGATCGATTACATCGCCATGAAACATCTCGACAAATCTGTCAAGATCATCATCAACATTCCGAGCTCTCCTAGCATATCAATCGAACTCATGATGAGAAATACCGTCCTCGCCCCTCGATTATTGGTGTTATCATCCACAACATTCTTGCCTTCCCCCCAACATAAACTTGTTCATACAACTTTGGAATACATCCTTTTTGACATATCGATGGATTGCTGCTGAACCCATCGGCCACATCCTCATCTTTTTACTCATAAAACTGCATGAGATGTTCTAGAAATTCCCGATTGATCCTTTGTGTTCCCAAGGTCCGACCTTTACCTGATGACCATGTCGATGCTATCTTGAAGCATGAAGGTGGTACTCAGACATGAACCAGAACATTGAAAGCCCAATGCTAAATGTTTCTTGATCAGTTATCCAAACATCGTGTATGGGTACATATCATGATTCTTATTAACCCTTTTATCCAAATGGTCATGTCTTTGATCTCCTGTCATGTATATCATGCTCTGATTATCGTTGGGGAGGATATACTCCCATTACCTGTGTTTAAACACATTTTCCTTTCCGTTGGTTTGTTTAACCTTTCTTGTGATCTATAAATAATCTAAGCAGTAATAAATTTTTGCTTATGTAAACACCTCGGTGTACAACTCTGTTAGTAAAACCCTGTTACTATTGTTGATACCATTCCGGTAACCACCGATGGACGAGAACTTTCCCTACAGGTCCGCCTCGTTTCAACGAGCAAGAAAATGGTTCTCTTCGTCCCTCGCCCTTGGAACCGATGTTGTTGCAGACATAACTAACATGCTATCCTGTGACATGCCTTGCTTACATGGTCGTGCAAGATGTCACCGCCATTCCTACTTTTAACTAACATGGTGGGCCCATAACCCAGAGTTCCATAGGATCGAAACCTGATTCTCCTGTACACCCCTGTTACCAATTCTATTCCTCGTACTTGAATTTGTATGCAATTCACGGGCCATCGACCTCATGATCTATTCTGGTATCAGACGATATACTTAATCTCGTTGCTTTGAACCCCTTTCACGGGTTGTTTCAGACATTGAACGATTGCCTGCCCATCCGAAACTTCTCATGGCACCTTCTGACTTTGCTCTTGATATCTTCCCGAGTTTCAATTCGAGAGTTACTTTCCACCACCTTCCCCGATGTTATCTACCAGATAGTCAACCTTGAAGAGGTCCATTCTCCCAGAATACCACCCCCTTATCCTTTCGTAAGTACGATGGGGTTCCCAAAGAAAGGATGACGACTTCATCATGATGGCCTGAAGCAGAGAAATGAAGACATCGACACAACGGATCGACCTCTTTGAGAAGAACAACCAAGACCGAGAAGATTCGTTAGAATTTCGTAACCAGATTTCCCCCCTTACTCCACCTCTTAAAATCTCGGGACGAGATTTCTTGTAGTCGAGGAGAATTGTGACGTCTGGATAATTAAGCTACAGTGAACCTCTAATGATGATACCACGTCACCTCGGTTACTTTTGTTAACCTCACTTTGATCCAGACCCGATTCAAATTCAAATTTAACTTAAAGTCAAATAATTAAAGTTTTCAAATGGCTAAATAAAAATGTGGGTTGGGTTGCAAATATTCACTAACAAATTGTGATGAAAGAATCAACATTTTTTAGAATGATCAAATGCCCCCCAGCTATTTGTAACTGACCCATAAAGCTTTTAATTGGACCGTCTCAATTTAAATAAATATGTAAACTATTCAAAAATATTTGAACTTGTTGGACTAGACCATGGTGTTGCCTAGAATTTATGTGATACTTTGCACTTTTAGCTAAAATCATTTAGTACCTAAAACTAAATACAAAATAGTGAAAGAAAAACATTAAACACACACACACACACACACACACACACACACACACACATGCGTCCTGTTCACAGGAGGGCGTGGAGGCCATCCATGGTTCCCTGGCCACAGGGCGGCCATCCCCGCCTCCCCGATGCTTACATGGCACCCCAGACGCCCCTCGTTCCCTTGATAAAACTTAGGCGCCCCCTCACTCCCCCTCTTTCCTAGAGCCGCTCTCCCTCGTCACCTCCGCTCACACCCGATCCGCCGTCGCCAAGGACGTCACCGTTCCTGTGCTCTCCGTTGTTCTGCGCCGCTAGCTGATGTCCGGGATAGATCGCCGTCTTCCTCTATGTCGGATACCCCTACTGGATAGGATCGGGGCTCTGCATCGACAGCTCTAGCATCTATCCCCTCCACCTGCCATCGCCTCTGCTCGTCGCTGATTCGCACCCCTTCGACCTCCTCAGGCTCCTCCAACCCCGCATCGAGCTCCTTGGTGAGCTCCTCCTTCGTCCCCCGCTCGATTTCCCCTTCCTCTTTCATTCTCCGTCACTGTAGTCCGCCGCACACCACGCTGAGAGCTCGCGCTCGCTACAAGCCCAACCTCGCCTCCGGCCGCGGCCACCACGCCGTGCCCGCCGACGCCTCACCACTACTGTGCCCGTCGGTGCTTCCCGCGCTCGCCGCCCGCCTCCGGCCTCCTCCCCCACGCCGCCCATTTGCCGCTGCTACTAGTTGCTCGAGCCACCTCGCCCAGCTCCAGCTCCGCCTGGCGGCTCACCGCTCGCCTCGCTCGCTCGCCGCCGAGCCAGCCCCGCCGGAACCCGCCGTTGTGCCCCCTTCTGTCACTGCGGCCCGCCGTGCCACAACTGCCCCGCCGTTGGCATCCGGCCGCCGCGCATCTGCTGCTTGCCGGCCGCACTGCGACCCGCAACCGTCGGCGCCAGGCACGCCCGCCCTCTCGTGGCCGCCGGCGCGCGCCCTCCTGGGTGCCCGGCCACACGGGCACCGCACCCTCGCGCCCAACCCGCCCCACTTTGGCCCTATGGGCCACTGACCGTGGGGCCCATCCCCTTTAAAAAAGGTTTAAAAAATAATAATTAATAAAAATAATTATAGAATAATTAGTTAAAAAGTTAATTAACTTAATTAATCTGTAATTAGTTCGGTGAGTCCATGACAGGGGGCCCTACCCCTTATTGACCAATCAACGTTGACTGGTGGACTGGGACCCCCCCTGGACCCACTGTCATCCTATGGTGCACTTCACCGGGTGCACCTAGAGATTTCTGTTTATTTTTGAATTAATAATAATTTCAGAATATTGTTAAATCTTTGAAAATTCATAGAAAATAATTTGTAACTCAGATGAAAAAGTTTTATATATGAAAGTTGCTCAGAACGATGAGACAAATCCAGATGCACGGCCCGTTCGTTCTCCACACTTCCCTACCATAGTGAACATGCAACATTTCCCCTCCGGTTCACGTGTTCGAAAATGCCTAACTCGGGGAAAACATTCCAGGATGTTATCCCCCTTCCCCGGTATCGTGTAGCACCGCGTTAGAGCATCCTAGCACTGCCTGTTGACATGTCGTGCTTCTTTATTGCATCTTTGTGATTTGTATTTACTGTTTCTTCCCCCTCTTCTCTCTAGTAGGCCCCAGGACGGATGATGCCCCCGTGATTGACTACGTCACCGACGACCGTTCCTTTGTAGCAGAGCTTCCAGGAAAGCCAACCCCCTTTGATCATTCTGATATCGCCCATTCCCTTCTCTCTTATGCTTGCATTAGAACTGCTATTGTTTTGTATGATCCTATTCTAATGCATAGCCTGTTGTTGTTACCTGCTTTCATACCCTACATGTTTATCCTAAACTGCTTAGTATAGGTTGGTTGTTGACCCACCAGTGACCCTCACCTTGTCCCTGTTGCCCCCGCTGGATTATCAGAAGACCCAATCAACGGGATCGAAGACCAGGCCCCGGCATCACACAAACCTGTCCCCTTAGTTGCTCGACACTACTGGGTTACTATCGAGTGCCGAGGGTGACACCTCATCAGCACTTCTGATGTTAACCTTGTAGGTTAGTTCATCGACTGTTGTCATCGAGGGTGATTCCTCCTTCACCACTCCTGTT
Source organism: Secale cereale (assembly GCA_902687465.1). Classification (NCBI taxonomy): domain Eukaryota; kingdom Viridiplantae; phylum Streptophyta; class Magnoliopsida; order Poales; family Poaceae; genus Secale; species Secale cereale. The sequence continues at coordinate 388,177,943 of LR738713.1, read as the reverse complement.
AACGACGCTGTCGTGCAACTCCTCAAGAGTGGACCCCAAGGGTGATTCCTTATTAGTTCACCTTGACGATAACATCAGGTGGAATTCCATCGAGGGTGATTCCTCGGGGTTCCTCCTTGGTGTTAGACACACGGTTACTTGTGAGTGTTGTGGAGTCGGGTTGACCTGGAAGGTGCCCGCGAGATAATTACGAGGCATGGCCGGGCATTCTTAACCCTTGCCGCAAGTCCTCGAGACGGGGCGATGGGGTCACATGATCGTGAGTATCTGCTCGTTATCGTGCGTTCCCAAGACACTAAACGGTTTGGATATTTGATTCAAGGGGCTCTGGCCAGATAACACTAACCATCACGTGGGAATAGTATGGGCTTTCTGCGTCGTATGCATCAGCCGAATCTTATTAGATGTCATACGACTGAGCGGGTGATATGTCTCCAACGTATCTATAATTTTTTATTGTTCCATTCTATTATATTATCCATCTTGGATGTTTCATATGCATTTATATGCTATTTTATATGATTTGTGGGACTAACCTATTAACCTAGAGCCTAATGCCAGTTTTTGTTTTTTCCTTACTTTTGAGTTTTGCAGAAAAGGGATACCAAACAGAGTACAATTGACATGCCAATTTTTCATGATTTTTTATGGACCAAAAGAAGCCCCTGGAGTAAAAGAGTTGGGCCAGAAGAGTCCCGAGCCGTCCACGAGGGTGGAGGGTGCGCCCTACCCCCTAAGCGCGGCCCCCTATCTCGTGGATAACTCGGAGACCCCCCTGACTTGTTCCCGAAGCAAAAATTCCTATAAATACAGAAACCCCCGAAAAGAAACCTAGTTGGGGAGTTCCGCCGCCGCAAGCCTTCAGTAGCCACCAAAAACCAACCGGGACCCTGTTTTGACACCCTACCGAAGGGGGGATCCATCACCGGTGGCCATCTTCATCATCCCGACGCTCTCCATGACGAGGAGGGAGTAGTTCACACTCGGGGCTGCGGGTATGTACCAGTAGCTATGTGTTTGATCTCTCTCTCTCTCTCTCTCTCTCTCTCTCTCTCGTGTTCTTGATATGGAAAGATCTTGATGTACCGCGAGCTTTGCTATTATAGGTGAATCATATGATGTTTCTCCCTCTCTACCTTGTGATGGATTGAGTTTTCCCTTTGAAGTTATCTTATCCGATTGAGTCTTTAAGGATTTGAGAACACTTGATGTATGTCTTGCATGTGCTTATCTATGGTGACAATGGGATATTCACGCGATCTACTTGATGTATGTTTTGGTGATCAACTTGCGGGTTCAGTGACCTTGTGAACTTATGCATAGGGGTTGGCACACGTTTTTGTCTTGACTATCCGGTAGAAACTATGGGGCACTCTTTGGTGTTCTTTGTGTTGGTTGAATAGATGAATCTGAGATTGTGTGATGCATATCGTATAATCATGCCCACGGATACATGAGGTGACAATGGAGTATCTAGGTGACATTAGGGTTTTGGTTGATGTGTGTCTTAAGGTGTTATTCTAGTATGAACTCTAGGGTAGGTCGAACGGAAAGAATAACTTCATGTTATTTTACTATAGACTCTTGAATAGATCGACTAGAAAGAATAACTTTGAGGTGGTTTCGTACCCTACAATAATCTCTTCATTTGTTCTCCGCTATTAGTGACTTTGGAGTGACTCTTTGTTACACATTGAGGGATTGTTATATGATCTAATTATATTATCATTATTGAGAGAACTTGCACTAGTGAAAGTATGAACCCTAGGCCTTGTTTCGAAGCATTGCAATACCGTTTGTGCTCACTTTTGTCATTAGTTACCCTGTTGTTTTTATATTTTCAGATTACAAAACCTATATCTACCATCCATATTGCACTTCTATCACCATCTCTTCGCCGAACTAGTGCACCTATACAATTTGCCATTGTATTGGGTGTGTTGGGGACACAAGAGACTCTTTGTTATTTGGTTGCAAGGTTGTTTGAGAGAGACCATCTTCATCCTACGCCTCCCACGGATTTATAAACCTTAGGTCATCCACTTGAGGGAAATTTGCTACTGTCCTACAAACCTCTACACTTGGAGGCCCAACAACATCTACAAGAAGAAGGTTGCGTAGTAGATATCAAGCTCTTTTCTGGCGCCATTGTTGGGGAGGTGAGTGCTTGAAGGTATATCTTTAGATATTGCAATTGAATATTTTAGTTTCTTGTTTTATCACTAGTTTAATTTATAAAAGAGAACTAAAAAATGGAATAGAGGTTGCCTCATATGCTTCATCTTTCTGATGTCTTTTGTGAAAATAAGGATTCCGATAATTGTGCCAAAGTGTTAGAAGAAGAATGCAATAAAATGTTTGGCACTAAATACTTGAATGATGAGCATGCTTGAAATGTTGTTAGTATGAATTCTTTGAGTACCCATGATGCTAATGATATGCAAAGCCACAAGCTTGGGGATGTTATGTTTGATGAAGATGATATTTTTAGTCCCCCAAGTTTTGATGAGAAAATTTATTATGATAAAAGCATGCCTCCTATTTATGGTGATTATATTCATGAAAGTGGATTTGGAGAGGTCATGACTTTATTTAGTGATGAACCCACTATTTCGGAAGAGGTTCAAATTGATGGTGAGAACAAAGTTGCTATATATGATGATTATTGTGATGACTTGTATGCTATTAAGAATAATGATAAACATGAAACTTGTCATCATGATTTTAGTTTTCAATTGGATTATGCCTCACATGATAATTATTTTGTTGAGTTTGCTCCCACTATCATTCATGAGAAGAAATTCGCTTATGTGGAGAGTAATAAAATTTATATGCTTGGGGATCATGAAAAGAATGCTTTATGTGATGGTTATATTGTTGAATTCATTCATGATGCTACTAAAAATTATTATGATGGAGGAATATATGCTTGTAGGAGTTGCAATAATATCAAGTTTCCTCTCTATGTGCTTAAAATCTTGAGGTTATTCTTGCTTTGCCTTCCTATGCTAGTTAATTATCGTTCCCATAAGTGGTTTGCTCACAAAATCCCTATGCATAGGAAGTGGATTAGACTTAAATGTGCTAGTTATATTCTTCATGATGCTCTCTTTATGTTTCAATTCTTATCTTTTATGCGAGCATCACTGAAATCATCATGCCTAGCTAAAAGGTATTAAAGAAAAGCGCTTGTTGGGAGACAACCCAATATTTACCCCTACTGTTTTTGTGTGTTCACATGATCGAGCTACTATAGTAATCATGTTTTATAGCTTTTGTTTCAATAAAGTTCCAGGTAGAACCTTTGGGAAGACTTGGGTGAAAGTTAATGTGATCTTGCTGTAAAAAACAGAAACTTTGCGCTCACGAGATTAGCTGTCATTTTTACAGAAGAGTGCTTTTAAGTTGATTATTTTTACAGAAGATTAATAGACAAATTGCTCAGGACCACCAATTTATTTCAGAATTTTTGGAAGTATTTGAGAGTTACAGATTACTACAAACCGTTATGTTTTTGACAGATTCTGTTTTCATTGTGTTGTTTGCTTATTGTGATGAATCTATGAGTAGTATCGGAGGGTATGAACCATAGAGAAGTTGGAATACAGTAGATATAACACCAATATGAATTTATAATGAGTTCACAACAGTACCTAAGTGGTGATTTATTTTCTTATCCAAACGGAGCTTACGAGTTTTCTGTTGAGTTTTGTGTTGTGAAGTTTTCAAGTTTTGGGTAAAGATTCGATGGACTATGGAATAAGGAGTGGCAAGAGGCTAAGCTTGGGGATGACCAAGGCACCCCAAGGTAATATTCAAGGAAAACCAAGAGCCTAAGCTTGGGGATGCGCCAGAAGGCATCCCCTCTTTCGTCTTCGTTCATCGGTAACTTTACTTGGAGCTATAGTTTTATTCACCACATGATATGTGTTTTGCTTGGAGTGTCAATTTATTTTATTTTGTTTTGCTTGCTGTTTGAATAATATCCCAAGATCTTAAATTATTAAATGTTAGAGAGTCTTCACATAGTTACATAATTATTCAGCTAGTCATTGATCTTCACTTATATCTTTTGGAGTAGTTTGACATTTGCTCTAGTGCTTCACTTATATCTTTTAGAGCACGCCGGTGGTTTTATTTTGAGGAAATTAATGAACTCTCATGCTTTACTTATATTATTTTGAGAGTCTTAAACAACATGGTAATTTTATTTGGATATAAATTTAGTCCTAATATGATAGGCATCCAAGAGGGATATAATAAAAACTTTCATATAAAGTGCATTGAATACTATGAGAAGTTTGATTCTTTTTTATTGTTTTGAGATATGAAGATGGTGATATCAGAGTCATGCTAGTAGAGTAGTTGTGAATTTGAGAGATACTTGTGTTAAAGTTTGTGATTCCCGTAGCATGCACATATGGTGAACCGTTATGTGATGAAGTTGGAGCATGATTTATTTATTGATTGTCTTCCTTATGAGTGGAGGTCGGGATCGCGCGATGGTTAACTCCTACCAACCCTTCCCCTAGGAGCATGCGCATAGTACTTTGTTTCGATGACTAATACATTTTTGCAATAAGTATGTGAGTTCTTTATGACTAATGTTGAGTCCATGGATTATACGCACTCTCACCTTTCCACCATTGCTAGCCTCTCTTGTGCCGCGCAACTTTCACCGGTAACATACACCCACCATATACCTTCCTCAAAACAGCCACCATACCTACCTATTATGGCATTTCCATAGCCATTCTGAGATATATTGCCATGCAACTTTCCACCGTTCCATCTATTATGACACGCTCCATCATTGTCATATTGCTTTGCATGATCATGTAGTTGACAAAATATTTGTGGCAAAGCCACCTTTCATAATTCTTTCATATATGTCACTCTTGATTGATTGCACATCCCGGTACACCACCGGAGGCATTCACATAGAGTCATATTTTGTTCTAAGTATCGAGTTGTAATTCTTGAGTTGTTTGTAAATAAAAGTGTGATGATATTCATTATTAGAGCCTTGTCCCAGTGAGGAAAGGATGATGGAGACTATGTTTCCCCCACGAGTCGGGATGAGACTCCGGACAAAAAATAAAAAAAGGAAAAAAGAGGCCATAAAAAGGAGAAAAAGGCCCAAATAAAAAAATTAAAAAAAGAGAGAAAAAGAGAGAAGGGGCAATGCTACTATCCTTGTACCACACTTATGCTTCAAAGTAGCACCATGATATTCATGATAGAGAGTCTCCTATGTTGTCACTTTCATATACTAGTGGGAATTTTTCATTATAGAACTTGGCTTGTATATTCCAATGATGGGCTACCTCAAATGCCTTAGGTCTTCATGAGCAAGCAGTTTGGATGCACACCCACTTAGTTTATTTTTGAGCTTTCATAAACTTATAGCTCTAGTGCATCCGTTGCATGGCAATCCCTACTCACTCACATTAATATCTATTGATGGGCATCTCCATAGCCCGTTGATACGCCTAGTTGATGTGAGATTATCTTCTCCCTTTTTGTCTTATCCAAAACCACCATTCTATTCCACTATAATTCTATGTCCATGGCTCACGCTCATGTATTGCATGAAAGTTGAGAAAGTTTGAGAATACTAAAGTATGAAACAATTGCTTGGCTGAAACCGGGGTTGTGCATGATTTAAATATTTTGTGTGATGAAGACAGAGCATAGCCAGACTATATGATTTTGAAGGGATAGCATTCTTTTGCCATGTTATTTTGAGAAGACATAATTGCTTTGTTAGTATGCTTGAAGTATTATTGTTTTTATGTCAACATTAAACTTTTGTTTGAATCTTATGGATCTGAATATTCTTGCCACAATAGAGAAGATTACATTTATAAATATCTTAGGTATCATTCCACATCAAAAATTTAGTTTTTATCATTTACCTACTCAAGGACGGGCAGGAATTAAGCTTGGGGATGCTTGATACGTCTCCAACGTATCTATAATTTTTTTATTGTTCCATGCTATTATATTATCCTGGATGTTTTATATGCATTTATATGCTATTTTATATGATTTTTGGGACTAGCCTATTAACCTAGAGCCCAGTGCCAGTTTATGTTTTTTTCCTTGTTTTTGAGTTTTACAGAAAAGGAATACCAAATGGAGTCCAATTGACCTGCCATTTTTTGTGGATTTTTTTATGGACCAAAAGAAGCCCCCGGAGTAAAAGAGTTGGGCCAGAAGAGTCCCGAGCCATACACGAGGGTGGAGGGCGTTCCCTACCCCCTGGGCACGCCCCCTGCCTCGTGGATGACTCGGAGACCCCCCTGACTTGTTCCCGACGCCAAAATCCCTATAAATACAAAAACCCCCGAAAAGAAACCTATATCAGGAGTTCCGCCGCCGCAAGCCTCTCTAGCCACCAAAAACCAATCGGGGCCATATTCCGGCACCCCGCGAGGGGGGATCCATCACCGGTGGCCATCTTCATCATGCCGACGTTCTCCATGATGAGGAGGGAGTAGTTCACCCTCGGGGCTAAGGGTATGTACCAGTAGCTATGTGTTTGATCTCTCTTTCTCTCTCTCTCTCTCTCTCTCTCTCTCTCTCTCTCTCTCGTGTTCTTGATTTGGGACGATCTTGATGTACCGCGAGCTTTGCTACTATAGTTGGATCTTATGATGTTTCTCCCCCTCTACCTTCTTGTAATGGATTGATTTTTCCCTTTGAAGTTATATTAACGGATTGAGGCTTTAAGGATTTGAGAACATGTGATGTATGTCTTGAGTGGGATACCCGTGGTGACAATGGGGTATTCTATTGATTCATTTGATGTATGTTTTGGTGATCAACTTGCGGGTTCCATGACCTTGGGAATCTATGCATAGGAGTTGGCACACGTTTTTGTCTTGACTCTTCGGTAGAAACTTTGGGGCACTCTTTGAAGCTCTTTGTGTTGGTTGAATAAATGAATCTGAGATTGTGTGATGCATATCATATAATCATACCAGCGGATACTTGAGGTGACATTGGAGTATCTAGGTGCCATTAGGGTTTTGGTGGATGTGTGTCTTAAGGTGTTGTTTTACTACGAACTCTAGGGCTGTTTGTGACACTTACAGGAATAGCCCAATAGATTGATCGAAAAGAATAACTTTGAGGTGGTTTCGTACCCTACAATTATCTCTTCGTTTGTTTTCTGCAATTAGTGACTTTGGAGTGACTATTTTTTGCATGTTGAGGGATTGTTATATGATCTAATTATTTTATTATTTTTGAGATAACTTGCACTAGTGGAAGTATGAAACCTAGACCTTGTTTCAAAGCATTGCAGTACCGTTTGTGCTCACTTTTATAATTAGTTACCTTGATGTTTTTATATTTTCGGATTACAAAAACCTATATCTACCATCCATTTTGCACTTGTATCACCATCTCTTCGCCGAACTAGTGCACCTATACAATTTACCATTGTATTGGGTGTGTTGGGGACACAAGAGTCTCTTTCTTATTTGGTTGCAGGGTTGTTTGAGAGAGACCATCTTCATGCTACGCCTCCCACAGATTGATAATCATTAGGTCATCCACTTGAGGAAATTTGCTACTGTCCTACAAACCTCTGCACTTGGAGGCCCAACAACGTCTACAAGAAGAAGGTTGTGTAGTAGACATCAGAATTGGATGGTCAGGATATTCTCAACACTGTTACCGATTAAATGAATTTTGGGTTTATTAGTAATCGGGATATGATAACTGGTTGGCGGAACCATCTCATTAACAACCAACTATTGTAGTAATTTTGCATCAGACTCTTTGGTAGTAGGGAAAAATCAGCTTTTCGCAAAAATTATAAACTTAGAGCTACCATAAAACAATATTGCATATAGTATAGTCTTCTCATCTGCTTTATATTGTGATCTTGCCGTTACATTCGATGTACTGATCTACACGGCGGCAATGTCTCATGTTGCAGATACTTCTTCAATGAGTAAGAGTTATCATATAGGGTTACGGTCTACACTCCACTTGCCGTTGGCGTTGATGGGACTCCACACCCGTTTGACTGTTTTCGTTGAGACATATGAGGTATATATATATATATATATATATATATATATATATATATATATATATATATATATATATATATATATATATATATATACAGCCAGTCTATTCTCATAACATTATGAGAATAATATTCTCATAACACTTCCGCACTGCACGCACAACGCGAGGGCACTGCAACACAACGAAAGGTGAAATTTCGTTTCGAAAAAACTGTACGTGGTGTTTTTTATGTACCTTTTTTGCTCTAGTTTTTTAACCGTTTATCGGAATTATGCGTGTAATATACCGTTGAAAAGCTATGGAGTAGACGCAACTTTGCCATGTTGAACACTTTTCAAAATTCATCATAGTTTAAGAGCAGTTTCGAAAATCGCGCAGCTCACAACGAATGGCAGCGAGCGTTTTTTTCTAAACCGCTGTAGCGACCAGACCTCAAACAGTCTGATCTCCATGCATCAGTGTCATCCCTGGATCAGTAATGCTGACACGCATGGTACTTAAAGGATTTTTAACAGAGTAGCAATCACACACTTATTACATCGATAGTCCAACGATGAATTTATTACAAAAATCATGGCTGAAGGCCATCTAATACGATAACAGCGGAAGGCTTGGAAGATAAGTGAGTCCATCAACTCCAGCGGCATCACTGAGTATAGAACCACGACCTAAAAGGGCATCTTACTCGTCGTCTGAAAAGTCTGCAACATGAAACGTTGCAGCCTGAAAAACGGGTCAGCACATGGAATATGCTGGCAAGGTAACACAAGAGAATGCAATGAAAGTAAAGCTATACTATATGCAATATGGCTGGTGGAAAGCTCTATGGTTAAGTTTTTGCGGAAAGCCAATTTTTCCCTACTTCAAAGGAATGTATATTAATTAACTATCATGGTGGTTGAAACATCGTTGAGAAGATAGACATCCTCTCAACCCCAATTAAAGTAATCATTAAACCCAACAAAATTAAATTAGAGTAACATGTTGAGATTCACATGATAATCCAAGTACCATATACTCAAGACGTCCATAACCGGGGACATGGCTAATCATGATCAGTTTGTACACTCTGCAGAGGTTTGTGCACTTTCCCCACAAGACTCGATCGCCTCCGTTTGGTTTCTCGCACTGCATGGTGTTTGAGAAACGGATGACCGAGACACAGTCTTTCCGAAGAGGTCCCCTTAACTAGATAGATAGGCCGGTACACCTACAAAACCCAACTACATCTGCTAGCCCATCATGGAAAGGTTTCCCACAACTTACTCAACTATGCGAGAGCCCATATTGGCATGTGGCTGCACACGGAAGTTTCTAGCATGAAAAATCTCATGATCCCTTTGAGCCTGGGTGGCGGTCCAAAAGAAAAACAGGCAATCCTGGAATACCCAGATGCCTCAATTCACCCAGATGTGTATTAAAGTTGCCACCTTAAGTTGAACCATTAAATTAACAACTCACATCTGTCATGGATTTCACTCAAACCCAAACCACGTCTACGAGCATAGCATGTCCTAACAGCAAACGTAGAAGTAACTCCCAAGGGTTTGAATGTAATGCAGGTAATAGGTACTACCTCAAACTACTTCCCAATCCCACAAGTTAATTGATCCTACTCATGCAATGTGTGAGGGTTTGACTAATGCAATGAAAACTGGGTAATTGGAAAGCATGATCAAAGTGTTACTTGCCTTGCTGATGATCCGCAAAACCTAGAGACTCAAAGTAGCAAGCGGCGCACTCCGGGTACTCTATCGCAATCAAACAAACAAGTATACAATAAGTACTTAACTAATGCACGGGTAAAACTCAAATAAGAGATCTAACGAGAAAGTTCAACTTAAGAACTCCGGTTTGCAAAAAGAATCAACTCGAAAAAAGCAACGAAACTCAAACTGCAAAAGAAACGAGCTCCGAATTACTAGTTGGCCTAAAGTCAAATTTTTCAGTAGCCAAAACTTTGTTCAAGTTGTTCTAACATAAAGAGGGCTTCGAGACGAAGATCTGGGATTTTGAATCACCTGATTCCGACTCTCGAGCGAAAAGAAAAACGAAAAACAAGATCAGGGCAGAAATCGCGTTCGGAAAAATCGCGGTTAAATACCCCGAAAAAGAAAAACGACGAACAGGCTAACGAACGAACGTTCGCTGTCTGCAGTTAAGTAACGAAAACCGTTCGTTAAAACGAACGTACGGACGAACGTCCGCTATTTAACTAAACCGTCGGAAAATAAAAAAAAACGAACCGATCTATTAAAAAAACAGATCTAGGTTTTTTTTTAAAAAAACCGCTCGGTTAAAAACAAAAAAACTACCTCTCTCTCCCACAACTCCGGCGGGAACTTCGGCAGGCGGCGGGGCGGCGGTGCTCCGGCGGGGCGGCGGTGCTCCGGCGAGCGGCAGCGCGACGCTGGCGGCGGGGCGGTGCGGCGGGTGGCGGCGGGCGGCGGCGGCGGGCTGGCGGCGCGGCGGCTCGGGCTGCGGGGCTGGCGAGGCGGCTAGGGTTCGCGCTGGCGGGCTGAGCGAATCGGGCCGGATCTGGCGCTATTTAAAGCCCAGAGTCCTGGTCCTTTACTAGTCCTAGTCGGTTTCTATTTTTTTTAAATAGAGTCCCGGCGCAGTAAAACTAACGAAAAAAATACCAAACGGACTCCAAAATTCCCGAAATAAATTTTCACCGTGCTCTAATAATATTTACGACAAAGTGAATATTTTTCCCGGACCTAAATGCAATTTTGAAAAACGCGTATTTTTCCTATGCAAATAAATCCGAAAATAAATCCAGAAAAATACCAAAAGTGATTTTAATATTTTTCCTCCAATATTTCTGTTATTTTGGAGAAGTCATATTATCTCCGCTCATTTATTTTATTTAGAAATATTTTTAGGAGAGAAAAATAATTAGAATCACACTGTCTTCGTACCGTTATTCGAGCGAACTGAAATACGAAAACGGTAAAATTCCCAACTCTCTCCGTAGGTCCTTGAGTTGCTTAGAATTTCGAGGAACTCGACGAACAAAATGCAAAAATCATGCAAATGCAATTATGATCTATGTATAACATTCCAAATTGAAAATTTGGGATGTTACAAACCTACCCCCCCCCCTTAGAATGAATCTCGCCCTCGAGATTCGACTTGGCTAGAGAACAGGTGTGGGTGGTCCTTGCGTAGATCATCTTCTCGCTCCCAGGTGGCCTCTTCCTCGGTGTGGTGACTCCACTGAACTTTGCAAAACTTGATCACCTTGCTGCGGGTAACTCTGCTCGAAAATTCGAGAATCTTAACAGGCTTCTCCTCGTAGGTCAGATCACTGTCCAACTGAATTGCTTCCAGGGGTACGGTGTCTCTAAGCGGTATGTCGACCATCTCCGTGTGACACCTCTTAAGCTGCGATACGTGAAACACGTCGTGCACTCCTGACAATCCTTCTGGCAATTCCAACTTATAGGCAACCTCTCCCATGCGTTCCAAAACACGGTAAAGTCCCACAAATCTCGGGGCTAGCTTCCCTTTAACTCCGAAACGTTTAACTCCTCACAGAGGCGATACCCTCAAGTACGCTCTGTCGCCGATCTCATAGGTTATCTCCTTGCGCTTCGAGTCTGCATAACTCTTCTGCCTGGACTGAGCTACCTTCAGTCTATCTCGAATCAACTTAACCTTCTCCTCAGACTCTTTGATTCAGTCTGGTCCAAACAACTGTCGGTCTCCAACTTCGTCCCACGACAACGGTGTTCGGCATCTCCTTCCATACAATTCCTCGAACGATGCCATCTTCAAACTGGCCTGATAACTGTTGTTGTATGAGAACTCTGCGTAGGGCAAGTTGTCATCCCAACTAGATCCATAATCTAATGCACAGGCTCTCAGCATATCCTCCAAAATCTGATTGACTCTTTCAGTCTGTCCATCTGTCTGCGGATGAAATGCTGTGCTAAACTCTAGCCTGGTACCCAAAGTTTCATGTAACTGATTCCAGAACTTTGAGGTAAACTGGGTTCCTCTATCTGATACGATCCTCCTCGGAACTCCGTGCAGACATACAATTTTGGTCATATATATCTTAGCCAACTTCACACTGGTATATGTGGTTTTCACTGGGATAAAGTGGGCTACCTTCGTCAATCGGTCTACTAATACCCAGATTGAATCATATCCTGCTTTGGTCCTGGGCAATCCGGTGATAAAATCCATGCCAAGCTTCTCCCACTTCCATTCGGGTATTGGCATAGGTTGTAACAATCCTGTTGGCTTCTGATGTTCTGCCTTCACTCTCTGGCATACATCACAAACTGCTACATACTCCGCAATATCCTTCTTCATACCGGTCCACCGGAAAATATCCTTCAAATCCAAATACATCTTAGTATTTCCTGGGTGAATCGAGTATGGTGAATCATGAGCCTCTTGTAAAATCAACTTCCTAATCTCCGGGTCATTGGGCACATAGATTCGATCCTCAAACAATAAGGTGTCGTGTTCATCCTCACGAAATCCTTTAGCTTTTCCTTCGCTCATCCTCTCCTTTATAGCAACAATCTCCTTGTCAGCTTTCTGAGCTTCTCTAATTTTATCCATCAGGGTAGACTGGATTTCTAATGTTGCTACATAGCCTCTCGGAACTATCTCCAAACGTAGTTCTCGTAGGTCCTCGGCTAACTCCTTTGGAAACTCCTCCTTCATTAGGGTATTTACATGGCTCTTACGGCTTAGCGCATCAGCTACTACATTAGCCTTTCCAGGGTGATAATGCAATCTCATGTCATAATCCTTAATGAGTTCCAGCCATCTCCTTTGCCTAAGATTCAGCTCCTTCTGAGTGAATATATACTTCAGACTCTTATGATCCGTATATACTTCACAATGGTTTCCAATGAGAAAATGTCTCCACGTCTTCAGTGCATGCACTACGGCTGCTAACTCCAAATCGTGGGTGGCGTAGTTCATCTCATGAGGTTTTAGTTGTCGTGAAGCATACGAAACAACTCTTCCTTCCTGCATAAGAACAACTCCAAGTCCTCGACGTGAAGCGTCGCAGTACACCTCATAATCCTTATGTTGATCTGGCAGAATCAATTCAGGGGATGATACCAACCTTTTCTTCAACTCCTGGAAACTAGTCTCACATTCTTCGGTCCAACTGAACTTGGTTTCCTTCTACAACAACTCCGTCATTGGCTTTGCAATCTTCGAGAAATTCTCGATAAATCTCCGGTAGTATCCTGCGAGTCCAAGAAAACTCCGGATCTCTCCAACAGTCGTCGATGCTTCCCAATTGGTCACGGTCTCCACCTTGGCGGGATCTACTGCTATTCCTTCTCCGGATATAACATGTCCAAGGAATCCGACTTCCTTCAACCAAAACTCACATTTGCTAAACTTGGCATATAACCGATGTTCTCTGAGTTTCTCCAATACGAGACACAAATGCTCTTCATGCTCCTCTTCATCCTTCGAGAAGATCAAAATATCATCTATGAACACTACGACGAACTTATCCAAATACTCCATAAACACTTTGTTCATCAGGTTCATAAAGTAGGCCGGTGCGTTTGTCAGACCAAACGACATAACGGTATACTCATACAACCCATACCTAGTGGTAAAGGCCGTCTTAGGGATATCTTGCTCTCGAATCTTCAATTGATGGTACCCTGATCGTAGATCGATCTTCGAAAATACCTTAGCTCCTTGCAATCTATCGAACAGATCATTGATCATTGGCAGTGGGTACTTATTCTTGATCGTTACCTCATTCAATCCACGGTAATCAACAACCATTCTTAACGATCCATCCTTCTTCTCCATTAGAAGTACTGGTGGTGAACCCCAAGGCGAAGAACTTGGGCGTATGAATCCTTTATCCAGTAACTCCTTAATCTGCTTCTTAATTTCCTCCAAATCCTTTGTGGGCATCCTATAGGGTCTCTTAGAAATTGGCCCGGTGCCTAGCAAAAGTTCAATCAAAAACTCTATATCTCTATCCAGTGGCATGCCAGGTAACTCCTCTGGAAACACATCCGGATAGTCCTTCACTACTGGCACTTCCTCCTGAACAACTTCGGTGAGAGAATATACTTGAGTCCTTGTAGGCGAATGCCTAGATACATACTTAATCCTTTTTCCCTCCGGGGTGGTGAGCAAAATAGACTTACTGGCACAGTCAATGTTACCACCATACTTTGACAACCAATCCATACCTAATATCACATCCAATCCTTGTGACTCCAGAACTATTAGGTTAGAGGGAAAAGTATGACGTCCTATGATCAATGGCGTCTGAAAACATCCTTGGTGTGCCATATAATCTGCTCCAGGTGAACTTACTAACATGGGGGTCTTAAGAACTCGGGTGGACATCCTATGTCTATTTACGAATCCCCTTGAAATATATGAATGCGATGCACCAGTATCGAAAAGAACTATTGCGGTAAATGTCTTAACCAAAAACTTACCGACAACAGCATCTGGTTGCTCTTCTACCTCCTCCACGGTCACGTGGTTCACTTGTCCTTTGTTGAACGGGTTGGGCTTCTTCCCGGCGCTTCCATTGCCATTCTCATTCTTAACTTCTGGGCATTCATTGGCATAATGTCCAGTCTTTCCACACTTGTAATAGGTGACATGGCTAAAATACCTCTTGGTGGGTGTGGACGGTGCAGGGCGGTTCTGGTTTCCATTTGCTCCATTCCCATTCCCATTACCGTTGCCATTCTTGGTGCCATTATGGTTGTGTGAGCTACTTCCTCCATGGGTATGCTGAAACTGTCCTACCGCTTTAGGGGTAAAGCGAGGCTTCTGCTGAGCTCCAGAATTATACTTTCCTTGCCCATACTTCCTCTTGCGACTCTCAATCTGTTGATGTTTCCTTTCAATCATCAGGGCTCGATCAACCAACTCCTGATAGTTATTGAAAGTTGCCACCATCAACTGTACACTCATCTCATCATTCAGCCCTTCCATAAATCTCTCATGCTTCTTGGCATCTGTGGCCACATCGTCTGGGGCATAACGAGATAGGGTACTAAACTCATCCACGTACTGGGCCACAGTACGGTTTCCTTGGCGCAAGTTGCGAAACTCCTGCTTCTTCATACTCATGGCTCCAGTCGAGACATGGGCAGTACGAAAAGCTTGCTGAAACTGATCCCAAGTCACATTGGCTACGGGGTAAGTGGCTGTGTAGTTCTCCCACCATGCTGCGGCTGGTCCAGACAACTGGTGTGCGGAAAATCGCACCTTCTCAGCATTCGAGCAATTGGCGGTGGTCAAATCCCTTCCAATCTTGCGTAGCCAGTCATCAGCCACAATTGGTTCGATGCTGCTAGCAAACACGGGTGGTTGTAACCTTAAGAAACGTGTCAGGTTGTCCAAAGGTGGTGGTGGTGGAGGGTTGTTGTTGTTGTTGTTGTTGTTCTGGTTGTTCTGAGTGTTCTGGACAAGAAGTTGCATCAGGGTGTTCTGCTGCCGGATCAACTGAGTGAGCTCAGGGGGAAACTCGAATTCACGTCTTGGAGGCATCTGATGGTTGTAGAGGGAAGAGATTAGAATAGAAAAGAGGTCTAAGGGAAAATCACTACCCATATGCACATGAGACAAACACACAATCATATCACACCAATCAATTTCAAACAAGGTCTTACAAATCTAACGATCGTTTACAAAAGTGCTCTAAATCTAATATCTGGAGGTATACTACTAGTCATAGGGTGGTCATCTAAAAATATTGATAGGCAGAGGATTCCATAATATCTGCTCCAGCTTCATCTTCATAGTCTTCATCCTTGCTATCCTCAGCTTCCGAATCCGTATCATCTATGATGATATAGTCTTCCGGTGGAATCTCCTTGGGTTCTTCTTCCTCGTCTTCTTCTCCCATGAGTATCCCTAACTTCCGGGTCAAATCATCATTCTTCTCCACAAGTATCTTCATCTCCTCCTCATATCCGTCGCGTGTAGACTTGAGTTCTTCTTCTAGCTCCAAATTCCTAATTAGGGCCTTCTTCAAATCTATCATCCCAGCACACATCTGGTGTTCCTGATGACGAATGTGGTGGTTCAACTCCTGGATGAATGCGGCAATGGATATACCCTTCTTGGTGCTGATCATATCCCAGTTCTCATCTCGGCGTCCACAAATCTGGTTGAAGGTGTCCTTTAGCTCCTGCTTGTAGACTTCTCCAATCCTTCCCATAGCAATGTGGGCTGTCATACTCCTTCCTAGGCTCCATGTAGGTGCATTAAAGGAAAATTCTATGAGTGAGGTGACGGGTGCGAACGTCCTTCCTGGAACTTGAGCTTGAATCAACCAACGCTCCTCCTCAGGTAGAGTGGCATTGTAGGTTCATTTGAAACTTGGTAATCCAATGTTGAGATATCTTGTGACTTCCTTCAGGTGTCGTCCAAATGGCGTGTCATCATCTGGTTGCATGAACTTGTGGTTTGCTTCCACCATCCTAAAGAATAGAAAAGATGAGGAGTCAGAAGAGAAAAGAGTGGATAGTGTTCTAGGGCTTGTCTTGGTGGTCGTGTCCTACAGTCAGCGTGTGCTCTGATACCATCTTGTAGCGACCAGACCTCAAACAGTCTGATTTCCATGCATCAGTGTCATCCCTGGATCAGTAATGCTGACGCGCATGGTACTTGAAGGATTTATAGCAGAGTAGCAATCACACACTTATTACATCGATAGTCCAACGATGAATTTATTACAAAAATCATGGCTGAAGGCCATCTAATACGATAACGGCGGAAGGCTTGGAAGATAAGTGAGTCAATCAACTCCAGCGGCATCACTGAGTATAGAACCACGACCTAAAAGGGCATCTTACTCGTCGTCTGAAAAGTCTGCAACATGAAACGTTGCAGCACGAAAAACGGGTCAGCACATGGAATATGCTGGCAAGGTAACACAAGAGAATGCAATGAAAGTAAAGCTATACTATATGCAATATGGCTGGTGGAAAGCTCTATGGTTAAGTTTTTGCGGAAAGCCAATTTTTCCCTACTTCAAAGGAATGTATTTTAATTAACTATCATGGTAGTTGAAACATCGTTGAGAAGATAGACATCCTCTCAACCCCAATTAAAGTAATCATTAAACCCAACAAAATTAAATTAGAGTAACATGTTGAGATTCACATGATAATCCAAGTACCAGATACTCAATACGTCCATAACCAGGGACACGGCTAATCATGATCAGTTTGTACACTCTGCAGAGGTTTGTGCACTTTCCCCACAAGACTCGATCGTCTCCGTTTGGTTTCTCGCACTGCATGGTGTTTGAGAAACGGATGACCGAGACACAGTCTTTCCAAAGAGGTCCCCTTAACCAGATAGATAGGCCGGTACACCTACAAAACCCAACTACATCTGCTAGCCCATCATGGAAAGGTTTCCCACAACTTACTCAACTATGCCAGAGCCCATATTGGCATGTGGCTGCACACGGAAGTTTCTAGCATGAAAAATCTCATGATCCCTTTGAGCCTGGGTGGCGGTCCAAAAGAAAAACAGGCAATCCTGGAATACCCAGATGCCTCAATCCACCCAGATGTGTATTAAAGTTGCGACCTTAAGTTGAAACATTAAATTAACAACTCACATCTGTCATGGATTTCACTCAAACCCAAACCACGTCTACGAGCATAGAATGTCCTAACAGCAAATGTAGAAGTAACTCCCAAGGGTTTGAATGTAATGCAGGTAATAGGTACTACCTCAATCTACTTCCCAATCCCACAAGTTAATTGATCCTACTCATGCAATGTGTGAGGGTTTGACTAATGCAATGAAAACTGGGTAATTGGAAAGCATGATCAAAGTGTTACTTGCCTTGCTGATGATCCGCAAAACCTAGAGACTCAAAGTAGCAAGCGGCGCACTCCGGGTACTCTATCGCAATCAAACAAACAAGCATACAATAAGTACTTAACTAATGCACGGGTAAAACTCAAATAAGAGATCTAACCAGAAAGTTCAACTTAAGAACTCCTGTTTGCAAAAAGAATCAACTCGAAAAAAGCAACAAAACTCAAACTGCAAAAGAAACGAGCTCCGAATTACTAGTTGGCCTAAAGTCAAATTTTACAGTAGCCAAAACTTTGTTCAAGTTGTTTTAACGTAAAGAGGGCTTCGAGACGAAGATCTGGGATTTTGAATCACCTCATTCCGACTCTCGAGCGAAAAGAAAAACGAAAAACAAGATCAGGGCAGAAATTGCGATCGGAAAAATCGCGGTTAAGTACCCCGAAAAAGAAAAACGACGAACAGGCTAACGAACGAACGTTCGCTGTCTGCGGTTAACTAACGAAAACCGTTCGTTAAAACGAACGTACGGACGAACGTCCGCTATTTAACTAAACCGTCGGAAATTAAAAAAAATACCGAACCGATCTATTAAAAAAAACAGATCTAGGTTTTTTTTTTTAAAAACCGCTCGGTTAAAAACAAAAAAACTACCTCTCTCTCACACAACTCCGGCGGGAACTCCGGCGGACGGCGGGGCGGCGGTGCTCCGGCGGGTGGCGGGGCGGCGGTGGGCGGCGGGTGGCGGCGGGCGGCGGCGGGCTGGCGGGGCGGCGGCTCGAGCGGCGGGGCTGGCGAGGCGGCTAGGGTTCGCGCTGGCGGGCTGAGCGAATCGGGCCGGATCTGACGCTATTTAAAGCCCAGAGTCCTGGTCCTTTACTAGTCCTAGTCGGTTTCTTTTTTTTTCTTTTTTTTTAAATAAAGTCCCAACGCTAGAAAACTAACGAAAGAAATACCAAACGGACTCCAAAATTCCCGAAATAAGTTTTCACCGTCCTCTAATAATATTTAGGACAAAGTGAACATTTTTCCCGGACCTAAATGCAATTTTGAAAAACACGTATTTTTCCTATGCAAATAAATCCAAAAATAAATCCAGAAAAATACCAAAAGTGATTTTAATATTTTTCCTCCAATATTTCTGTTATTTTGGTGAAGTCATATTATCTCCGCTCATTTATTTTGTTTTGAAATATTTTTAGGAGAGAAAAATAATTAGAATCACACTGTCCTCGTACCGATATTCGAGCGAACTCAAATACGAAAACGGTAAAATTCCCAACTCTCTCCGTAGGTCCTTGAGTTGCTTAGAATTTCGAGGAACTCCACGAACAAAATGCAAAAATCATGTAAATGCAATTAAGATCTATGTATAACATTCCAAATTGAAAATTTGGGATGTTACAACCGCTTGTCGGGAATGAAGCATATGATACACCGTTGAAAGATATCGTCGGCGCGCATCTTTTTCATATCTATTATTTTTTCTAATTGGCTATGGTTTAAGAGCAGTTTCGAATTTAACAAATCGCGGAATTATGTTTTTTTCGATTTTTTTGCAATTTTCGATACTGTTTTAGCTTCATTTTTTAACCGTTTGTAGAAACGAGGCGTGTGATACGCCGTTGGAAAGCTACGAACGAGGCGCAACTTTCATATGCTGAAATGTTTTTGAGATTCCTTACGGTTTTTAGTTAATTTTGAAAATCGTGCGGCTGACTTCGAAGGGCAGCGGCGGTTTTTTCGTGAAATTTTTACAAAACGTTGGTCGAAATGTTCCAAATGATACACCGCTGGAAAGATATCGTCGAGACACTACTTTTTCATGTAGAACACTCCCTCTAATTCATTACGGTTTAAGAGCAATTTTGAAAATACAAAAACGCGGACACTCTGTTTTTCACGACAACAAAATCGACGCGTGCACTGCATCGGACAGAAAAGCGCATCGCTTCAAACTAAAAACCGCACTGCATCAGACGCAAGAAAACGGCTTGTTTTTTTATGTGCGTGCACCGGGAGAGTGGACGAGAGGGCTCAGTGATTGGACTCCATATTTTTTTTCTCTTTCCTCTTTTACTGCATGCGCAAAGATAGTGTACTGCAATTTTTCTTTTGGCAAAACGTTTTTAAGTTTGCATGGTTGAGGTTATTGAACTGCAGTATTACTTGTTGCCTTTCTTTCTTATTTTTCATGAATGTTTCGTGACTGCAAACATGAGACAACTGTACTGCATGATTCGTTTTGTCTTTCCTCATTATCAGAATAAACTTGGGTACCATAAAGAGCAACAAATGTTGTTAGAAATCTATAGAAAAAAGAGCAAAATTAGCTCTTCTGAAATGCGCGTGGGCAGCTACTGTTCTAGGGCTTCGTCATCGGCGAACTGCATGTCCGCACCGCACGAAAATGCTCGCATCGTGCACATGGCTGCTTCCACCCACACATTGGACTGCACGGCGTTGATGGTTGTGCTGCTTACACTCACGCAGTGGGCTGCATGACCAAAATCAACAGCAAAATCGATGCGATGGCTCTTCACACTGCACCTACCCGGCAACCGAACCACTTGAAGATCCCGAGCGAAGTGCTCTCTCTAGTCAGAGGCATGGCGTGCTGGAGGAGGTCAAGCTGGCGCGAGGTGGAGCTCCTCCACGCACGCCAGATCCATGAGCACTGCACGACATACATCCTGCTGGGCTCCGGTGGCCAATGGTGAAACTGGAGGCAGTGGATCTGGAGGGCTGGCGGCGGGCAACCAATTTGCAAAGGACGGGGGGAACCTTGTACGTGTTGGAGCAGAGGAGGCGGGCCGGACTGGTGCCAGCGTGGTAGGAGGAAGCAGAGTTGAGGCCACGCCAGGGGCCGATGGCGGCCAGATCCGCTAGTTGAGGCCGTGCTAGGGGCTGGTGGCGGCCGGATCGAGCGGTTGAAGTCGCACCGGGGGCCGGGGGCGTTAGTGGCTGGGGTTGGCCGTGCGCTTGGATGTCTTCGGTGTTGTAGGAGGAAGGGGAGGGAAGCCAGCGCCGCGAGCCGGGCGTACCAACTTCGAGGAGGGCCAAGGAGAGGAGGCAGGCGACTTGAGGTGGGGCGGCGGCGCGAGGGTAGGAGGCGGCGCGGCGGCGCTGGGGAAGGAGGCGGGGCGCAGGCGCAGGGGTAAGAGGCGAGGCGGTGGTGCGAGGGTAGGAGCCGGCGCGATGGTGCTAGGGGAAGGAGGCGGGGCGGCAGCGCGGGGGTAGGAGGCGGGGCAGTGGTTGCTGTCCTCGGGGCGCTCCGTGCTAGAAACCTATTTAAGTGGGGGTGTTATGAGAATAAGGTTTTTGTTATGAGAATAAGGTCTTAAGGGGTGTTATGAGAATAGACCCACCCTATATATATATATATATATATATATATATATATATATATATATATATATATATATATATATATATATATATATATATATATATATATATATATATATATATATATATATATATATATATTGTAGGATCGAAAGTATGTCTAGAGGGGGGGTGATTAGACTACTTGTAAATATAAAAATTCTGCCTTTTGATCATGAACAGTTTTTGGCAGTTTCACAATTATGATCAAGTCAAGTATCACCCTACACATGCAATTCTAGAGTATAAGCAGCGGAAAGTAAATTGCACATGTAGTAAAGAGAGGTGGAGAAGATCAAACGCAATTTGGAGACGCAATGATTTTTCCCGTGGTTCCGATAGGTAGTGCTATCGTACATCCACGTTGATGGAGACTTCAACCCACGGAGGGTAACGGCTGTGCGAGTCCACGGAGGGCTCCACCCACGAAGGGTCCACGAAGAAGCAACCTTGTCTATTCCATCATGGCCTACGCCCACGGAGGGCTAGCCTTACTCGGGGTAGATCTTCACGAAGTAGGCGATCTCCTTGCCCTTACAAACTTCTTGGTTCAACTCCACATCTCGATGACGGAGGCTCCCAAGCGACACCTAACCAATCTAGGAGGCACCACCCTCCAAAAGGTAATAGATGTGGTTGATGATGATGAACTCCTTGCTCTTGTGCTTCAAGTGATAATCTCCCCAACACTCAACTCTCCTCACTGATATGGCTGTGGTGGAAGAAAGGATTGAGTGGAAAGCAACTTGGGAAGGCTAGAAATCAAGTTTCATATGGTAGGAATGGAGCAACTTGATCTCAACACAAGGGTAGGTAGTTCTCTTCTCAGAAAGTGTAAGGTAGGAGTGGTAGTTCTTTCTGATGGCTCTCTCCACGAATGAAGAGGGGGTGGAGGGGTATATATAGCCTCCACACAAAATCCAACCGTTACACACATAATTGAGCAATCTCGGTGAGACCGAAGTGGAAACTCGGTCAGACCGAAAGTTCAAATATAGTGAACGTTGGGGTTTTCGGTGGGACCGAAAATACCATCTCGGTTGGTCCGATTTGAGTCAAAGACAGGAACTTGCCAGTTTCGGTGGGACCGAAATCATCAACTCGGATATTCCGATATGATGTCAAACGGTTACAGAAGGTTGGCAGCCCATGTTTCGGTGAGACCGATCTCAAACTCGGATTGACCGATTTTTCTAGGGTTTGGCTTATGGCTGAGGTGGTTCATCTCGGTGGGACTGAGTTTGGAAAATCGGTTTGTCCGAGATTACTTATGAGTGTGTATAGTAGTGAAAGTTGCTGATAGTTGAAGGAGATATATCACTAAGCACTTGAGCAACCAGATCATCAACACAACCTCATCCCCTTTTAATAGTATTGGCTTTTCCTATGGACTCAATGTGATCTTTGATCACTAAACCAAAAATGGAGTCTTGAGCTTTTGCCAATGCTTGCCTTAGCATTTTGAGGGGTCCACTTCTTCAGTCATTTCCATACCCGTATCACTGAACTTCTCTGAAATGATTCTCAAGTAACTATTAGTTCAATGATATATATGTTGTTATTAATTACCAAAACCACCCGGGGATTAGTTGCACTTTCAATCTCCCCCCTTTTTGGTAACTGATGACAACATATAGATCAAAGCTTCGACAAGGGATATAATCAATGAATAATATCGTCGCTTTGAGAAGTATGTGATAAACAAGAGCTCCCCCTAAATTTGTGCATTATTTAAAATTTGCGTTCGAATGCAAATGCACAATCGATTAGGATTATGGGTCACTCTTCCATGTCACATACATCTTGGTGGAGCGCACAAAATGATAAGAATGAATAACATGCACCCAAACACCAAGACATGAGTAAATAGCCATACAAGATAGGAAAAGCATATGATAAGCATTAAGCACACATTAAAGCATAGTATGACCAAGCACTCATTAAGGTAGCATCAAACGTAGTATCAAGCACACTAAAAGTTTCAAGAACCAAAAGAACCAAATGTATCTCAAAGAAACCGCAAAAGAACGAAAGAGCACTCTCTCTCTCGAAGCCCTATGATCTATACAATTTCTCCCCCTTTGGCAACAAGTTACCAAAAAGTTTGAAAAAGGATAGAGCTAAGCGTCACTGTGGGCTCTGCTGGCGGCTCCCGTCTGGGTAGATGTCGGAGTAGATATGACGGCATCGGCGAAGACTTCAGCTGATGTCTGCGCTGGAGGAGTGGATGCTGGAGCTGTGGCTGGAGTGGCTGCTGGAGCTGTGGGAATAGCAGCTGATCGGGATCCTCTGGGAACCGGAGCAGTCTGGCGATGAGAGTCCTGGACTAGGTCATCCTGCATGAGCTCTGCCCTGTCCTGCCTAGCTTCCTCCATGTCTACCTCAAGCTTATTGACGGTCACCTGAAGTTCAGTCAGCTTCACGTCCAGAGCGTGGACCTTCTCGTCAATAATCCTCTCTAGGCTCTCCTGAGATTGTTCAATGCTGGCCAGGCGTTGTTCAATCCTCTGGGTAGCTTCAAGAATCTGTTCTCCGAAGCTCTTTGGTTTAGCTGCTGCTGCTGCTGCCTCTTTATCAGCTTTGGCTTTCCTAGCAGCTTGAATCTTTGCTTGACCTTCAACCGAAGTTGGATCCTCCTCATCCATCACAACAACATTATCTTCATGCTCTGGCTGCAGTGGTAAGTGCTTCCTATCCAACAAGAATTTGCCTGTGCCAAACTTGGCATTGATAAGCATCTGAATCTGCGGAGCAAATCCACACGACCTCTTCTGGTCAGCTGCAGTCCTCTTAATGGTCTCTACCATTAAGTCCATCACCTTGAAAGGTGCCTTCTCATCAAGTATGTGCAGCATGTTGATAGAATAGCCTCGGATCATGCGATGGTCTCCAGACTTGGGCATCAAGGTATGCCTCAGAATAGTGTTTGTGGTAGGTAGACCTGCCTGGAGATAGTACACTGAGCCAAGCTTCCACCCTTCCAAATCTGCTGCGGGGATCTCCTTGTACATGTTCTTCATGGAATCATGGTTCTTCTTAGGAATCCCATAGACATCAATGTCATCCTCTCTTTGCACTGGAGCATTCAGAAGTTCTGCCCATTCTTCAACAGACGAAGAAAACCTTTGACCTTCAGTCATCCAGGTGATCTTCCCATCAGGATAGAAGTGGGCTGTGGCGTAGAACTGCATAATCATCTCATCGTTCCAATCTGTCAGTTTCTGACCCACAAACTCATCAACTCCACATGCAGTGAAGCTCTCATGGACATGGGGAAAGAAGTCTCGGTGCTCTTCACTGTCAATGTACTTCCAGTCAACGTATCTGGTATCTGCAACAATAGGCTTCTTGTCCATCAACACAGTCTCATAGAAGTCCTGCTGCTCTCTGGTGTGGAATCTGGGGTCCACAGCAGTCCTTCTCCTCACGGCATATGGATCAGACTGTCTCCATAGCCTGAGACCTCTATCCTTCCTTGCCTTCATATCCTCGGCTTGAGGATGAGCATCGTTGTGGAGCGGCAGTTTTGGACGGAGCTTCAGCAACACATGTTCTTCTTCATCAGACTCAGACGGTGGCACATCACCTTTGTTCTTCTCATAGGCTGGGATGTTCCTGGTTGTCCTCTTGGGCTTGGCAGAAGGCTTTGCTGGAGCTGCCTTAGCTTGAGCAGGCTTCTTGGGCTTAGAAGTGGCTTGAGCCCTAATTGCATCACCCATGAGTTTCTGCTTCTGAGGAGCAGGCTGGGGTGCTTCTTCTTCTTCTTCTTCGACTGCTGCTTCTGTATGAGGTTCAGCATACACTACCCTCTTCCTCTTGGAAGTTTTCTTCACTTTACTTGGGGCTGGCTCTCCCAAGTTCAGCTTCTTGGCAACAGCTGACTGCTTGACCTTGCTGGTGCCTTTCTTGAACTGCTGCCCTTGGTGCTCTTTGGCAACAACATTTCTCTTGGGCTTGGAGGTTACTTCCTCAGCAATGAAGTCAGAGTCCTCATCATCAGAATTTCTCTGCTTTCTGGTTCTGGTGGCTGCAGGAGGCAAGCCACTAGGTGTACTCCTCTCACCATCATCAATAGGACTACTAGCCTCAGGACTAGTATCTGCCTCAGGAATCTCTGCAAAAGGTGATTCTGACCTGTTCTGGCTGTCACTTGCATCTGACATGGCTGATAACCTGTGAATAGAAATGGTATAGGCAGAGTAGAAGAGTTATCACAAACTGCAGAGGTTTTTGCAAAAAAATGAGTTCAAATCTTAGTTTTAAGTTTTCACAGAATGCATTTCGGTCAAACCGATTTTCAGTTTCGGTGAATCCGAAGTGTATAACAGAAACTTACACACCACTTTCGGTTGGACCGAAATGGGTTTCGGTCCTGCCGATAAACTAGGGTTTCACTAAAACCATACTTCGGTCACACCGATTTGCACAACTCGGTTAGACCGAAAGTGCAGTGCAATGGCCAGAGGCCGAATCGGTCACACCGAGAATTTAAAACCGGTTTCACCGAGATGTGTTTCGTGGAAACCTAAACCTAAGAATTTTACTCGAAACTAGAACCGATCTGGTGTTAAGGAATTTTCAATCGTGGCCAGATGTAGGGCTAACCAATCGTGCAAAGAATCAGATGGGGAGCACGAGAGGGATCGAGACTCACCCTAACTTGGTGGAGTCCCTCTACGGCGGCAACGGCGCGGAGGAGAAAACCGTTGACGGCGGCGGAGACCTGCGGCGAGGGCGCACAGGCGACGACGGCGACGATCCGGAGATCAGGGCGACGGCAGCAGGGGACTTGGGGGCGAAAACGTTTGAAGGAAAAATCGCGCGCTGCCCTCAGTATTTATATCCCCTTGCTGTCGGTGGGACCGAGTTGAAAAACTCGGTGACACCGAGATGGATAACTGCTATGCAGTTACGCATATCGGTCACGCCGAGATTTAGAACTCGGTTTCACCGAGATGAAACCTAGATCAGTCTAAGCGTTTCGGTTGGACCGAGTGGGAGAAGTTGGTCTGACCGAAATTGACTTAGAAGGTTTTGGAAGTCAGCCTTAGACGGATCGGTGGCTCCGAGTGCTCCTCACTCGGAGAGTCCGAAAATGACTTGTTCAAAGTTTGTGATATGAGCATGAATAGAATTTGAGACAAGAAAGCATAGATAGCTAGGGGAGGTGCTTAGGCATTCTTGTCCATCCATTTGGCCAGAAAAATCAAAACAACCAAAACAACAAATGGATGTCCTCGAATGGATAAAATCATGCATTCAACATGCTCACACAATAAGATAGCAAATGAAATATGTGTCAAACATGCACAACCAAAACTCTAGCTACTAGCACACAATTTGTCGATGACTAGGTCATCTTTATATGAGTATTTTGACTTAGGAGTCAAATGAGAACATTTGATCATAGGTCATACTCATCGTTTAAGCACAAGTGGGGTTACCACTTTTACATAAAGCATTGATGTGTTCACATCATTTGAAGATGCTTTAGCTCAATTTTTAGAGCAAAGCTCCCCCTAGATGTGAGAACCCCTTTTAAAGGGTCAAACTAACCTTGGGTTGTCGTAGAAGACTTCATGTAGATGTTGAAGATGTGGATGCTCAATGTTGATGTAGATCATCAAGAGTTGGGAGCTATCCTTTGGATTAGGGCACTTTCAATACCTACATGGGTTAGTCCCACAAGGAACAAACAAGGATATCCATGGACATAGATTGAAGTTCACAATAGATGATGTCCATGAAAGCAATGATTACCTTGTCCCTTGACTTACCAACAAGAGGGTTTGTGACTCCATGAACTAGTGCATGATGTGGAAGTTGATTGCACAAGTTGCCAAAATGAATATGAGTGAAGTATGTTGGCGGAGTCACCCTCAAGAACCTTCTAGTTCTTCTTGTTTGGGATCCACATCATCTTGATGGGAATCCTTGGGGTTGTAGTTGAGCTTGACGAAGTAGAACTTGACGTGTCCTTGGGAACCCACTTGACCATAGCTTGAGGTGCTTCAATGAATGCATCAATCTCCTCTTGAAGCTTGTCCTTGGCTTTTAGCTTGTGGTCTTGTGGTGGAAGGTCATCTTGAGCTTGTTCCACATTGGAAGAAGTAGGATCATACTTCTCCTTTTGAGAAACAAACTGTGGAGTAGGGTATTGACCTTCTTCCCACTCAACACCTTCGGCGTTGAACTTTCGCTCAAAACCAATCCCTTGATTCTTCCGGTGCCTTCCTTGTTTGCGAACAATTTCCTCAAAGTTCTTGCTTCCGGCAAGACTCTTGTAGACACCTTTCTCTATGATTTCCTTCAATAAGCTATTTTCTTGCTCAAGTGTAACTTGGCTTGAAACATTGTTAGTGAAATCAAGAGAACTACTAGAAGTAACAACATTTGATTTAACATGGTTATTGTTACTAATAGAGGAAGAATTTTTCTTATGCTTGTCATGCTTAGTCTTAATAGGTGGCAAGAAATTAGACAAGAGAAGTCGTTTGGCAAGATATGAAGAACTCTTCTTTCGAAGATCGTCATTGATCGCTTTTAGAAACTCATGTTCTTGCTCTAGAGTGAGCTTCTCGAAGCGTAGCTCTCTATGATCTTCTTGAGTTGTTTCATGAGCTAACTTAAGAGTGTTTAGTTCTTTAGTTAGACGCTCAATCTCCTTCATAGCATTGTCATTCGACTCTTCTTGACTATAAAGACTACTAGCATTTTCATCGTTACTAAGCTCACTAGATTTATCATGCAAGAGCTCATCTTCACCAAGCAAGTCATCCTCATCACTATCAAAGTCAATGAATTCAGGGTGTGTTACCTTGGGGCCTTTAGCCATGAAGCATCTTCCAATTCCCTCATTTGGTGAGTCAAATAAGTCGTAGGAGTTGGAGTTGGAGGATACGAGAGCAAGACCGGCAACACCTTCATCTTGACTGTAGTCGGAGTCGGAGTGATAGCTTCCATCGGATTGATTGTCGGAGTCGGAGCCGGAGACCCATTCACCTACATGATCTTGATGTCTTCTTCTTGTGTAGCTCCTTGATGACTTGTCTTTCCTCTCCGAATCCTTGCTTCTCCGAGAGGGTCTTCGTTCATAACGATCATCTCTACTCCTTCTCTCTCTCTCCGAGGTGACTCATCTCTTGATCTTCTTCTTGGAGATTCTTCTCTTCTCTTGTGGGGAGCCGTACACTCATTTGAGTAGTGTCCGGGTCTTCCACAATTGTAGCAGTTTCGATCACGACTAGAAGATCTCTTTTCATCATATGATCTAGACTTTGAGCTTCTTTCTTTGCCTCTATTCTTGTAGAACTTGTTGAAGTTCTTAACCATTAGGCCTATCTCTTCATTGGAAATTAACTTGTCACTTGAGGTTGTGGGAGCATCACTTGTAGCTTTGTAAGCACCACTTGACTTGTTGTGAAGCACTTCCTTATCCTTAAGTGTCATCTCATGAGCAACAATTCTTCCAATGACTTCAGTTGGCTTGAGAGTCTTGTAGTTTGGCATCATTTGGATCAAAGTGCACACGGTGTCATATTTTCCATCCAAATCTCTGAGAATCTTCTTAATGATGAATCGGTCGGTCATTTCTTCGCTTCCTAAGCCGGCAATCTCATTTGTGATGAGAGCAAGCCTAGAGTACATTTCAGCGACTCCTTCACCATCCTTCATCTTGAACTTGTCAAGTTGACCTTGAAGAATATCTAGCTTTGATTCCTTCACAGATTCAGTACCTTCGTGCATTTCAACCAAAGTATCCCAAATCTCTTTAGCATTCTCAAGACGGCTGATTTTGTTGAACTCCTCGGGACACAAGGCATTGAAGAGAATGTCACAGGCTTGAGCATTGTTTTGCAACATCCGCAACTCTTCCGGTGTAGCTTCGCGATCCGGAACTTTTCCTTCCTCGAAGAATTCACCTTGCATGCCAACACAAATAATGCCCCATGCGGCTGGGTTATGACCAAGAATATGCATTTTCATTTTATGCTTCCAACTAGCAAAATTTGTACCATCAAAGTAAGGACCTCTACGATAATTACCCTCACTAGACGCCATACTCTCCTAGGTTGTGAAACCAAGCTTATGGAGTCCAATGCAATGGAAACCAAAACAATGGAGACCAAAGCTCTGATACCACTTGTAGGATCGAAAGTATGTCTAGAGGGGGATGATTAGACTACTTGTAAATATAAAAATTCTGCCTTTTGATCATGAACAGTTTTTGGCAGTTTCACAATTATGATCAAGTCAAGTATCACCCTACACATGCAATTCTAGAGTATAAGCAGCGGAAAGTAAATTGCACATGTAGTAAAGAGAGGTGGAGAAGATCAAACGCAATTTGGAGACGCAATGATTTTTCCCGTGGTTCCGATAGGTAGTGCTATCGTACATCCACGTTGATGGAGACTTCAACCCACGGAGGGTAACGGCTGCGCGAGTCCACGGAGGGCTCCACCCACGAAGGGTCCACGAAGAAGCAACCTTGTCTATTCCATCATGGCCTACGCCCACGAAGGACTAGCCTTACTCGGGGTAGATCTTCACGAAGTAGGCGATCTCCTTGCCCTTACAAACTTCTTGGTTCAACTCCACATCTCGATAACGGAGGCTCCCAAGCGACACCTAACCAATCTAGGAGGCACCACCCTCCAAAAGGTAATAGATGTTGTAGATGATGATGAACTCCTTGCTCTTGTGCTTCAAATGATAATCTCCCCAACACTCAACTCTCCTCACTGATATGGCTGTGGTGGAAGAAAGGATTGAGTGGAAAGCAACTTGGGAAGGTTAGAAATCAAGTTTCATATGGTAGGAATGGAGCAACTTGATCTCAACACAAGGGTAGGTAGTTCTCTTCTCAGAAAGTGTAAGGTAGGAGTGGTAGTTCTTTCTGATGGCTCTCTCCACGAATGAAGAGGGGGTGGAGGGGTATATATAGCCTCCACACAAAATCCAACCGTTACACACATAATTGAGCAATCTCGGTGAGACCGAAGTGGAAACTCGGTCAGACCGAAAGTTCAAATATAGTGAACGTTGGGGTTTTCGGTGGGACCGAAAATACCATCTCGGTTGGTCCGATTTGAGTCAAAGACAGGAACTTGCCAGTTTCGGTGGGACCGAAATCATCAACTCGGATATTCCGATATGATGTCAAACGGTTACAGAAGGTTGGCAGCCCATGTTTCGGTGAGACCGATCTCAAACTCGGATTGACCGATTTTTCTAGGGTTTGGCTTATGGCTGAGGTGGTTCATCTCGGTGGGACTGAGTTTGGAAAATCGGTTTGTCCGAGATTACTTATGAGTGTGTATAGTAGTGAAAGTTGCTGATAGTTGAAGGAGATATATCACTAACCACTTGAGCAACCAGATCATCAACACAACCTCATCCCCTTTTAATAGTATTGGCTTTTCCTATGGACTCAATGTGATCTTTGATCACTAAACCAAAAATGGAGTCTTGAGCTTTTGCCAATGCTTGCCTTAGCATTTTGAGGGGTCCACTTCTTCAGTCATTTCCATACCCGTATCACTGAACTTCTCTGAAATGATTCTCAAGTAACTATTAGTTCAATGATATATATGTTGTTATTAATTACCAAAACCACCCGGGGATTAGTTGCACTTCCATATATATATATATATATATATATATATATATATATATATATATATATATATATATATATATATATATATATATATATATATATTATATCACTTATACATGTGATTGCACTTTGATATATACATTGATGTACTGTGTGTGCCAGCATACTGATCCAGATATGGCACAGATACACAGAGGCTTGACCGTTTGAGGTCGGGTCATTACACTCATCCTCCTTTTTTGCCAAGATTTGTCAAGATTTGAAGCACCCCACCCCTTCAAGTGTCCACAACAACTTTGTCCTTTCATCTCTTATTGCTAGATTAGCTTGTGCAATTCTCTATAAGTATAGTGATTTGTGAGTTTTAGTTTGGGAGTAATTATGTGGGAGTTTGTTTGATGTATATGCAATTTGAGCTCAAATTAACTTCTTAGTTTGCATATGTGCTGGTGTGGTTTACTTAGTGCCTTCCCATCCCCGTCCTAACCACCGTCGACCGTCTGCACTATCCCATCGCCGACACCACCTTGGTGAGCCTCTTATTCTTATCTTGTTTATAAAAAAATCATGTTTGTATGATTTAGATAGTTACTTGTATAATTTTCTTACTTGTATGATTGTTTGTTATACATAGTGCCATGGTCTTGATATCCGTCCCCGCCGGCCCTCGTCCGGTTTATGATTCGGATCTGGTATATATATTCTCTTTTATAACTATTTGTCGCATTTCACGTTTATGACAATTATGCCCATCAAGTTGACATAGATATTTTTATCTATAGGAGGTGTGAACCGTAAATTGAAACCGACCCTCCTGTCGAGAAGTTAAATTTAGTTGAAAAAGAAAACGAGTATTTGAAAGAAAGTTTGAAAATAACTGAAGAAGAGAAGATGAAATTGGAGTTGTATGTTGCTGATGTCGTTGATGATCACAAGATCAAGATGGATGCAATGCGCTTGAAGATTAGAAAGATTAGAAAATATGCCATTAATAAAGAGGCTTGGTATCATTATGATGTTGGATCAATTGTTACCTTAGTTGTCATCTTGATCACATTTGTTGTTGCATTTAAATGCTTTAGCTAGATAGTTGTATGTTATTTTATGAGAATAAGTGTGTATGAACTTTATGTATGAACTTGTATTAATTTGGTCTTTTCAGTGTTGTCTAATGAAGATGAGCCGACAATGGATGTACGATGACCGATGTTCTCCCCAGTCCATTAATGGAATGCATAGTTTTTTGCATGCGGCTGAGGCAAACAAGTGGGATGGTTTTATGTGCTGTCCATGTGTTGTTTGTAAGAATGATAGCAATTACTCTAGCTCAGGAGTCATTCACATCCACCTGTTTAATTCCGGTTTCATGTCTGGCTATAACTGTTGGACCAAGCATGGAGAAAGGGGGGTTCTAATGGAAGAGAATGAAGAAGAAGTGGATCATGACAGCTATCCCGGGTTCCCTGAAACGATGGTACTATAATTGGGGAAGAAGCTGAAGAAGAGGCATCAGATGAGCCCGCTGATGATCTTAGCCGGGCCATTGCTGATGCAAAGAGAGACTACGCAAGTGAAAATGAGAGGTTGAAGTTGCATCTCATGTTAGAGGATCACAAGAAATTGTTGTACCCAAATTGCGAGGATGACAAGAAAAGCCAGGTTCCACACTCGAATTGCTGCAATGGAAGGCAGACAATGGTGTATCTAACAAGGGATTTTAAAAGTTGTTGAAAATGTTAAAGAAGATGCTTCCAAAGGACAACGTACGTACGAAGCAAAGAAGGTTGTCTGTCCTCTAGGATTATAGGTGCAGAAGATACATGCATCCCTTAATGACTGCATCCTCTACCATGGTGAGGAGTACGAGAATTTGAATGCATACCTAGTATGTGGTGCATTGCGCTATAAGATCAACCGCGATGACCCTGGTGATGTTGAGGGTGAGTGCCCTAGGAAGAGGATTCCTACCAAGGTGTTGTGGTATGATCCTATAATGGCATGGTTGAAATGTTTGTTCCAAAACAAAGGCCATGCCAAGTTGTTGTGATGGCACAAAGAAGACCGTAAGAAAGACGGGAAGTTGAGAGTACCCCCTGACGGGTCGCAGTGCAGAAAAATCAAGTGAAAGTGGCGGAACTTTGCAGATGATGCAAGTAACGTATGGTCTGGTTTAAGTGCACATGGCATTAATCCTTTTGGGGAGCAGAGCAGCAATTATAGCACCTGGCCTTTGACTCTATGTATCTATAACCTTCCTCCTTGGTTGTGCATGAAGCAGAAGTACATTATGATGCCAGTGCTCATCCAAGGCCCCAAGCAACCCGGTAACGACATTGATGTGTACCTAAGGCCATTAGTTGAAGAACTTTTACAGCTGTGGGACAAAAAATGTGTGCGTGTGTGGGTGAGCACAAACAACATGAATTTGACCTATGAGCGTTGCTGTTCGTAACCATCAATGATTGGTCTGCACTTAGTAACATTTTAGGACAGACAAACAAGGGATACCACACATGCACACACTGTTTAGATGAGACCGAAAGTATATATTTGGATAAACGTAAGAAGAATGTGTACCTGGGACATCGTTGATATCTTCCGATCAAGCATCTCTTAAGAAAGAAAGGCAAGCATTTCAAAGGCGAGGCAGATCACCGAAAGAATCCTCACCATCGTACTGGCGATGATATACTTGATATGGTCAAGGATTTAAAAGTAATCTTTGGAAAGGGTCCTGGTGGACAATCTATTCCGAATGACGCTGACGGACACGCACCCATGTGGAAAAGAAATCTATTTTTTTCGTGGTATTCTCACGTCAGTGGCTAGGGGAGTCGTGAGACGACAGATGCCATGGGGTGCTTGAGGTGGGGTCCATGAGGATGTCGTCGGGTCCTGGAAGCGGGAGGGAGCATGAGCTCGATAGCACACGAGACGTACCCAGGTTTGGGGCTCTCCGGAGAGATAGAACCCCTAATCCTACTGAGATGACTATGATCAATGATATACAAGGTTGCTCCTTGAGTTGTGTTGCTAGAGGAGGAAGAAGGGTAGAGCTATCCCTCTTCTCCTAGCTATGGTGGATGGATGTGTGGAATGGGAGAACATGAAGATGAAACCTTTGCATGGGTGAGCCCGGGGGGTCTTATAGGCCGACCCCCAGGGGTACAATGGTAATACGGCCGGTTTGTGGGACCCGGACGTCAGTGTCTTTGGTCGCCGGGTTCTCCGCCGGCTGCTGGGGCCCGCCTCTAGAGGGCCCCGCCGGCTGTCGAGAATCCGCCGACAGGTAGGGCCCACCGCTTGCGGGCCATGCTGATTGCCTTTCACTGTGGCACCGTCCTTGCTGACGAGGGCGGTGTCATGCGGGGCATGGCTACAGTCCCACACCATGTGGGTATGTGGCCACCTGGTCAGCGAGCACCGTAGCCATGCTCTCCTAGGATTCGAGGGGAGCAGGTGGCACTGTTGCCACACTCCGTCTTGTCATGGTAGGTGAGTGTAGACTCCGAGGGGGAGCGTCCGACAGCTAGGAGCCGGCACGCTCCTGGAGCCGCCTTCCTGGAGCACGCCTTCTTCTAGAAGCCGTCCAGAAAGCCGGCTGCACGCCCAGTCGACATGAGGGGCTTTGCTAGCCCCAATGTCTTGAAATATCTTTGGGGTGTGGATGAGACGACCCGGGGTACATAACCCCGACAATTTTGGGACTTACCCTATTGGAAAGACCTAGAGGTCCGCTCTACAATCGATGTGATGCACATGACGAAGAACCTTTGCGTGAACCTACTAGGCTTCTTGGGCGTGTATGGGAAGACAAAAGATACATCAGAGGCACTGGAGGACCAACAACGTATGCACGAAAAAGACGGCATGCATCCAAAGCAGTATCAAGGTCCTGCCAGCTACGCTCTTACCACAGAAGAGAAGGAAATCTTCTCTGAATGCTTGCTCTGTATGAAGGTCCCGTCTGGCTTCTCGTCGAATATAAAGGGAATAATAAATATGACATAGAAGAAGTTCTAGAACCTAAAGTCTCATGACTGCCATGTGATTCTGACGCAATTGCTTCCGGTTGCATTGAGGGGGCTTTTACCGGAAAAAGTTCAATTAGCCATTGTGAAGCAATGTGCATTCCTCAATGCAATCTCTCAGAAGGTAATCAATCCAGAAATCCTACCAAGGTTACAGAATGATTTGGTGCAATGTCTTGTCAGTTTCGAATTGGTGTTCCCACCATCCTTCTTCAATATCATGACGCACGTCCTAATTCACCTAGTCGAGGAGATTGCCATTCTGGGTCCTATATTTCTACACAACTAGATAAAAACCCACACGTTGTTGCGGGAATTCTTAGCCCTTTGCAGTTCCTAATAAATAAATGAATAACTTTTTTGCATAGTGGATATATGACCTTAAGATGAATAAATTACATGGGACACAAAACATAATACAAAATAAGGGATGGAGCTCCAATATCAACAATTAAGAGCAAAACTAATCATGATTAGTGGATTATAAAAGTGCTAATTCCTTTTATAATTTCATTTTTTACCGAAGTGAATATGAATTTCTCTGTGTCAAAGAGTTGGGCTGAAAGAGGATTAGTACGTATAGACACATAAGCATCGATATACATATTATCATTTGTAGTCGAAATTTGTTAGGCTGAAAGAGCACGAGTACTTACACACATAAGCACCGACGTACATATTATTGTTTTGTAGTCGAAATTTGTTTACAACAAAAAGAAACTATGAATAAATATTTATAAGCTACTCCCTTCGTTCCCAAATATAGGTCTTTCTAGAGATTTCAACAAATGACTACATACGGATCAAAATGAATGAATCTACACTCTAAAATATGTCTACATACATTCGTATGTTGTAGTCCATTTGAAATGTTTAAAAAACTTAAATTTAAGAAAAGAGGGAGTACATTTTTCGTGGTTTAGGATCACAACCGTGCAGAATTATTTTGTTCATACTTCGGACAGTAGGTTTATTAAAAAACAAGCGAACGAAAACTAAAAGCAAATAACATGGAGTCAGGCAATCAGATACTACACAAAAAAATAAATGATTTGAGTTGATGTGAGATATGGCGTGAAACTTCACATCTATACTGATCATTATCCTTTTGATCCTTCATTGATATACATGAAGAAGTTTATCCATGCAATATACCTCACAAAAAATAGAGTTTATCCCTGCAATATAGTAGGGTAACATAATACTGCTTTATTATACATAAGATGAACCACATCTATATATGTGTGGCAGCTAAAGTATTTCCTAAAATAACTTTGTCACTGGAAATCTCAGTTGAATGCAACAGGAAATAACATCGACACTAAAGCAATGTCCTAGTGGTGAACTTAGGTTGGATAAGAATGGATGCCACATGTTTTTTCAAAAAAAAAATGGACTGTCTTTAGGACATAGGTCAGATGAGATGGAGGCTATGATTGGAGCTTCCCATCCTCTATAAAAATGAGACTTCAATAACTTTTTCCCCCTCTTTTTAAATAAACTTCATGGATACTCATCATTGAAACATAAATGCCAATAGAAACACCCTATAAATATTGACTTATGACCCATGAACAAGGTGTCGAAGAGCATTTCCAACTAATTAAGTACGAGATAAAATAAATCATTAATGCCATAGAATAATTAAGTGCAAATCGCTTATCACTTAGTTGGTTCTTCAACATATGAAAATTGCTGTACACTTGAGCAAAAAAACACTATTAGCAGAGATTAATTTGTTGGTATTCATAACCAAGATTCTAAAAAGGAGGATATATAGATGTATGATCCATCAAGGCTTTCCATAAATAACATGTTTTCCAGATGAAACTTAGTCAACAAAGATGAGTGGCAACTGCAAAAAAAGAGAAGGGTTGAAACTTAAACTGAGTACATACCATAGATAACATGTGTTCCTGATGATATGTTCAAATATATCTACCTTCCTCAAGAAAACAACAACATGATTTATGTATCCTCGCTTTCTTGCGCTTTTTTAAAAAAACTGAAGAACTACTTCCAATATCTTTTGCATACCACACGTCACAAAAAAACCGTCTAATGCTACAAAATATGAAGTAGGAATTTATATAAAATATTCATTGGTCCTCTAGAGAGAATTTCTCTGTAGCGACCAGACCTCAAACAGTCTGATCTCCATGCATCAGTGTCATCCCTGAATCAGTAATGCTGACACGCATGGTACTCGAAGGATTTATAACAGAGTAGCAATCACACACTTATTACATCGATAGTTCAATGATGAGTTTATTACATAAATCATGGCTGAAGGCCATCTAATACGATAACAGCGGAAGGCTTGGAAGATAAGTGAGTCCATCAACTCCAGCGGCATCACTGAGTATAGAACCACGACCTAAAAGGGGCATCTTACTCTTCGTCTGAAAAGTCTGCAACATGGAACGTTGAAGCCCGAAAAACGGGCCAGCACATGGAATATGCTGGCAAGGTAACACAAGAGATGCAATGAAAGTAAAGCTATACTATATGCAATATGGCTGGTGGAAAGCTCTATGGTTAAGTTTTTGCATAAAGCCAATTTTTCCTACTTCAATGGAATGTATTTTAATTAACTATCATGGTAGTTGAAACATCGTTGAGAAGATAGACATCCTCTCAACCCCAATTAAAAATAATCATTAAAACCCAACAAAATTGAATTAAGTAACATGTTGAGATGCACATGATAATCCAAGTACCAGATACTCAAGATGTCCATAACCGGGGACACGGCTAATCATGATCAGTTTGTACACTCTGCAGAGGTTTGTGCACTTTCCCCACAAGACTCGATCGCCTCCGTTTGGTTTCTCGCACTGCATGGTGTTTGAGAAACGGATGACCGAGACACAATCTTTCCGAAGAGGTCCCCTTAACCAGATAGATAGGCCGGTACACCTACAAAACCCAACTACATCTGCTAGCCCATCATGGAAAGGTTTCCCACAACTTACTCAACTATGCCAGAGCCCATATTGGCATGTGGCTGCACACGGAAGTTTCTAGCATGAAAAATCTCATGATCCCTTTGAGCCTGGGTGGCGATCCAAAACAAAAACAGGCAATCCCGGAATACCCAGATGCCTCAATCCACCCAGATGTGTATTAAAGTTGCCACCTTAAGTTGAACCATTAATTAACAACTCACATCTGTCATGGATTTCACTCAAACCCAAACCACGTCTACGAGCATAGAATGTCCTAACAGCAAACGTAGAAGTAACTCCCAAGGGTTTGAATGTAATGCAGGTAATAGGTACTACCTCAATCTACTTCCCAATCCCACAAGTTAATTGATCCTACTCATGCAATGTGTGAGGGTTTGACTAATGCAATGAAAACTAGGTAATTGGAAAGCATGATCAAAGTGTTACTTGCCTTGCTGATGATCCGCAAAACCTAGAGACTCAGAGTAGCAAGCGGCGCACTCCGGGTACTCTATCGCAATCAAACAAACAATCATTCAATAAGTACTTAACTAATGCACGGGTAAAACTCAAATAAGAGATCTAACCAGAAAGTTCAACTTAAGAACTCCGGTTTGCAAAAAGAATCAACTCGAAAGAAGCAACGAAACTCAAACCGCAAAAGAAACGAGCTCCGAATTACTAGTTGGCCTAAAGTCAAATTTTACAGTAGCCAAAAATTTGTTCAGGTTGTTCTAACGTAAAGAGGGCTTCGAGACGAAGATCTGGGATATTGAATCACCTGATTCCGACTCTCGAGCGAAAAGAAAAACGGAAAACAAGATCAGGACAGAAATCGCGATCGGAAAAATCACGGTTAAATACCCCGAAAAAGAAAAACGACGAACAAGCTAACGAACGAACGTTCGCTGTCTGCGATTAACTAACGAAAACCGTTCGTTAAAACGAACGTACGGACGAACGTCCGCTATTTAACTAAACCGTCGGAAAAAAAAAACCGAACCAATCTATTTAAAAAAACAGATCTAGGTTTTCAAAAAAAACCGCTCGGTTAAAACACACAAAAAAACTACCTCTCTCTCCCACAACTCCGGCGGGATCTCCGGCGGGCGGTGGGGCGGCGGTGCTCCGGCGGCGCGGCGGCGCGCGGGCGGCGGGTGGCGGCGGCGCGGGCGGCGGAGCGGCGGCGGCGGCGGCTCGGGCAGCGGGGCTGCAGGGCGGCTAGGGTTCGCGCGGGCGGGCTGAGCGGATCGGGCCGGATCTGGCGCTATTTAAAGCCCAGAGTCCTGGTCCTATACTAGTCCTAGTCGGGTTTTTTTTAAATAGAGTCCCGGCGCAGTAAAACTGACGAAAGAAATACCAAACAGACTCAAAAATTCCCGAAATAAATTTTCACCGTCCTCTAATAATATTTAGGAGAAAGTGAACATTTTTCCCGGGCCTAAATGCAATTTTGAAAACGCGTATTTTTCCTATGCAAATAAATCCGAAAATAAATCGAGAAAAATACCAAAAGTGATTTTAATATTTTTCCTCCAATATTTCTGTTATTTTGGAGAAGTCATATTATCTCCGCTCATTTATTTTATTTAGAAATATTTTTAGGAGGGAAAATAATTAGAATCGCACTGTCCTTGTACCGGTATTCGGGCGAACTCAAATACAAAAACGGTAAAATTCCCAACTCTCTCCGTAGGTCCTTGAGTTGCTTAGAATTTCGAGGAACGCCACGAATAAAAATGAAAAAACATGCAAATGCAATATGATCTATGTATAACATTCCAAATTGAAAATTTTACATTCTCATGGCTTTAAACTTGGATGGATAAAATATGTCCATACAACTGGAACCATACTTCTCTTTTAATCTCGTCGGTTCCTAGGATGCACAAATATGACAATACATGATCAGTGATATATTTAATATTCATTGGTCCTGTAGAGAGATTTTTCTCATGATTGTAGTCTTGGATGTATCAAATCTTTTTATACAACTGATCTTCATACTTCTCTTTTAGTCTCATCAATTCCTGGGTTGCGCAATGTGACACAACGTGCTTAGTAACGATGCAATTTCATGTTTCACAAAGCAAGAGACACCATGGGACAAACTATACACAACAAATCCATACCTCTGAAAAAATTAAGTTAGTGATCATCTCGTATAATTAACATACCTTACCAAAAATAAAACCCGATATTACATTGTTACACAGATCCTCAGTTTCACATGGTCTGTACTGTGTACTCGTTGTACATAAAGTATTCCTCTGATCATAGATGACCTTGGGTGTGGAAATTTTATGTTAGACTAATGATGCATGCCTTGGATAGGTACCCTTTGTTATAGGTAGCTAAAACATAGAATTTGGGAAACAATTTCATAGTCACGAGCAATTGTGCAGATCTTGGACGGGTGCATCTAGCTGCCTGAAAAAAAACAATGGATGACAAACAGCTTGATGAGAGTACAATGGAGTATTGGGGGTGTGGCAACCAATTTACTTCATGAGTATTACAAAACGAATCAACATATACACCACTTATCAGAGTCGCTTGAATGGAAATAAAAACTCTAGAGGGGGAGCGGGGCGCGACCACGCTCAGGATACGGATTGCTCAAGGCTGCCGACCACACAACAACTCCATCCTTTGCAGTAGTAGGTTGCCGGCGTGGGGCAACAGTAGATCGTCAGCAACAACCGACCTGGCAGCAAAGGCGCGTGGTGCGGCAAGAGGAGGTGGGGGCTAAGGCGCGGTGCGTCGCGAGGCCACCGGCAGAGTGAGCAGAGAACAAAATAGGAGATCAAGATGGATGGATCCCAAGAGGTAAAGTGGGGAGAGGATAAGGTCACGACGGCAGTGGATTTTTATGATATAGAAACAAAGATGGAAGAGCGTCGCTTATAGGCTATCTATAATCATTTAGGGAGACGAAAGGGAAGGCGATCACTAGTATTCTTCGGTCAGACGGTTGGTTCCCCGGGTTCTTTGCGGGAGTTGGGCGTCTGTTCTAATCTTAAGGAATAATTACTTAATTTATCTTAAAAAGAAGAAGAAAAAGCTGATGTGGCACAATGATGATGTGGATAGGCTGCATGTCAAGGGAAATAGGTTAGTGGAGATGAACTATTTAGGTATTATAGATATGTTCCCCTTTGAGATGTTCATGGGAGTCTTAAAGAAACATGTTCATAACCGTGCTAGGCCAGAAGGAAGCATCTCCAAGGGCCATGAAACAGAGGAGGTCATTGAGTTTTGTGTTGACTTTATTCCTGACCTTAAGCCGATTGATGTTCCTCAATCGTGGCATGAGGGCAGATTGGGTGGAAAAGGCACGCTATGAAAGGATTCAGTAATATGTATGGACGGGCATTCTTGGGCACAAGCACACTACATAGTTCTACAAAGTTCCACCTTGGTGGCTCCGTATATCGAGGAACACATGGATATTGTACGCTCCAAGAACCAAGAGCAGCCTGAGCCCTGGATCAAACGTACACACATGGCGTCATTCTACGGTTGGTTGCAAACACGTCTCATGCATGACGACACTGTTGGAGATGAGCTGTACTTGCTGGCCAAGTCACCTTCTTTGACTATATTGACTTCCAAAGCGTACGAGATAAATGGAAATACCTTTTATACGATCGCCCAAGATAAAAAGAGCACCAACCAAAACAGTGGTGTCCGCTTTGATGTAGCAAACACCAATAGACAAAAGGACACATATTATGGTTACATAGAGGAGATATGGGAACTTGAATATGGATATGATTTGAAGGTCCCTTTGTTTCAGTGAAAATGGTTCAATCTGATAGGAGGCGGGATAAATGAAGACCCGCGGTATGGAATGACAACAGTGGATCTCAACAATATTGGGTACATAGACGAACCATTCGTCCTAGCCAATGATGTGGCGTAGGTTTTCTATGTGAAGGACATGTCTACCAAGTCGAGAAAAAGAAAACATAAGGAAGCGAATGAATCATACGATGATCCAAAGCACCACATAGTTCTTTCAGGGAAAAGAAACATCACGGGAGTGGGGGACAAGACAAACATGTCATAAGATTATGAAAAGTTTCATGAAATTGCTCCCTTCACAGTGAAGACTGACCCAAACATCATGTTAAATGATGAAGATTGTCCATGGTTATGGCGCAAAGCGACACACACGAAGAAAATGTTTTATATCCCAAGATCCCACTTTGGGATGTGACCGGCTTCACTGTCATCACTTTCTTCTCTAGCGAGTTTTCGGACTTATTTGGAAAGTCCCACTTCGGACAAACCAGAGGGAATCTTTGTACGAGTTTGGGTATATATGTGTTTTGGCATTTGAAAGACGAAGAAACATTATATAGGACTTAAGCAATGCAATTATGTCAAAACATAATATTTCACTATGTATTTTGCAAGGTTTATCATACGGGGTTATCCAAGTCATCAATTTTCACTGGTACATCGAGGTGCTATACAAACGTTTTTAACCCCTTTTCGCGATGGCGTTTGGAACCGTCGCCAAGTGAGTGTGTGCGATAGGGTGGGTCCTTCCCACATGACCCAGAAACCATCGGGTATAGGCCCTCCTGGCACATAGGCTAGGGTAAAATGAGCTCGTGTGCGATCTTGCGAGGCATCAAAACCCAATCGTTTCCATTCGTTTGTACATCCCACATGGAGAATCCCAGAAAAACATTTCCGTTCGTATGTATATCACACACAGTTTTTGTGTCTGGAAACGATTGTGCAAGGTGGCCTAACGCAAACAGTTCTCTGCAGGCAGCCATGTGCGATTGTTAGTTGATCGAGCACGCCTACTTTCCAGAAACCGCCCAACCTTCATCCTCTTCAGGAAGACTTCAATATTGTACCATGGGTGTTGAATGAATACCTTCCTTGCCTCTTGACCATGCAGGTGGTTTGAGAGGTAATCATCGGTGAACTGATTTGAAAAGTACTGAAAACAAAGATATGCATAAATCATTGTTATAAATTTTGAAATGGTGCAAGGGGTAAAAACAAGGTAAAAGAGTTAGGACCATCCTATAGTTGATGAGGTCTTCTTCATTACGCAAACAAAGATATTGCTTTTATTCGTCGCAAGTTTCTTCATCCTAACAATCTTTCTGAGTTTCTTGACTTGACTAATATTCATGGACATCTCATTTCCCCATATGCAAAATAGGTCGAACAGTGGGTCTAAGCCTCTAACAGCAGGACCTACATGTGCAAGACCAAATTGTAAGAAACCTAAATATTAGAATGATTCCTGCAACTGCACAATAATGTGCTATTCGCGAAAGGGCCATGCATGATCAAATCTCGATGGTAAACTGCAGTGTCTCCCATTGTTTCCCTACAACACACATAAGGAAGATCTTGATTAGGTTAACTCAGAGTAGCCATACTATCAGTACAATATGTATTGAGTATAGCCAAATTCGATTTATTTCACATGTATAACAATACAAAATTGTACCCACAGCAAATGAAAATCAAATTGCAGAATTAAACCAAACAGTTAAATGGACAACAAACCAAATGAACCAAAACAGTTAACTCAGCACGACATTGTAGAATAGAAAAAATGTACTAGAAGATAAGACAGTTACCACAACAAAGAATGCTTGAGAACGGTACTATGAAATGTAGCAATTGTTGGACCAAACTGTTAACTGAACATTACATTTCAGAGGACCAAACTGTTAACCGAACATTACATTTCAGAGGACCAAACTGTTAACCGAACATTACATTTCAGAGGACCAAACTGTTAACTGAACATCAAATTACATATTAACATTACAGAGGACAAATCACAAGAAGGTACTGGCGGTGGCCTCGAGCAAACAACATGAATTGTATTTTAAAGTAGACAACCGCCTGGTGGAATCGACGGTGGCCTCGAAGATGAGGTGTTCCTCCAATATCTGGCGGTCGGTACGCATGG
The DNA here is from genome assembly GCA_902687465.1 of Secale cereale. Lineage (NCBI taxonomy): Eukaryota > Viridiplantae > Streptophyta > Magnoliopsida > Poales > Poaceae > Secale > Secale cereale. The sequence goes on along the minus strand of LR738713.1, from coordinate 388,134,137 downwards.
CAGCCATAGTGACCTCGTGCGCGTGTGATACGTCTCCAACGTATCTATAATTTTTTATTGTTCCATGCTATTATATTATCTATCTTGGATGTTATATATGCATTTATATGCTATTTTATGATTTTTGGGACTAACCTATTAACCCAGAGACCAGTTCCAGTTTCTGTTTTTTCCTTGTTTTTGAATTTCGCAAAAAAGGAATATCAAACGGAGTCCAAATGGAACAAAACTTTACGGGGATTTTTCTTAGACCAGAATACACCAGATGGACTTGGAGTACACGCTAGGGGATCTGCGAGGTGGCCACAATGGTGGAGGGCGCACCCAGGGGGTAGGAACTTCTTCCGCCTATAAATTCACATGTATTCCGGAAACTCTAGAACATCCATCGAAACCACTTTTTCGCTGCCTAACCTTCTGTTCTCGCGAGATCCCATCTGGAGGCCTTTTCCGGTACTCTACCGGAGGGGGAATCAACCATGGAGGGCATCTAAATCAACCCTATTTCCCTTTTGATGAAGTGTGAGTAGTTTACCACAGACCTACATGTCCATAGCTAGTAGTTAGATGGCTTCTTCTGTCTCTCTGGATCTCAATACAAAGTTCTCCTCGGTCTTCGAGGAGATCTTTTCGGTGTAATCTCTTTTTGCAGTGTGTTTGTCGAGATCCAATGAATTGTGGGTTTATGATCAAGATTATCTATAAGAAATATTTGGTTCTTCTCACGGTGTGTGGTGTAATAGTAGTAGATGCAGGCAGGAGTCAGTCTACTTGTCACGGCCGTGATGCCTATATTCATGATCATAGCCATAGATGTCATTATAATTATTCGCTCTTCTATCAATTGCTTGACAGTAATGTGTTCATCCACTGTAATACTTGCTATCATGAGAGAAGCCTCTAGTGAAACCTATGGTCCCCGGGTCTACTTTACATCTTATAAGTTTCAGATCTACTACTTTGCAATATTTTACCTTTCAATCTATAAACCAAAAACCCAAAAATATTTACTTTACTAGTTCATCTATCTCTATCCGATATCACTCTTGCAAATAACCGTGAAGGGATTGACAACCCCTTTATAGCGTTGGGTGCAAGTTGTTTGTTTGTTTGTGCGGGTATTTGGCGACTTGTGTGTAATCTCCTACTGGATTGATACCTTGGTTCTCAAACTGAGGGAAATACTTACTCTACTTTGCTGCATCACCCTTTCCTCTTCAAGGGAAAGCCCAACGCAAGCTCAAGAGGTAGCAGGAAGAATTTCTGGCGCCGTTGCTAGGGAGATCTACGCCAAGTCAAGTTAAGATTTGTCTTCTTTCAACTCGCCAATCTCTGGTGTCGTTGAGATCTACGGCAAGTCAAGACCTACCAAGTACCCTTCATTAAACTCTCATCTCTTGCATTTACATTATTTGCCGTTCGCCTCTCGCTTTCCTCTCCCCCACAACTAAAATGATTTTCGAAAAGATTTGCCTTTTCTTCGCCCTTCTTTCGTTCGTCTTGTTCGCTTGCTTTTTGTGTGCGTGTGTGTTGGATTGCTTGCTTTGTAATGATGGCTCAGGAAAATACGAAATTGTGTGACTTTTCCAACACCAATAATAATGATTTTATTAGTACCCCGATTGCTCCTGCTACTAATGCGGAATCTTGTAAAATAAATGCTACTTTATTGAATCTAGTCATGAAAGATGTTGCTTCACATCTGGATAATTTTGTTGATTTGTGTGATATGCAAAAGAAAAGAGATGTGGATAATGATCTTGTTAAAATAAAGCTATTCCCGTTTTCACTACGAGATCGGCTAAAACTTGGTTTTCATCTTTACCTAAAAGTAGTAATGATTCATGGAATAAGTGCAAAGATTCTTTTATTGCCAAGTATTTTCCTCCCGCTAAGATCATCTCCCTTAGGAACGATATTGTGAATTTTAAACAACTTGATCATGAGCATGTTGCACAATCTTGGGAGAGGATGAAACTTATGATAAGAAATTGTCCTACGCATGGCTTGAATTTATGGATGATTATACAAAAAAATTATGCCGGATTGAACTTTGCTTCTAGAAATCTTTTTGATTCGGCCACGGGAGGTACTTCTATGGAAATAATTTTAGGAGAATATACTAAACTCTTATATAATATAATGGTTAACTATTCTCAATGGCATACCGAAAGATCTTCTACTAGTAAAAAAACGACATGTTATTGAAAAGATTAATGTTTTGAATGGAAAGATGGATGCATTTATGAAATTATTTGCTAGCAAGGGTACTAATATTGATCTTAATGATATGCCCTTGTCCACTTTGATTGAGAATAATAATGAATCTATGGATGTGAATTTTGTTGGTAGGTACAATTTTGGTAACAATGCTTATAGAGGAAATTTTAATCCTAGGCCGTTTCCAAGTAATTCCTCTAATGATTATGGTAATTCCTACAATAATTCTTATGGAAATTATAATAAGATGCCCTCCGATTTTGAGAATAGTGTTAAGGAATTTATGAGTTCTCAAAAGAATTTTAATGCTATGATTGAAGAAAAATTGCTTAAGATTGATGATTTGTCTAGAAGTGTGGATATAATTTCTCTTGATGTTGATTCTTTGAAGCTTAAATCTATTCCCCCCAAGCATGATATCAATGAGTCTCTCAAAGCTATGAGAATTTCCATTCATGAGTGCGAAGAAAGAACCGCTAAGATGCGTGCTAAAAAAGATTGGTTTATAAAAACATGTTCTTCTAGTTTTCGTGAAAATAATGATGAAGATTTTAAAGTGATTGATGTGACTACTATTGAAACTTTGTTTTCCAAAATAAACCTTTATAAAGATGGGACTGGAGATCAGTCTACTTTAGTTTAGAGGCGTCCCGATTCGGAGTTATTAGATCTTGATGCAAAAATTGATAAAAGTGGGATTGATGAGGTGAAAACTTTAAGTAGCAATGAACCCACTAGATTGGATCTCAAGGAATTTAATTATGATAGTTGTTCTTTAATAGATAGTATTTCCTTGTTGCAATCCATGTTGAATTCTCCTCATGCTTCTAATCCAAATAAAGCTTTCACTAAACATATCATTGATGCTATGATACAATCTTTTGAAGAAAAGCTTGAATTAGAATTTTATATCCCTAGAAAACTTTAAGATGAGTGGGAACCTACTATTAAGATCAAGATTAAATATTATGAGTGCCATGCCTTGTGTGATTTGGGTGCTAGCGTTTCTTCGATTCCAAAAACTGTATGTGATGTTCTAGGTTTTCGTAAATTTGATGATTGTTCCTTAAATTTGCATCTTACGGATTCCACTATCAAGAAATCTATGGGAAGGATTAATGATGTTATTATTGTTACAAATATGAATTATGTTCCCGTAGTTTTCATTGTTATTGATATATATTGCAATCCTACATGTCCTATTATTCTTGGTAGACCTTTCCTTAGAACAGTTGGTGCAATTGTTGATATGAAAGAAGGAAACATTAGGTTTCAATTTCCGTTAAGGAAGGGCATGGAACACTTTACAAGAAAGAAAATTAAATTGCCTTATGAATCTGTTATGAGAGCTACCTATGTATTGCATACTAAAGATGACAATACCTAGATCTATTTGCGTTTTATGCCTAGCTAAGGGTGTTCAACAATAGCACTTGTTGGGAGGCAACCCAATTTTATTTTTTATTTTTACTTTTTGGTTCTGTTTTTCAAGTTTTACTTATTATTACTTCTGTAGTAATTGTGTTTTGGTGTTTTAATTAGTGTTTGAGCCAAGTAAGACCTTTGGGATGGCTTACGGTGATCGTTGATTTAATTTTGCTGAAAACCATAATTTTTTTTGCCCAGTGCAGAAAATTCAATAATTCATAGGAACGTCGAAACCTTCTGAAATTTTACAAAAAAATGATATACAAATTCCCCATGTCTTCTTAATTTTTCAGAATTTTTAGAGTTACAGAAATATGTGAAGTTTCTAGATTGCTACAGACTGTTCTGTTTTTGATAGATTCTGTTTTCTATGTGTTGTTTGCTTACTTTGATGCATCTATGGCTAGTATGGGGGGGGGGTATGAACCATGGAGAAGTTGGAATACAATAGATATTACACCATATAAAATTATAATAAGTTCACAACAGTACCTTAAGTGGTTATTTGCTTTGTTTTACTAATGGAGCTCATGAGATTTTTTTTGTTGAGTTTTGTGTTGTGAAGTTTTCAAGTTTTGGGTAAGCATTTGATGGACTATGGAATAAATAGTGGCAAAAGCCTAAGCTTGGGGATTCCCAAGGCACCCCAAGGTAAAATTCAAGGACGACCAAGAGCCTAAGCTTGGGGATGCCCCGTGAAGGCATCCCCTCTTTCGTCTTCATCTATCGGTAACTTTACTTGAGGCTATATTTTCATTCACTACATGATATGTGCTTTGCTTGGAGCGTCTTGTATGATATGAGTCTTTTCTTTTTAGTTTGCCATAATAATCCTTGATGTACACCTTTTGAGAGGGACACGCATCAATCATGATTTATTAGAATACTCTATGTGCTTCACTTATATCTTTTGAGCTAGGCAATTTTGCTCTAGTGCTTCACTTATATCTTTATAGAGAACGGTGGTGGTTTTATTTTGTAGAAAGTATTGAACTCTCTTGCTTCACTTATATTGTTTTGAGAGTCTTAAAGAACATCATGGTAATTTTCTTGGGTTATGAAATTAGTCCTAATATGGTAGACATCCAAAGGAGACGTAATAAAAATGTTCATATATAGAGCATTGAATATTATGTGAAGTTTGACTCCTTCTAATTGTTTTGAGATGTTAAGATCGTAATATTAGAGTCATGCTAGTGGTAGTTTGTGAGGTTAAAGAAATAATTGTGTTAATGTTTGTGATTTCCGAAGCATGCACGTCTGGCCTATGTAACCAAATTGGCGTGCAATGTATCTTGATTGTTTCCTCTTTGCGGGAAGGTCGGGGGCGCGCGATGGTTAACTCCTACAAACCTCCCCCCTAGGGGCATGTGTCGTAGTGCTTTGCTTTGAGGGCTAAGTAGATTTTTCGCAATAAGTATGTGAGTTCTTTATGACTAATGTGAGTCTATGGATTATACGCACTCTCACGCTTCCACCTTGCTAGCCACTCTAGTGCCGCGCAACTTTCGCCGATGAATAAAAACCTCCTTATACCTTCCTCAAAACAGCCACATACCTACCTATTATGGCATTCCCATAGCCATTCCGAGATATATTGCCATGTAACTCCACCGTTCCATTTATTATGACACGCTTCATCATTGTCGTATTGCTTTGCATGATCATGTAGTTGACATAGTATTTGTGGCAAAGCCACCGTTCATATTTTTCATACATGTCACTTGGTCATTGCACATCCCGGTACATCGCCGGAGGCATTCATATAGAGTCATATCTTTGTTCTAGCATCGAGTTGTAATATCGAGTTGTAAGTAAATAAAAGTGTGATGATCATCAATATTAGAACATTGTCCCATGTGAGGTTATCAAAAATAAAAGAGGCCAATGAAGCCCAAATAAAACAAAAGAGGCCAAAGAAGCCACCAAAAAATAAGATAAAAAGAGAGAAGGGACAATGTTACTATCATTTTCCACACTTGTGCTTCAAAGTAGCACCATGTTCTTCATGATAGCGAGTCTCCTATGTTGACACCTTCATATATCACTAGTGGGAATTTTTCATTATAGAACTTGGCTTGTATATTCAAACGATGGGCTTCCTCAAATGCCCTCGGTCTTCATGAGAAAGCAAGTTGATGCACACCCACTAGTTATCTTTTTGAGCTTTCATACACTTATAGCCCTAGTGCATCCGTTACAACGCAATCCCTACTCACTCACATTGGTATCGATTGATGGACATCTCCATAGTTCATTGATTTGCCTAGTTGATGTGAGACTTCCTCCCACCTTTTGCCTATCACCACCTTTCATTCCACCCATAGTGCTATGTCCATGGCTCGCGCTCATATATTGCGTGAAGAGTTGAAAATAGGGTTGAAAAAGTAGAGTATGAAAGCAATTGCTTGGTTGACTCCGGGATGGGCATGAGGGGTATTTTTTGTTAAGAAAAGGGAGCATAAGGACTATATGATTTGTAGGGATAACATTCTTCAGCCATGTTATTTTTAAAGCTTCATAGATTGATTTTAGTATGCTTGAAGTATTACTATTTAGATATTGATAAATTTTTATTTTGAGTCTTATGGATCTGAACATGCATGCCACAATAAAGAATACTACATTGAAAATTATGTTGGGTAGCATTCCACATCAAAAAAATTGTTTTTATCATTGACCTACTCGAGGACGAGTAGGAATTAAGCTTGGGATGCTTGATATGTCTCCAACGTATCTATAATTATTGATTGTTCCATGCTATTATATTATATGTTTTGGATGTTTTATATGCATTAATATGCTATTTTATATTATTGGGACTAACCTATTAACCCAGAGCCCAGTGTCAGTTTCTGTTTTTTCCTTGTTTTTGAGTTTCACAAAAAAGGAATATCAAACGGAGTCCAAACGAAACGAAACTTTACAGGGATTTTTCTTCGACCAGAATACACCAGAAACCCCAAAACATCCATCGAACCCACTTTTTCGCCACCGTAACCTTCTGTTCTCGTGAGATCCCATCTGGAGGCCTTTTTCGGTACTCTGCTAGAGGGGGAATGTGACACCCCGAGACCGATGCACCAGGTGTCAGCCAGTTATTCATCGCCGTTGCAATGTCGTCTGCTTGCCTGTTGCATTTTGCCATGTCATCGTGTGCATTGCATCATCATGTTTCAAAACTTGCATCCGGCCGAAACCCCCTTGTCCTTTCCGTTGTCCGTTCTGAGCCCAGACACACTTGCACGTGCCCGCGGCACCTCTGAATATTTAGTTTATGAGTGGCCGGAAAAATGTTCTCGGAATGGGATGAAACTTGGCGTGTGGTCTTATTATAGCATAGGTAGACCGTCTGTCAAGTTTCGTTGCATTCGGAGTCCATTTGATAGCCCAACGGTTAACCGTGTTAACCACCGGAAGCCTTTCTCTTTTGGCCCAGCACCCCTTTCACAACAGCCCCCAAGCCCATTCTAACCCCCTCCATGCTCTCGGCCGTCGGATCAGGAACCGTGGCCGAAAACCGCTCCTCATTTGGACACTCCTAGCTCCCTCTACCTATATATATGTGTCTCCCCCCCCGAAATTTTTGCAGTTGAAACCCTAGCCCCGCTCCCACCGCGCAGCTGGACATGTTCGCCCGCCGCCGGACGCGTGCACCGCCACCTCCACGTCGCCCGAACCAATCGGGTCTCACCACCTCACCCCAGCAGCCGCTCCTGGCCAACCGAAGCGCGCCACGTCGCCCAGCCACCGCGCCCACATCGCCGCGGACCGTGGAGCCCATCCAGGGCCCGCGCGGGCCGAACCACCACCGCGAGCCGCTGCTCGCTCTGCCCGCTCCTCCCACTGGATCCCGACGGGATCGGGACCGCCCGCCGCTGGTGACCGTCGCCGTCCCGCCATGGACCTCGCCGGACGCCACGGCCACCGCTCCTCCCTGGTGCCGGCGCCCTCGTTCCACCTCGCCATGGCCGCGCCGCCTCGAGCTATGCATGCCCCGCCATCTTCAGATCCGCCGCCGCTCGGGGCTCTTGCCGCCGTCTTCGACCCCACCGGCTGCGGATCCGGCGAGCCGCCGGTCGCATCCGCCCATCCCCATCGCCCCGGCTTCCTCAGCTTCGCCGCCGTTGCACCATCGCCGGTCTCCGCGCCCTGCCTCCCCTCGTAGGGGCACGGGGACGACGGGCGCCCCGATCCAGCCGCTGCCTCCCTGGGCCTCCTCCCCGCAGGCCCAGCCGCCGGCCATCTGCCAGGCCGGCCCACTAACCCTAGCAGGCCACGAGCCCAACTGCATCGCGTCGGCCCGCTCCACCGTCGACCTGGGCCAGACCCATCTAGGTGAGCCCCCTCTTTTGCCCCTATCCAGCGCCTTGTGCGTCGAATAGTTAACTAGTGCTCACATGTTTTTTTCTTTTGTCTGTGAAAAAACTGCTAAGTCCCTAAAATGTCATAATTATATGCATACTTTGTGGTGCTATAACTTTTTGTGTGTATGTCCAAATTGAGTGAATAATATGTCAAAATGTTTGTTGTGATATGCTCTTCATATTGTTCCACTGTGGCATGCTTGTTTGAGTTCATCTTGATGCCCTAATCATTGTTGCAATAGTGCTATATGTTTAAAACTGCTAACAACAGTAATTTTGTTGCATGCTTGTGGTGATGATATCTTTGTGCATGTTTATCCAATTGGAGCATATGATATGTCAAAATGTTCATTGGGAAGTGCTCTATATGATGGTTGGTGTAGCATTCATGTTAGGTGCCATCTTGCCATGTTAATCTCTGTTGCAAAAGTGCATGTGGCTATTAAGTGCTGAAACTTGTTACGAGATGCTGAGTTGACTTGCTCATTGCTATTGACGTGTTTGTCTTTCATGCCACATGTCAATATGTTTTAGAAGGACAATCATATGGTCTTTGCTGTGGTGCAATCCACTTTTCATGATATGCCTTGAGGTGTTTGCAACAAGCTTGCAAGGTAGCCTTCTCGCTGTTGTTGTTTTCTAGCACTTGTTAAAAACTGCTAAGTCTGGAACTGTTAAACCTGATGCTATGTTTGCTTGATGCCTCACTCAAATCCATGCATGTTTTAGTATGGCAAATGATCATGTATTGTTGTCCATGTTATGCTCTATCCATACATGCCCTTGTTTTCATATATGGCCTGTTGTAGCTTATTTATATCTTGCTCTCAAGTTGCTATAAATTTACCTGTCAGACTGTTATCAGCATGATCAATTTGGTGAAGCTTGTTGTTATTGATCCATGCCTCCTATGGAGATGCCCCAATGGAGTTGTTTGATGTATCCTATGTCTATTTCATGTCCATGATCTTTATATGCTTAGTTGAGTTGATATGCTTGTTGTTTTGTGCCTCCGAAGGCAGCATCGTGATGATGTTTTTGCCTTCCCAGATTTTGACTAAGTCTGGATAAATTTATTGCAACTTGCCATGCTTGTTTAGATGTGTTCCAGCAAGATTTTGGGGGTGTTCTAAGTTCATGCTTGTTAAGTATCATGTCTGTTTCACATCCATGCCTCTTGTTATCATGTTTGGGTGTTGTAGCATATATATACCTTGCTCCAGAGTTGCTATGTTGCTGAATTTGGACAACTTGTTGTTATATCTTGTTTCATGTGTATGTGTTGAACCGTTGCTCCGTTTTGAGCGTGCCCTATATGAAACTTGTCTGATTTTGCATGTAGAAGAATAATATCATGTTGTTTACATGCTTGGAGTGTGTTTGCTTGATGTTTGGATGCATTTTGCATCAATGCCATGCTTGTCTTGTTTTGCTCATATCTTCTAGGCCGTAGCTCCGAATTAAATAAACTTTATATGAAACTTCACTAGAATTTCGAGTAGATCATCATGGTGCATGTTAACTTTCTGTTTAAGAACTTTAACTTAAGGTTTGTTCAGATCTAGACCAATTTCCAAATATGCACATGAGGACTTTCCGGAGTTGTTATATGTTGTTTCCGGCCTCATTTAAAATTGTTGGTTTGTGTTGTTCTTGTGTGCTACATCCCCTGCCATGTTTTGCATCATACTTGGTTGAGCATCTTGTCATGTTCTTGTGTGGTGTGTTTACCATGTTGTGTACTTCTTCTCGCTAGTTCATTATTCCGTTGCGATCGTGAGGATTTGCTCGTCTACGCTTGGTTCGTCTTCGTGGATTCTTCTTCGTCTACTTCATGGACTCGTTCTTCTTCCTTGCGGGATCTCAGGCAAGATGACCATCACCTTGGATACCTTTACTATCATTGCCATGCTAGCTGTCTCGATGCTATCGTTATATGTCGCGCTACCTATCTTTTTGTTAGCCCCTCTCCTTGTTGCCATGAAACCTCTAACCTTTGACACCTTCCCAGCAAACCGTTGTTTGGCTATGTTACCCGCTTCCCCAGCCCCTCTTATAGCGTTGTTAGTTGCAGGTGAAGATGAAGTTTTGCTCCATGTTGGAGCTTGGCTTGTTGGAATATCACAATATATCTATTATTATAATTTAACACACCTATATACTTGGCAATGGGTGGAAGGCTTGGCCTTTTGCTCGGTGTTTTGTTCCACTCATGCCACCTTAGGAGCTGATAAACCGACGTTATGTTCCTTGATTTTGTGTTCCTTACATGGTTGGGTATATGGGGACCCCTTGACAATTCGTATTTGAATAAAACTCCTCCAGCAAGGCCCAACATTGGTTTTAATTTGCTCATAATAAAAACTTAATTAATTAATTAATTGCATAGGGAGTTAGCGCTACCCGAGGATTCTTTCTACATAGCAGGGGGGCCAGTGCTGATGGTGTTGGTCCCAAACGGGGGTCCTGCGGGGCCACCACGGGGAGACTCGAGGATTGGCTCCCGTAGTATCACCCATCCGGTCATGGCCTGAGACGAGATACGCGCGGCTACTATCAGGGTGTCGACACACCAGGAGGTCTTGCTGGACTTGTTTTACCATTGTCGAAATGTCTTGTACACCGGGAATTCCGAGTCTGATCGGGCCTTCCCTAAGATAAGGGGTAATATTATTATTATTATCTCTGCTGATCGTGAGAGCTTGTGATGGGCTAAGTTGGGACACCCCTGCAGGGTTATGATCTTTCGAAAGCCGTGCCCGTGGTTATGTGGCAGATTAAAATTTGTTAATGTCCGGTTGTAGAAAACTTGACAGATGATCCGAGATAAAACAAACAACCGCATGAGTAACCGTGACCGTCTCTTTTCACTTTGAGAAGAGAACACGGTGGGGTTATGTTTGACTCGTAGGTAGTTCAGGATATTTAGCGATCACTACTAGTTGCGACCGTTTGTGTAGATGCTCATCTTATTCTTGTACTCGTAAGTTAGCCAACATATTTTGCTTAGCCGCTGCTGCAACCTCACCACTTAACCTCTTCCTACCCATTAACCTTTGCTAGTCTTGATACCCATGGTTATGGGATTGCTGAGTCCTCGTGGCTCACAGATACTACAACAATAGTTGCAGGTGCAGGTTTCCGATGACTTGACCTGAGAGCGATGTTCTTTGGTTGGAGTTCTTTCTTCTTCTTCTTCGCCAGTCCTGGGTTAGGTTCTGGGTCGGCAGCCTGGGATTGCAGATGGATGTCGTTGTGCTTTTCATATTTGCATCCGTAGTCGGATGTCTTGTATTGAGGTGGTTGTATTCATGTGACTTGTATGAATTGTTGTATCCCCATGTATTTATGTAATGGTATGATGTAATGATATCCATCTTGCTAAGCGCCTGAGATGCGGTTGTGCCCCAATCACGTATGAGTCACGTGATCGGGATAGAATTGCATCTTGGGCCTGACAAGTTGGTATCAGAGCCTCGACCGACCATAGGAGCCCCCTTGATTGATCGTAGTTTGGCCGTTGTCGAGTCTAGAAAGATTTTTTTTTCGGAGTCTAGTTATATCGGAGAGTAGGAATTCTTTTTACTCCTCTGCCCCTTCGTCGCTCTATTGAGGAATCTTGACGTAGGTGTTTTGAACTACTCCTCTTCCCCTTCAATTTTTTTAGGATCACGCGGTTAGTTTTCGTTCGTTGCGTTGTCAGTTCTTTTCATCTGGTGCATCTCTCGTTGAGTCGTTTTGACCCTCCCCGTCTTTTGCTTCAATCCTCGGTTCTTTCCAACCGATGTTGTTTCCCCTTCCAAAGTTGTCTTTCTTTTTCCCACCCGCCCACCCTTTTGCTTCTAGGAGTCGGAGTCCTTAATCGAGTATCCATCCTACTCATGTGAAGTCTTTGCTTTCTTTCATCAATTATTTCAACCGGTGGATTCTCCTCTTGTTCGTCATTCTTCATCTCTTTTCTTTCCGGTGGTTCCAATTCAATCGTATTCGGTGTTCATCATATTCTTTTCTTGGCTCAGATGTTTCCCCTTGCTCGTTCGTCTCTTGCCATTTAATTATCCGGAGTTCTCAAGACATCTCAAGAGTCGTTTGTGTTCTAATTTATTCGAGGTTGTCACCTCATTCGAGTCTTTCATACATTCCGGTGCATCATTTCTCGTTCAAATAATCCTTTTCAACGATGTTTTCTCTTCGGTGGGCTCATAACCCACAGGTCTTTCCCAGGATCTTAACTGACTCTTCTAATATTTCCGGAGCTATTCCAAATTCTTTTCAAAGTGTGACGTAAGTATGGATTCCATCAGTCATGTGCCTTCTCCAAGATCGTTTGCAATTCATAGTCGATGCGTCCCAATCGGGGGTCATCGTGGTATGGGCCGATGCTGCGTCCCAATCGCCCTTCTAGCTACAGCCCGACGTACGTTTCGAAAATATTAGTGCATGTCAACAAAAATTATGCTAGTATCGTTGTTCCGTTTCGGAAAAAAGCATATAAGCTGTTACTTCTTACCCAAAGGATCTTTATATCCAACACACAAAAATATATATTTGACTATTCGAAATTACTTTCACTATTGATCTGATGTCGAGGTAATTGCTGCATCGCCACCAAAACCATCTCTTAAGCTAAAGTAGACCGATCTAACCCTATATTAGCATATTACTAAGATAAACAGAAGGCACCGTAGAATCATTTAGGACCTGAGCTTGTCAATCTGAATGTGGAGGGACACCAGCTTAGCCCTGGCCAGCAGCTTGGGCGGAACTATGAAGAAGGTCAGCTCCTGCACGACGACGTCGCCGGGATCCCTGCTACTTGTCACCTCCATTTCCACCTTGACGGTGTCGGTCCTGCCTTTGGGCTCCCCCGGCGGGCCGTTCGCCCACAGCTTGGCCACATAGTGCGGCAGTGGGGACGCCCTCGCTCTGATGTAGACGACCGACACGGCGATAGGCGCGCCGATGTCGAGCACGCCACCGACCAAGAAAAATGCACGGCCGTCCTCCTCCGCGAACAGCAAGAGTCGTGGCTCCGACAGTGGCACTTGCAGCTGGAGCGCCTTGCCGTACTGGATCTTGTGCACGGGCATGGGATGCACATTGCTGATGTGGTGGGAAAGCACTGGTGGCGGGCCTTCGTAGCCACAGACGGGCACGGGGCATTTGCAGGGCGCGAGCGTACACACGCTCTGGTGATCGGCGAGCTTGTGGTAAGTGACGTAGAGCCCACAGCCTTCGTGCGGGCACTCCACCCTCACTGAGGAGAGGACGGCGTCCACCGCCGTGTTCCGCATGTCGAAGCCACCGCCACGCTCGCACTTCTGGCACAGCCGCTGGTTCCCGGGGCGCTCGACGCGGTAGTCCGCGCAAGCCAGGTGCCCTTCCTTGCATTGCACAAATCAATCAAACAACACATCAATCAAGAAACCTGCACCTTGCTCGATCAGCCGAACGGACGAGGTGTATTCGAACCTCATACACTAGAGGCTTCAAGGGGCGGAGGCACAAGGGGTAGTGGAGCAAGGTGAGGTCCATCGAGACCATAGAGAGCTCCATCGCCGGGTCCTGTTCCGTCTGCATGATCTTGCCCTCCTCGTGCACAACCATCTCTCGCTTTATTAGGGCCGGGGCATTACAAAGCTTTACCGTCACATATTCATACTACTTCAAGGTGCATTTAATCAACACATGCAAGTATCACAAGGAGAGTCATGACATTCATGCATGCGTTGTAATTAATGCATCGGTAAACACAAATTATTGAAATATATCGAGTGCGGTGCTTTGATGTGTCGTGTCAACTCGTACAAGACCGAGAAGTTTGATTACTACAACACCCTCTCGCCTTAACCGCACCTACCTTTGGTTGCATGACAGGTGGGCCACCGACCTGTTGGGCCCACCTATCATGGACGCAAAGGCAGGAGCAGTAAGTCAATGAAGCTACGTCCCTCCCTCGCCCATGAGCGTGGTGGCTGGCAGGACTAGGAGAAGCTTTCGTTCGCTACACCCTCTCCCACCCGTACGCGGTGGACATGCAACAGTTCAATTGGTGTCAGATGGCCAGAAGCATACTGTAGTACTCCTCCACTGCAATAGTACTCCCGAAGAGGCGAAGAGCCAAGCGCAGCCCGGATGCTCGTGTGGCAGTTTCATGTGTAGAGTAGTCTAAGAGCATGGTTAATAGTATAACCAACAGCTGGCTATAAGCCATTGCCATGTCATCTATAGCCCATCTTATAGCCAATATGTACAATAGTTGATTAGAAAAGTGTACTACATATTTATTATATGGCCCACCTTTCACTCTCACAAAGTGCCTAGGAGCACGTGCTAGAGCTGGCTCTTCACCAAGAGCCCGCTTACCTTCTCTCTCCTATTCTCTTTCCTCCAACTAAGCAAGAATATAATAATTTATTTCTTATAGCCAGCTGACTCATCTCTATTGTACTTGCTCTAAGCTTAAAATCGTTGGGGTCGGTTACTCGGCTCCATGCTATATATTTTTGATTAAAATAATCTTCTGGCCCTACCTGTCATCCTGGTGATTCTAGTTTGCACGCTCATCTCGTCAAGACAGAAATATACATTTAAATTTGTGGTGGGGTAAATGTTATTGGTTGCAGCAAATGGAGTATTGTACACTGCGTCTTTCAGCCAAGTTTAGAGGCAACCATGTGGGGCCAGTGCTATGATGTGTCGCGTCAACTTGTACAACGAGGAGAAGCTTGACTTTACTACTACACGCCTTCTCCCTCGCCCATGTGCGCGGTGGCTCGCAGACGAGGACATGCTTTTGTTTATAGTACTACAACAAGCTATCCCTCCCGCTCGCGGTGGACGGACATGCAGCAGTGGATTCGATATTGTAGAAGTAGTAGTGCAACCCGAACGTGGCAGTTGCGAACCTTGGAGCACGCATATAGCCAGGCTCTTGCATGAGACAAAATTGCTATGTGAGCCCACTATTGTAGTACTACTTGGTAGTATAGCCCTGTAAACCAGACAGGAGTATTTGCCTTTCAAGAGATTTCAACAGGTGACTAGACTACACCGAGAGGGAGTACATATGGAGCAAAATGCGTGAATCTACATCGTAAATAAATACGTATTTCTCTCATTTTCCTCTCGGCCTTGGTCGCGGTGCACAATATTGAGTATACTAGTATCATCTTGAAATTTACGAAGTCACCATAGGCACCTCGTCGTCGACAGGAACGTCTCCTGACACGCGATAGACGCGAGCAACAGTCGCCTCCATAGGTTCTTGAATGCCAACGAGGGAGAGGGTAGCGGTTCCCGGGACGTTGAACGGTCAATGATGCATTCTCAAATTACTCTACATGCAGAGGGAATTAATTGGAGAAGCAGAATAGAGCCAACACGATGTGAATGCAATAGAGTTTGGATTCTCATATAAAGGCGCCCCACCACTCCAATCCATCTACTCCTTAGTCTCTGCGCAACACTGCTCACTCCAATCCAAGACCAAGTGACCGGAAGCCAGAAGCACCTATGGAGGCGATGGACGCGAGCGGAAGTCGGTTGTGCCAAATCATCCAAGGCACCGGCCTACGACCCCGCATCGTGCAGCGTTTCCAGACGGTGCTGGCGACCGCCGGCGTCGTAGCTCTCGCTGATGCCGGCCGCCTCTCGCATGGACGACATGATGGTCAACTCCATCCGCAAGTTCCTTCCGTCAAGAAGCGCGCGGATGACCTTGCCGTACTGCTCCAGCCCGTGCGCCCAGGCTCCTCATTGCCTGCCACCCTCATCGGCCTCCATGGTGACGAACTCTTTCAAGCCCTGGTGGCCCTGTAGTTGCCGGAGGTCGTGATGAAGAATGTGCACCTCGAGGCCGCGCTCGTCGCGCAGCGCCCCACCATGCAAGATACCATCGACCTGCACAGCCACCTCTACGAGGAAATCGTCTACAAAGGCCACTGCAAGGCCAGCGAGGACAGAAAGACATTGGCCTTCTTCCAGCGGCTGGAATCTTGGGATGCCATTGTTCAGAAGCACATAGACCAGGCCACGAAAGCCGCCGCTACTTAGCCGCCGTTCGATGTGCCGGTGCCCTGAGTCGAGGAGGTGGACGTCGTCGATGGATGCATCTCTTCTTCTTGCCTCCTATAACCAGCACTGCATCGCCTCATGGCATTTTATTCCAGTAGTAACGTTTTCACTGTGAGGTGGGGCCGTAGTTGAGAAAACCGACCATCGGCAAATCCCCACCCCGCCCACCCGGCGTCGGCTGAGTTTAGAATAAGAAGAGATAAACGAGGGAGAAGAGCTAGCTGTAGCACAGACGCTGTTGTCAGATGGGACTCGCGTTGATAGAATAGGAGTACCGAGCACTCGTACCTCGTTTTTTAGGGAAAAAGCAGTCGTATGTCTAGTACTACCACTAGTTGGGTGCGTGCGACCTATACTTGTCATCACTTTAGGTCTTTTTTCGAACCGCAGCTACACTTCACCATACATATTTTTTCACGCATTTATCCTCCTATATGTACTCCTAGGCTATTTCCACGTGCTCCCTTTCGCCGACATGTGGGACATAGAGTGTGACGCCCCAAGACCGATGCTTCAGATCCCTTCCATTTATTTTTCGTTGGTGATGTGTGTCTTTTTTGTTGTTTGTTTGTTGCATTGTCATAATTAGTTTGCATATTTCATTCCTTCATGTTGAGTGCCTTGTCATATATTTTGCTTCTTGCACCATGCTCATCTCACTCGTTGTGTTTGCATTGTGCCTCTTGCCATCATATTGCATTGTGCCCTTGTCATTTTCCATTTCAACATGCTCATCATGTGCATTGTGAGGTTCATCTTGTTGTGCTTGCACTATGTTTATTTCGTTGCTTGCCCTATGCATATGTCCCATGCAACACCCATCCTTCTTCTTCTTCCTCTTATTCTTTTACTTCTTCATGCAAGTGAGTTCTTCGCTACCTCCAATAATGTTCATTCTTTTCCTAAAAATTCTAGACCATGCCTTATGCCCCTCCTCCAAATTTCATCCTTTTCGAAGATGCTCTGGACAGATTCAAAAATGGCTCAAGTTTGAATTAAATTCAAACTTGAATTATTTTTCTATCTTTAAACAATGCCAGAGTATTTTATTTAAATGGTGCATAATTCCAGGAGCCCATACATATTCTTACTTCTTTCTAATTCATCTCCAATATTCCTGGACTTTTCTTTTCCTTATCTGCGGATTTATTTACAGAGATGTATGGCAAAAGAAAAGGAGCAGTGCAGCAGCCCAGCCGCAGCCCACTACCTGGCCCAGACCCACGCAGCAACAGCATAGCCAGCCCACGCGCACAGGGAGTCACCTTCTACCTGTACGGCAGCGCATCGGCCGTGTCCACGTCGACAACTCCGTTGATTTGACGGCCGTCCGATGCCCCTAGACCCTATTTAGCATGTCCTAGACCTAGGCCTAACCTCCCTCGACCGATTCCCCTCCTCTCCTACCCTAGCCGCTGCCCAGGTAATCCGCCTCGCAGCCGCGTCCGCCATGGCCCGAGCGAGCTTGAGCTTGTGCTCGGGGTAGCTCGTCGCCGCGACCCGACCCCCTTGGCCGCTGTGGAGAAGACCGGCAAGTACCTCTACATCTCCTCCCACGACGCACGCATCTCTACGGCCCCTGGATCGACTACCACGACGGCATCTTCGTCCTCTACTTCGTCTTCTTCACGGACAGCAAATCCGCCGGAGTTCCTCGCCTCCTCTCCGGTGCTATTATGCGTCCCCGGCCGCATCCTCATGTCGCAAGTATACTAGGTATACCCAACTCCAACCCTGATTTTTTTTCCATCGCGATTCGATCGCCGGTGTCGTCGCTAGATCCATGCCATCTTCGTGTTCTCGGCGCTCCGACGAGTTCTGAAATTTTGTTGTGTAGTTGCAGTAGTCGCCGTGGTTCCTCGCGCTTCGCCCCCGCTCTGGATCCTCTCTTGCACACACACGCATCAGCACGCGCACGCTCACGCTCCTTGCAGCCTCGCGCGGTTCCCGGCCATGCCTCGCTTCGCTTGCATACGTGCGCCTCGCCATGGACCGAGCCGAGCGCGGGCTCGTGCTCGAGTCTCCGCACGCGCGCGTACCGTAGCTGCACCCTCGCACCCTCACCTGAGTCCCGCACACTCGCCGGTGCTCCTTTGCTCCGGTGATCGCCGATGATGCCGCCGGCGCCATCGTTGTCGTCTTCTCTGTTGCACAGGAGAAGAGAAGCGAACCCGCCTCTGTACTACTCCATCAAGAGCAGAGCCCCATGCTAATCAACACCCTGTCCTAGATCAACTGGTCCGCGCTTCTCTCTGTGACCCAGCAGACCTGATTTGGAATCCCACGGCTGCACATACCCCTTTTCTGATTTTTTTTGCACCTGCAGTGTATGAGCTTCTGCTCCTATTTTAATTAGAGCGATCTCCATCTCTGAGCACGGACATAGCTCCAGCCGAGCTGGTCATCCCCACCGCGCCACATCCAAGGGGTCTGGGGTTCAAATCCCAGGCACCATTTTTGCTCTCTGTTCTTTGTTTCCTCAATACAAATCAGTTCCAGATCATGTGTTATATAGAGCCGACCCCTCCTCTCATCACAAACGCATCCTAGCACTACTGGTGGACCAGCAACGCTCACCTCCTCCAGGAGGTCCTGGAATCGAACCCAAGCGAGCCCTGTTTTTTTTTTTATTATTTTTTCCCTCACCAATAGAGCTCGGTCATCTTGGGCCTCATTCTCTCCCGGGCCACTGCACTGTGTTGCTTCTGGCCCGCCGATGTTTTTTCCCTCTGCTCTGTGATTTTTTTAGCATATTCCAGTGCGTGCATATTTACATGAAATGCCTCTGTTTTGTATTGTTAATAACTAAATGTCTATGCATCCAAATTAAACAAATCCTATATGTAAATTGCTTAGAATTTTGTGTAGATTAATAATTTTCAACTTTCATCCATGTTTAAAATGTTCAAACTTGCTATTTGATTTAATTTGTGTTCATAGCATGTTAAAATGGTTTAATTCATAACTAAATAACCGTATCTCCAAATTTAATAAACTTTATATGTAAATGATGTAGAAAAATGAGTAGATTAACTTGGTGCAATTACTTTTGCTGTTTAACAACTTTAAAATCATGTTATAGGCAGAACAATAGCAAATACGAAATATGCACATGGGGATTTTCCGGAATTGTTGTTTGTTGTTCCGGCCTCATTTAAACTTGTCTAAGTAAATACTCCCTCCGTCCTAAAATACTTGTCATCAAAATGGACAAAAAAGGATGTATCTAGAACTAAAATACATCTAGATACATCCCCTTTTTTTCATTTTGATGACAAGTATTTCCGGACGGAGGGAGTAGTTTATATATGCTTCACCTCTTGCCATGTTTAAAAACATTTAATATTGTTGGGTACATAAACAAGAGCGAACTAAATACTTGAATGTGGTGTTTCATCAATATGCAATTTGTTGCATATTGAGTTCCACTTAATTTATAGTATTGTTTGTGCACTTTGCCATGACATGCATATTTAAACCGGACATGCATCATACCTTGCCATGTATTGCATCATACCTTGCCATATATTGCTTCCTGTATAGACTTGTCATGCATCATACCTTGCCATGTATTGCATCATATTTAGACTTGTGTTGTTTTTCTGTGCTTCCTACCTTGCCATATATTGCTTCCTGTATAGACTTGTCATGCATCATACCTTGCCATGTATTGCATCATATTTAGACTTGTGTTGTTTTTCTGTGCTTCCCACCTTGCCATATATTGCTTCTTGTATAGACTTGTCATGCATCATACCTTGCCATGTATTACATCATATTTAGACTTGTGTTGTTTTTGTGTGCTTCCTACCTTGCCATATATTGCTTCCTGTATAGACTTGTCATGCACCATACCTTGCCATGTATTGCATCATATATAGACTTGTGTTGTTTTTCTGTGCTTCCTACCTTGCCATGTTTTGCTTCCTGTATAAACTTGTAGTGCATCCTATATAGAACTGTCTTCCATACTTGGTTGAGCATATTGTCATGTCTCGTGTGGTGTGTTTACCGTGTTGCTTGCTTCTTCTCGTTAGTGCTTGTTCCATTGCGTTCGTGAGGATTCGTTCATCTACCCGTGGTTCTTCTTTAAGGCTTCTTCTTCGTCTTCTTCATGGATCCGTTCTTCTTCCTTGCGGGATCTCAGGCAAGATGACCATACCCTTGGATACCTTTACTATCATTGCCATGCTTAGTGTCTCGATGCTATCGTTATATGTCGCGCTACCCATCATTATTGTCAGCCTCTCCTTGTTGCCATGAACCTCTAACCTTTGACACCTTCCTAGCAAAAACCATTGTTTGGCTATATTACCCGCTTGCTCAGCCCCTCTTATAGCGTTGTTAGTTGCAGGTGAAGATGAAGATCGTTCCAGGAGGGAACTTGTTGTTGGTATATCACAATATGTTATATGTATAATAACACACCTATATACTGGGCATGGGTGGAAGGCTTGGCCTTTTGCTCGGTGTTTTGTTCCACTCATGCCACCTTAGGCGCCGATAAACTGGCATTATGTTCCTTGATTTTGCGGTCCTTACACGGTTGGGTATATGGGGACCCCTTGACACTTCGTCTTTGAATAAAACTCCTCCAGCAAGGCCCAACATTGGTTTTAATTTGCCTCATAATAACAACTTAATTAATTAATTAAAATTGCATAGGGGGTTGCGTCCCTGAGTATTCTTTCTACATAGCAGGGGGGCCAGTGCTGATGGTGTTGGTCCCAAACTAGAGCCACTTGCGATGCCACCCAGTTATCTGGGGTCTTCGGTTTCTGTATGTAGTGCTCATCCGGACGTGGCCTGAGACGAGATGCGCGCGGCTACCATCAGGGTGTCGGCACGCCGGGAGGTCTTGCTGGACTTGTTTTACCATTGTCGAAATGTCTTGTGCACCGGGATGTCGAGCCTGATTGGATTTCTCTAAGATAAGGGGTGATAATATTATATTTATCACTTCAGCTGATCGTGAGAGCTTGTGATGGGCTAAGTTGGGACACCCCTGCAGGGTTATGATCTTTTGAAAGCCGTGCCCGCGGTTATGTGGCAGATTGGAATTTGTTAATGTCCGGTTGTAGAAAACTTGACAGAGGATCCGAAGTAAAACACACAACTGTGTGAGTAACCGTGACTGTCTCTTTTCACTTTGAGAAGAGAACACGATGGGGTTATGTTTGACTCGTAAGTAGTTCAGGATCTTTAGCGATCACTACTAGTTGCGACCGTTTGCGTAGATGCTCATCTTATTTTTGTACTCGTAAGTTAGCCACCATACTTTTGCTTAGCCGCTGCTGCAACCTCACCACTTTACCTCTTCCTACCTATTAAGCTTTGATAGTCTTGTTACCCATGGTTATGGGATTGTTGAGTCCTCGTGGCTCACACATACTACAACAACAGCTGCAGGTGCAGGTTTCCGGTGACTTGACGTGAGAGCATTGTTCTTTTGTTGGAGTTCTTCTTCTTCAGTCTTGGGTTAGGTACCGGGTCGGCAGCCTGGGATAGCAGATGGATGTCTTTGTGCTTTTCTTGTTTGTATCCGTAGTCGGATACTTTGTATTGATGTTGTTGTATTCATGTGACTTGTATGTATTGTTGTATTCCCCAGGTATGTATGTAATGGTACGATGTAATGATATCCATCTTGCTAAGCGCCCGAAATGCGGTTGGGCCCCAATCACGTAAGTGTCACGTGATCGGGATATAATCACATCTTGGGCCTGACATAGAGCATCTGGGTCGTAGTGCATGCATGACTCGGAGCATATGCTGGGGTACTTTACATTTCAGAACTCACAAATTCCATGCAAACCCCCCGTAGAAGAATAAATAAATAAATGAATTACTACATGAAACCGGATTATTTCTACAGAAATCGGAGCACGTTCATTAAATTTTGGACATAAAATGTTTATAAAAAACTACCGGACCTAAACCAGTCTAAGGGCCTCTTTGCTTCACACGATACTGAAAACACAGAAATGGGGAAAGTATGATGGCGATGAACCGAGACGAGGAGAACTCTACTAACTCAGTTAGAGGTTAGAGTTAGATTATAACCCTGAACTAACTCTAAACCAAAGAGGTGTATGGATGGCAGGGTTAGATTGACAATAAGGGGCTGTTTGCTTCTAGGCCTAGGAGTGCCACACTTTACCATACAATTGTTGCCAAACTTGCCTAAGGGAATCTTATCAAACACACACCTAAGTTGGTCAAACTTGCCTAACCTTAGGTGTGGCAACCTTTGGCAAAATTAAGTCTCAAACCAAACAGCCCCTAAATGTTCTTTCTCAATCACTACGCAACACTGCTCACTCCAATCCAAGATCAAGTGACCAGAAGCCAGAAGCACCTATGGAGGCGATGGTCGCGAGCGGCACTCAACCTTGCCAAATCATCCAAAGCGCCGGCCTGCGCCCCCGCACCGCGCAGCGTTTCCAGACGGTGCTGGCGACCGCCGGCTCCGTAGCCCTCGCCGACGCCGGCTTTGCCTCTCGCATGGACGACATGATGGTTAACTCCATCCGCAAGTTCGCCGCCATCAAGAAGCGTGTAGCGAAAGCTCCTACTAGTCCTGCTAGCCACCACGCTCATGCGCGAGGGAGGGACACACCATCATTGACTTACTGCTCCTGCCTTTGCGTCTATGGCAGGTGGGCCCAACAGGTGGGTGGCCCACCTATCATGCAGCCAAAGGCAGGTGCAGTTAAGGCACCGGAGCTTAGTCCGCGAGGGAGAGGGTGTTGTAATAATCAAACTTCTCGGTCTTGTACGAGTTGACGCGACACATTAAAGCACTGCACTCGATATAAGTCTTTTTACACATTCCAAATGGACTACTACATATGGATGTATGTAGACATATTTTGCTTCGTATGTAGTCACTTGTTGTAATCTCTAAAAAGACTTATATTTGGAAACGGAGGGAGTACAACGCATGCATGCATGCCGTGACTTCCCTTTTGATACTTGCATGTGTTGATTTGATGCACCTTGCCAAATTTTAACTATAAATTTAACTAACCAAATTTTCATGCATGTCACAAAAAATTACGGGGCTGTTTGGATTGTGACTATGTTTGTCTTATGTTGCCACATTATTTTTCCCACACTTGCCACACTTGCCTAACTTGAGTTGCTCAAATTGTTAGACACACTTTGGCTTGCCTAAGGGAATCTTGCCACACTTTTTGTGTCTATGACATGTGGGGTTCACTGCTAATAAAAAATTCTTGTCTTAGGTGTGGCTAATAAAAGACTTATATTTAGGAACGGAGGGAGTTGATATAAATAACAATGCATGTTGGGGCAACCCACATTTCCTATAACTTTAGTCATGGGCTTGTTCCCATTTTTTACGAGGGGGTGGTTGTTCATTTAATGGAGGGACTTGTACCAGACTTGAACGATACAAAGTGCGAACTGGCACACCATAACACCACTTGGAACAAGCGGGTAGCTATCTCAAAATATAATCAACAACTAAAAAAACGGCGACTTGGCACGTAGTACACAATTTTAAACGATTGTTTTGATGGAGTCAAAAAGGAAAACTACCCCACTACGTATATATAGGTCGGAGCCTCCGCGCTTGCTTGGTAGGGTTGCTCTATTCACGCACTGTCATCCTCTCCAGATCTAAACAAGATAGGGGTGGTAACACTGTCTTTCTCCCTTCAAAAAACACTGTCTTTCTATCCTCACAGCTGGTTACAGATCCGGACGTATCCCCCTCCGCCGGTGAAGGGGAGGAGGGGCAGCGTTTAGGCCGTTGTCAACAACGAGGGAGGAGACCCACTGCCGGCCGCACCGTTATCTCTGGCCGAGCGCCGGCACGGGAGGTCCTCCGATCCCTTCGTCGTTGCCCTAGTGTGGGCGGATCCGGCCTGCCGCCGCCCACCTATCCACATCCGAACGACCTTCAGGTATATCTTCCTTCAAAACCGCCTTAGCTCTAGTTCCCCAGCTCGCTACATCGCTGCATGTGCATCTTTTTCTACCTCTCAGCCCCTCTCGACTGTATGGTCCAATGTCACCTATTTTTTCCCTCTATTGTTAGAGGTAAAGCTACTTCATGGAGTCGAATCTTGTACTTGGTTCAAACAAGAAATAAAGTGGGAGTGGGGAATTTAGTATGTAGTACATCGGACTTGGTACAAACAGGAAGGAAAGGGGGTGAAAGTAGTACAGACTGGTCATCCAACCGGTCTCTTGGTCGAAAAGGGAGATATAGGGGTAACGCTGAACACAGTGGTATGACCAGGACTAGATTTGCTATCCACACATAGGAGTAGGTGGCTAGAGTGAACAAAAATGGGACCAACCCAGATATGTTTCTTGGATGTTTGTTTCTCAGGGCAACAAACTATGAATCACCACTTTATGCCCCTGCTTAGGTACATGGTGCGGCAAATTTTCGTGTTTTGACCCTTTTTGGATAGAAATTCAGGATCTGACCTCGGTTTGATTTTTTTTGGGATTTGACCCTTTTTCTTACCGCCACCGGCTCTGGCGGTAGGGTTAGACAGGCTACCGCCAGGGCCCCTGGCAATAGGGTGCTTATACACGTCAACACTTGGTCAGACGAGTTCCTACCATCTTGATATATGTATTTTATTTATTTGATCCATATGTTTAGGTCTGTAACAGTGGCGCAACCATCGCCCATTCATCTCTAACACGACCCTTCTGCCTTGCCAATTCCGTACGTGTATGAGTCCTTCCTCGAGCTTCTACAGCCGGTGGGAGCTTTTTCAGACGAGTTCCTACAGGAGACGAGGGTAGTGCGGTGGCACGAGAGGGCAGAACGGATCACCGACGATGTGAAGTGTTGGTGCAGAGTGTGAAGGAGTTTAAGAGAGTGACTGCAGAGATGGAGGGAGATCCAACTATCTCCCGTGAACGCCGGGAAGGGACCATTGAAGTTGCCAAGCACCACTCCAACTGGGAGCTACGCAATTTGGGCCGAAGGATCTACTTCGAGAGCAATGCGGAGGAGAGAGCCAGGATGCCGCCCCCAAGTGCATCAGCGTTCGATATCATCAGCTGGGGAAGGGCGGAGGCGAAAAATCCAGTGGGCAAGGCAAGGTGGGAGTGCTTGAACGGTCGGATGCCGACCAGTGTTCCGCCTTCGCCTGAACCGGTTGATCTACTATCGTATCTGTCTCCACGACCAGGCGTAACATATGAGGGGGGAGGTTTACCCGCCCTATAAACATGTCTATTGCATATGCATCTATGTTTTAGTAGGGGTTGTCAAACTATGTGGACAAGTTTGCTATTTGCTATTTCCTACTTATGAATCTATGTGTAAACTGTTTGATATTTGCTATGTGGAACCTTTATTAATATGTGAGCTCATATTTTGCTATTAGTGAAACTATGTGAAACTTGTGACAAAACAAACAATCAATAAAATTTGTAAAAACCTAAACCCACATGACCCACCCTATAAACTTGTCTTAAGAACTTGTTGTACCGTTTGTTGGCTTTCTTTGTGAGCTCATATTTTGCTTTCTTTGTGAAACTATGTGATAAAACTTTACAAAAGAAATAATCACTAAAACAATATGTGAGCACATATTTTCGGGTCTATATCATTGCTGTGATATTGTTTTTGAAAAGAAGCAAAAATTAAACTTGGAAACCAAAAGAAACTTTACGAGGAAAACCCCAGCCACACCTTACCGCCAGGGGTTCTCGCGGTAGGTTGGCTACCGCCAGGACCCTGGCGGTAGGCTACTTATCCATGTCAGCTCAAGAAAATGGCGGGCGTCGCCCTCCGTCGCACCCTACCGCCATGGACCCTGGCGGTAGCCTGTGTAACCCTAATGCCAGAACCCGTGGCGGTAGTGAAAGGGCCAGATCTCGAAAAAAATCGAACTAGGGTCAGATCCTGAATTTGTATCGCAAAAGGGTCAAAACACGAAAATTTGCCACATGGTGCTGGACTGCTGGTGCACCCACTGTCCCATGCCCTTATACCAAATATTTAGCTGTTCTTAATCTAATGCCCCTGTTAAAAATGAAGCCATGCCACTGTTATAAGCCATGATAAGTTTAGTCGAATGTTTTTGCCTGTAATTGTTTGAGACTGACTGTTTCCTCTGTAGCTTTTTGTGTAAACAGAGATATCCATTTCACCTGGTTGATGTTGTGACCTTTTGGTGCACTGCACAAAACACTTCTTAAAAGAAGTGACTTTTGTGCTGTTTAACTGGAATGTGAGAATGGAACAGTTGGTTCATTTCGGTGGAACTGCACAAAGGGAGATATGTGTTCCAATCCTCATCATCCATATTGGCACCATAACCTTCCTTTTGGTAAGAATGATATTTAATGCATGTGTTCATCTCTATTTTGCGACTGGCATGAGAAAATAATGCTATTTTTACTAGTACACTTGTACTCCCTCACTAACAAAACCAATTCTGAAATAGAAGGCCAATCATGTACTTGGTTTGACCAACTGGTGAGGAGAATGAGAAACAGAGCATGAAGAGAAAGAAGAAGAAGAATAAACAGTGCCAAGGCGATCTTGCTGAAGCCAGAGGCCTCAGTTGAGGCCATTCAAGGGCTCCGGCAACGACTACCTTACATGTGAGATGATCCTCCAGGGAGCCCTTCCAGTTCTTCTGTCTCACTTAATTAATTAGGAGTACTTAAGTACCACTAATTTATTGCTGCCTAATTTTCCTGTCGGAGTTAAACAAATCTTTAGTAGCACCCTATGCTGAATCATATACGTGTGTATGTTTGTCTATGGAGGTGAATCTTGTGGTGGAGCAGGGAGGGAATGCTAACTTTACCCATTAAGATAACGAGGGTGCTTCTATTTGTTAGTGTATGTTTCATCAACTAGTCCCACTATTACAATAATCCCACTCTCTCAATATATGTGCCAACAGGGATGCTCGATTTTAGTGGAACTGCACAAAAACTTTGGGTGCTTCATTGCCTCGATAGCTTCCTTCCTTTCCTGTTAGTCGCTAATCTCGGCTTGCATTCTTCCTTTGCTGTCAGTCGCTTGGCTTATCATTACATCGGGTAATTTCAGTAGAACTGGACAAAAAGATCAGATGGACGGGTACTTATGATGCTGCTATGTACTCCAAAGTTCACTCAGACAAGCATCGATGTTGACAAGAAGTGCCTATATTCATTCTAGTATCAATCAGCGTCAACCAATTGTCAAACCCCAAGTATTATGAGAGTGAACGCCAAAAATATTGCTTGGCGCATAGCCCAGGAAAACGCAGTCCAGTCTTTGGTCCCAACTTGTGCCTTTTGGTTATCAGCACATGTGGTAGCGAATTGTATGGCATGGAGTCTAAAAATTCCAGACAAGTTGGTTGACGCGTATATTCATCTCACACTTAATCAGTCTGCACACAAGGGATGCTCCATTTCAGTTGAACTGCACAAAAAATTTGGGTGGTTCATTTTCTCAACCGCCTCCTTTCTCGTCTGCAATGTAGAATTTTGGCGAGCTACAGGACCAAGATGAGCCAGTAAACTAGTTGGATGAAAGTAGTGGCCAAGTTGCTCAAACATCCCTCGGCATGAGGTCACTATTTGAGGATAAACCTACAAGCAAAGTTCAGATTGTCTGTGCTGCCTCTTATGTACTCGAAAGTTTACTCGTACAAGCATTAATTTTAGCATGAAGTACCTCCGATTGAACACCATTTACCAGTCTGCAATGTAGAATTTTGGCGAGCTACAGGACCAAGAAGAGCCAGTAAACTAGTTGGATGAAATTAGTGGCCAAGTTGCTTCAACCTCCCTCGGCACGAGGCCACTATTGGAGGATAAACCTACAAGCAAAGTTCAGATTGTCTGTGCTGCCTCTTATGTACTCAAAAGGTTACTCGTACAAGCATTAATTTTAGCAAGAAGTACCTCCGAGTGAACACCATTTACCAGTGTGTACCCTAGGTAATTAAAGTTCGTCCATGGATCATATTGGCTGTGATCTCAATCATTTGGATGCATAAACATACAGAACATGTGTATATCTGAATCTTTTTGTGAATTATCTATGAATATTGTTGTGTGATCTATCAATCATTTGGATCGATAGACATGCTGAACTTGTGTATATATGAACCTTTTGAGTTGCTGATAGTGAATGTTGGCTATGAATATGAATGTGTCCTGTGAACCTGAGTTTGATACGAATGTTTACCTTTTCTGTTGTGCTTGGGTGTGAACTTGTTAGTATGCCTACTGTGGGGTATGTGACGTGTGGGTGTCAACGGCACACCTTCTTCACGAGAAGAATTGCACCTGCTTTGTTAGGGTAGCAACGGCGCATCAACTCTTTTTAATCTTTTTGCTATGTCTTGCCCCCTCCCCCGCTCAACCCCTGCCGTAATGTTTTCGGCCTCAAAACAAACATAGTACTGCGTTGTTTTTGGGGCTTGATGAAAAATCAAGTGCTGGTTTCTATAGGTTGGCCCGCCCAGCAAATGGGCTGCTGGTCCACCATGGACTGGGAGGCTAAAATTACAAGTTGTATGGTGTAGAGGCAAGTAAAAAATGGCACCGAAAGCCATCCACTGAAGAAAAAAAATCGCTCCCGATGTGCTTCTTCAGTCGTGCCGCCGGCCCCCTCTATAATCCAGTTCGCTCGGGGAACTGGTATCATTTTTTTCCAGAGGGCGAACAAGTATCAGTTAGGCCTAGGTTTTGTATTTTAACATGCGTAGCCCGCGAGATACGGTGATAGTGTTTTCAACTTATTTTTCGAGGTCCATACCCACCTATGGGTTTTTTCTTAAAGATCGACAGCCCAATGTATTTTTTAACCACATTATATATATTTATATTATTACTATTATCGTATATTTTATAGAGACTTATGTATACATTATAAAAACATCCCATGTGTTATTAACTTATAAAATTAAATGTTCAACAGAAGTTGGCAAGGAAAATCCTGGTTGTTTTTGACTCACCGGCAAGGAAAATCCTGGTGATTGCGTGCAAAAGCTTGCGAAGATTTTAAGGTCCAATGTAATAATAACGTGCTCATTTTATTTTGAGCAATAACTCGCTAATTTGTTAATTATGTATATAAAAAATGTGCCTCTCGGTTTATTTTTGATATCAATTGCTCCTTCTAACATAACATTATATATATATAACGAGCCCAACTAATTCGTGTATTTGAAGGAAGTGCAAATGGGCTGGGATTTCTTAGATAATATAAATGGGCCGCATTGACACAAAATTATTTGTTCACCCAGCCCAGCAAATGGTCTGTACATTCTAGAATACATGGGTTAAATATATGCCACATTTTTGCAGGCTGACATGTGGGCCAATAGGTCGAAGCCTACGCAGGGCATTGTCAACTTGGTCGGCATGCACCTTCAATCTCTCGTCTTCTTCCTCCAGCGTCGCCGGGACCGCCTGGTCCGGCCTCCGGCAGCTAGCGGCTCTGCTTAGCACGCATCGCTGCGAAGCGCTACCCCACCGCCGGCAAGGCTATCCCTCCACCCCTCCACACCTCCCGTTGTTCTCCACCGACTGCAGCCCCACGCCTCACCAGAACCAGTTATAACCCTTCTCCTCCACTCAATATGCGACTCCACTGCCGCGTCTTACCATCTCCGAGTCGTTCCCGTCCGGGGCCTCGCCATCGTCCACCGCCTCGCCGCGCTCGGTGTAGCGTGGTCAACAAACGAGAGTCATCGGAAGAGGACTGTACGTGGAGAGCCTGACGGCTGGGACCCACGAGGTCCATGGTCGCACGCAAGGAAAGTTCCTCCTTATTAAGCTGAAAAAATGTTTCCTCCAACTGAGAGCTGGGACCCACCGATTGTATCTTCGCACGGAAGGAAGTGCCTCCTTGTTATGCAAAAAAATTATTCCTGCCATTGACAGCAGGGACCCGTCAGATTTGGTGGCTGACTTGTGGGCCTACTAAGTGGACGTATACGCAGGGCTTTGTCCACTGAATAAACAAATGATTATAGCATTTGGACCGTTGGATGTTAATCCAACAGCCGTGCTCCTTCTTCAACCTCTGTTCTTACTCCTGTCTCCCGTGGGCGGCACCGCGGCTGTGCTGCCACGCGCCCGAACGAGTCAAGTTTCCCACTCCTCTCCATCTGCGACTCCACTGCCCCGTCTTCCCCATCTCCGGGTCGTTCCAATCTGGGGCCTCTCCGTCGTCCACCGGCCTTTGGTGCGCTCGACACGGTGTGGTCAACGTGGTCAACAACCGAGAGTCATCGGAAGATGACTGTACGTGAGAGGCTGACAGTGGGGATGCACCACGCCAATGGACACATGCATGCAACGGAATGCGGCGTGGTCAACTTGGTCAAGGAATGACTTCCATTGGAAGTGTACTATACGTCGAGAGGCTGACAGCTGGGTCCACAGCCACAGCAAGGAAGTGCCTCCTTATTACACGGAAAATAATGATTCCTCCACCTAACAATAGAGACCCACCGGACGGGCCACCCTATTTTGCGAAAAAACGTTCCCCCCTGACTGCTGGGACCCACCGGCGGGTCACCGTATTTCGTGAAAAAAACGTTCCCCCCGCTGTCAGCTCAGACCCACCGGAAGTGCCTCCTTATTACGCAAAAAAATGAATACCCCCTGCTAGTTGGGACCCACCTTGGTGGGAGACTGACTTGTGGGCCTACTAAGTTAACGGGGACGGAGGGCTTTGTCAACTTAGTCAATATGAACGATTCTAGCTCCAGTGACCGTACGATATCCATCCAACGGCCGTAGTGCTTCTTC
Source organism: Secale cereale (assembly GCA_902687465.1). Lineage (NCBI taxonomy): Eukaryota > Viridiplantae > Streptophyta > Magnoliopsida > Poales > Poaceae > Secale > Secale cereale. The sequence goes on along the minus strand of LR738713.1, from coordinate 388,103,277 downwards.
AACCTCTGGTCTTCTTGCTTCAACCGCCCAAACTAGCGCCGGTTGTGCCGCATGCTCCTGCCTCCCCTGACCGGCTGTGATGCCGTGGAGGCCTCACCGCCCCTACTACTCCCACCGCTGGCCAGGCCATCCTTGTACTCACGCACACCCCCTGTTATTCTGCGGCGACGGCAGCCTCACACCGCAGCCGAACCAGTGAACCCTCGTACTCCTCTCCGCGTGGGCATCCACTGCCACGTCTTCCCCGGCTCCGTGTCGTCCCCTTCCTAGGCCTCGCCGTCGTCCACCTCCTTGGTGCTCTCGGCGCGGCATGGTCAATGTGGTCAACGACCGACTTCCAACGGAAGAGTACTGTACGTGGAGAGGCTGATAGCTGGGTCCACCGCCGCAGCTGGGTCCACGGCCACAGCCCAGTTTTTTGTGATCTGCTAAGTAAGTCGCTTTGTCAGGCCTGTTGGGCTGCAAATCTTTCAAGACGAGGAGAGCTTCATTCGGCTGGCCGAGAAAATGGCCTATTAGTAATGAGAAATGGGTTGTACATTTTTAAAACACATCAAACCGACAATTAGTTTCAAATTTCTTTTTTTCATTCGAGATTTTAAATTGCATTGATTTTTATGCGTGGACGATTTGTTGGATTTTATATTGATATACATTTATTTTTAAAATCAGTTTGAATGTGACTCAAAATTTCGGGATTAAAAACAGTTCGGATCGCACCGAAATATGCAAAGTTTCGTATAATTTTTTAACCGTGGCCACAATATGGGCTGTAATGCTAACAAAAAGAATATGGGCTCCAAAAAAACCTTAAGAATTAGCAAATGGGCTGTAAATTATTAGAAATAGTGGCAAATGGGTTGTATGATGTTTTCCATGGATTTGAGGCTTTTCTAAAAAAAGGTTGACGCGCAAGCAGTGACTGTTGGATGTCCATCCAACGGCCGTCGTGCTTCTTCAATCTCTGCTCTTCCTGCTCCAGCCGCTCAAACAAGCGTCGGTGGGACTGCCTGCTCCCTCCTCCCCGCGGCCGGCTGTGCTGCCGCGCATGCCTCACCGCCCCACCGTACTCTCATAGCTGGCCTAGCCATCCCTCTACTCACTCACACCTGCTGTTATTCTCCAGCGATGGCAGACGAACCAGTAAACCCTCGTACAGTCGTACTCCCCTCAGCGTGGGAAACAACTGTCGAGTCTTCCCTGCCTTCGTGCCGTTCCCTTCCTAGGCCTCGCCGTCGTCCACCACCCTTGCTCTCGGCGCGGCGTGGTCAACGTGGTCAAGGAATGACTTCCATCGAAAGAGTACCATACATGGAGAGGCTGACAGTTGGGTCCACGGCAGCCACAAGGAGGTGCCTCCTTATTACGCAGAAAATAATTATTCCTTCACCTGACAGCAGGGACCCACCGGACGGGCCACCCTACTTGGCAAAAAAACGTCCCCCCTGACTCCTGGGACCCACTGGACGGGTCACCGTATTTCGCGAAAAAATGTTCCCCCCGCTGTCAGCTCGGACCCACCGGAAGTGCCTCCTTATTATGCACAAAAAAATGAATACTCCCCCTGTTACTTGGGACCCACCGTGGTGGGTGGCTGACTTGTGGGCCTACTAAGTTGATGGGGACGGAGTGCTTTGTGAACTTAGTCAATATGAACAATTCTAGCTCTAGTGACCGTACGATGTCCATCCAACGGCCTTAGTGCTTCTTCAACCTCTGGTCTTGTTGCTCCAGCCGCCCAAAGCAGCGCCAGTTGTGCCGCATTCTCCTGCCTCCCGTGGCTGGCTGTGCTACCACGGAAGCCTCACCGCCCCCTACTATTCCCACCGCTGGCCAGGCCATCCCTCTACTCACCCACACCCCCTGTTATTCTGCGTCGATGGCAGCCTCACACCGCAGCGAACCAGTGAACCCTCGTACTCCTCTATGCTTGGGCATCCACTGCCGCGTCTTCCCTGGCTCTGCGTCGTCCCCTTCCTAGGCCTCGCCGTCGTCCACCACCCTGGTGCTTTTGGCGCGGCGTGGTCAACGTGGTCAAGGGACGGCTTCCATTGGACGTGGACTGTACGTGGAGAGGCTGACAGCTGGGTCCACGGCCGCAGTAAGGAAGTGCCTCCTTATTACGCGCAAAATAATTATCCCTCCACCTGACAGCGGGGACCCACCGGACGGGCCACCATATTACACGAAAAAAACGTTTCCCCCTGACTGTTGGGACCCACCAGCTACATCTTCGCACGCAAGGAAATGCGTCCGGGCAAAAAAAAATGATTCGCCCCCCCTGACTGTTGGGACCCACCAGCTACATCTTCGCACGCAAGGAAGTGCCTGACAGTCGGGACCCACCTGGTCGAAGCGTACGTAGCGTTGTCATTCTGGTCGCGAATGTGTACGTACATAGTGGTCGATGTAGAGGCGTGCACGTGTCGTAGTAGAGGCGCGCATGTAGCATGTACACATACGTTCAACGGCCAGTGTGCAAGAAAGAAAATACGGCCACGTACATACATACGGGCAGGGTCTCGAACGCCTACTCGCACATATGTACGGCCAAGGCTCGTGTACATGGCTGGGTCGGAACGGAGAAACAACATCGTCGTCGTGTTCATGGGGAGCCAACCGGCTGGGTCGGAACAGAATGCGTCGTGTTCATCGGGAGGGCTTGGACGAAACAGCCGATGGAAACGAGGCATGGCGTACTGCAGAACGGAGAAAACGGCCTTGTGTTCGACCGACCACGTTCGAAACAGGATCCTGTTCATCGGGAGGGGTCTGGCGTACCGCAAAACGGAGGAAATGGACCTCCTATGGTCGAAACGGGGGTCCTGTTGATCAGGAGGGGTGTGGCCTACCGCAAAACGGAGGAAACAGACTTGTGTTGGAGCGCTACGGTCGAAATGGGGGTCCTGTTCATCGGGAGGGGTGTGGCGCACCGCAAAACAGGACTCCACAGGATACTGTTCATCACCACCATCGACCCCCTCCAGCCTCCACGGGCTACTGTTCATCCACCGTCGACCTCCTCCAGCCCCCACCTGCGAGTGTTCAGCCTCCACCGCGCGCTACGCTACCGGCTACTGTTCAACCAGCCCTCTCCACGGGCTCCTGTTCAACCACCCCTCCATGGGCTATTGTTAATCCAGCCCTCCACCGTCTACTGTTTATCCAGCCCTCCACCGGGTGGTCGTGTTCATCCAGCCCTCCACGGGGTCCTGTTCATGCAGCCCCAACCGGCTCGATCGATCGGGGTCCTGTTCATCGAGAGGCAACACCACGGGGTCCTGTTCATTCACCCCCACCGGGAACCGTTCATCCAAACCCCCCAGCAACACTCACTTTTCATGCGGAGGCAGCATCGATCGGCTTCAGTTAGCAGCAGCAGTGAAGGAATCGCTCGAACGGGTTCAGTTAACAGCCATTGATCGATCGCTCGGGTTCAGTAACGCGTAGCCTGCAGTGCAATCACTCGGATTCAGTTAGAGCCCAACGCCTCGCTTGGGTTCAATTAGAGCCCAACGCCTCGCACCCACGCGCGTGCGTGTACGAGAGAAATGCGCATCGCTCGGCCCCAACCACCCACCGTAACCGGGAACACCCTGATATTTTCCTCGTCCTCGCTTCTACCACGGGTTTTTCCATCATGGAATTTCCAAAGAATGTCAGGCAGCTACGTGTCCGGCCCACCCAGGACGAAAAGCCCATTTTCTGTCATGATTTTTTTTCATAGAAGTAGGACCCCACCACATCTATGATGATACCGGGTTTTGTCACAATTATCGTCATAGAAGTGTCATAAGTATGACAGAAAAAAGTTTCGTTCGGCCCAAAATGTCACAGATGTGTCTTTTTTTGTAGTGTAGAGGGGGGGTGAATAGGAAACTACCAAATTTTAGATTTTCTTAACAAATTAGGTTTAGCAACAAATAGGTTGTCTAGAAGTGCAACTAGGTGAGCAACCTATATGATGCAAACAACAACAATTACAAGTGCTAGCAAGGGATACAACACAACAATGCTAGCACAAAGTAAAGGGAAGAGATAACCACAAGTGGAGCCGGTGGAGACGAGGATGTGTTACCGAAGTTCGTTCCCTTTGGGGGAAGTGCGTCTCCATTAGAGTGGTGTCGAGGCACAATGCTCCCCAAGAAGCCACTAGGGCCACCATATTCTCCTCATGCCCTCACACAATGCGAGATGTCGTGATTCCACTAGTGGTGCCCTTGAAGGCGGCAATCGAACCTTTACAAACAAGATCGAGGCTCTCTCCACAACCAAATTGGAGGCTCCCAATGAAACTATTGAGCTTCACCACAATGGAATATGGCTCCGAGGTGACCTCAACCGTCTACGGGCGACAAATCAAAAAGTTTGAGTGGATAAAGAGAGAGATCGGGCAAGAAAGCTTGAATGGCATCAGTGGTGGAGAGAGAGAGAGGCAAGAGGTAAAGGGATAGGTGGAAGAAGCCCCCTTTATATAAGAAACCCTGAAATAGAACTGTTACGACAATTTTTACACTGCAGTGGTACAACCGCTCCTCTCCCCGGTACAACCGAGAATCACGGGTGAGCTGTTGAAACCCTGACAAGCTGTACAACCGGCTGCTCGAACGGTTGTACCGGTTAACAGGTTTAACTAGAACAACCGCTTCCCTACCGCTCAACAACCGCCATTGAACCAGAGGGAATCACACCTATGGACGGTTGTCGAGCGGTAGTGCTCCAAAACTACCGCATGCCCCTTGTACGAGGGATGGCTAAGTCCCAAGCGATAGAACCACCAGGACACCCGGTAGTACCAATGTGCAGAGCACAACCGGGACAACTGAGCCACCACCGCCTGAGTACCGCCTTATCATAGAAACTGGTCCGGTAGTCAGGCGGTATCCCGCCGATACAACCGAGCTGGCGGTACAACAACTCGAGTGGGCACTACAACAGCTGTGAGGGAAAACCATAGCAACAGAAAGAAACAAAGGGACCTTTCTCTACAAGGAACAGAAGGTAAAGATGGGTAACTAGAAGAGTGTACGTGCAATGATTCACCCAAAGCCTTCCGATGTGGATTCCCTCTTGATAGTACGGGTTTCCTACGACCAAGGAACTAAACACGCAGAAAACTCCATCTTTGATCTTTTCCTTCCAAAGAGAATGTCTGATCGATGCGTACCTAATCATAGCGAACCTGAAGCACTTAACAGCCGACTAGACCATAAGGATAGTTGTCATCATCACCCAAAACACAAAGATGGGAAATGACCTAACAATCCCCCCCTTTTTGGTGGATGATGACAACAACGAAATTTGCATAAGAGGTCTAGAAAATATAGGCGGTTTCCCCCTAGATGTGTGCGCTATTTTGATTTTGCTTTTGCAATGCAAAGTCACACATTAGGAAAAAATCTCGCCTATATTTTATAGACCCATCACTCCTACTAGCTGAGATAGATACATAACAATTATAAGAGTACAAAGTAATGAAATAAGGATCGACTGATAAGATAGAAAGATAGAGAATGCATGTCTCACACCATGCAAGTTGAGTTTCACATCACAGGGTCCACAAACTAAGAAAGAGCATAAAGAAACTCAAGTTTAACTCTCAACTCGAAAATAAAAACACAACCCAAGCAACTCCCATTCAAATCCCGAGACCCTAAAATACCTATCTCCCCCTTTGGCATCAAGACACCAAAAAGGAAAAGAGCGATGCTAACGCCCCAGAGCTCAGTAGATTTCGTCTCACACCTCGGTCTCATCTGAATCACGATCTTCGTACTCATCATCTTCTTCCATAGCATCATCAACAACAGCAGTCGTGGAGATGGCAGGAGGACCAGAAGCCTCAGCCTCATCATCAGTCCAGGTGCTATGCGTAGAGATCCACCAGTCCTCTAGAGTGATGCTCTTCTTAGATCCACTCTTTACAAGCATATTGAGGTGCTTCATTATGGCAATCTGATGGCGCCGAGCAAGCTTCTCATTGACATGAGCCTCACATATCTTCTTCTGAATGTGCGTCTGAAGGTAGAAGGTCTTCTTTACTTTAGTAGCAAGCTTGGCCACCGAAAAGGGCTTGGCACCCGGCCCCATCTCAAGATCCTCATCATCTGAGGTGGCATACACATCCTCAGGATCATCTGCGGGAAATCTGGGCTCGGCATGCTTCTTCTTCTTAAGTTGCTTGACCTCATGCGTTGTGAGGTTATCTAGCGAAGTGAGAGATTCTCCAGGATGGCGAACAGCCCAAACTGAGTGCAGAAAGCACATGACAAACGGTGCATAGATGGGAACCTTTCTGTAGATGACCATGTTGTACATCTCCTCCCAAAGCCAGTTGGACACATAAAAAGTAGCACCAGGCCCCACTTTGGTCTTCATAGCAACGAGCAAGTCAACAAGATACACATAGATCTCATCCTGATTCCCAACCTTGGGGAGAAGCACATTGCCAAACACATGATGCATGATATCGTAGATCCTGTCAACATTCTTGGACACACCAATAATGCCTCATCCACGAATGTACGGAGGAGCTAGCTTCTCCTTAGGCATAGAGTGGGGACGGTAATGAGGACGGATGCCACCATTCCCTTTGAGACCGGTATCCTCATAGCCAAGAGCATTGTAGAAGGCCTGCCAAGGAACTTGAAAGAACTCATCACGACACATGAACGAGAGAGTGCGAGCATCATCTTCCCCAAAAGGAATGGTTGCATAGAACTGATGAATGAGTTGAACATCAAGTCATAGTTGACAGACATGAGTTTGACCAAATCAAACTCCTCACACTGAGCCAAAGCCTCTCCAAAGTACTCCAAGTTGCTCCTCCAATGGTCAAGGTTAATGGTCCACTGCTTGGTGAACCGATTCTTGTTATGCTCGAACAGCTCATGAACAATCCTCATTTGAATCTGTTCCGTAACTAAACAGTAGACCACCGAGGCTCAATGGGAACCATGTATCGATTCCGTTTCCGTAAGGGTTCCCGACCCTTGGCTTTCCACTTGTGCAGAGGCATGACCACGCGTTGCTTGGCAGCGGCAGACTTTTCTCGGCGGGTTGGCTTGGTGGGAATCACAACCTTCTCCTCCCCATCAGACTCAGCAGAGTGCTTATGTCTTTGAGCATGCTTCTTGGTCTTGGTACGAGGGGCAGAACAAGAACCAGAGCCACCTGACAAGAGACCCAGTAAAGATGAGAGGATTGCACACAAGAGCATAAGAATATATTACTTGTGAATCAGATAAAGTCAGACAGTGTTATGTGGTTTAGGAATCCAGTTATATCGGTTCTACAGCCGGTAGAAGTGTTCAAGCGGTTGTTCCGCTCATACGGGCGGTAGAACCGCCGGAAGCGAGCAGTCCCACCAGATTGGGAACACCTACCTATAGAATTCAAATCAACTAGCAATATTATAAGTTCTAAGAAAACGCAAACAATAGAAGGCGCATATATAGATCTCTTCCACCCAGTAGTTTGAACAATTAATGCGGGTTATAAGGCAATGCCCTAAGAAGAAGTAATGAAGGAAAGAAACCCTAGAAAAAAGAAATTGGGGCATTACTGTATCCATCGGAAGAGACTAGGAGGGAGGGGGCCTCCACGGAGCAGATCCAAGGATGGACCACGGATCTGGAGCGCCGAAGAGCACTCCGGGACACGAGCAATGGCGACTGGCGGCTAGGGAAGGTGAGGGGAACATGGGCTAGTGGAGGAAGAGGATACCCGTTCGGCCCCAACCAATATATATATACCCGTAGACCGCGAAGAAGATGTACAACGCCTAGGAGCGGTTGTACCGCTCCCTGGGACATACCAGAGGTTGCGGGCGATACTTCCATCGCTCGGGAGACAGCGGTAGTACCACCAGAAACCGAGCGGTAGTACCGGCCAGGAGCAAAACCTAGGAGCCAGCGATGGAACCGCTCAGGCCACCCTGGTGGTACCCCTGGGATGGTACAAACAAGTGTCCTAGCGGTTGAACCACCAGGGACACCGGTTGTACCGCCCAGTCAACCTCACGCACATCAGGATCAATTTGTGTGCAATTAGAAGAGATGGTTATTAGACAGAGAAAGGCTTGGGATGGTAAAAGTCATTGGAATAGGGTGTGGTGACCTCCATGACTACAGGAAGTGTAAGTGCATCTAGTGCCCCTTAGTGATTCTAGTGTATTGAAGACTTATAAATTAAGGGACTAATGCATTTGTGAGTGTACACAGGTCTATAAGTCTATGAGGAGTTTGATATTTATAGAGAAAGTCGACCCCTAAAAATGAATGTCTTCCACTGAAGACTTTGGATTTCTAAAGACTTTCTGAAGACTTTGAAATTGAAGAAATTGGTGTGACCTTGAAGACTTGAATAATCATGCAAGGATTATGAGGTGTGAAGACTTTTGTTTTCGTAGTTTCATTTTCTCTTTCTTGAGTCATAGGAAACACCGTACTGTTGAAGGGGGTCGAGGAAAAACTAAGGAAACATATTTCCAAGTGATGCTCAACTCAAATCCTACACTACCCAATCCTTTCGAGTGAAGCCATTGGAAATCTCATACAGTTCAGTCAATTTCTTCAGTGACACAGACGAAGTTCTTCTGGTCTCTGAGGAATTTGTTCTGAATGAGGAGTTAGGAATTTGCCATTGCGGATTTCCTACAGGTGAGGATCATGATAGCCCTACGGAATTTGATACTCAACATTCCGACCGTTGTTGTGCTATGCGCCAGCTGTCCCAAAATATCTACCTACCTAACGGTCATATCATTGAAGGGCATTTATGTCTTATCATGTCGAGCTGCTCCCTAGGCTATAAATAGCCGCCCCCTTCAACCACTTGATGGTTGGCTGCTCCGAGAGAAACTAACACTTGTCATTAGAGCAACCCATCCTCCGAGGACTTTGAGCGAAAATCATCAAGTGAGGAAAAACCCAAAACCGAAACACCTAAAACCCCAAAGTGATTGAGCATCACTTAAGAGATTGTTCCTGTGTGGAACCGACGCTTGTTACCTTTGAAGACTGTGATCTTCTAGACGGTTAGGCGTCAATGTTCTAGAGCATCCAAGAGGAATTGTGCATCGTCGGGTGATTGAGTTTGTGAAGGTTTAGAAGTCATATGTGAAGACTTACCACGAGTGATTGGGCGAGGACTGTGTGGCCTTAGCTCAAGGAGAATACGGTGAGGACTTGGTGTCCTGGACTGTGTGTCTTCTGGCTTAAATACCTAGCCGCTCCAACCAGACGTACAATTGTCACAGCAGTTGGAACTGGTTTACCAAATCATTATCTTCATCAAGCCTACTGGTTCTATTTTCTCAACTCTTCCATTTACTCATTCTTGTGTTGTTGAACTTGATTTGTGCTGTTTTGAAGACTTTGACTGAAGACTTTCTCAATTTCCTCAACCCTATTTCTTCAGTTCTAAGTCCTCAACATGCTTATCCTATTTACACGCTACTTATACTCTGTGCTTGTTTTCATTTCCTCATGATAACCATGCTACTATCTTGTTATGCTTGCACTTGAGTATCTATTCTGCTGCTAAGCAGTTCGTTGCTTAGGAAATTCCTCAGTTAGTATTTCCTCAGTGACGAATTTGTAAAAATCGCCTATTCACCCCCCTCTCTAGTCGATATAACACACTTTCAATTGGTATCAGAGCAAGGTACTCCCTTGTTCTGTGTGATTTTGGTTTAACCGCCTGGAGTTTTAGTTATGTCGACCGCAGGAATGAAGACTGTGACATGCCCAATCTTTTACGGTCATGAGTATCCCAAGTGGAAGGCCATGATGAAGAAGCGCCTCATGGTGATGAACAGTGAGCTGTGGACCATCACTGAGATTGGTCTTACCGATCTATGCAAGATGGCAGATGCTGATGATATTCACAAGTACACTCTACTCAACCTCACAGCGAAGGACGTCATATGTTCCTGTTTGTCCCAAAATCACTTCAGGAACGTCATGCATCTCAGCCATGCGAAGCTCATCTGGGACCATCTCTCCGAGGTTTATGAAGGTCATCGAACTCGTCATGATCCCTGGTTTGAGGATTTTAAGGAATCTCTCAAGGTGATGACTTTCGAGCCGGAATCATCATCCTCTAACCCCTGCCTTATGGCAAAAGGTGCCAAGGTAACTGAATGCTATCTATCTTAGTCTATTGATGATGAATCTGCTGATGAATTTGGACCCAGCTATGCCAAACTTGCTTCCCTTGCCACTAAACAACAAAGAGCCTTGGAAAAAGCTCATAATATGCTTAATGAGAGCGATGATATGTTGGGTGAAGAAATGGATCGATCTAAAATCTTGACTGAAAATCTTCAGAGACTTCAGTCCAAGTATGATAACCTTCAAGATAATCATAACACTCTCTTATCTGATCATGAGAAGCTTTCCTATGAATTTCTTCAAAGAAAGAAAGATCTTGAAAAGCTAAGGGAGAGTTATGAAGATCTTCAGAAGGAAGGCGATTCATTGCTTGCTCAATAGATTAGCGCTGCTCAGGTGGAACTCATTCCCCCATGCCATAAACGCATTGACCGTGAAACTGCGAATTCTTCACCTGAAAGTTCAAATGCTTCTACTGTTACAAATTCTTCAACTGTTTCTGTGGTGAAAATTTCCTCAACTAAGGAAAACACCAATGCTACTGACGAAAATGCAGGGTTGAAGGAATTGTATATGACTGGCATGTACAAAAGCCTCAAAGGTCATCAGACTCTTTGTGATGTGCTTAAAAAGCAGATTCTGAACAGGAACCCTAGGAAAGAGGGTATTGCCTTTGAGAGGAAACTCAATGTTGATGGGACCTACTAGAAACCTGAGCAGTATCTCAAAACCTCTTGGGTTGCTACAAAAGGACCTCCAGTAGATCCATCTAGCTTATCTGGCTTTACTTGTGAAACTTCACTTTCTTCTGATGAGTCATTTGACTCCAACTATAAATTGTTCAAAAAACAGAATGGTGAAGTATTTGCTTGATATGTTGGAACTAACTGCAGGAATGGTCCCTATGAAGAAAATATGGGTCCGTAAGAGGCACCTTGAAAGTCTTCAAGTTAATGTCCTCATGACACCTCCTGTGGCGGATAGGAACCCCGGATCAAATTCTTCATATGGATCAAAATCTTCATATGGATCCAAATCCTCATACAGACCAAATTCCTCAAGTGGATAAAATTCCTCATATATCATCATCGTGCTAACACATTTGTTTCACAGGTAAAGAAGGATTATGAATATGTGCATTACTCTTCAAATCATTATGTTCATAAGTCCTCGAAGAATTTCTCTTCTTACTCATATTCATACTCTAACCCCTCACCTGCGAAACGAAGTGCACTTGCTTCAATGCCACCATTCTCAATTGGTGCTCGTCGAACGATGAACTCTTTGCCACCCCTATAGATGTGAGTGGTGAAGAAAAAGAACTAATCTCTTATGCAGAGTCAGGTCTCCAGACAATCATAAACGTCTGAAGAATTTGCTGGAGATCTGACAATTGCTTGAAAGGACGCAAGCTAATCATGCAGAAATTATTCATTCATTTTTCACGTCCTCATTCTTCATATATTGCTCTTACTGATGAAAATTCATGTCATATTCTTCGCAATGAAGCATATGAGTTGTAAGATGTACTAATTCTTCTACAGGGTGAGTCTCTCAAAGCTACTGAGTGGGTCCTCGACAGTGGATGCACAAATCACATGACCTATGACAAGAACCTACTGATGGAATCTGCTTTATCTCCATCTCACCTGAAGCATATCACCTACGGTGACAAAGGAAAAAGCAAGGTATTGGGTCTAGGTAAGGTTGCAATCTCAAAAGATTGACACATGGACAATGTCATGCTTGTCGAGTCTCTTGGATTCAACCTCATGTCTGTCTCAATGCTTTGTGACCTTTATATGGTGGTTGTCTTTGGCAAATACCATTGTGTTGTAGCTTTAGAATCTGACCAAAGTCTTTGAAGGCTTTAGGAGAGGAGACTTGTATATTCTTGACTTCTCTACAGGACCACAACCTGCCACATGCCTTCTTGCAAAAGCTTCTGAAGGATGGCTATGGCATCGACGACTCGGTCATGCTGGCATGAGGAACTTGCACACGCTTGTGAAGAAGAAGCATATCCTTGGATTTAAGGGTGTCAAATTCCTCAAAGATCATCTCTTTGGGGCTTTTGAAACTGGGAAGATGACCAAATCCAAGCATCCCTCGAAGACTATCATGACTACCACTCGTCCATTTGAATTGCTTCACATGGATCTCTTCGGCCCTACACATTACTCTACATTCACAAATACAACATCTCTTTATGGCTTCGTCATTGTTGATGACTATTCTCGTTATACATGGGTGCATATCATCACATTTAAGCATGAAGTGCAGGAAATCTTCAAGCGATTTTCCTCAAGGGCCTCGACAAATTTCGGTGTGAAGATCAAGCATATCCGAAGTGACAATGGGACCGAGTTCAAGAACACTGGTCTTGATGACTATCTTGATGAACTTGGTATTACTCGTGAGCTATCAGCCCCATACACTCCTCAGCAGAACGGGGTTGTGGAGCGCGAGAACACGACTCTTGTTGAGATGGTTCGCACCATGCTTGATGAATACAAGACGCCCCTCAGGTTCTGGCCTGAGGCTATCAACATTGCGTGCCACATCATCAATAGGGTATATCTTCACAAATTCCTCAAGAAAACCTCATATGAACTGCTCACTGACAAGAAACCCAATGTGAGGTATCTCAAAGTCTTCAGTGCTAAATGCTGGGTTAGAGATCCTCATCACAATTCCAAATTTGCACCAAAATCACATGAAGGTTTTATGCTTGGTTACAGAAAGGACTCGCACACCTACAAAATCTTCATCAATCATCTTCACAAGATTGTTGAGACTGTAGATGTGCAGTTCGATGAAACTAATGGCTCGCAAAGAGAGCACATGCCTTCTGTGTCAGGTGAAATACCTCCTGAGGAATCCATAAAGCTCAAAGCTACTGAAGATATCATCCCCACTGAAGAATTAGCGGAAGAAGTTGTTCCTGACAATGAAGAAAATCATTCTGGTGCTCCTGAAGAAACTGCTGCTGAAGAAAATGCTCAGCTAGACCAAAGTCGCCAGCCAGCTCATCCTCGTGTCGCAAAAGAAGTGCAGATCGAGAAAATCATCGATGACATCAATGCACTAGGTCCTCTCACACACTCAAGAGCTTCTCACTTATCTAGCTTTTGTGGGCACTTTGCTTTTGTCTCTATCATAGAGCCCACCAAATTTGATGAGGCATTACTGGAACCTGAGTGGATTCAAGCTATGCAAGAGGAATTGTATCAATTCGAGCTCAACCATGTGAGGGAACTCGTCAAGCGACCAGATCCTCGGAAGCACAATATCATCGGCACCAAGTGGATCTATCGAAACAAGCAAGATGAAAATGGTCTTGTGGTGAGGAATAAGGCTCGTCTCGTAGCTCAGGGCTACACACAGGTTGAAGGAATTGACTTCGATGAAAATTTTGCTCCTGTTGCTAGACTTGAAGCTATTCGCATACTACTTGCTTATGCTAATCATCATAATATCATCTTATATCAAATGGATGTGAAAAGTGCATTCCTCAATGGTAAGCTTGAGGAAGAAGTATATGTTGCTCAACCCCCAGGTTTCGAAGATCCTAGACATCCTGACAAAGTCTTCAAACTCAACAAGGCCCTCTGTGGCCTCAAGCAGGCCCCTCGGGCGTGCTATGATACTTTTAAGGAATTCCTCACGAAGAAAGGCTTCAAACCCGGTGCACTTGACCCAACTCTTTTCACTATGTCATATGATAATGAATTATTTGTGTGTCAAATCTATGTGGACGATATTATCTTTGGTTGTACTGATGAACGTTACAGTGATGAATTTGGCTACATGATGCGTGAAGAATATCAAATGTCCATGATGGGAGAGCTGAAATTCTTCCTAGGCCTTCAAATTCGTTAACAATGCAATGGAATCTTCATATCTCAAGAGAAATACCTCAAGGATGTTCTGAGGAAACTCGGCATGCAAGATTGCAAAGGCGTCAAAATCCCTATGCCCACAAATGGCCATCTGTGCACCGATGAAAACGGTAAAGACTTTGATCAAAAGGTATACCGCTCCATGATTGGCTCTTTATTGTATCTATGTGCATCTAGGCCAGATATTATGCTTAGTGTTTGCATGTGTGCCCGATTTCAAGCTACACCGAAGGAATCACACCATAAGGCTGTGAAGCATATTCTTCAATATCTAGCTCACACTCCAACACTTGGATTATGATATCCCAAGGGCTCTGATTTTGATCTCACTGGATATTCTGACTCTGACTATGCTGGTGATCGAGTGGATCGTAAGTCAACATCCGACACATGCCATTTCCTCGGACGATCCTTAGTTTGTTGGTCCTCGAAGAAGCAGAACTATGTGTCACTCTCCACTGCTAAAGCTGAGTACATAGATGTTGGGTCTTATTGTGCTCAATTACTATGGATGAAGCAAACCCTCAAGGACTATGGTGTCATCATGAAGAATGTGCCACTCTACTATGACAATGAGAGTGCCATCAAGATTGCTTACAACCCAGTTCAGCACTCAAGGACAAAGCACATCCAGATCCGTCATCATTTTCTTCGTGGCCATGTCTTCAAGGGCGACATCTCTATCAACCACGTGAAGACTGAAGACCAGCTAGCAGATATCTTCACTAAGACCTTGCATGAGAAGAGATTTTGCAATTTGCGGTGTGAGCTAAATATCTTAGAATCTTCGAATGTTCTTTGAAAGGGACACACATACTAACACTTATGCAAAATTGATGACTTTGATGCACAACACACCCAGTAACGTTTTTCTTCAATCAATGAAGACTAACCCTCTAAGTGTGAAGAAATTAATGAAGAAACTGATTCTCAGAGCCCTACGACAATTGTACGCGGTGTCTGAAATCATCATTCTTATACTGTGGGTTATGCCACCAACAAAAGTTGAAAATCTTCAAGTTGAGTTTTTCTTCAGTTTTGAAATTCCTCATTTTTCAAATTCTTCAACTTTGCAATGTATTTACTCTTTCTGATGTTGTTCTTCATTGACTATATTGCTATTTCTTCAAGATTGTTCTTCTGCTGAGTGAATGTGATCGGACCCTTACCCCCTCTTTGCTATACTCAACCTAATCTATTCACAATTTCTTCATATGCGTTCTATTTGAAACTTGTTCAAAATCTTCATTGTGTCCTTGACAGCTGAAGAATTTGTGAACGCAATGTTAAAATATTTCGTATCTGAATTTTCGGCTTTGCCGCTCAAACCGTTCCACATTCCACTGAAAGTCTTATCTATTCACCCACGATCTCCACCTCTCTGTACGTGGGTGACACATGTCGCACGAATGAGAAGGGTCAGGGGCATGTTCGTCCATTTTCCTCGGGCGAACGGTTTTTCACCGCGGCTATAAATACCCCCTCACCCTCCTCTCTTCAGTATTACTCCGCTCGACCTCCATTCCCTCACTCGAGCTCTCAAGACCTAGCGCTGCCGCTACGTCCATCGTCGCCGGTGAGGAAGAGCTTCGCTACCTCGACCTCGTCACCGTCGTACTCATGCCGGACGCGGATTTCTTCACTCCGCCACCGCCGTAGCTGACTTCCTCAGCTGAGTTAGTGCGTGGAAGATCTGAACTGACGAGCTTCAAATCCTCTATTTACAGTTCGTCGTGTTCTTCGTCAAGGCTAATTAAAAGTCACTTTTACTGATCTTGTCAATTCTAGTGATTCCTACAAATCTTCGAAAAGGTGTTTATTATTCACTATTCACACTCTAAACACATCACACAAACATCTATTCTTGATCTGTTTCTCTAAGCAACGTTTTTCCTCAAAGATTCCTCAATTGTGTGGATTTTCAATTTGCACAACTCTGGAACCTTAGTCAAAGAACGCTTAGTGAAATTCTTCAAGAGACAACTGGTCAAATTCCTCAAACTTGTTCCTTTTGCAAAAACAGGTGAGAACGCATATGACCTCTTCAAATTCTTCACACATATACTCTGTTCACAGGTACAAATGTCTGCTGCTGAATCTCTAGGTTCTCATCAACTTAACTCATTTGCAGCATTCCTCGAAGAAAAATTGCATACCTCCTAAGAGAACTCAATTGTTCAAAATCCTCAGCTGAAGAAAATGGGTGATGGCAAGAAACCTCATAAGGGAGGGAAGAAATGGGAAGTTAACACTGCTTTTGAAATCCCTGATGACATCTGTGAAGAATACTGCACTCCTGATGAAGCCAAGCATGGCAAAGAGACCAAGAATCAGCGCAAGGTGCGCATACAGAGGATTGAAAGAAGATGGTTCAGAGAATGGAGGGAATACCGCTATGTCACACCCAAGTACATGAAGAAATTTGATGTACACCTTCCATGCCCAAGACCTCCATTGGCACCAGGCCAAGTTGCTGATTCCTCTAGCATAAGAAGAGGTGAAGAATTTCCCAAGGAATGGGCCAAGCAACAAGCCAGGTTGGATGGGATGGCCAAGGAGGTTGTGAGGAAATTCAATGAAGATTCTGCTGCTGAAGCCTCTACTAGCAAGCCCAAAAAGGCTATGCCCAAGAAACCTGCTCGCAAGCCAAGCTCCTCAGCAATGCCCTCACGGCCAGTTCCTCAAGCTGCTCCAGCTCCATCAAAGTCCTCAGCACCTGTGCATCTCGCCACATGCCAAAAGACAACTGTCATCTCTATTGCCTCAGGAGCCTCTGCTAGTTCTTCACCTCCTCTGAATTCCTCAACTGGCCCCACTCTGTTGAAGTCCAAGGCCACTGCTGGACGTGGCGCTAGACCAAGTCCTCACAAGAAGCAAGTCGCCTTCCATGTGCCGTCAAGTGATGACGAAGCTGATGATGAGGAACTCGCCCAAATCATCAGAGACAGACAAGAAAGGGCTGCTAGAGCCAAAGGCAGCACTGTGCCATTGATGCTGGATCCCAAGTTGATCCTTGACTTCATTGACCTATGGCACAAGGACCCCAACAGTCCTTTTCCTGAGATGAATCTCACACCTGGTCAAAATCATATGCTAGCCACCTTTATTGGTGAAGAAAAATGGAAATTTGAACATGCCAGAAAGGCAAAGAAGGACCAGTACAAGAAGGAAAGACTGATGAAGAACAACATAGTAAATATGTCTTCTGAGGAACTTGTGAAGCTTCAAACTGAAATCAAAACCATCAATGATGAATTTGAAAGCTATCGTGCTGATTGGCTGGGAGCCAAAGTCAGATTCGTGAATCTGACCAAGGGACTTACCTCAAACATTGCAGCACCAACACAACATGAAATTCCTCAGGCTGAAGCATCTGCTCAGCCCACTAAAGAACATGCCAGCACCACTGATGAAAATCAAGCTGCTGAGGAAACTGAAGTTACCAGGGCTGATGACTCTGTTCCAGCCGCTGAAGAAATTGCCAGGGCAACCACTAGTGTTGCGCCTGAGGAAACTGCACCAATTTCCTCTTCTCCTCCTGCACCAACTCCTAGTCCAGTTCTTCCTTCTACATCAGAAGTGAGGAAAACAAAGGCCGCAGAACAAGCAGCAGTGATGAAAAGGAAAGCATTTGCTTCTTCAGAATATGTTGCCCCGAATAAGCTGAAGAAATTGACTAGTTCTGGGAACAATGCCATTGATGTTGTTCCTCTCTCAAGCATGACATCAAAGGAAATCATACCTTTTGGCAAAGAATATGTGATCCCAAGCGGATCTGATGATGATCTTCCTTCGGCTGCTTCTTCAGAGCAGTTGGATCGAGTTGTAAACTTAAACCCTATGGTGGTCTGATACTTTCGCTATGTTCTTCTGCATGCTATTTCCTCATATATGTTAATGCACGGTTGCTGAATTACATCAGTCACCATATTTCATCATGCATTTCAAATTCTTCATATCATATGCTAAATGTGTGTATGAATTACAAGATATAGGGGGAGATCTCCATGATACTACTCTTCAAATGTGCATTGCCTCAAAAGCAAATTCCTCACTATACACATATTCGGGG
>LR738713.1:388023008-388085135 GCA_902687465.1 Secale cereale | reverse complement strand
TCTATATCTTGCAATCAAATTCCTCAATATCAGTATTTACACTTCATATGTTTATCCCCGTTGAAAACTTAACCTATATTGTCATCAATCACCAAAAAGGGGGGAGATTGTAAGTGCATCTAGTGCCCCTTAGTGATTTTGGTGTATTGAAGACTTATAGGTTAAGGGACTAATGCATTTGTGATTGTAAATGCATCTATAAGTCTATGAGGAGTTTGGTATTTACATAGAAAGTCGACCCCTAAAAATGAATGTCTTCAAATGAAGACTTTGGATTTCTGAAGACTTTCTGAAGACTTTGAAAGTGAAGAAATTGGTGTGACATTGAAGACTTGGATAATCATGCAAGGATTATGAAGCATGAAGACTTTTGTTTTCGTAGTTTCATTTTCTCTTTCTTGAGTCATAGGAAACATCGTACTGTTAAAGGGGGTCGAGGAAAAACTAAGGAAACATATTTCCAAGTGATGCTCTACTCAAATCCTACACTACCCAATCCTTTCGAGTGAAGCCATTGGAAATCTCATACAGTTTAGTCAATTTCTTCAGTGACAGAGACGAAGTTCTTCTGGTCTCTGAGGAATTGGTTCTGACTGAGGAGTTAGGAATTCGCCAGTGCGGATTTCCTACAAGTGAGGATCATGATAGCCCTAAGGAATTTGATACTCAACATTCCGAACGTTGTTGTGCTATGCGCCAGCTGTCCCAAAATATCTACCTACCTAACGGTCATATCATTGAAGGGCATTTATGTATTATCATGTCGGGATGCTCCCTAGGCTATAAATAGTCGCCCCCTTCAACCACTAGTTGGTTGGCTGCTCCGAGAGAAACTGACACTTGTCATTAGAGCAACCCATCCTCCGAGGACTTTGAGAAAAAATCATCAAGTGAGGAAAAACCCAAAACCCAGACACCTAAAACCCCAAAGTGATTGAGCATCACTGAAGAGATTGTTCCTGTGTGGAACCGACACTTGTTACCTTTGAAGACTATGATCTTCTAGAAAGTTAGGTGCCAATGGTCTAGAGCATCAAAGAGGAATTGTGGATCGCCAGGTGACCGAGTTTGTGAAGGTTTGGAAGTCACCTGTGAAGACTTACCATGAGTGATTGGGCGAGGACTGTGTGGCCTTAGATCAAGGAGAATATGGAGAGAACTTGGTGTCCTGGACTGTGTGTCCGGGACTGTGTGTCCTCATGTTTAAATACCTAGCCGCTCCAACCAGACGTACAATTGTCACATCAGTTGGAACTGGTTTACCAAATCATTGTCTTCACCAAGCCTATTGGTTCTATTTCCTCAACTCTTCCATTTACTCATTCTTGTGTGATTGAACTTGATTTGCGCCGTTTTGAAGACTTTGACTGAAGACTTTCTCAATTTCCTCAACCCTATTTCTTCAGTTGTAAGTCCTCAGCGTGCTTATCCTGTTTACACGCTACCTATACTATGTGCTTGTTTTCATTTCATCATGATAACCGTGCTACTATCTTGTTATGCTTGCACCTGAGTATCTATTCCTCTGCTAAGTAGTTCGTTGCTTAGGAAATTCCTCAGTTAGTATTTCCTAAGTGAAGAATTTATAAAAATCGCCTATTCACCCCTCTCTAGACGATATAAGGCACTTTCAAGAAGTAACCAAGGAAAACCACTACTTGGAGATCACAACACCTAGGACCTAAAAAAATCTAGCAAGAGCTAACAAGATCCAAAGAAACCAACCATTTTAAAGAGAAAAAGGGTGGTGGCCCAGGCCACCTATGTTTGAGTGTAAAGGTATGGTACCGTGAAGATTTTAACCTTGGGCCCATGACCTAGACTCATCTTTGAAGCACAAGTACCATAAAAATGGCTAATGTGAGAGACTTTCTCGATTTATGCATACTGGGGGGGGGGGAGGGAGAGTTCATTGCGTGAACAACACTCCCCCTATGTCCATGCCTACATATAGAATAAGATAAAATGATGAGTGTGGTGGGGTGTGCCGAGATTCAAGACACATTGCTCAAATCAATGATATTTAGCCCATGCCTTAACTCGCGAAATCTTGCGTCATCTAGAGGCTTAGTGAAAATATTTGCTAGTTGCTCTTGAGTGTTGATGTAGATGATATCAATATCTCCCCGCTTGACGTGATCCCTTATGAAATGATGACGAATCCCAATATGCTTCATCTTGCTATGTTACACTTGATTGAGAGAAATCTTGATGGCACTTTCATTGTCACAAAGAAGAGGCACTTTGTCACAAGTGACACCATAATCCTTTAAATTTTGCCTCATCCATAGCAATTGTGCACAACAACTTGCGGCGGCTACATACTCGGCCTCGGTGGACGAGAGAGATATACAATTTTGCTTCTTCGAAGACCGACTCACCAAAGAGTGACCAAGGAATTGGCACCCTCCGGAAGTTGACTTCCTATCCACACAATCTCCCGCCCAATCCGAATCCGAGTAGCCCATGAGATCAAAGCTTGCTCCTTTGGGGTACCATAAGCCAAAGTTTGGGGTATGAGCCAAATATCGAAAGGTTCGTTGGACAGCCACGTAGTGACTTTCCTTAGGTGCAGATTGAAACCATGTAAAATTCCCACACTCAACACGATATCCGGTCTAGATGCACAGAGGTAAAGCAAGGATCCAATAATGGAACGATATAACTTTTGATACACCGCTTTACCATTGGGATCACTGTCAAGTTTGCATTTGGTGGGCATTGGAAACTTGACTGGGTTGACATCATCTAGCTTTAATTTCTTGAGCATGTCTTGGGTATACTTGGCTTGGTTGATGAATGTTCCTTCTCTTCTTTGTTTGACTTTGAACCCAAGAAAGAACTTCAATTCTCCCATCATAGACATCTTAAACTTCTCGGTCATTACTGCGGGAACCTCATCATTGAAAGATTTGTTAGGAGAACCAAAAATAAAATCATCAACATATAGTTGGCATATGAACAAATCCCCTTTGACCCTCTTTGTAAAAAGAGTGGGATCGATTTTCCCAATTTCAAACCCACGATCTTGCAACAACTCGGTAAGGTGCTCATACCATGCACGTGGGGCTTGTTTAAGGCCATAGAGCACCTTTTGAGTTTATATACATGAGTGGGGAACTTGGGATCCTTGAATCCCGGAGGTTGTTTGAAATATACCAACTCATTCAAAGGACCATTTAGAATTACAGTTTTCACATCCATTTGTTGCAATTTAAAATCATGATGAGAAGCATATGCAAGCAACATGTGAATAGATTCAAGACGAGCAACAGAGGTAAAGGTTTCACCATAGTCGATACCCTCGACTTGGGAGTAGCCTTGTGCCACCAATCTTGCCTTGTTTCGAACAACCACACCGTTCGCATCTTGCTTGTTCTTGAAGATCCATTTGGTCTCGATGACATTATGTTCCTCCATTAGCCTTGGAACTAATTCCCACACTTGATTGCGCTCGAAGTTGTTGAGTTCATCATGCATCGTCTCAAGCCAATCCTCATCATCGAGCGCCTCATGTACCTTTTGGGGTTCAACACACGAAACAAACGTGTGATGCTCACAAAAGTTTGACATTTTTTTATGAGTAGTTACCCCTTTTCTCAAGCTTCCAATCACATTCTCCATGACATGTTGTTGACGCTCGAGCTTGGAAGCCACCTTAGAGGAATGACGCTCCAAAAGTTCCTAAATGGGCATTGAGGATCATCTTGCACATCTTGAGCATCATCTTGAATTAGCTCTTGATCTTAAGCTTGCTCTAGATCTTGAGCTAGCTCGGAGGTATGAACTTGATCTTGGTCATCATTTGGTGTATCACCATCTTCATGGGGTTGATCTTGCCCTTGATCTTTCTCATTGGGTTGAGGGCCTTCACTTTGTTCTACGGAAGCGTGTGGGTCTAGTGTAGGTGATGGCTCCACATGAGTAGAGCATTGTCCATCTCCTTCTGTCACAAGGGGTTCCTCAATGGGGAGTATTTGACAAATCCCCATTCTTCTTATGGCTTGGGGAGAAATTTCATCACCTACAGCACAAAGACCAATTTTCTCCACTTGGGAGCCGTTATTTACATCAAACTCCACATTACACGTCTCCTTAATGAGTCTGGTGGACTTGTTGAGGACACGGTAAGCATGAGATTTTGTAGCATAACCAACAAATATGCCCTCTTGAGCTCTAGGATTGGATTTAGACAAATGAACACCTTTCTTGAGAATGAAACACTTGCAACCGAACACCCAGAAGTACTTGGGGTTGGGCTTGTTGCTGGTAAGTATCTCATATGGAGTCTTATTCAAGCCTTTGCGGAGGTAGAGCCTATTGGATGCATGACATGCGGTGTTGATGGCTTCAGCCCAAAAGTCGTATGGAGATTTGAATTCCGCCAACATGGTCCTTGTCGTGTCCATCAACATTCGGTTCTTCCTCTCCGCCACACCATTTTGTTGAGGGGTATAGGGTGCGGCATATTGATACTTGTTCCCTTCATCACTAAGAAACTCATCCAAGGTGTAGTTCTTAAACTCGGTGCCGTTGTCACTTACAATCATCAAAATCTTTGCTTCATGTTGACGTTGAGCTCCATTAGCAAAGTTGATGATGGTTTTTTGGGTCTCACTCTTCCTATTGAAGAAATATACCCAAGTGTATCTTCAATAGTCATCCACAATCACCAAGCAATAATTTCTCCCCCCAAGACTATCAAAGGATGGAGGACCAAAGAGATCCATGTGGAGGAGCTCCAAGGGCCTCTTCGAGTAGATCACAGTCATGGGACGGTGAGCCGTTTCATGAAGCTTCCCTTCGATACAAGCACTGCAAGCACGATCTTTGGCAAAACTCACATTTGTTAGTCCACGAACATGGTCCCCTTTGAGGAGACTTTGCAAAGATCTCATGTTGACATGGGCTAACCGGCGATGTCAAAGCCATCCACATCAACCTTAGCCATTAGGCAAGTCGCGGTCTTAGTGGGTCGCTCCGAGAAGTTCACCACATAGAGACCGTTCTCGACATGCCCAACAAAGGCTACTCTAAGAGTCTTGCTCCACAAAAGGGCCACTGTATCAAGATCAAAGAAAGTTGAAAAGCCCATAAGTGCAAGTTGACGAACAAAAAGCAAATTGTATGCAAGGGACTCAAAAAGCCTGACTTTCTCAATAGATAGATCTTGTGACACTACAAAAAAAACACTTTCGTGATAATACGTGTTTGTCACAGTAGGTCACGTTTTCTGTCATGCATGTACATCCATGACGATTTCATGACAAAATCAAGATAGTCATACATGTGCTGTCGTAGAAGTGTTCCATGACAATACCAGAATTATCATCACGGAAGTGTCCACTTCCATGATGATAAATAGCGCATCATGGAAGTTCTTTCGTCAAGGGTAACCGACACATGGCATCCACCGTAACGGCATGCGTTAACCCTATCAGGTCCGGTTTTGGATCCAATAACCCGTCAAGAGCCAGGACCAATGGGGATTTTCCACGTGTAAAATTCTCGTTGGCCGAAGGGACCACGTGTCAGCTCCACTTGTGGACAGATGTCAACCAACCAATGGCAACCAATGGACAGGAGGCACCAATGATATGTCCACACGTGGCGTGGACCAACACGGGCCATTCAGAAACAAAAGGCCGGCCCGTTTGACTTGGTCAAAGGATAATGGGACGGCCCATCGAAAGCCTGCTAACGGCCTGCTCGCATATAGCCCATTCAGGCCTAATAACTCACGTCCCATTATGGCATTTCCTAATTTGGCCCACTAGCTTCATCTGGGCCGTCCAATACAATTTTAGCCCGTTGTAACTTCTGGCCCATGTACGGCCCATGACGTCTTTCGGCCCATATGAGGCCCTTTGTAACTCATGCCCATTAACAGCCCGTAGTGAAACTGTCTCATAATGAACAATATGTCGCTTGATACCCATTAACGGCCCATTACTCCATTAGGCCGTTCCCTGCTCGTGTTATCTTTCGGCCTTTTAAGGGCCCATTTATTCTTTGGCTGATTTGCAGCATTCAGTAGATAAAGACCCATTATTGGCCTTTTCCGCTTGTGGGCCAAATTCAGCCTGTGGTTAAAGTCGGCCCGTTTATGGCCCGTTAATCCATTGGGCCATTTTCATAACATCATCAAATACGGCCCATTAATGACTCGTTATGCATGTCGATAGAATTAAGCCTGTAATACTCGTCGACCTCTTAAAGGCTCGTCATGCTCAACCATTGAATGGACGACTGCCACTCTAACCCGTATACGGCCCATAATGCGGTTCGTTATTGGCCAATGTTTGGCCAATCGGTCATACGGCCCGTAGAAGGCCCATTGATTCTACAGCCCGTAGAAGGCCCGTAGTTGGCCCATGGTCACTATAGCAAATTGCGGGACCATGGTGAAAATGGTCCGTATGTTGCCCACGGATATTGTGGCCTAGTTTTAGATAATAGGTTATGGTGGCCACTAGCACACCGCGGAAAAAGAACTGCAGTGACTACAAGCAAACAAATAAACAAGATGACAAGGAAATAAATAAGCAAGCAACATATGCTAGGCTATTATGGCTATTACACATATTACAACCACTGGGCATCAAAGTTCGCCACCAGTGCAAATATGGGGAACAAAGGAGCATATTACATATACTGGTTGTCAAAGTTGGCGACCAGTGCAAATAAATGCCACAGCAAAACAAGTCCATAACTGAAACCACTTCACAAGAGCTCAAGAAACAATATCCTTGGTATCCACCATGTCGGCAAGACACTTAGCAAGCTTATTAGCTTTCTCTTGTTTGGCGCTTAAATCCACCAGCGCTTGCCATTGCACTAGAAAGTATGCATCTAAATTCTCGAGGGACTTCCGCAGTCCTTCGGCTTCTTATCACAGCACAGCTGCTCGATGTCTTTCAGTTTGTAGTTGAGACTCAAGAAACCAAACTGATTCAGATGGTGAGTTCGAGGAGCTTGTGCCAGCGGTAGTGGCGAGTAACATGAATACTACACCAAGATAGAACTTCGAAGTTGTCTCACTATCTTCAAGATAGTTTTCATTAGCTGTTTTATCAGCTTTC
Organism: Secale cereale; assembly: GCA_902687465.1. Taxonomy (NCBI): domain Eukaryota; kingdom Viridiplantae; phylum Streptophyta; class Magnoliopsida; order Poales; family Poaceae; genus Secale; species Secale cereale. Next base: position 388,078,053 of record LR738713.1, on the reverse strand, counting down.
TTGGAGACTAACAGGGATGTCTCCCTATCTTGAACCTTATCTGCATTACTTCCTTTACCATTGCATAACGGGGTACTCTTCTCCAATATTTCGTCCGCATTCTAAAAGGGAAACAAGCAGACACATCACATGTTTAGCATGTATATGAAACTCATTTTGGTAAACGAGTTCAGTAGTAAGGTGGACAAGATAACAGCATGAAACAAACATATATCCATGTACTATAGTCACTGTATGGTCTATATCATTCTAGTTTATGTTGGCAAATCAAGATAGAGACAGTTCAAATCATATATGTTTAAGACAAAGCAGCATAGAAGGAATGCAGGTGTGGAAAACTACACATCACTAACAACACTTGTAATGTGCATGGCATGAGAACATAACTGTTTATTCAATTGAAATCGAAACCAACATAGAGCAAGTTACAAACATCAAACCAGTTAAAGAAACAGGTTTAAAACATACATGTCGCACCATTGGAGTTGTAATTGCATCCTGATAACCCACAAGTGTAGGGGATCAGTTGTAGCCTCTTTCGATAAGTAAGAGTGTCGAACTCAACGAGGAGCTAAAGGCAGAACAAATATTCCCTCAAGTTCAATCGACCACCGATACAACTCTACGCACGCTTGACGTTCGCTTTACCTAGAACAAGTATGAAGCTAGAAATACTTTGTAGGTGTAACGGGATAGGTTTGCAAGAATATAAAGAGCAAGTAAATACAAACTAGGGGCTGTTTAGATAAAGAATCAATAAAGTTAGTATAGCGAGTGTGGAAAAGTGGTGGTAGGAGTTGCGAAATTGTCCCTAAGCAATTGACTACGTTACTAGACCGATAGCAAGTTTTATGTGGGAGAGGCCACTGCTAGCATGTCATCCCTGAATTGGAATTCTATGCACTTATGATTGGAACTATTAGCAAGCATCCGCAACTACTAACGTTCATTAAGGTAAAACCCAACCATAGCATTAAGATATATTGGTGTTCCTGCAATCCCGTATGCATCAATTTCTATGCTAGGTTGAAGCTTCTGTCACTCTTGCCCTCCAATACATACTCCTATCAACATACAACTAACCCTATGGTGTGATCCACGTGCGCGCTCATATGATGGGCACCAAAGGATAGCAACATAACCACAGCAATTTATACCAATCATAGCAATTCACCAATTACCGATAGGACAAAGAAAATTTACTCAGACATCATAGGATGACAACACATCATTGGATAATAATATGAAGCATAAAGCACAATGTTCAAGTAGAGGGTACATCGGGTTGCGGGAGAGTGGACCATTGTAGATAGATGGTGGAAGGTGATGAAGATGTTGGTGAAGATGACGGAGGTGTTGGTATAGATCACCGTCACAGGATGATGGCCCCCGGTGGCGTTCCCGCGCCATCGGAAGCGAGGGGGAGAGAGCCCCCCTCCTTCTCCTTCTTCCTTGGCCTTCTCCCTAGGTGGGAGACGGGTCCTTGGTCTCCATGGCATGGGAGGGCCGAGAGCCCCTCCGAGATTTGATATGTCTCTCTGTCTCTCTCTGTTTCTGCGCTACCAGATTTTGGTCCTTCACCGTTTCTTATATTCCTAGAGATCTGTAACTCCGATTGGGCTGAATTTTTGATAGGATTTGTATCTGGATATTGGATTTCTTGCAGCAAAAGAAGGGCACCAACCGCCTAACGGGGTGGCCACGAGGGTCAGGGGCACGCCCATCCCCCTGGGGCGCGCCCCTGCCTCGTGGCTCCCTCGGGCATCGTCTCGCGTTGATTCTTCTTCCAAAAAATCACATATATTCCAAAACAAATCTCTGTCAGTTTTTATCCCATTGGGACTCCGTTTGATATGGAATTTATGCGAAACGACAAACATGCAAAAAACATGAATTGGCACTCGGCACTGGATCAATCTTTTAGTCCCAAAAATAGTATTAAAAGTTGCCAAAAGTATGTAAAAGTTCTAGAATATTGGCATGGAACAGTCAAAAACTATAGATACGACGGAGACGTATCAACATCCCCAAGCTTATATCTTGCTCGTCCTCGAGTAGGTAAATGATAAAAAAAAGATAATTTTTCATGTGGAATGCTACCTAGCATAATCTTGATAATGTAATCTATTCATGGCATGAATATTAAGACATGAGTGATTCAAATCAATAGTCTATCATTTGACATAAAATAATTTAATACTCGGGCATCCCAACAAACAATCAAGTCCTTCAAAATATCAATGCTAAAGAACGTTGTCCCTAAAAAATCATATATTTATGCTCCCTTTTCTTAAGGGCTAGTTCTTTTGTAGCTTTTTTCAGCTTCTGGTCAAATTAAGCCAAAAGCCCAAAAGAACTCGAATTGAGGTGTTGGGCTTAGCTTATTTCCACGGCCTCCTCCTTCACAATGAAAATAAGCTGGGGGTAGACCAGCTTCCCGCAAAAGCCAGTTACAAACGAAGTGGTGTACTTCATTGCCCCTGAAGTTGGCGCAAATTACTGCCAAAATGCCACTGCGTGACCTGCCAGGCTGCCACAGAGGAGGAGAGTTTCCGCCGCCGCTGCTCGAGCCGCCCTCACGTCCTCCAGCCTCCAGCGCCCCCGCCGTTTGTCCGCTAGTCGACGAGCATCGAGGCCGCGTCGCAGCTAGCCGTGAGGCCTGAGCCCGGGCAGGAGCATCCATCACCAAGGCCCTGGTCGTGCGCCCCCACCTTTCCCGTTCAATCCACCGGCACGCGAATGCTGGCGAGCTCCGAGGCGGTGGCGCGGGTGGCCTCCGGCATGTGAGACAATTGGCGGAACCGTGGAAGGACCTCCGGCGACCATGCCTTCTCCCTGCATCTCCGTTTTCTGTACATTGAGGTGTGAAATTTTTCGACCCATTTTCTGTACATTGAGATCTCAAATTGATTGATCCATTTTTCTGTATATTGAGATCTCATATTGATTGATCCATTTTCTGTACATTGAGTATATCCTATTGCTAAGTATCTATGATTAATTAGGTAGTAAGTTTGTTTATCTGTTAGACAGTGAGCATTTTTGTTACTGGTATGTGAAATGTGAGAAAAAGAAACATAGTTCTGTTGATGATTGTGATATAAACATGTGTATGATAATGGTGTTTAACATTTTGTGATATTCGTATGCAAGACAATGATGTTCTTAATTGAGTCCAAAATTATAGTTCAAGGGTATTATAGACAATTCATGTGACATATGAGAAAATAAGCTCAATGACAGAAATTGAAAAGAACTGGATAGCTTATTTCCATGGGCTTATTTCCACAACAGCTTATCTTGGGCTCATTTTCACATCATCTTATTTCCAGAGAGCTACTCAAAAGAACTGGCCCTAACACAAGGTACCCTTGATGCCCATCCCGGTGTCAGCCAAGCAATTGTTTTCATACTTCACTTTTTCGAACCTTTTCAACTCTTCATGCAATACATGAGCGTGAGCCATGGACATAGCACTATGGGTGGAATAGATGGTGGTAATAGACAAAAGTAGGGAGAAAGTCTCACATCGACCAGGCAGACCAATGGACTATGGATATGTCCATCAATTGATATCAATGTGAGTGAGTAGGGATTGCCATGTAATGGATGCACTAGAGCTATAAGTGTATGAAAGCTTAAAGGAAAACTAGTGGGTGTGCATCAACTTGCTTGCTCATGAAGACCTAGGGCAATTTGAGGAAGCCCATCGTTGGAATATACAAGCCAAGTTCTATAACGAAAAATTCCCACTAGTATATGAAAGTGACAATATAAGAGACTCTCTATCATAAAGATCATGGTGCTACTTTGAAGCACAAGTGTGGAAAATAGATAGTAGCATTGTCCCCTTTTTCCTTTATTTTGGGCCTTCCCCCCTTTTTTTTGGCATTTCTCTGTTTTTATTCGGCCTTTCTCCTTTTTTATTTGGCCTTTTTTTGGGACAATGCTCTAATAATGATGATCATCACACTTTTATTTACTTACAACTCGATATTACAACTCGATGCTAGAACAAAGTATGACTCTATATGAATGCCTCCGGCGGTGTACTGGGATGTGCAATGATCTAGCATAACAATGACATCAAAAAAGGTCAAGATATGAAAACATCATGCTTGCAGTCTTACAATCATGCAAAGCAATATGAAAATGATGGTGCATGTCATAACAAACGGAACGGTGGAGTTACATGGCAATATATCTCAGAATGGCTATGGAAATGCCATAATAGGTAGGTATGGTGGCTGTTTTGAGGAAGAGTATAAGGTGGTTTGATGCACCGGCGAAAATTGCGCGATACTAGAGTGGCTAGCAAGGTGGAAGGGTGAGGGTGCGTATAATCCATGGACTCAACATTAGTCATAAAGAACTCACATACTTATTGCGAAAAATCTAGTAGCCCTCAAAGCAAAATACTACGACGCATGCTCCTAGGGGGAGGTTGGTAGGAGTTAACCATCGCGCTCCCCCGACCTTCACGCAAAGATAAACAATCAAAATACAATGCACGCCAGTTTGGTTACATAGTTAGGAGACCATACGTGCATGCTTCGGGAATCACAAACCTTAACACCAATATTTTTACTAAACCACAATCATTCGCTAGTACCTCCCACATATTAGCATCTCTATATCGCAAAACTATTGCAAGGAATCAAACATATCATATTCAGTGATCTACAAGTTTATGTAGGATTTTATGACTAACCATATGAATGACCAATTCCTGTCAACTCTCTAAATAGATATAAGTGAATCTAGAGAGTTTAAATTCTTTATACAAAAGATATGCCCACACTCAAACAAATATAAGTGAACCAAAAGAGCATTCTACAAATGGTGGTTTTCTATGTGAGGAGAAACAGGCAATCCAAACACCAAATGATATAAGTGAAGCACATGAAGCATTCTATAAAGCCATAGTCAAGAGATATAAATGAAGTGCAAAGAGTATTCTATAAATCAACCAAGGACTATCTCATACCAGCATGGTGCATTTATAAAATAAAAATAAAAATCACACGACGCTCCAAGAGTTTACGCATATCATGTGAACGAAACAAATCCAAAAACATACCGATACTTGTTGAAGAAAGATGGGATGCCTTCCGGGGCATCCCCAAGCTTAGACGCTTGAGTCTCCTTGAATATTTACTTGGGGTGCCCTGGGAATCCCCAAGCTTGAGCTCTTGCCTCTCCTCCTTCTTCTCACATCGAGACCTCCTCGATCTTCGAACACTTCATCCACACAAAACTTAACCGAACTTTTAGTGGTGAGGTTAGTGCATATGATCAATGAAATCCCATCATGTACTTCTCTAAAATTATTGTATAATTATGAACAAACATTAACCAGTGTATGCTATCACAATTCTATGGCCCCAAGTCAAGGAGGCTTCAACAAGAATTCAAATATATGCAGATAATGAAGCTATAACAGCAATCTGTGAAAACAGGTCAGTCTGTAGTAATATGAACATTAACCATACTTCTGTAACTCTACAAATTATGGAACAATTGGGAAAATCAAAAATTTGTATAAAAAGACTTTGCAAAAAGTTTCAAAAGCATTTGACTTTCCAGTAAAAAATGTAAAATCGCACACTACAACCAAAGCTCTGTTTTTGCACCGCACAAACCAACAAGCAGTTTAATCATCCTAAAGGAAACTCTTGGTACATTATTTTTATAGTACCATGGAATTGTACAAGGGGATAATTATTTTTGTTGAAAAGTTTCTGTAATCAAGGTTCACAAAGTTTCCATGGGCATGATGTCAGGACCCCGATACTAAGTCACACCGATCTAGCTGTAACACGTCATATTACTTTGCGGCCTCACGCACGGTAACCCCACGGGTGCCACCTTACCTGGCCCGGGACCATTTGCGCATTTTGGCACACGTATATGACAGTGTCGCTAGCATCCATATGACAGAGAACCCGGGCCGACATGGCTAGTTATAAACCAAAAGTGGCACTAGATTACAGAGACAGGCATCCATGACCCAGCAACGAATGTGTCGGTCATCAACGTATGAACCCAAGTCGTAGCAAGCTACATGGACTTAAAGGAACAACGCGTGACATTTCCCCTAAGGGACAGACACAGGAACGAAGAAGGACACATGCCGGCCAGCCTACGTGTTCCGAGCAGTAGCAAGCTACCAATGCTCATTGGAATCACTAGGAGGCATTTCCCTGTAAGGTAGGCTACCAAAGGGAAACAACTAGGTGTCGGATCCCACACATACCAAGCATTTCAATCATACACACAATATGCTCAATATGTGCAAATACAACATTGCATCACAACAGAACTCTATGACTCAAAGTACTTTATTTAAAAGGCTCCAAGAGCCATACATAACATATCCATACAGGTAGGGGTCACATGACCCAACACTCAAGTCATACAGTTATACAAGCACAAGCGAAAGCTACATGTCTGAGTACAGACAACTTAGAAAATAAAACAGGCTTGGTGTAGCCTGACTATCTACAAGGCCCTTCACAAGCTCCAGATCTCCGTCTGGGTGTCAAGCTACTCGTCGACGTCAATGTCTATGTAGAACCCATCAGCGGGGGCAGGGTTCTCCTCTGCAACAGTTATTAAGCAAACATGAGTACAAAGGTACTCAGCAAGTCTTACCACAGAACCTATCATACATGCAACATTATCAAAGGGGGTAGTGGAGTTTATAGCAGAAAGCCAGCTTTGAATCTTGGCTAACCTATACTACAACTCTCATCGGATTGCAAGATGTTACTAAGAACACGAGTCCTCTACTCACCACAACAATACACTACCGAGGATCCTCTTCCGTCATCCTACGGAAGGGCCATCCACGGTACTCACACTTATCTTGAGGCTTTTAGTAGTATCCATCAACTTGTCTATGAACTGTAAGAGTAACCAAGTAGTCCGTACCGCGAACAACGGCTATTCGAATAGATTGATAACCCTGCAGGGGTGTACTTCTTCACACATGTTTTCACCACTTAGCATCTGCACACGACATGTGCTCGGCAGACTTCAAGCGAAAGCCGACGTGGGTGTAGACCACGACCTAACCAACCACTCAAGTCTCTCGTCCAGGTTTATCGCCTATTTGGGTTCCATCCGTGGGGAGATCCGGCCGGGGTGTCGCTCACGGCCCCAAACGATGTGTACAGGGTTCCCGAGTCACCAAACGGGCAACCGGTACACCGTGCCACGTACCTGTCGCATCACAGCCCACCCCGAGGGTCAGCGCTGTGCACGACCTCCAGTAATCTATAAACACCAGAAACTAGTTGCAACTCCTGGACAAAGAACATGGCAGTCGATAAGTCGAGCGGGGTCATATTTCAGGGCCCAATGTGTGGTAGTAACTGTAACTTGAATCACACACACAGATCTCGGGTCCTATGGACGATTCCAATGAAACTACCCACCACGTACTCCTACATGGCCTTTCATTGATACCTTTACCAAGCGTATTCCACACTTCCTTCTCTTAAACGGTATGATCATTTCACTCTGATCCATCACCCAGATGAACCAGACCTGACACAACTCTAAGCATAGCAGGCAACATAAACAAATAGCATGGTGGATCACACATCACATGGCTCAATCAACTCCTACACATGCTAGTGGGTTTCAACTATTTACTGTGGCAATGACAGGTCATGCAAGGGAATAGGGTTCAACTACCGCAGCAAGTAGCAGTTCACACGCTGTTGCCTTAATGCAGTAAAAGAGAGCAGGAGCGAGGAGATTGGGTTTGTATCGGAATGATCGATGATTGCTTTCCTGGCAAAGTGGTTGTCGGGTACTGCTCTTCAACTGGATACGCAGCAGTATCCTCGGGAGCAGGACCTAACACAGAGAATACCGGCGATACAATCATTAAACAAACAAATGCAACAATATGATGCATGCTCATGACATGGCAAGATGCATGTGTGTTGGGCTAATGCAACTATAACCAGAAGGGTTTGATCCTATTTGAATCAAAGATTCAAATTGGCACTTTAGCTATTATTTAAATAAGTGCATTATCATGTTTTAATGTATACAGCAAGGTTAACTTGCTCAAACATTCATGAAACCAGTGCCATTAGAAAGATTGGATTTTTCTGATCATTTTTCATATATAAATTATTTCCATCTGAGCTACGATTGATTTTATATGATTTTTTGAAGTTTAGGCATTTTCTGGAATTTCCTGAATTATTTTTAAATCTAAAAATCCCAGAAAATCCTTTACTGCGTCAGCATGACATCATGCTGACGTCAGTCAGTCAACAGGAGCTAGTCCAAGTCAAACATGACATGTGGGCCCGGCATGTCAGTGTCATAGCTATCTAACAAAATTAATTAGTGAACTAATTAGCTGTCAGTGGGGTCTGGGCCCACGGGTCAGTGACTAAACTAACTAACTAATTTAACTAACATTTATTTAATTAAACTAGCTAATTAGGGGAGGGGTGGCCCATGCGTCAGCGACCCAGGGGTGGTCAACCCCCCGGTCAAACGAGTCGAACTCGCCGGCGAAGTGACGCCGGCGAGGCCAGACACGGCGGCGTGCTTCGGAAAACGTCCACAGGGCTCGGTTCGAGCCGCGGTTGGGCGCGTTGGAGAGCCCTTGTCGTTGCGCGTCGAACGGTGGTGGTCGCCGGACCTGTGGTGGCCGGAGACGACGGCAACGAGCTCGACAGCGGCGGCCGGTGTTCGGGCGTGTATGGAGAAGCAGCTATGGTGGCCTAGGCGATGCGTGCGTGGTACCTAGCTCGTCTACGTGCTGCGGCGAGCGAGATGGACGTGCGTCCGTGACCAAATGGTCACCGGAGCATCACCGGCGGCAAGCACGGCGGCGGTGGGTTTCGGTGATCAACGGAGCGGCAGCTACACGGCGCAAACGACGCAGAGGAAGGAGGGATACGGCGTAGGAGCTCACAGCGGTGCTAACGAGCTCGACGGAGAGGTCGGGGATGCTCTGCAGCTTCCTAATCGGCGGCGAGGTGCTCCGGCGATCCGAGGTTGGGGACGACGGCGTGAAGGCGTTGCAGGGCTCCCGGCGATCCGTGGCTCAGCGAGGAGGTAGAGGGCGTCGCGGCGAATCTTTTGGACACGGTCACGGGACGAGGGGGAGGGTCTAGGTGCGGCAACGGCGAGCGGCGGCGACGAGCGGCTCGGTGGTGAGAGGGAGAGAGCCAGGGGAAGGCGACGGGGACGAGGGGAAAGTGCGAGAGGGGTCGCGGCAGCTACGTGGCGACGCCAGGAGACGTCCAGGCCGTCGGGGAGGCAGGCAGGCAGGTGGAGGTGGCCGGGCGCGTGCCGGCGCGCGGTGGCCACGCGCGCTGCCGACTGGCGCGAGGAGGAAGGCGACAGAACAGGGCTGGTGGGCTGGGCCGGCCTGCAACAGTGCTGGGCCCAAGGTAAGTGCTTTCTCTCTCTTTCTTTTTTCCTATTTCTTTTCTGTTTCATTTGTTTTGCAACTTTGTTTAATTAATAAAAATGCCAGAACATTTTTATAACTCATAAAACTTGTCATGCCCACTGTATATATTATGAACAGTATGGAACATTATAGTTTATGATTATTTGAGCATTTAAAATATTTTATAGCATTTAAATGCCCAAATACAAATACCATATGATTTAATCCAGAGCCCTTAGATGTCCTAGAAAATTGTGCACCATTTTTGGCAGAGGTTTAGGACCAAGGCAGAAATGATGAACATTTTGAAGGGCATTTTGGGTACATTGGAAAAGATTTCATCAAACCCTAGTTGTTAGAAGAGGGGTGCTGGGGTTTCTGTCATTCCCATTTCAAGTTTCTTTGATAAGTAGACATGATGCACACTCTAGCTAGTCCTAATGCAAGTACTAAACTAGGGATGTGACACATGAACAAAGTTCAAGGCTAGCTCCCACTTTAACAATGCTAGTCCTTAATAAGTGCAAACTTCTCCGATATAGTGTAGTTGGTAGAATTCAAAAAGATAATAGGACTATCATGTGTGGGTGCAATAGCAAAAAAAATATTCATAACATAAGTAACTATAGCAAGTTCATCTCCATAAGCATAATTCATATTGGCATCTTGGCCACAAGCATAGCAAGCATCAAGTTCATCAAAAAGGGATATTTCAAACGAATCAAAGGGATCATAGCAATTATCATAGCAATCATCCTTCGGTAAGCACGAAGGGAAATTAAACAATGTATGGATTGAAGAGTTACTCTCATTAGAAGGTGGGCACGGGTAGCTAATCCGCTCTTGCTCCTTTTGTTCTTCGCTCTCCTCGTCATCTTTTTCATCTAATGAGCTCACAATGTCATCAATCTCTTCTTCCATAGATTCCTGCAAAATATTAGTCTCTTCTTGGACAGCGGAGACCTTCTCAATAAACGCATCAATATTGGCATTGTATTCATAATTCTCATAGCAATATTTCAATATAGCAAAAATTTCAGGCCTATAAACATCATCATCGAAAGCTTCATACCTTTAAACAGAGATTCAATTTCATAAGCACCCTTAAAAGCAACGAATTCTTCTATTTTTTACACATCATAATAATCATATATACCATTAGCATAAGAAGCTAAGGTTTCATAATCATTAAATTTGCATGAAAAGGGAAGGTGTGGAGCCTTCATCCTAGAGCAACAAGTATAATCATATCTCAAGCATAGTTGCCGAGCATACCAATGCAACATATGCATTTGATCCCATAACAATTTCCCTTTTTGTGTCAAGCCATAATCCCTAAAGTATTCACGTTGATCCAACGTTACTCCCATTATATAGTTGAATGGGGTTTTCTCAGGATTATCAAAGTAGTACATAATATTTTTTACATAATGAACATCGAGGGTTTTAGGAGGTTCCCCATCTCCATGAGTAGCAAGTACACCTTTTTTTTTTGGTATTTCGTGTTCCATATCCATAACTAAAGATAGAGAAAAACTTAGAATATCAAATAAAATCTACTTAGTGATAAAGCAAACAAGCACACAGGAGAATATTGACCCCACGCTATAACTCCCCGGCAATGGCGCCAAAAAAGGTCTTGATAACCCACAAGTGTAGGGGATCGGTTGTAGCCTCTTTCGATAAGTAAGAGTGTCGAACCCAGCGAGGAGCTAAAGGTAGAACAAATAGTCCCTCAAGTTCTATCGACCACCGATACAACTCTACGCACGCTTGACGTTCGCTTTACCTAGAACAAATATGAAGCTAGAAGTACTTTGTAGGTGTAACGGTATAGGTTTGCAAGAATATAAAGATCACGTAAATAAAAACTAGGGGTTGTTTAGATAAAGAAGCAATAAAGTTAGTATAGCGAGTGTGGAAAAGTGGTGGTAGGAGTTGCGAAATTGTCCCTAAGCAATTGACTACGTTACTAGATAGATAGCAAATTTTATGTGGGAGAGGCCACTGCTAGCATGTCATCTTTGACTTGGAATTCTATGCACTTATGATTGGAACTATTAGCAAGCATCCGCAACTACTAACTTTCATCAAGGTAAAACCCAACCATAACATTAAGATATATTGGTCCTCCTTCAATCCCATATGCATCAATTTATATGCTAGGTTGAAGCTTCTGTCACTCTTGCCCTCCAATACATAGTCCTATCAACAAACAACTAACCCTATGGTGTGATCCACGTGCGCACTCATATGATGGGCACCAAAGGACAACAACATAACAACAAGAAATTTAAACCAACCATAGCAATTCACTAATTACCGATAGGACAACGAAAATCTACTCAGACATCATAGGATGGCAACACAACATTGGATAATAATATGAAGCATAAAGCACCATGTTCAAGTAGAGGGTACAACGGGTTGCGGGAGAGTGGACCACAGTAGATAGATGGGGGAAGGTGATGAATATGTTGGTGAAGATGACGGAGGTGTTGGTGTAGATCGCCGTCACACGATGATGGCCCCCGGTGGCGTTCCGGCGCCACCGGAAGCGAGAGGGGGAGAGAGCCCCCCTTGTTCTCCTTCTTCCTTGGCCTTCTCCCTAGGTGGGAGAAGGGTTCTCCCTCTGGTCCTTCGTCTCCATGGCATGGGAGGCGCGAGAGCCCCTCCGAGATTGGATCTGCCTCTCTGTCTCTCTCTGTTTCTGTGCTCCCAGATTTTGGCCTTTCATCGTTTCTTATATTCCCAGAGATCCGTAACTCCGATTGGGCTGAATTTTTGACATGGTTTGTATCCGGATATTGGCTTTCTTGCGGAGAAAGAAGGGCACCAACCACCTTACGGGGTGGCCACGAGGGTCAGGGGCGCGCCCCCCTACCTCATGCCCCCTCGGTCATTGTCTCGTGTTGATTCTTCTTCCCAAAAGTCACATATATTCCAAAAAAATCTTCGTTAGTTTTTATCCCGTTTGGACTCCGTTTGATATGGATTTTCTGTGAAACAAAAAACATGCAACAAACAGGAACAAGCACTTAGCACTGGATCAATATGTTAGTCCAAAAAATAGTATAAAAAGTTGTCAAAAGTATGTAAAGTTGTAGAATGTTGGCATGGAACAATAAAAATTTATAGATATGACGGAGACGTATCACATCCTTCAAATTTGAAATTAGTTGGTATGAGTAAATACAGTGATGCAAGAGCAAAGGAGTATGAAACATAGCTACTGAACCTAACCTGAGAATAATTCTTCTTCTGCTTTAAGCATTGACTTGGGGTTCGGAGTGGTGGTCCTCATGCTTTGGGCACTGCACTTGCCTTACTAACTGCTCATGTTTGGGTGCTCTATGGTGGATACGGTGTTGTGTCAACTGGAACTGGGTTACTATCTGCTGCGGTTGGGATTAGAAGGGGTGTAGCTGGTTCTCTGTCCAACTGGGTATGGGTACAATCTGCGTGAGTCTGGGTTATGTGTAGTGGGGCTGGTTCTTGAGAAAGTACAACCGTGGTTCTATCTGCATCAACGGGTAGCACTATCTTTTCTGAAGACCGTGTTTTTACTCCCATAGATAATGCCATCACCCCCTCCAATTCAAATCGCTGATAAACAAGAAAATTAATTGAATGTACAAAGATTGTATGATAGACAGGTGCAATGGATAGTAGGGAAGAAAATAGGCCATGAAATAATTCACATTTATGTTGTCTAACCAAACGGGGTAGCATGACACAATTTCACGTATATGATGGCTAACTAAATAGGATAGCATGACACAATTTCACATATATGATGGCTACCTAAATAGGATAGAATGACATACTTCAAAATATGATGACTATGTAAACAGGATGACATGATATAACTATACGAAGTGTCTATTAAAGTGGTTGGCATGCCATAATTCACATACATGCCGTCGATGGAAACATGATGGCATGATATAATTCACAGATAGAATGACATAATTCAAAATATGATGACTATGTAAATAGACTGAGATGATATAACTATATTATGTCTCTAGGAAATGGGTTGGCATGCCATAATTCAGATAATGATGTCTATGTAAACATCATGACATGATATAATTCAAATATATGATTTGTATACTAAGCAAGTGAGCATATGGAAATTGCATATTAGATGTGTAAATTAAGCAGATGGCGCTCAATATTGTGTATATGATGTAAAAACTAAGCATTGCCAGACAACATATGCATGATATGAGTAATATAACCCTGCCAAGTTTGAGCATACACCTCAGGGGGGAAATAGGACTGGTTATCTGTCTCTGAATCCTCCTCTGAGGAGCTATCTGTAACCACCAAGATATCTGCTTCAGCAAGTAGCATTGTCTGCTCTAAAGAAGTTGTTTTCACTCCAGATTTTTCTATCACCAATTCAAATGGTTGATGCACATGAAGATTACTTGAACATACAAACATTGTCGACAAATGGAATACGTAATACAAAAAAAGGATGGCACATATATGATGCTTGGGTAAACAGCATGGCATTGCATAATTCACATATATAATGCCTTGCAACAAGATATCATTGCATAATTCACATATATAATGTCCTGCAACAAGAGGGCATTGCATAATTCACATATATGGTAATTACACACTAAACAGGTGGCATTCACACAAAGCATGTATAACCTAAGGAAATGACATAGCAATGCAAGACACCATATGCATAATATGAGCAATATAACCTCGGGGGAGAAATAGGACTGGGCATCTATCTTTGAATCATCATTTGAGGAGCTATCTGTTACCAGCAAGACTTGCACTTCATTAGATAGCATTGTCTGCTCCGAAGACCTTATTTTCACTCCAGATTTTCCCCTTATCATGTGAAATGGCTGATGGACCGGATGAGTAATTTAATGTACTTACATTGTTGACAAATTTAATACGTAATAAAAAAGATGGCATGATATAATTCACATATCAGATGACTGGCTAACCAGGTGGCATTGCAAAATTCACATATATGATCCATGGATAAACAAGATGGCATTGCATGATTCACATATATGATATAGAAACTAAACAGATGGCATTCACACAAAGCATGTCTAAACTAAGCAGATGACATATTTGATGTGTAAAGTAAGAAATGCAAGGCGCCATATTCATGATATGACCAACATCACCAGCCAAGTTAGAGAAAGACCTCAAGGGGTAAACATGAGTGGTCTGGTCCCTTTGAATCCCTCTCTGAACAGTTATCCTCCTCTTAATTACAATATTGAACGATGGGAGGAGGGCTATCTTTGTGTTGGGGAACGTAGTATTTTAAAATTTTCCTACGATCATGCAAGATCTATCTACCAGATGCATAGCAACGAGAGGAGAGAGTGTGTCTACGTACCCTCGTAGACCAGGAGCGGAAGCGTCAAGTGATGCGGTTGATGTAGTCGAACTTCTTCGCGATCCAACCGGTCAAGAACCGAACGTACGACACCTCCGCGTTCAGCACACGTTCAGCTTGATGACGTCCCACGAGCTCTTGATCCAGTTGAGCTTCACGGGAGAGTTTCTTCAGCACCACGGCGTGGTGACGGATATGATGTATCTACCGGCGCAGGGCTTCGCCTAAGCACTGCAATGGTATGACCGAGGTGTGTTTCTGTGGAGGGGGGCACCGCACACGGCTAAAACAATTCAACTTGTGTGTCCTTGGGTGCCCCCCCTGCCCCCATATATAAAGGAGCAAGGGGGAGGCCGGCCGGCCCCTTATGGCGCGCCTAGGAGGTGCAATCCTACTAGGAATAGGACTGCAATCCTATTCCTAGTAGGAACTACCAAAAGGGAGAAGGGGGAAAAGAAGGAGAGGGAGAAGGAGAAGGAAAGGGGCGCCGGCCCCCCTCCCTCCTTGTCCAATTCGGACCAAGGGGTGGGGGGCGCGTAGCCCAGCCCTGGCCCTCCTTCTCTCTTTCTCCTACGGCCCATTAAGGCCCATAGCTTCCCGAGGGGTTCCGGTAACCCCCCCGGTACTCCGGTAAGTTCCGAAACTTTACGGAACACATCCGTTGTTCGAGTATAGTCGTCCAATATATCAATCTTTATGTCTCGGACATTCCGAGACTCCTCGTCATGTCCGTGATCTCATCCGGGACTCCGAACTACCTTCGGTACATCAAAACTCATAAACTCATAATACCGATCATCATCAAACGTTAAGCGTACGGATCCTACGGGTTCGAGAACTATGCAGACATGACCGAGACTCATCTCTGGTCAATAACTAATAGCGGAACCTGGATGCTCATATTGGCTTCTACATATTCTACGAAGATCTTTATCGATCAAACCGCATAACAACATACGTTGTTCCTTTTGTCATCGGTATGTTACTTGCCCGAGATTCGATCGTCGGTATATCTATACCTAGTTCAATCTCGTTACCGGCAAGTCTCTTTACTCGTTCCGTAATGCATCATCTCGTGACTAACTCATTAGTCTTTTGCTTGCAAGGCTTATTATGATGTGCATTACTGAGAGGGCCCAGAGATACCTCTCCGACACTCCGAGTGACAAATCCTAGTTTTGATCTATGCCAACACCACGAACACTTTCGGAGACACCTGTAGAGCATCTTTATGATCACCCAGTTAGGTTGTGACGTTTGATAGCACACAAGGTGTTCCTACGGTATTCGGGAGTTGCATAATCTCATAGTCATAGGAACATGTATAAGTCATGAAGAAAGCAATAGCAGTAAAACTAAACGATCATAGTGGTATTCCATCCGGATGGGGCTAGTCCATCACATCATTCTCCTAATGATGTGATCCCGTTGATCAAATGACAACTCATGTCTATGGCTAGGAAAACATAGCCATCTTTGATCAATGAGCTAGTCTAGTAGAGGCATACTGGGGACATACTATTTTGTCTATGTATTCACACATGTATCAAGTTTCCAGTTAATACAATTCTAGCATGAATAAAAGACATTTATCATGATATAAGGAAATACAAATAACATCTTTATTATTGCCTCTAGGGCATATTTCCTTCAGTCTCCCACTTGAACTAGAGTCAATAATCTAGATTACAAAGTGATGATCCTCACACCCATGGAGTCCTGGTGCTGATCATGTTTTGCCCGTGGAAGAGGCTTAGTCAATGGGTCTGGAACATTTAGATCCGTATGTATCTTGCAAATCTCTATGTCTCCCTCCTTGACTAGATCGCGGATGGAATTGAAGCGTCTTTTGATGTGCTTTGTTCTCTTGTGAAACCTGGATTCCTTCGCCAAGGCTATTGCTCCAGTGTTGTCACAAAAGATTTTCATTGCACCCGATGCACTAGGTATTACACCTAGATCGGATATGAACTCCTTCATCCAGACTCCTTCATTTGTTGCTTCCGAAGCAGCTATGTATTCCGCTTCACACGTACATCCCGCCACGACGCTCTGCTTGGAACTGCACCAACTGACAGCTCCACCGTTCAATAAAAAACATATCCGGTTTGTGACTTAGAGTCATCCGGATCACTGTCAAAGCTAGAATTGACGTAATCGTTTATGACGAGCTCTTTGTCACCTTCATATACGAGAAACATATCCTTTGTCCTTTTCAGGTATTCCAGGATGTTCTTGACCGCTGTCCAGTGATCCACTCCTGGATTACTTTGGTACCTCCCTGCTAGACTTATAGCAAGGCACACATCAGGTCTGGTACACAACATTGCATACATGATAGATCCTATGGCTGAGGCATAGGGAATGACTTTCATTTTCTCTCTATCTTCTGTAGTGGTCGGGCATTGAGTCTTACTCAACTTCATACCTTGTAACACAGGCAAGAACCCTTTCTTCGACTGATCCATTTTGAACTTCTTCAAAACTTTATCAAGGTATGTGCTTTGTGAATGTCCAATTAAGCGTCTTGATCTATCTCTATAGATCTTGATGCCTAATATATAAGCAGCTTCACCGAGGTCTTTCATTGAAAAACTCTTATTCAAGTATCCTTTTATGCTATCCAGAAATTCTATATCATTTCCAATCAACAATATGTCATCCACATATAATATTAGAAATGCTACAGAGCTCCCACTCACTTTCTTGTAAATACAGGCTTCTCCAAAAGTCTGTATAAAACCATATGCTTTGATCACCTCATCAAAGCGTATATTCCAACTCCGAGATGCTTGCACCAGTCCATATATGGATCGCTGGAGCTTACATACTTTGTTAGCACCTTTTGGATCGACAAAACCTTCTGGCTGCATCATATACAACTCTTCTGTAAGATATCCATTTAGGAATGCAGTTTTGACATCCATTTGCCAGATTTCATAATCATAAAATGCGGCAATTGCTAACATGATTCGGACATACTTAAGCATCACTACAGGTGAGAAAGTCTCATCGTAGTCAACTCCTTGAACTTGTTGAAACCCTTTCGCAACAAGTCGAGCTTTGTAAACAGTAACATTACCGTCTGCGTCGGTCTTCCTCTTGAAGATCCATTTATTTTTGATGGCTTGCCGATCATCGGGCAAGTCAACCAAAAGTCCACACTTTGTTCTCATACATGGATCCCATCTCAGATTTCATGGCCTCAAGCCATTTTGCGGAATCTGGGCTCATCATTGCTTCCTCATAGTTCGTTGGTTCATCATGGTCTAGTAACATGACTTCCAGAACTGGGTTGTTGTACCACTCTGGTGCAGAATGTACTCTGGTTGATCTACGACGTTCAGCAGAAACTTGATCTGAAGTTTCATGATCATCATTAGCTTCCTCACTAATTGGTGTAGGAATCACTGGAACAATTTTCTGTGATGTACTACTTTCCAATTCAGGAGAAGGTACAATTACCTCATCAAGTTCTACTTTCCTCCCACTCACTTCTTTCGAGAGAAACTCCTTCTCTAGAAAGGATCCATTCTTAGCAACGAATATCTTGCCTTCAGATCTGTGATAGAAGGTGTACCCAACAGTCTCTTTTGGGTATCCTATGAAAACACATTTCTCCGACTTGGGTTCGAGCTTATCAGGTTGAAGCTTTTTCACATAAGCATCGCAGCCCCAAACTTTAAGAAACGACAACTTCGGTTTCTTGCCAAACCATAGTTCATAAGGTGTCGTCTCAACGGATTTAGATGGTGCCCTATTTAATGTGAATGCAGCTGTCTCTAAAGCATAACCCCAAAACGATAGTGGTAAATCGGTAAGAGACATCATAGATCGCACCATATCCAATAAAGTACGGTTACGACGTTCGGACACACCATTACGCTGTGGTGTTCCGGGTGGCGTGAGTTGTGAAACTATTCCACATTGTTTCAAACGAAGACCAAACTCGTAACACAATTATTCTCCTCCATGATCAGATCGTAGAAACTTTATTTTCTTGTTACAATGATTCTCTACTTCACTCTGAAATTCTTTGAACTTTTCAAATGTTTCAGACTTGTGCTTCATTAAGTAGATATACCCCTATCTGCTCAAATCAACAGTGAAGGTCAGAAAATAACGATACCCGCCGCGAGCTTCAACACTCATTGGCCCACATACATCAGTATGTATGATTTCCAACAAATCTGTTGCTCGCTCCATAGTTCCAGAGAATGAAGTTTTATTCATCTTGCCCATGAGGCATGGTTCGCAAGCATCAAGTGATTCCAAAAGTCCATCACTATGGAGTTTCTTCATGCGCTTTACGCCAATATGACCTAAATGGCAGTGCCACAAATAAGTTGCACTATCATTATTAACCTTGCATCTTTTGGTTTCAATATTATGAATATGTGTATCACTACAATCGAGATCCAATAAGAATAGACCACTCTTTAAGGGTGCATGACCATAAAAGATATTATTCATAAAAGTAGAACAACCATTATTCTCCAATTTAAATGAATAACCGTCTCGCAATAAACAAGATCCAGATATAATGTTCCTGCTCAACGCTGGCACCAAATAACAATTATTTAGGTCTAAAACTAATCCCGAAGGTAGATGTAGAGGTAGCGTGCCGACGGCAATCACATCGACTTTGGAACCATTTCCCACGCGCATCGTCACCTCGTCCTTAGATAATCTTCGTTTAATCCGTAGTCCCTGTTTCGAGTTACAAATATTAGCAACCGAACCGGTATCAAATACCCAGGTACTACTACGAGCATTAGTAAGGTACACATCAATAACATGTATATCACATATACCTTTGTTCACCTTGCCATCCTTCTTATCCGCCAAATACTTAGGGCAGTTCCACTTCCAGTGTCCAGTCCCTTTGCAGTAGAAGCACTCAGTTTCAGGCTTGGCTCTAGACTTGGGTTTCTTCGTGGGAGTAGCAACTGTCTTGCTATTCTTATTGAAGTTCCCCTTCTTTCCCTTGCCCTTTTTCTTGAAACTAGTGGTCTTATTAACTATCAACACTTGATGCTCCTTTTTGATTTCTACCTCCGCAACTTTGAGCATAGCGAAGAGCTCGAGAATTGTCTTCTGCATCCCTTGCATATTATAGTTCATCACGAAGCCTTTATAGCTTGGTGGCAGTGATTAAAGAACTCTATCAATAACACTATCCTCGTCAACTTTGCAACCAAGTTGAGTCATATGATTGTAGTACCCAGACATTCTGAGTAAGTGTTCACTGATAGAACTATTCTCCTCCATCTTGCAGCTGCAGAACTTATTGGAAATATCATATTTCTCAATCCGGGCATTTGCTTGAAATATTAACTTCAACTCCTGGAACATCTCATATGGTCCATGACGTTCAAAACGTCGTTGAAGTCCCAGTTCTAAGCCGTAAAGCATGGCACACTGAACTATCATGTAGTCATCAGACCGCGTCTGCTAGACGTTCAAAGCGTCTACATTAGCGGGAGGGGGCTTGTCACCTAGCGGTGCTTCAAGGACATAATTCTTGTGTGCAGCAATGAGGATAATCCTCAAGTTACGGACCCAGTCCGTGTAATTGCTACCATCATCTTTCAACTTAGCTTTCTCTAGGACCTAGCATTCTATTCTTTCTCTGGGAGAAGTTGTCATTTTCTTCTTCGTTCTTTTCTTTCCAATGACCTAGCATTCTATTCTTTCATTCCGGAGGCATTGTGATGTTGCTCTCTTTGACCATCATCTCGTTTTTATCAAGATCATGTTCTTTTCTTTTCTAGTCCATTTAACCGGAGTGTTGTATTCTTCATTCAGTTCCGTCATTTATCTAGTTTTGCCTCACTTTTCAACCGGAGTGCTATCTGAAATCTTTCTTACCCCTTGTGCCATTCTTTCAATTGTTTCGGAGGCTGTGTGTTGTTGTTTTCATCAAGTATCATTCCAACTTGGCAAGTTCATGTTCAATTCCTTCCATTTTCAGACGGAGTGCTGTCCAAATTCTGTCATTCTTATTCCTTGGCTATACCGTTGCAGTTTCATATTCTTTTGGTTCGTAAGCTCTCGTCTAATGTCTTTCAACCTTCAAGGTTCTCATAATGCTCCTTGTTCCTCTTTCTAACGGAGTGTTTTCAACTTCGTTCATCTCCGTTGTACTCTTTCTTTCAATATTGTTCAACCTCTCAAGGTTCTTTGGTTTTCACTCGTCTGTCAAAGAAGCAACTTTGTTTTACCTCTTCCTCTTCCGTTTTTACCCGGTGCTATCTCTAGGATCTCGGGTCGAGATCCTCTGTTAGTGTGGGAGAGTTGTGACGCCCGAAGACCGACGTCCCAGAAGATTCCAGAAGATTCCAGATGTTCCGGGTTCTCCCGTGTGTTTTCTTTTGTGCTTGTGTTATTTATTTTGCTTTGCATCGTGTCATCATGCCATCATGTCATATTTCTTTTGCATCTCAACCTGAATAAATTGTGTGGACCTTCGGTCCATTTAAATCGAGGGAAGGATGACTTCTCTTTATAACATATACTCCCAAGATTTTAGGGAGCTATTATAATAATTATTCCATTCTTTGGAATCACCAAAACACACTTGCATCTTTCTCTTGCCACCAGATCCCTCTTCTAGTGCACACCCCCACTAGCTTCTTTTTTCATGTCTCGCTCGTTTTACCAGTGACATTGTCCTGTTTCAGAAATTGTTCTTTATCTTCCTATAAATACTGGTTCATGAAAAGACCACCTCCTCCAATTTCTTCATGTCTTTTGGAAGTGCTTTGGTTGGTCTACGGATTTATTCAAGTTTGAGTTATTTTCATACTTGCATAAATTTATAGTCTCTAAAATTGCCAAAGGAGTTTATTAAAATAGCCCACAATTCCAGGGTTGTAGGGATATTTTTATCTCAGCCAAAACCATCTCCAAACTCTCTGGGCATTTCTATTTTTTTGTTCTATTTTTTTTTAAATGGAAAAGAAATGCCAGAAGAGAGGGAGAGAGAGATTACAGCCCACTTGGGCCTTATAGCTCCAAGCAGTCCGGCCCAATTCCCCCTCAAGGCCCATCCCTTCTCTCTAACCCTAGCCCGCAGCTCTCTCGGCCCCCCTCGCTCCTTCTTTCCTCCCGAGCCGCCGCCAGGCTTCGCTTCGCTCGCCCCAGCGCCCGTTCCCCTCGCTCCATCTCCTCTTGCTCGGTCCCTCTCCTCCCTCGCAGCGCACGCACCCAGTTCCCATCGATCTCCCTCACTCACCCCTCACCACCACCCCCA
Organism: Secale cereale; assembly: GCA_902687465.1. Taxonomy (NCBI): domain Eukaryota; kingdom Viridiplantae; phylum Streptophyta; class Magnoliopsida; order Poales; family Poaceae; genus Secale; species Secale cereale. Next base: position 388,055,979 of record LR738713.1, on the reverse strand, counting down.
ACCGCCGCGCAGGCCCCTTCGCCAGTCGCCACCGGCCGCCGCGGGGGATCCCCTCCGGCCGCCTCTTCCGTCCTCATCGCACCGTAGAGGCTCGTCGCCCCTCCTCTCCAGCCAAGCCGGTCGGATCCCGCGTCCCCAACGTGACCAGCGCCACCGTTCCCGCGCCTCGCCTCCAGCCATGCCGCGCCATGGCCCTGCTCCCGTCCTCCGTGGCTCGGCGCCCTCCATCTGCGTCGCCGGAGCCAGCAGTCGCGGGCCGGCCAGGATCCTCCAGCGCAGCGCCAGCCAGCGCCTCCTCGACCGGGGGCTGCCGCCCGAGACCTGCTGCTGTGCATCTCCCGCCTCGCCGGTTCATCTTCGCCATGCCGCTGCCACGGCCTCGTCGCCCGTGATGCCTCCTTTTGCTGCTGATGTTGTTCGCCAAGGCGCAACTACTTTGTCGTGTAGCCCATCTCCTTTTGTTGCTGTTGTGTTTTTTTCGCCAAGTGCCAGGATACATGTACTTTTACAAACGAGTAACGATGGCAGCCCGAAGCACCAAGTACCTCTACCGAGTCTCCGGAATCGTCAAGACACCAAGTACCACGACGACCGCGAGTACCACTACCTTCGCCCCGTGTACGACTACCTTCGGAAGAAACGAGTACATCTACCGACGCGACAAGTCCCCCTACGTGCATGTACCACTACCGTCGCTGAGACCGCAAGTACCACTACATAAACGAGTACCACGACGAACCGTCAAGTACCTCTTCGGAAACGTGAACGACCACTTCCCTCTACGAACATGTACCACGACTCGCAAGAACATCTACTTCCCCTACGTTCCTCGACGACCTCGATCCGCCCCGAAACGATGTTTCGAAGGTATAACCCCGAGACGATGACCCGTGACATGCATGTGTTGTATGAAATGTTTGACCTTGTGTGCACCGTGTCCGTTTCGACTTTTGTCATGCTCCTCGGTTGCCTCGTCGCCGACCCGTGGGAACCCGGTGACGGGATCACCCCACCTTCCATCTTGTTTCGCTCACTCTCCATCATCTTTTGCACCGGACTCTCAACGAGTTACCGGAACCGATATGTTGCCGTTGCATCAATTTCGGATTGTTGCCGTGGCACCCTTTCTTCCCCCACGGTGACAATACTCCTTATCATCTTCATGTCAACTTTTAATAAAAATTGCATAAACTTGATCATGTCATCCGCATCATGTTAACAACATTATATGTGTGAAATGTTGCTTGCTTAAAATTACTAAACATGCTCATGGGGAGTTTCCGGAATTGTGTTGTTATTTCCGGCCTCATTTAAAATGCCTAAATAGTGTAGTTTGTTTTGCTTCACCTCTTGCCATGTTAAAAACATTTAATCTTGTCTTGTAAATAAACGAGAGTCAATTAAATAATTAAATGTGGTGTTTCGTCAATATGCAACTCGTTGCATATTGAGCTCCACTTAACTTGTAGTTTTGTTTGTGCACTTTGCCATGCCATGCATAATTAAACCGGACATGCATCATACTTGGATGTGCATCGTATGCCATGTTTATGCTTGTGTGTTTACCGTGTTGTTTGCTTCTTTCCGGTTGCTTCTCTTGTTAGCTTCGGTTTCGTTCCGGAGTTGTGAGGATTCGCTCGACTATGTTGCTCCGTCTACTTCATGGACTTGTTCTTCTTCCTTGTGGAATCCCAGGCAAGATGACCGAACCCGGATACCATTACTATTTTTGCCTATTGCTAGAAGTCTCGATCTATAGTTTTGCCTCGATGCCCATGTCTTCCTGTCAGCCTCCTATTTGTAACCATGATCCTGTCTAACCACCCTACCTATGCAAACCCTTGATTGGCTATATGTAGGCTTCGCTCAGCCCCTCTTATAGCATTGTTAGTTGCAGGTGAAGATTGAAGATGTTTGCTTCATGTTGAAGTTTGTTGGGTTATATCACACTATATAAATGCTTAAATGAAATCATCTATATATTGGTAATGGGTGGAAGGCTAAGCCTTTTGCTTGGTGTTTTGTTCCACTCATGCCGCTAGGAACCGTATAAACCGGTGTTATGTTCCTTGATTATGCGTTCCTCACACGGTTGGGGTTATGGGGCCCCCTCGATAAACCGCTAAGTGCTAAGTCTTTTCCAGCAAGTCCCAACATTGGTACTATTCGCCTAATAACTAATAAAACTGCATAGGTACTAGCTATCCCTTTTATTTTAATCAACAACCCCGGGCCAGTGCTCCACATGAGTGTTGGTCCGAAACGGGGAGCCTGCGGGGCCGCCTTGGGGAAACCCGAGGTATCTGGCATACACCTGTAGCTTCGCCCATCCGGTCGTGTCCTGAGACTAGATACGCGCGGCTACTATCAGGGTGTCGACACGCCGGGAGGATTTGCTGGATTAGCCTTAGTTCGGAGTATCTTGAGCACGGGATTCCGAGAATACTCGGGTCTTCCCACCTTTGGAGTTGCGACTCCGCGGATCGTGGGCTTGTCATGGGCCAAGTTGGAACACCCCTGCAGGGTTTGAACTTTCGAAAGCTGTGCCCGCGGTTATGTGGCAGATGGGAGCTTGTTAATATCCGGTTGTAGAAAACTTGACGCCATGTTCCAATACACTACCAGCGTGAGTACCGTGACTGTCATTTTCCAAAAGGGGTTTCGGGAGATGAACACGGTGGGGTTATGTTTGACTTGATTAGTTTAGGATCACTTAGTGATCATCTCTCGTCCGAGGCACCTTCTCTTCTCGCTCTCTTTTACGTAAGCTAGGCTAGTGCTGCTGCAACCACTTATTCTTATTCTTTCTTGAGCCTTGTTCCACACCCAAGTCTTAAATAGTCATGTTAATTGGGAACGGGATTGCTGAGTCCTCTGTGGCTCACAGTTACTTCACACACCAGATGCAGGTACGATGGTGAGTTACACTGGTGATGGCACTGAGCTAGACTGGGAGAACGACGAGGAGCGTAGCCGTTACTACGTGAACTATCCGTCTGATCAGTAGAGCTTCTACTAGGATTCGATCTAGACCTGTGGTGTAATGTTATGTTTGGTATCTTGACATTTGGATTTTACCCTTAGATGGGCTGTGATGTTTATTGGATGATGTTTGAATATGTAATGAATTTGTGTGACGTGGCGAGTGTAAGCCAACTATCTTTTCAGTTTTCCATCCCCATTTTTACATGAGATGTGCAAATGTACCAAATTTATGATCATTCCAGCATGGGCTTATATCTCTAAGTCATGCCTCGACACGTAGGAGATATAGTCCCATCCTGGGCATTACATGATGGTGTTGGTCCCAAACTAGAGCCACTTGCGGTGCCACCCAGTTATCTGGGGTCTTCGGTTACTGTACGTATTGCTCATCCAGTAATGGCCTGAGACGAGATACGCGCGGATACTATCAGGGTGTCGGCACGCCGGGAGGTCTTGCTGGACTTGTTTTACCATTGTCGAAATGTCTTGTGCACCGGGATGCCGAGCCTGATCGGTTTTCCCTAAGATAAGGGGTGATGATATTATATTTATCACTTTAGCTGATTGTGAGAGCTTGTGATGGGCTAAGTTGGGACACCCCTGCAGGGTTATGATCTTTCGAAAGCCGTGCCCGCGGTTATGTGGCAGATTGGAATTTGTTAATGTCCGGTTGTAGAAAACTTGATAGAGGATCCAAAGTAAAACACAAAACTGTGTGAGTAACCGTGACTGTCTCTTTTCACTTTGAGAAGAGAACACTGTGAGGTTATGTTTGACTCGTATGTAGTTCAGGACCTTTAGCGATCACTACTAGTTGCGACCATTTGCGTAGATGCTCATCTTATTCTTGTACTCGTAAGTTAGCCACCATATACTTTGCTTAGTCGCTGCTGCAACCTCACCACTTTACCTCTTCCTACCCATTAAGCTTTGATAGTCTTGTTACCCATGGTTATGGGATTGCTGAGTCCTCGTGGCTCACAGATACTACAACAACAGTTGCAGGTGCAGGTTTCCGATGACTTGACGTGAGAGCGTTGTTCGTTGTTTAGAGTTCTTTCTCCTTCTTCAGTCTTGGGTTAGGTTCCGGGTCGGCAGCCTGGGATAGCAGATGGGTGTCTTTGTGCTTTTCATGTTTGTATCCGTAGTCGGATACTTTGTATTCATGTTGTTGTATTCATGTGACTTGTATGTATTGTTGTATCCCCCATGTATGTATGTAATGGTACGATGTAATGATATCCATCTTGCTAAGCGCTCGAAATGCGATTGTGCCCCAATCACGTAAGAATCATGTGATCGGGATAGAATCGCATCTTGGGCCTGACATGTATCTACCGGCATAGGGCTTCGCCTAAGCACTGCTACGATATGACTGAGGTGTGTTTCTGTGGAGGGGGGCACCGCACATGGCTAAAACAATTCAACTTGTGTGTCCTTGGGTGACCCCTGCCCCCGTATATAAAGGATCAAGGGGGAGGCCGGCTGGCCCCTTGTGGCGCGCCTAGGAGGTGCAATCCTACTAGGAATAGGATTGCAATCTTATTCCTAGTAGGAACTACCAAAAGGGAGAAGGGGGAAAAGAAGGAGAGGGAGAAGGAGAAGGAAAGGGGCGCCGGCCCCCCTCCCTCCTTGTCCAATTCGGACCAAGGGGTGGGGGGCGCGCGGCCCAGCCCTGGCCCTCCTTCTCTCTTTCTCCTACGGCCCATTAAGGCCCATAGCTTCCCCAGGGGTTCCGGTAACCACCCCGGTACTCCGGTAAATTCTAAAACTTTACGGAACACTTCCGTTGTCCGAATATAGTCATCCAATATATCAATCTTTATGTCTCGGACATTCCGAGACTCCTCGTCATGTCCGTGATCTCATCCGGGACTCCAAACTACCTTTGGTACATCAAAACTCATAAACTCATAATACCGATCGTCATCAAATGTTAAGCGTGCAGACCCTACGGGTTCGAGAACTATGCAGACATGACCAAGACTCATCTCCGGTCAATAACCAATAGCGAAACATGGATGCTCATATTGGCTCCTACATATTCTACGAAGATCATTATCGGTCAAACCGCATAACAACATACATTGTTCCTTTTGTCATCGGTATGTTACTTGCCCGAGATTCGATCGTCGGTATCTCTATACCTAGTTCAATCTCGTTACCGGCAAGTCTCTTTACTCGTTCCGTAATGCATCATCTCGTGACTAACTCATTAGTCTTTTGCTTGCAAGGCTTATTATGATGTGCTTTACCGAGAGGGCCCAGAGATACCTCTCCGACACTCGGAGTGACAAATCCTTGTCTTGATCTATGCCAACACCACGAACACTTTCGGAGACACCTGTAGAGCATCTTTATGATCACCCAGTTACGTTGTGACGTTTGATAGCACACAAGGTGTTCCTACGGTATTCAGGAGTTGCATAATCTCATAGTCATAGGAACATGTATAAGTCATGAAGAAAGCAATAGCAGTAAAACTAAACGATCATAGTGCTATGCTAACGGATGGGTCTAGTCCATCACATCATTCTCCTAATGATGTGATCCCGTTGATCAAATGACAACTCATGTCTATGTCTAGGAAACATAGCCATCTTTGATCAATGAGCTAGTCTAGTAGAGGCATACTAGTGACATACTATTTTGTCTATGTATTCACGCATGTATCAAGTTTCCAGTTAATACAATTCTAGCATGAATAAAAGACATTTATCATGATATAAGGAAATACAAATAACATCTTTATTATTGCCTCTAGGGCATATTTCCTTCACTTTGCGCCCACCATTGAGCGATGTTTGCATGACAATTTATTGCCACACAAGCCTCGTCTCTTTTGGTCTACATGTTCAGTACCATTGTGTACAATAACTGACATGCACAGGAATAAAACATAGTGAGATTATGTAAGGAGTGCATGCAAAAATCCAGAGTGATGATAGCTACTTAATGATAGACCCAGAACCAATGGTAGTAGGCAGATAATAGCTTCAGTTAAAAAATACTGATAATGGCTCCTTTAATGTTTGTTTCCACCCAACATGAAACTTACAGTGGACACCTGAGATTATCCAGATAGTAGAAAGCTAGTATTGATTGCTGACCTAATATGTTCCCCACAACCATTTAAAAACTCAAGTTTGAGCATTAGTTTGGACCTGACTCGGAGTCTAATCGGTGAACATGATGATAAAGTAGCATGTCATCATGTTAAGCGATGCATAACGTAAGCAGACACGAAAGAGTGCGACCTCTCTTGCGGACCCGTGTAGTCCTCAAGGTCCTCTGCTCAGTTGATGATGCTAATGCGGTTGTCATGGCTACCGGCGGCGGGGAAGAAGATCTGAGGCTGCAAAATACATCTGGAGGGCGGATCCCTGCTATGGTGGCCCCTTCCGTCGTTGGAGCAGTTGAGCTGGGGTGGACCACAGCGCAACAGGAGCAGGATAACCCATGCAACGTTTTCTTTGACACATATCTGTAACAGAAGTAATTCTGTAAGGGCTTGTTTGAATTGGAGGATTCTAACAATGCAGGGATAGGAAATACACATGAATGGGATAGTAACGCATGTGCAAAACAGAGAATTTAAAAACACATGATTTCTGTCAATCTGGGTGTTTGGTTCACAAGAATTGGAAGATCACAGAAATGCAAAGAAGCATGGTGAAATTAAGTCAAACCACAAGAAAATGTACAGTTATAATGCTATTATGCTACTATATCATAGTATTGTGCTTCATGAATAGGATATTGAAAAGGAGGCCAAGTGGATATTAAAATTCCTATGGTTTTTCTATCAAGGGGACACTAAAGGAACAAATCCTACAGTTTTCCTTTGCTCCATTCCTTTGAACCAAATGCATGAATAGTAGTACCATAGAAACTTTCCAATTTCTATGTTTTCCTTCATTTTTCCTTTCAAGGACTGGCGATTCTAGTAGGTAGGCTTGAACAGGGAAATGCCAACACTCAAACAATGTTCTTGTGCTACTTCTACTACTTTGGACCCAGGCCACTGCCCTACTAGCTCAACTCCCATGCCCATCTAGAAATGCACAGCTCAAACACGCAGAAATAATGATGGCTTTCAAGAGAGTCCACCACGCATAGCTAGGTTGCCTCGTACCTCACCGCTTGTTATATAGGAGAAACTAACTGTATTTGACATTACTACGTGTGCTCAGTGGACAATATATATGACATGTAGAGTAAAAAAGTGATGCAACAAGTGTACAACATGTTTGGTGAAGCCATGTCGATCTCAGCATCATTGGGTTGGTCTCTGAGGATGATGCGGCTGATGTGGCAGTCGGAGGAGGGGAATAAGATCGTAGGCACCTGGAGATGGAGACAAGGATACTGCTCGCCTGTGATGGAGGGTTTCATCATTGGAGCAGCTCCGATGAGTTGTACGATGGCGAGGCTGAAGCAGGACAAAGAGACATTGTTAACCTGAGTGGAATTCTAATAGCATCTCAAATAGATGTTGTAAAATACATAACCATAGAGTGCTAGAGGTAAAATACATCAACCGCTCATCTCTGAACTTAACTGCCAAAACTGAATTTAACTGTCGAAACTAAATTTTATTGTCGAAACTGAATTTTACTATCTAAACTGAACACACTAGTAGCAGAAAAGCAGTAGCAGCAGCAGCGCCCGGAGCAGCAGTGCGTGTGAGAGCCAGGGAAGCTGGTCATGTAGCAGCATCTCGGGTAGCAGCTGCAGGGGCTCGAGCAAGAGCAGGATCTGCTGCTCGTGCAACAGCAGCGCCAGGAAGACTAGAGCAGTAGTGCAAGCAAGAGCAAGAGCAAGAGCAACAATGCAAGCAAGAGCAAGAGCAGACCAGGCAGGGGACCGGAGAGCAAGAGCAGAGCAGCAGCGGGAGTGAGCCAAAGCAGTAGCAGCTCCGACAGATGTGGACGCCGCCGCCGAGGGAGCGACGCCGTAAAGGAAGTGGCCGGTGACGCCGCCGTAGATGGAGCTGCCCCATGGTGGCTCGGGACTAAGCATCGGTAGCACCGTGAGATCGAAGCAAGAATAAAATGCAACAATTACTATAGAACCTCTTTGGTGGCGCCGATTAGGCCTCGACTTCATCCGAGGAATCGGTGATGATGCTGCTCTTCCGGCGATGTGGGAACGGAGGTGGCGTGAAAGACGAGCGGAATGTCAGGGTGGCTCTTTGGAGGTGGAGGACGGGGTGGCTGAACCGGCGGGACGACGAGATCGATGATGGATCCTCATTCGGTGCGGTGGATGAGGGTGGTCGAGGTGTTGCGGTGGATGACATTGTCGGGGAAGAGGCTCCGGCTGGGTGGCGGACAGAGGAGGGTGTGGGGCTTCGCGGGTTTTCACGCCCTTGGTGTTCGAATGGGGGCGGGGAGGGGATGGGAGGGGGAACCATGGCTTAGGGACGCGCTTGTCTGAAATGTGTGGTAAGTTACAAAAATACCCCCATCGATTGAACTAGGTGGTTCTTTCGGTCCAGGGGGTATCTGGGGAATTTCACTTGTCGGGATTTCGCAGGAGGTGGGAGTTTTTGCGCGCGTTGTAATTTTGAGATGGCAACGCACGGATTGAGATGGAGGGAGTTTTCCGAGCACAACGAGACAAAGAGATAGCTTCAAATTTTGGGATAACAAGGCGTGTGCTAATTTTAAGGAGAACGGTACGCTACCAAATCAATTCGCACAAGACAAGAGAGTGTCTTATCCCGTTTTGTTGTATGAATTACTACAAATTCCATTCAATGCTTTGAATCCATGTTATGTTTGTATAATGCATGTAACCTACTCGAATGAACATTTTAGGGCATTCCAAATGTATACTACCGGCTGCAATATGAACTAAATTTGAATTCATTTCTCTATTTGAATAATATCACAATCATGATTGTTTTTTGACTATATACTGCAAGGCAATACCCTCACAGTTCTTTATTGAAAAAAGAACCAGAGAAGTTACAAGGTTACAAATTACAAGGAAGAAAGCAAAGGGGTTACTTACAATGAGTAACTAAGGGAGGGCAGCTATCCAAGACTTTAGGCTATTCCTATATTTACATTTGATTCTATGAGTCAATAGAGAAATGTCATGGACAAAATTTCTCCTCCAAGATCTAAATGAAGGAAGCTCATTTCTGAAGATCTTCCCATTCCTTTGAGTCCAAATATTCCATGTGGCAGTGAAGACCACCTCAGTAACAAAAATTAAAACCAAAATCCTCTCTAGCAGATAGAGCTATCTCATAGGTGGTCTAGTTCGGTTGAAGGATCCAAGAAATGCCAAGGTAATTCCAAACTCATTGACTGAAGTTGCATGCAAAGAAAAGGTGGGCTAGGCTTCATGACAGGCAGAATAACACATGACACATGTGTCATCTTGTATATTCCAATGACGTCGCTGCATCATGTCTCTAGTGTTCAACCGATCCATCAAAAGAAGCCAGCCAAAAACCCTTGAATTTGAGAGTGCATGAACCTTTCCAGATCCACTTAAATATGGGATCAACCACAATATGTGAGAATAAAGACATATAGTAGATCCTTGACTGATATTCTCCAGACTTGGATGGCCATTTCCAAATGTCCTCCCCTTCCTCCTGAAGGTTGATCTGCGGCCGCAAAGACTGAAGTTGTGTGAGCTCTTGGAAGGCTTCAGCCGACAGAGGGAGGTGAAAATTATCAGTTAGGTCAGGCATCTCCATAAGGTCCTTCACTACTGGCAAAGTCCTTTACCGTCCGCCAGTTCTTTGCCATCAGCTAGTTCTTTGTCGTCTGCTTTTTGGTAGTTGATGGCAAAGACCTTCTTTGTCGTTCGCTAGCAGACGGCAAAGAACTGACAGACGGCAAAATCCCTGATTCCAGTAGTGCTTAATGCTAATCGTATCATCATTCACGTAAGAATGAAGCCTTGGGAACCAACAGTGCATGATTGTAGCATCATTTCCAAGCTGCCAGGGATCTAGCCAGAAGACCACCGTATCTCCAGCATGCACAAGTGACACATCCAACTTACAAAAACTATCATATAGCTGCAAAACATCCCTCCACCAGAAAGAACCACAGCTCTGGGTGACTTGTGGTGGCGATGAGGCATAATATGTGTCCCAAATGAGCATGACCCGGGGCACATCCATCTTGTTAAAGAAATTGAAAAGGTGCTCGATCAACAAGGCTTCATTTTGTATGCTTAAGTTGAGAACACCGAGGCCTCCCAGATTCTTGGGTCAGCAGACCAAGTCCCAAGCCGCTAATGAGTGACGTGGGGTATCCGAGTTCCCTTTCCACAGACACTGGCGCATGATTCACTCAATTTTCTTCAAAATGCCTTGAGGAAGAGAGAGTGTACACAAAAAGTATATTGGCATGGAACTTAGGACAGATTGCAAAAGCTGGAGATGGCTCCCTTGATTCAACAAGCAAGAAGATGCGGATAATCATCTCTCCATACGATCCACCATAGGCATTAGATCATAGATAGTTGGCCTAGCTGTTCCCATGGGTAAACATAGATTTGTGAATGGCATGGAACCAACTTCACACCCAAGCAAGCTGGCAACTCGATTGCCCTCTTCCTCAATCATATTGAGCGGGATCAGAGAGGATTTGCTGAAGTTGACCTGCAGCCCAGTTGAAATAGCAAAAATATCAAGCATCTCCTTGAAAGCAATGAGCTGGCTATCAATCGCAGGGAGAACAATGAGAGTATCATCCACGTATTGGAAAATCGGATAGTCATTCGAACTTGTCGGGATTGGTAGGGTAAGAATGTTCCTAGAGCACATCTCATTAACCACCGATTGTAGTAAATCACCGGCAATCATGGAAATCAGCAGAGTAAAGGATCTCCTTGACGCACATCCCGTTCTGCAAACAAAATGATTGCTCGGCACGCCATTTAAGAGGATCGTAGAGGAGCCCGTAGATAAGATGCTCTTAATCCAACCGGTCCAACAGCTATCAAAGCCCTTGCATTGCAAGATTCTGAGGATCACTTCGTGCTCAATGGTTCAGAAGAATGATAGGCCTCTTTGAAGCTTTGCGCTGGTGGATATATCACTACACCACGGTAGAGCTTATGTGACACACCTATGTGCCGGCATAGGGTACCTTTGCCGACAGATAAGTTGTAGCTAACAACAACGCTGACAGAAGATGAAAGAGTCGGAGGAATCGCTATTGGCAAAGGTATTGCCGACAGTTGTTTACTTCCCGACACTTTTCCAGTCGGCATATACCCTACCTACGCCGACAGATGGAATGTCCACATACACCCTACTTACGCCGACACTTCATCAGACAACATACACCCTACCTATGCCTACAGATAGCATGTCCACATACACCCTACCTTTGTCGACACTTTATTAGCCATGTACACCCTATATACCCCAACAGATAATCAATCAACATACACCCTACCTACACCGATAGTTATTTCCTTTGCCAACAGATAAAATGTTGCTAAACTAATATGTAGTCAAAACAATACATATTCAATTATTATCCTTATCCAGAAGCAGGTTCAAGATGAACACATACTGCACCGCAATGAAAATATGTTCAGAATCATGCATATACATTGAACACAAGTAGAAAAACACATCAATCTTGACAAAGCATAGTTTTCGCCATCTTAACAATCACCCAAAACACACAAGTTACAAAAAGATGGGGACTATTTGCTAGTGTGAGAGACTTCAACTAAGATGGTCCAGGACACACAAGTCTGTATCTACATTCACAAAGTGCAAGCTCTGAAACACCAAATGGTCTACAACACACGTAATATCCATGACTATAGGTTGGTTGGTCCATAAACGTTGCAAAGTCATCACATCCATGTGCACCAGTTGGGTAAGTACCTGAAATAGTTTGCACAAATTTGTCAAGAAAGTGGAATTGGCGCAAGTTGTTCAAAGCTCATATGTGGATTAACACAGATTTGATCAATAAATTCTCATGGTATCATAGTTAACAATATAGTTTGTACAAATGTTATAATTATCTCACATGCTATTATATAGAACTATATTTCAGTGCTTGCAATCTTATCAACAATGAATGCATTGACCATTTGAAACAAAGATCCTACAACCCAATGGCTTATTTTTTTAGACTGCTACATAAGCATTCACTAAAGAAAAGACAACATATTTCCCAACCTCCCTCGATTTTTCATGATTAAGAGCTACATAACCACGGATAAAAAAGGAAACGATAACACATGTACACATGCAATTTACTGAAACACATAGGTCGGGAACCTTGTAAAGCGACATTTTAGAAACTGTCTTATGCAAGAACATGTGAGCTAATTACTATTGAAACAAAAAATGTACCAAATAGTTAAGGTACCCGGGGAGGAAGCCCTCCATTCGCCACTGGTTGCCCATTGCAAGTCGCGGCCCTGGTTCCCTGTGAGGTAGCCTTCCATCCACCATGCACTATCTACGTGAAGTGGGCAACCATCCGTTCTCCACCCATTGCATGCGCTGCATGCTCGTGGTTGTGGTTCTCGGCTATTATCGGCAAGACTAGAGGGTTAGTAACTTGTTTCTCGGTACCTGGCATTGTAATGATGACAACTGTATTTAACTGGAATAGTTGCATCTATTTTTTACTCTAACTATGTGCAGTTGACATAGGCATATCAAGGTGGAATACTGAATTAATTATAAAAAGTACAGGACTAAGCAATATATATGGTGCAAGTTCAAAAGTTCATGCTTAAATGTGCAAAATGTTCATAAGTATAGGACTGAGAAAAAAGGGACTACAAGACAGGAGACTACACCAACTGTTGCCCTGTTGTATCTTAATAAACTATCTTATGCTCAAATAGTAGTTAGGATTAAACAAGTCCTCTGAGCAGTAAAGAGAACCATACAAGTTATTTAGTTATATGGTTGAATTTCTCAAATGTTCACAGAAAATCAAGTAGATATAACATCTCAGGCTTCAGGTTGCAGATTACAGTTAACACCTCAATTCTCCACAGTATTTTAACTTGGTAGAAAAGGGTAAACATAATTACATAATATCCTGATAATTCTAGTTTGGTTCACAATTGCCATTCCATTCCAAAGTAGCACAAGCTAAGTGTACCATCATAGATTGAAATGGTCAATTACAGTCAATAAACAAAACCTTTCATAAGGACTGGAAGCAGCATCAATGTAGCTAGCGTCTAAGCAACTAAGTAGTGTAAAAATGGATCTATACAGGAAAGTAAAATAACCACACCAAAATGTTTCCATACAAAGCAGCGCTCGAGTGCGTACAAAAACATGTAGAGAGAGAGAGAGGGAGAGAGAGAAGGAAGGCAAATTTACCAGAGAATTCAAGGTGTGCAGTTTCACCTCTAACCACTGAAACCTTGATGTTTTCAGTCTGCACAGAGTTGCGGATGGAACATAGTGCTACAAATGTAAAGGCAGAAACAGTTCAGAATCTATATAGCCCAGGAGCAATTAATCATGAAATTGTTAAGATGTATTTTTCTAACCTAATCTGGCAAGTCGATTCACCCATCCCTGAGTTGGCTTTTCCCATCAAGTGCTTGCAGACGTCAGCTGTGAAATGGTTATAGTTCATGGCAATCAAGTGATAAGTGTTCCCATGGTAATCCTCTATAAGATCCTCTAGGAAAGTGGTGCGAACTTCAGCCTGGGACATATTGATGGTACCAATGCAAACAAAGCGACTGACGATAAAAACGGAACAGCTTTTTGGTTCTACATGGAACACTCCGTTGGTCAGATATCATGGGCTTCATACCCAAACTCCATACCATGTACTGCAGAAAACGTTCACTGGAAATTGTCAGTCTCATATATGGAATTTACATATAACTACACGAAACTTGTATGCACGAGACCTCGTGACACACTGATGTGGATTTAAGTTGATCCAGAAAACTGAGGTGCTCGAAAACATGGAAAGTAGGATGGGTAGCAAAGTTGAGATACAGAGAAGATCACGAAAGGCCTTGATGTGGAGCAGCTCAACTCTGTCTGGGGTTATAACTTATATGGCGCAATACAGGGAAGTAAGAAGCATCTTTATAGACAAATAATAACCATTTTCACAGATAATTCATAACCATTTTCATAGAGAAATAAATGCATGAATAGTATGCAATTAGAACAATATTGCATCAGCATTAGAGTTACACCCGACCCATAACAGTGTAACATTCTTTTTTTTTTTGCAGATCCATAGTATTTTCAATGAAATAAAAGATCATATAACAGACTAGAGCTTTGCAGGTCAAACAAATAGATACAACCAACTAGGCATATGAGACTGACAAATAGATCCATTGCTGGAGGTGTGGCCGAGCTTGTTGGAGACGAGATCCTTTCCAGAGAGAAGGAAGAGGAGGGCGCACACATGGTTCTTCGTGAGGGCTAGCGGTGGTCAGTGATGGTTCGGTGGACGGAGCTGTTGGCGGCTGCGGCACCGGGGAAGGCTTGCAGCGGATGGGGGTCAGGGGATCTGGGATATGCTCACTGGCGTTGGCGTGGATTCAGGCAAGCGAAGATGCCCATGTGGTGGTCGTTAAGGGGACGGGGAAGGCAGGCGATGGAGGGGGCCGGGAGCTCGGGGCTATGGGCACCGGTGGCGGCAAGGAAGGGTCCGAGGATGGAGACCCCGAGGTCGAGGACGGCAGCAGCGGAAATTGGGGGAGGGGCGGTAGGGTACTAGGGTTAGCACGACTACACGAGTGGATGTGAGGCTACCGGTTCGTTTGGGGGTCCTTAGCCAAAGGTGAGGTGAAAACTGGGCCGCGCACAGCGAAACTTTTAGGCTCTCGCGCCTAATTCACGCGGCAATTTCTGGGCCCTTCGTTGCTTGACACGTGTCCACATACGCCGACACTTAATCTGTGTCTATACACCCTACCTAGGCCGACAGATGTTATGTCATTAAGCACACACCTACCCGGCTGAAAACTATCGGGACGCGCACATCTGCCGACAGATGATATGTCACTAGGCATTTACCAACAGATACAATGTCGTTGAATGATTTCCGACACATAGTTTGTCTACAGTGATGTACAATGGCTGACAGATGATCTAATTATAAAGGTATAGAGCTACGCCAACAGATCTTCTGTAGAGATTAATAGACCTTTGCCCACAGAAGTGTGTCACATAAGCTCTACCATGGTGTAGTGTATTCAAAACACCATGCCAGGCAGTCCGGAATGGATCAGCAACGAAGAAAACCATATTTATTGCGATGAATGCATCTTAGAATCACTCTCTAGAGGCGGTTAGCCAATAGTTTAGTTAAAAACTTCAAACCTGTGTTGGTCAATGATATAAGCCGAAAATCACCAACATATTCAGGGCTAAGCTTCTTGGGTATGAGAGTAATAAGAGATGTATTAAGGCATTCTAAATTGCATTTCCCATCATAAAACTCCTGGACAAGCTTCATAAAATCATCCTTCAAATTCTACCAACATTTCTTTAAGAACAGTCCGGTGAAGCCATTGGACCCGGAGCACGATCAGTAGGCAGGTTCTTAATTACTGCCTCCACCTCAGAATCTGAGAACGGCTGTGATAACTCCTCCAGCCCATCAACACTCGCAATCAATGAGTCCAAATCAAACCCCATTTAAATGCCTATGGATTGGCCCATTCTCTGGTTGAAATCATGATCGTTGTCAAGTTAAACCATCATTTGTATATTATTTTAGCAAGACACAACATGGTTATTGTCAGGTTAGATATCAACTACTTGTACCATTAAACTTGAATTCAATATTTTGAATCAACTTTATAATGATTTCAAATAATAGTACATTTTAGGCTCTAGCTAGATCTCCATAATCTAAAACATGTTTCATATATATAGTGTGTTTATGACACAATTTATGCATGGTGCCCCGTCCCCCACAACTACAAGTATTTAGATGTGAGCTGCAAAAGCCACGCATAACCACAAATTCAAAATGTGGTGTGCATGGATGCAATGTGGTCACACGATGCCTGCCATCGGGATCTGAATTTCAAATGAAATGTGAGATTGTTCGATATATATATGTATATATAGTGTAGCATGTTCAAAACCACACCACACATATCACTAATACATTCACGTGTGCATGGGTTTAAAACACCATGGTCTATTATTCAAATATTTGAATTCACTTTTACAAGGTATGATCTCTTTTAGTCATGTACACCCATACACTCCTCTTCTCTATATAGCTACCACTTAGTTTCAGGTACATTCACACACCCCTCCTCCCTCCCTCAACATTCTCTAGATTGCACTCATTCGTTAGTTATTCCTTAGGTCGTTCTTCCACTGTCTTTATAGGTTTCCTCGGGTCCTTCTTTTCGACACACATCGATCGGTATACCTCTCTGGTCAAGCCTTCCTACCACATACACTCTTTCCCTTTTCTCTTCTCACCCTCCTTGCCCATATCTACCTCTCACACGCTCAC
This sequence comes from Secale cereale, assembly GCA_902687465.1. Taxonomy (NCBI): domain Eukaryota; kingdom Viridiplantae; phylum Streptophyta; class Magnoliopsida; order Poales; family Poaceae; genus Secale; species Secale cereale. The sequence goes on along the minus strand of LR738713.1, from coordinate 388,039,510 downwards.
ACGCAAATGCACACTCTCGTGCCTCTTTTCATCGGTCTCGCACTCACACACTCCTCCCTTCTCTCTGTCTGGTACGCCTCTTGCACCACATCATCCTAGTTGCATCCCTTTATCTCTATCTGTCTATCCGGCCTTATTTGCCTCAAACACATGCATGCGTATACCAATCAATCTCCATCTATACATATATAACTAGTTCAATTATCCCTCATTTTCCCCACACATCGATCGATCTACCTCAATAGTTATATCTCGATCTCCCTTTCCCTGACACAACAATTTATCTACCTGTCTAGATAGGCCTGCCAGTGACACACATATATCGCCCCCCCCCCCTCATCATCCATGCCTCCTGCCCCGTCTCTCACCCGCACACATGCGCCCACAAGCACGCGCGTGCGCGCACACACACACACACACCTCTTATTGATTGCAGTTGTACCCTCTGCTTATCTACTACCTAGGCCTCTCGCACCATCATCTTCGGGAAGCAACTCCACCAACCCCCCTCCAGCACCCTAGCCTAGTCTCTCTCCCAACCATATTCCTGTCCAACACATGTATGGATGCCCATCGATCTCCCTAGATACGTCGCTAGGTCTCTTCTTCTCCACACATGTACCAGTCTATCTACCTCTCTAGTTAGCCCCCCCTCCCCGACGACACGCACTGAAAGATCGAACGCTATAGTCAGTTCCTCCTGGCACACACAAAATGCCCTTTTCCCTCTCACGTTCCAATAGGGCAGCCGTCCTATATCTTTGACGTGCGCACACGCAATTTCGCAGTCTCTCTTTATCGATCTCGCACCCATAGAATCCATCTCTCTATTTGTTTCTATCGATGGCACATATCGATGATCCCTCCCCTCTCTTCTCATGGATCGCATCATATGTATGATATACTCCTATCTAGCTAGGCCTCAGTTTCACACACATTGTCTATGTTCCATTTTTTGGTTTGATACATCATCGACACATATTCCCTATCAGTGTCTCCCGCACAAAAAATACACGCACGAAATCAACTGCATAAAACACACTCACGAACGCACACACCATCTTTATCACAAATCCCCACATAGGTGGGGTACGTGCAGGAAGAGAAGAGGTGCCCGCAGCAACGCACATACTCCCATCTCTGGCCCGACCACACCCCCACGGGTACACCGTGGAGCCCATTTCTGTACGAAAAAGGCAGCCCACATTCTGAAAAATTGACGCATGTAGTGCTTGTCCACTTTATGGAGGGTTGTGTACCACACGTGGATGAAAGAAAGTGGGACGCGTTTTATTTAGCAAATGTTGCACTATATATAATATAGGCAGGATCCGACGCTCTGCCTGATGGGGTTGGTCTCTTCACAGTTCACACTCTCTCACACAAAATGGCGGTGGACACTCTCTCTCTCTCTCTCATCCCTGGCCACTGATCTCGCCGGATCCCGTCCGCCGACGGAAAAGGAGGATATACAGCGTTGCTCTGGCCACTGGCGCCGAGGCAGGAAACCCACTGCCGGCGCGTCCCGATCTGCGGTACACGCCGTTATCTCGGACGATCAGCGCGGTAGGGCCTTCACCCCTTGCTCGCTGCCGCATCATATCCCGCCCGCCGCCGCCCTCCACGTTACACCCCCGACGACCCTCGGATACAGCTTCCTCTAAAACCGGCCATGCTCCACTGCCCAACTTCCCACGTCGCTGCATGTGGATCTTCCACAGTTCTTTTCCTGAAACGTAGCTTGGCCGGCGTACTTTCCATGTTGCAATCTCCTCCTCACACCATTTTAGATAAACAACCGTGATGCTGTCTTCCCTTAGGCCAAGGAATATGCTTCTTTTTTGTCGTCGTATGTGTCATCAACTATCATTGGCTAGTAATTGTTTCCTTTCAACCTCTTTTTTGCAAATAGGGTTATCCATTCTACCTCGTTGCTATTGCGACCTTTTGGTGAACTGCACAAATCACTTTTTTCTTTAAGAGTGACTTATGCAGTTCCACTAAAATGTCACACAGGCAACGTCTCTACATTTCAGTGCGAGTGCACAAAGGGAGATCGGTTTTGCTATCCTCATCCAACTCCGAGCCTAATCTTCTCCAAGAAGTGGTTAGTTTTATGAGTGATTGCAAAGGTAACCGGCTTCTACTTGTGTGTGTATGGTTCATCAACAACTACTGGTGCCACTATTAATGTTATAACACATGTTTGATATCTTTGCAAGCAGGCATGCTCAGCTAGCTCGGTTTTAGTGGAACCGCACAACATGATCGGATGGCCCGTGTCCTCCATAGAATACTTTCTTGGCTAACATTTCTTGTTCAGTTCAACAGAACTGCATGAAACTAGGTGTCAATCAGTGAAGCCAGGAAATGGAACCACGCCTATGGACATCATCCTTCAGTTTTTTTATTTTTCTTTATTTGTACACACTCACTACTTTGTATTTAGTTGTGATGTATATATGATCTGTGAATCATTGAGATGTATTACCATGCATGTTAGTTTACTTTGTATTTGATGGAACGTTGTAACGAGACAACTTTGGAGGCAACAGGACACATGTAACCAAGTTGAAAGCTTCATAGCATGACAACAAAATTTCATTATGCTGGAAAATTAGAAAAAAGGAGACCAACCCAAGGTCTAACCCTCGTTGCCCTTTTTTATACGAGAAACTCCGCGAGCACCCGCGTCAAAACCCGTACATATCCCACAAGCTTGATAGGAATGCCACAAATCTTTCAAACATCATTTCGCCCACATGCGGGACATCTAGAATTCGGGTCCACGTGACCGCTGGCGAGATTCACCCCACTCGTGGCGCCGTAGTAATAATACCTAATGAGCAGTCAAATCACAGAGCCCCACCTTTCTCGCATTATACTACTCCCTCCATCTAGATGAATAAGTCATTGTGCACCACAACCAAGGCAGAGGGGAAAACGAGAGAATTTAATACTTATTTGCTAATTAATAGCATTGCATGCAAAGAACTGACCACTACATGTCAAGTTTGGTAGTCTCAAGTCATTGAAAGCACACATGCCTCACATCTCTTATTGGTTGATTGCTTTATTCATGTCAAAAAACAATAAACGAGGCGAGAGTTAATGCATCACGCCTAAGTGTTTTGGGATTATTTAGTTTTCGTAAGATGACTTACACACCTAGACGGAGGGAGTAGTAAAAGTTGCTTGGGCGAAACAACCATCTTTTCACGCTTTGTTGAATGGCGGCTTCGGGCGTTAGTTATGCCATGGAGGTTCCTCTTGGTCAATGTGATATGTATAGAATTTCAGGGATGAAGGGAGTAGTGCACATGTCAAGTTCACTGGGTTGCCGTGTTTCACACTCATCTATCGTAATAAGAGTGGAGACAATAGCTTTCATAAAAAATAAAAAATGAATAGTACTACTGCAAAAGAGTAGTGACACTATCCCGCCCGGCTTCCTTGCTCGTCCTAAATATCTGAAAGAATACTTTTATTCGCCGACATGTGGAACGTCGACCATCCTGGTCCACTTGCCATGACACCAGAATTAGAGTGCATCACATGGAACTGCAGGGGAGACTCACCCCGGTCGTAGCGTCGCAGTAATAATGAGTAATGAGCCGTCAAATCACGGGCCCAACCTCTCCCACTATAAGTTGCTCGGACGAAGGAACCATCATGACTTCGTTGAATTCGCTTCTTCAAGAAAACTATTGTACCAGCAATACTGCTACCACACGTGAAGACTACACGTCACTGTAGCACGTCATATCACTCAAACCCACTAGGCCAAACAAGCCCGCCTAATGCACGAGAAAACCCCGCCCTCATCATTTTGTTTTGGATTTGTATCGATGGATCGCATGAACAAGGGAAAGAACAGAGTACTTCCTCCATCCAGGTACATAGGGCACCTAAAGGAATTTTGATTTTCCAAGAATTTTAGTCATGTATACTTTCTCCGTCTAAGTGTATTAACTCAATAGATGACAAAATCGCTAACATGTAGGAGCGAGTGTGAGTGAGTTAACCGACCTCAATAGACGGCAAAATCGCCAGCCCACCTCACTTTTAGAGAGACGAGGAGCGAGAAGCAATACGGGTTGGTGGATTACTAGCGCTAGGTGTCCCACGGAGGCCAAGAAGTATGGTGATAGCATGAGGTGGGCCATGTATGATGTAACTACACTAGGCTACTGTGTTTCGGACTCTTCCGGTCTAGTACTCCTACTAGGATGTGGAGAAGAATGGGTTAATACACTTAGACGGAGAAAGTATTACAAGAGTCCAGACGCTCCACTGCGAGGTTCCTTGCTCCTTCTCGGTCGCCAAAAAGCATTCTTCTTCATTTTGTCGACACGTGGGACATCCAGCATCCAGGTCCACGTGTCATGCAAGAAAATAGAGGTGGGTAGTAAAAAGTATGAGAGACTAATCCAGGTACACTGTGAGCTCATTTCTGTATGAAGAGTCAGCTCACGTGACAATTTGGCAAGTGTGGTAGTTGTTCGGGAGCCACGCGTGAACGAATCGAAGTTCGACCATGACACGGTGGCACATTATTTATAAATTAAGTTATCCTATTTGATGGCATGTACGCATTATTTTCTCAATGAAACGTGAATCGTGCACACACTGAATGACAGAGCACGGGATGGTAGCCATGGACATGGTCAGCACTTTTTTGGAGACTACACTACTTTGATGTGTCCCGTCAACTCATAAACAAGGAGAAGCTTTGCTTACTGACCTCTCTCTCGCTCACGCGCGCGCGGTGGCTCGCATGACAAGGAGCAGCGTTTGCTTGTTTGCTTTATTATAATGCGCTTATACAGGTGGTGGGAGTGCAACACTTAATTTAGTGTCAGGTTGCCACAAGTATATACTCCCTCCGTCCGAAAATACTTGTCATCAAAATGGACAAAAAGGGATGTATCTGGAACTAAAATACATCTAGATACATCCCCTTTTATTCATTTTGATGACGAGTATTTCCGGACGGAGAGAGTATATTGTAGTACCCGACCGTAAAATAATAATTTATACTGTAGCAGTACCATCATCATTGTTCGACTTCCGGAAGAGGCGAAGACCAAGTGCAAGGTCACCTACTCACAACATAACCGGCCGTGTTTGCACGAAACTGTGTTGCACGTCCATCACTTGTTCATCCTTTTGCCAACACGCGGGACATCTAGCATCAAGGTGAACGTGTCATGCAAGAAAATGGAGATAAGCACTGCGTAAGTGAGTCATGCACTTCGATGGCACCAACTATGCAATTTTTTCTCCTTGATGGCACGTGACGGAGCACGGGATGGTAGCCATGGACATGGTCGGCCCTTTTTGGAGAGAGTACTAAATAACTTTGATGTGTCCCGTCAACTCGCATAACGAGGAGAAGCTTGCTTACTATGCCCTCTCCCTAGCCCACGCTCGTGCGGTGGCTCGCAGCACGAGGAGAAGCCTTTGCTTACAATAGTGGGCTGTATTTTTTTAAAGGAAATAGTGGGCAATACAAGTAGTACCATCATCATTGCTCGACTTCCGGAAGAGGCGAAGAGCCAAGCGCAAGGTCACCTACTAACCTTTACTATAGTACTATAGCCAAAGCTATGCAGCCATTTTAGACTAGACACAGTGGGAGTAACATAGGTAGTAATATGACACATATCTAGATAACATAGATGATGTGGCAAGCAATAAATGAAGAAGGAGATGCATGTGGTAACAAAGCTAGTAGTTACTAGTAGGATGAGTGTATAGCCTAATAAATGAAGTGTTGCATGTTACCACACATATGTTACTCCCCACTATAGAGGTACTCCGGCATGTTACTACTATATTGTTACTACCCATTGTGGCTAGTCTTAGAGCAAGTATAATAAACCTAGTCAGCTGGCTATAACACATGCCGGGTTGTTTAAATCCTAGCTAGAAGGGTGAGTTCTCTGGCATAAAAGCTGTCTGCGTGGCCCGCCGAGCCCGGCAGTTACGAGCGAGGCAGCTCGCTGCTCCACCTACCTCACATAGCCCGACGGAGCCAGTTGCCACCCTAAGCCAACGCGTGGTTCCGCATCTGGCCGCTCCAATCTAGCTTGAGGAAGAGTGCCGAGTTGCTCCACGCCGACTTGTCGGGGAGCACCGCGGCAAGGGCACCGTCGCTGCCCTCGATACCACTATGGCGTACAGCGCCTCTAGTGCATGCGACTGCGCTATATGCCGTCGACACGCGCATAACCACGCCATGCATGCAGAGAAAGAAGCCGCCGCGGATGTCGATGAGGTGACGCGGCTACGTGGATGTCGATGAGGTGATGGCCAGGACGTCCCCGCCCACCTCCATCATCGAGGAGAAGTAGAACACGGTAGGCCGCCGCCTCCCTCACCACATCCCGCCGACTGGGCGTATAACTTATTTTAGAACCAGTCTTGTTCTAATGGCCCAGCTCCCCACGTCGTTGCAGCCCTTTTTTCATCAAGTTAGGATTGCTCCCCACGTTTCTGCATACTGCATGTGGATATTCTTATAGTATTACAAAGCTCCCCATGTATCTAGTTCCGTCGGCTTGTCGAACACTCGAACACCACCTAAATTTTTACTATTAGAGGAAAAAGGTACTGGCAAACGAACTGATCTCTTGGTTGGAAAGGGAAATAAAGATGCTGGCCTCACCGGTCTATTGGTCGAAAAAGGACAAAAAGTGGGGGTGTTGGGTCGACAATGCAACCGAGAATTAGCACGTTTAGATTTCTTGTGGTCACATAGGAAAGGTCACTGACGAGAACAAAAACGCACAAATCCAGACATGCTTTGCATGTTTTCCGCCATTAATGTAAGTTGACCTCACAGTGTCTTGGTCTAAGAGAAGTTGTGTTTAGGCCTAGTAAACACGGACGGAGAGCGTAGGCAGAATGACCAACGCAAGATAAAATAAGCTTATTCGTACGTTGACTTGCCGTTTGCAGTGTGGAACGAGGCTGTCATGTTTGGAGGAGCAAACAAGCACTGCAGTCATGCCATCAACGCAAGATAAAAGAGACCGGGTTATTGATGGCTTGCACGGCGAGTAGGGTCGTGCAAACAGTGGTGCATTATTTTAGTGGAACTGCACAAAAAAGATATTGGGGTTAGTCGGACAAATTTTCTACAGCCACACGGAAGGAAATGCGCTCATCGATTGCATAGAATTTTCTCCGTGCCATTATAGGAGATCCCAAGGTGGAAATCAACTAACCACCTATTAAATTATGCATAATCCTCCTCACGCAGGTCAGTATCCCCTTCGTCCAGATGATCGTGTTTTGTCATGCCGAGCTATTGATATGTGCTACTATTTTGCGACACCGTTTAAGTACAACACTTTCCTATCTTTTCACATTCAGGACAATGAAGATGAATTCAGTGGAACTGCACAAAATGGTTTGATGTTGAGTGATGTCTATTGCCTCCTCTGTTTGCTGCAATGTGTCAGCGTAAATTGCAAGATGAGCCATCAAGCTAGCTATGGAGTTGCCAAAATGCTCAAAGTGCACGCAACATTGAGTAGAAAGAAGCATGTGTTGGGGATCGTAGCAGAAAATCAAAATTTTTCCTACGCGTCACCAAGATCTATCTATGGAGTAATCTAGCAACGAGGGAGAGGGGAGTGCATCTACATACCCTTGTAGATCGCGATGCGGAAGCGTTGCAAGAACGCGGATGAAGGAGTCGTACTCGCTGCGATTCAGATCGCGGTTGATTCCGATCTAAGCGCCGAACAACGGCGCCTCCGCGTTCAACACACGTGCAGCCCGATGACGTCTCCCACGCCTTGATCCAGCAAGGAGAGAGGGAGAGGTTGGGGAAGACTCCATCCAACAGCAGCATGACGGCGTGGTGGTGGTGGAGGAGCGCGGGACTCCAGCAGGGCTTCGCCAAGCGCTGCAAGAGATGAGGAGGGAGAGAGGTAGGGCTGCGCCATGCGACAGAGGTCAAAACGTGTTATGGGCAGCCCCAAACCTCACATATATATAGGGGGAAGGGGGGGCTGCGCCCCCTTTAGGGTTTCCCACCCCTAGGGGTGCGGCCAGCCCTAGATCCCATCTAGGGGGGCGGCCAAGGGAGAGAGAGGGGGAGGCGCACCACTATGTGGGCCTTAGGCCCATCTGAGCCTAGGGTTTCCCCCTTTTTTCTTCTCTCTTTGCCTTGGGCCTGGTTAGGGGGCGCACCAGCCCACCTGGGGCTGGTCCCCTCCCACACTTGGCCCACGCAGCCTTCTGGGGCTGGTGGCCCCACCCGGTGGACCCCCGGGACCCTCCCGGTGGTCCCGGTACGTTACCGATAGCGCCCGAAACTTTTCCGGTGACCAAAACGGGACTTCCCATATATGAATCTTTATCTCCGGACCATTCCGGAACTCCTCGTGACGTCCGAGATCTCATCCGGGACTCCGAACAACATTCGGTAACTGCGTACATACTTTCCCTATAACCCTAGCGTCATCGAACCTTAAGTGTGTCGACCCTACGGGCTCGGGAACCATGTAGACATGACCGAGACAACTCTCCGGCCAATAACCAACAGCGGGATCTGGATACTCATGTTGGCTCCCACATGTTCCACAATGATCTCATCGGATGAACCATGATGTCAAGGATTCAATCAATCCCGTATACGATTCCCTTTGTCTATCGGTATAGTACTTGCCCGAGATTCGATCGTCGGTATACCGATACCTTGCTCAATCTCGTTACCGGCAAGTCTCTTTACTCGTTCCGTAACACATCATCCCGTGATCAACTCCTTGATCACATATTGTGCACATTATGATGATGTCCTACCGAGTGGGCCCAGAGATACCTCTCCGTCATACGGAGTGACAAATCCCAGTCTCGATTCATGCCAACCCAACAGACACTTTCAGAGATACCTGTAGTGCACCTTTATAGCCACCCAGTTACGTTGTGACGTTTGGTACACCCAAAGCATTCCTACGGTATCCGGGAGTTGCACAATCTCATGGTCTAAGGAAAATATACTTGACATATAGAAAAGCTTTAGCATACGAACTATACGATCTGTGCTAGGCTTAGGATTGGGTCTTGTCCATCACCTCATTCTCCTGATGATGTGATCCCGTTATCAACGACATCCAATGTCCATGGTCAGGAAACCGTAACCATCTATTGATCAATGAGCTAGTCATCTAGAGGCTTACTAGGGACATGGTGTTTGTCTATGTATCCACACATGTATCTGAGTTTCCTATCAATACAATTCTAGCATGGATAATAAACAATTATCATGAACAAGGAAATATAATAATAACCAATTTATTATTGCCTCTAGGGCATATTTCCAACAGTCTCCCACTTGCACTAGAGTCAATAATCTAGTTCACATCGCCATGTGATTAACACTCATAGGTCACATCGCCATGTGACTAACATCCAAAGAGTTCACTAGAGTCAGTAATCTAGTTCACATCAATATGTGATTAACACTCAATGAGTTCTGGGTTTGATCATGTTATGCTTGTGAGAGAGGTTGTAGTCAACGGGTCTGCAACATTCAGATCCCTATGTACTTCGCAAAACTTTATGTCATATCGTAGATGCTGCTACCACGTTCCACTTGAAGCTATTCCAAACTGTTGCTCCATTATACGTATCCGGTATCTCCACTGAGTTATCCGGATAGGTGTTAAGCTTGCATCGACGTAACTCTTTACGTCGAACTCTTTATCACCTCCATAACCGAGAAACATTTCCTTATTCCTCTAAGGATAATTTTGACCACTATCTAGTGATCCACTCCTGGATCACCTTTGTACCCTCTTGCCAGACGTGTGGCAAGGCACACATCAAGTGCGGTACTCATCATGGCATACCGTATAGAGCCTATGACAAAAGCATAGGGGACGACCTTCGTCCTTCCTCTTCCTTCTGCCGTGGTCAAGTTTTGAGTCTTACTCAACTTCACACCTTACAACTCAGGTAAGAACTCCTTCTTTGACTGATCTATTTTGAACTCCTTCAAAATCATGTCAAAGGTGTGTGTTCCTTTTGAAAGTATCATCAGGCGTCTTGATCTATCTGTATAGATCTTGATGCCCAATATGTAAGCAGCTTTATCCAGGTCTTCCTTTGAAAAACTCATTTCAAACAACCCTTTATGCTTTCCAGAAATTCTACATCATTTCGGATCAACAATATGTTATTCACATATACTTATCAGAAATGTTGTGATGCTCCCACTCACTTTATTGTAAATACAAGTTTCTAACAAACTTAGTATAAACCCAAAAACTTTGATCACTCCATCAAAGTGTATATTCCGACTCCGAGATGCTTGCTCTAGTCCATGGAAGGTTCGCTGGAGCTAGCACACCTTTTAGCATCCTTAGGATCGACAAAACCTTTCTGATTATATCACATACAACCTTTCCTTACGAAAACTGGTAAGGAAACTTGTTTTGTCATCCATCTGCCAGATTTCATAAATGCAGCTAATGCTAACATGATTCCGACGGATTTAAGCATCGCTACGGGTGAGAAAATCTCATCGTAGTCAACTCCTTGAACTTGTGGAAAACTCTTCGTCATAAGTCGAGCTTTATAGACGGTGACATTACCGTCCACGTCCGTCTTAGTCTTAAAGACCCATTTGTCTCAATGGCTTGCCGATCATAGGGCAAGTCCACCAAAGTCCATACTTTGTTTTGATACATGGATCCTATCTCGGATTTATCGGCTTCTAACCATTTGTCGGAATATGGGCCCACCATCGCTTCTCCATGGTTCGTAGGTTCATTGTTGTCCAACAACGTGACATCTAAGACAGGATCACTGTACCACTCAGGAGTAGTACATATCCTTGTCGACCTACGAGGTTCGATAGCAACTTGATCCGAAGCTTCATGATCACTATCATTAGTTTCCTCTTCAACAGTCGTAGGTTCCACAGAAATATCTTTCTGTGTTGCACTACTTTCCGGTTGAAGTGAGGGTTCGACAACCTCATCAAGTTCTATCTTCCTCCCACTCAATTCTTTCGAGAGAAACTCCTTCTCGAGAAAGGACCCATTCTTAGCGACAAACATTTTTGTCCTTGGATCTGAGATAGAAGGTATACCCAACTGTTACCTTTGGGTATCCTATGAAGATGTTTTTGTCCGCTTTGGGTTCGAGCTTTTTCCGGCTGAAGCCACAAGCATCGCAGCCCCAAACATTAAGAAAACGACAACTTTGGTTTCTTGCCAAACCATAGTTCATACGGCGTCGTCTCAACGGACTTAGATGGTGCCCTATATAAAGTGAATGCAGCTTTCTCTAATGCATAACCTCAAAATAATAGCGGTAGATCGGTAAGATACATCATAGATCGCACCATGTCTCATAAGGTTCGATTACGATGTCTGGACACACCATTACGCTGTGGTGTTCCAGGTGGCTTCAACTGTGAAACATTTCCACAATGCCTTAAGTGATTGCCAAACTCATAATTTAGAAAATCTCCCCTCGATCAGATCGTAGGAACATGATCTTCTTGTTATGATGACTCTTAATCTTCACTCTGAAATTGCCTTGAACTTTTCAAACGCTTCAGTCTTTTGCTTCATTGAGTAAATATACCCATATCTACTCAAACCGTCAGTGAAGATGAGAAAATAACGATATCCACCACACGCCTCAATTTTCATTGGATCACACACATCAGCATGTATGATTTCCAACAAGTCACTTGCCCTTTTTATTGTACCTGAAAACGGGATCTTAGTCATCCTGCCCAAGAGGCATGGCTCGCATGTGTCAAGCGATTCAAAATCAAGTGACTCCAAACATCCATCAGCATGGAGTTTCTTCATGCATTTTATGCCAAAATGACCTAAGCCACAGTGCCACAAGAAAGTGGTACTATCATTATTAACTCTACATCTTTTGGCATTAATATTATCATCATGTGTATTACTATGATCGAGATTCAACAAACCATTGGGTGCATGACCATAAAGGTATTATTCATGTAAACAGAATAACCATTATTCTCTGACTTAAATGAATAACCGTATTGCAATGAACATGATCTAATCATATTCATGCTCAACGTAGACACCCGATAACATTTATCTAGGTTCAACACTAATCTCGAAAATAGAGGGAGTGTGCGATGGTGATCTTATCAACCTTGGAAACACTTCCAACACACATCGTCACCTCGCCCTTAGCTAGTCTCCGTTCAGTCCGTAGCTTTTGCTTCAAGTCACTAATAATAGCAACTGAACCGGTATCCAATACCCAGGTGCTACAAGGAGTACTACTAAGGTACACATCAATAACACGTATATCAAATATACTTTGTTGAAGTTGCCATCTATCATATCTACCATGTATTTGGGGTGGTTCCGCTACCATGTGACCGTTCCCCTTACAATAGAAGCACTTAGTCTCGAGGTTTGGGTTCAACCATGGGTTCCTTCATCAGAGCGACAACAGGTTTGCCATTCATGAAGTTTCCCTTCTAGCCCTTACCCCTTTTGAAACCAGTGGTCTTGTTAAACCATCAACACTTGATGCTCCTTCTTGATTTCTACTTTTGCGGTACTAAGAACCGCTAACAGCACCGGGATCATCTCCATCCTTTGCATGTCATAGTTCATCACGAAGTTCTAGTAGCTTGGTGATAGTGTCTAGAGAATTCCGTCAACCACTATCTCATCTGGAAGATTAACTCCCACTTGGTTCAAGTGATTTTAGCACCCAGACATTCTGAGCACACGCTCACTAGTTGAGCTATTCTCCTCCATCTTTTTGGCAAAGGAACTTGTGAGAGGTATCATCCCTCTCAACACGGGCATGAGCCTGAAATCCCAATTTCAGCTCTTAGAACATCTCATATGTTCCATGGCGTTCAAAACGTCATTGGAATCCCGATTCTAAGCCGTAAAGTATGGTGCACTAAACTATCAAGTAGTCATCAGGACGTGTCTCTCAGGTGTTCACAACATCCACAGACAACGTTGTAGGGGTTTGCACATCGAGCGGTGCATCAAAGACGTAAGCTTTCTGTGCAGCAGTGAGGACACTCCTCGGACTACGGACCCAGTCCGCATCCTTGCCTACAATATATTTTATCTTAGTCTTTCTCTAGGATCGTATTAAACAGGGAGCTACAACGCAGTTATTGGTCTACAACATAATTTGCGAAGACAACTTAGACTATTGTTCATGACAATGAAGTTCATCTAATGAACTCCCACTCAGATAGACATCTCTCTAGTCATCTAAGTGATACATGATCCGAATCGACTAGGCCTTGTCCGATCATCACGTGAGACGGACTAGTCATCAATGCTGAACATCTTCATGTTGATCGTATCTTCTATACGACTCATGTTCGACCTTTCGGTCTTCCGTGTTCCGAGGCCATGTCTGTACATGCTAGGCTCGTCAAGTCAACCCTAAGTGTATTGCGTGTGTAAATCTGGCTTACACCCGTTGTATGCGAACGTTAGAACCTATCACACCCGATCATCACGTGGTGCTTCGGAACAACGAACCTTAGCAACGGTGCACAGTTAGGGGAAACACAATTCTTGAAATTTTAGTGAGAGATCATCTTATTCACTACCGTCGTTCTAAGCAAATAAGATGAAAAACATGATAAACATCACATGCAATCAAATAGTGACATGATATGGCCAATATCATTTTGCTCCTTTTGATCTTCATCTTCGGGGCTCCATGATCATCATTGTCACCGGCATGACACCATGATCTCCATCATCATGATCTCCATGAAGTCGTCTCGCCAAACATTACTTCTACTACTATGGCTAACGTTTAGCAATAAAGTAAAGTAATTACATGGCGTTATTCAGTGACACGCAGGTCATACAATAAATAAGACAACTCCTATGGCTCCTGCCGATTGTCATTCTCATCGACATGCAAGTCGTGATTCCTATTACAAGAACATGATCAATCTCATACATCACATATATATCATTCATCACATCCTTTTGGCCATATCACATCACACGGCACATGCTGCAAGAACAAGTTAGACGTCCTCTAATTGTTGTTGCAAGTTTTTACGTGGCTGCTATAGGTTTCTAGCAAGAACATTTCTTACCTACGCCAAAACCACAACGTGATATGCCAATTTCTATTTACCCTTCATAAGGACCCTTTTCATCGAATCCGATCCGACTAAAGTGGGAGAGACAGACACCCGCTAGCCACCTTATGCAACTAGTGCATGTCAGTCGGTGGAACCTGTCTCACGTAAGAGTACGTGTAAGGTCGGTCCGGGCCGCTTCATCCCACGATGCCGCCGAATCAATATAAGACTAGTAACGGCAAGATAATTGACATGATCTACGCCCACAACTACTTTGTGTTCTACTCGTGCAAGATACTACGCATAGACCTAGCTCATGATGCTACTGTTGGGGATCGTAGCAGAAAATCAAAATTTTTTCTATGCGTCACCAAGATCTATCTATGGAGTAATCTAGCAACGAGGGAGAGGGGAGTGCATCTACATACCCTTGTAGATCGCGATGCGGAAGCGTTGCAAGAACGCGGATGAAGGAGTCGTACTCGCTGCGATTCAGATCGCGGTTGATTCCGATCTAAGCGCCGAACAACGGCGCCTCCGCGTTCAACACACGTGCAACCCGATGACGTCTCCCACGCCTTCATCCAGCAAGGAGAGAGGGAGAGGTTGGGGAAGACTCCATCCAACAGCAGCATGACGGCGTGGTGGTGGTGGAGGAGCGCGGGACTCCAGCAGGGCTTCGCCAAGCGCTGCAAGAGATGAGGAGGGAGAGAGGTAGGGCTGCGCCATGCGACAGAGGTCAAAACGTGTTATGGGCAGCCCCAAACCTCACATATATATAAGGGGAAGGGGGGGCTGCGCCCCCTTTAGGGTTTCCCACCCCTAGGGGTGCGGCCAACCCTAGATCCCATCTAGGGGGGCGGCCAAGGGGGAGAGAGGGGGAGGCGCACCACTATGTGGGCCTTAGGCCCATCTGAGCCTAGGGTTTCCCCCTTTTTTCTTCTCTCTTTGCCTTGGGCCTGGTTAGGGGGGCGCACCAGCCCACCTGGGGCTGGTCCCCTCCCACACTTGGCCCACGCAGCCTTCTGGGGCTGGTGGCCCCACCCGGTGGACCCCTGGGACCCTCCCGGTGGTCCCGGTACGTTACCGATAGCGCTCGAAACTTTTCCGGTGACCAAAACGGGACTTCCCATATATGAATCTTTACCTCCGGACCATTCCGGAACTCCTCGTGATGTCCGGGATCTCATCCGGGACTCCGAACAACATTCGGTAACCGCGTACATACTTTCCCTATAACCCTAGCGTCATCGAACCTTAAGTGTGTAGACCCTACGGGCTCGGGAACCATGTAGACATGACCGAGACAACTCTCCGGCCAATAACCAACAGCGGGATCTGGATACTCGTGTTGGCTCCCACATGTTCCACGATGATCTCATCGGATGAACCACGATGTCAAGGATTCAATTAATCCCGTATACGATTCCCTTTGTCTATCGGTATAGTACTTGCCCGAGATTCGATCGTCGGTATACCGATACCTTGCTCAATCTTGTTACCGGCAAGTCTCTTTACTCGTTCCGTAACACATCATCCCGTGATCAACTCCTTGATCACATATTGTGCACATTATGATGATGTCCTACTGAGTGGGCCCAGAGATACCTCTCCGTCATACGGAGTGACAAATCCCAGTCTCGATTCGTGCCAACCCAACAGACACTTTCAGAGATACCTGTAGTGCACCTTTATAGCCACCCAGTTACGTTGTGACGTTTGGTACACCCAAAGCATTCCTACGGTATCCGAGAGTTGCACAATCTCATGGTCTAAGGAAAATATACTTGACATATAGAAAAGCTTTAGCATACGAACTATACGATCTGTGCTAGGCTTAGGATTGGGTCTTGTCCATCACCTCATTCTCCTAATGATGTGATCCCGTTATCAACGACATCCAATGTCCATGGTCAGGAAACCGTAACCATCTATTGATCAACGAGCTAGTCATCTAGAGGCTTACTAGGGACATGGTGTTTGTCTATGTATCCACACATGTATCTGAGTTTCCTATCAATACAATTCTAGCATGGATAATAAACAATTATCATGAACAAGGAAATATAATAATAACCAATTTATTATTGCCTCTAGGGCATATTTCCAACAGCATGCCCAGGAAATTAATGCGTGCGTAGGGAGGCCCTTTGCTCAAAGAAGCATCGATCGTTTTTCTTTATTTCTACACCTTTTCACAGCTATGTCTTGGTTATAGTCTTGTGAATCATTTAGATGCGTAAACATGTTGAACTTAAGTGCTTGTGAATGTTAGCTAGTATGCGTACCGTATCTTGTGAAGCTTAGTTTAGTGTGAATGTTGACTAGCGTGTCAATCTATGTATATTGTGGGCATGTTATTTGACCCCTCATTTTGCCGCTCGCTGGACTCTCCCGCTTCCGT
>LR738713.1:387935699-388002566 GCA_902687465.1 Secale cereale | reverse complement strand
AGAATCTTCGGTGGACCGCATCAGCAATCTCCCGGACGATATCCTTGGGGAGATCATCTCCCTTCTCCCCACCAAGGATGGTTGTTGGACACAAGTCCTCACATCACAGTGGTGCCCTCTATGGCCCACCGCGCCCCTCAATCTCGACTATCGTCAGATATCTATCCTTCCTGAATTCCTTCCTGAATTTGATCTCCTCGGAGCCATCATCTCCTCCCACCAGGTCCCCGTTCAACGCCTCTGCATCCTGACATGCTACCTGTTGTCCATACCCAGCACGGTAGATGCCTGGTTGACATCCGCTGAATATGAAAAACTCGAGCAGCTTGAGTTCTACCATTAATATGAAAACTATATGCCGCGAACCAAACTCTTTATAATTGTGCCCATACTACCGTTGTCCATCTCGTGGTTTTCCTCCTCTCTCTCCACACCCACAACATAGCCCAGTGCCATCTACCAGACAATCTGGTACTAATTATTTGACTCCCACTTCTAAAAACACTTTCGCTTATGGTGGTTGATCTATCGGAGGCCTCACTACACAGCATCATCCAATCCGGTTGCCCTGCCCTGGAGTGATTGCTGCTTGTTTTCGGATTAGAAATCTGTATCCATTGTCTCCAAATAAAGTCGCCTCACCATAAAAGCATTGGAATTTATTTTGAAGGAGAGCAGCTCATCACGAAGATGCCCCTTCACTTGAAATGTTGCTCCTTGATTATTGTTATAAACCTTTGCAAATAACTGTCATCTCTGCGCCTAAACTTGAGGCCTTGGGTGTAATTCGTGATTTTTTTGTACATCACAACATGGTGTTTGGCTCCACACTTATTCAGGTACGGTATATTATCATCTATACTTTTGTAATCATAAGCTGCATTTTTCATTTGTGCACATAAGCTTTATATCATCTTGGAGTACACTTTGGATACTAATATTATGTTATATGCTCAATGAAGAGTTCGTCCATCGATAGCCTACCAATGGTGTTGGATTCTGTCAAGATCTTATATATCGAAATGTTTAGTATTGATCTGAACACAATTATAGGCTTGTTGCGATGCTTTCCATGTCTAGAGAATTTCTATATAAAGGTGATTATTTCATGCACATTCAAAGCCCATATATATTGTACTAGAATTACCGTTCGGATGTCGCTCTATCGACATACTCTTTTTTTAGACCTGGAATGTTTTCAATCTCTCCATGTCTACGTAAGCAACAACACATGGAGAAAAACATATAACCAATCAGTGGCGTAATAAGCACCGGGATTTTCTCAGTTCTCATGACATTCTCTTGAGGACAATAACGAAGGAAGGTTATGCATCCAATCAGGCAAACAGAAACTTCGTCACATTCTTCCTGTTGAATGCGAGGTTACTATTGTACATGAGGCTTAAGTTTTTCAAGCAGAAATTTCTCACAGTTGGACATGTTGAATATGATAAAAAGAAGTTTCAGGTCGACAAATGGGCTTATGAACGTGCTCGCCTTCTATTTACAACAACTTGTCGTCATATGCCAATTAACCTTTTGGCATGGGATGCTGATTTTATGGATCAGACCGGCCCATTTGTTTGTGATTGCCAAAAATAGTGGTTGGGTTAGATGTTATTGCCATGCATGTTCAGTCTGGTTTTTTCTAAACCTGATGAACAATTAAGCATGGGCTGTAAATTTTCATTAGAAAGGCTGCATGACCATGAATGTTTACCTTTTCTGTTCTACTTGTGTGTGAACTTGTTAGAATGTATACTGTGGGATTGTTAGAATGTACACTGTCAGATTTTGACGTGCCCAAACCAGCAGCGGGCCGGACTGCCAGCTGCCGCTCAGGGGTCGGTGGCGCTACCTCGCGTCGTGCCCCACGCCCCTGTTAAATCCAGTTCGCTCCATTCCCCAACCGCAGCACCGGATGGAAGTTTCATCTTCTTCCCCCTACCGTTGCCAGGGGATTGAAGAAGGGCGGCATCCAATCCACCACGAGCGATGGTTGCCCGTCCAAGTGATTTTCAGAGAAGAAACTGTAAATTTCAGTTTTCAGATAAGAAAGTGCATGTTTCAGAGGCAGATCATTTAAATAAGCACGCACTTTTCAAACATGGATAACAGAATGTTAGAAATTTTAGTCATGGTCGAAAATGGAACTAACAACAAGTTATCATCATGCTGATCAACATTCATGTATAGCACATCTTCATATGATGCATAGTCAAAAATATATACTATTTTCAAAATGCCAAGACAATGTTGAGTGTGCGAAAAATTGGGTAAACTATGGACGGAATTTTGGCAAGTGGTGGAGGTGGTGTGTGTAGATGACATGGCGGGGCCCACATGTCAATAATAGTTGAGGCCAAAATTATATAAGTTTCAACTACACCATTTGGAATCAAATCCAGACAGTACAGCTTTTGGGTGATACGGCTGTAGCGCCCAGGCTACTACAGGTATGATCGAAATAATGAAGGCGCTCTTTTTCACTTCTCTAAGGCGTCTTCCTCGACTCCGGTTCATTTCCGTCCATGTCTACGACGTCCTCCTTCGGCTTTGTGCGCTCGCCGCGGCGCCGCCGTTCTCCGTTATCAACGTACTCAACAAACGAGAGGAATCTAGATAGGACTATACGTTTAGAGGCTAACAGTCAAGACCCACCAGGTCCATGGCCGTACTCAAGCAAGTGACTCATTTGAAAAAAATGCTTCTTCCTAATTATATACCGCGCTTTGGGCCCACGGGTTTGTCAACCTAGTATAGTCAATAAACAAAATAAATTTACCACGAAGACCGTCATCGACGAGCTTTTTTAGGGGTATCGGGGATCTAGCAGGTATATTTTACAGAGTGCTCAGCCACGATATGCGTAGCCCATGACATACCGACACTGTGGTTTCAACTTGTTTTATGAGCACCATCATGTATGTACCGGCGTATGGGCCTCCCAGCCTTGGTTTTATTTTTTCTTAAACATCGGCAGCCCAATTTATCTTTTTTTAATATAACGCAGATCGTTATTGTTTTTTCTATATATAAGAATAAGAATACTGGGCCTAATTTATGTTTTCCATTCTAACCACATTATATATTATTATTATTATTATTATTATTATTATCATTGTATATTTAATACAAACTTATAAATGTTTAACACAAGTTGGCAAGGGAAATACTGGTTGTTTTTTACTCTAAGGCGACGAAAATCCTGGTGATTGCGCACAAAAGCTTGCGACGATTTAAGGACCAATGTAGTAATAACACGCTCATTTTTATTTTGAGCAATAACTCGCTAATTTTATATTTTCTATATAATATAATGTCCAGCTCCAGTTTAATTTTTGATACTAATTGCTCCGTCTAACCTAATATTATCTTTACTACAAAGCCCAGCAAATTCATGTATTTTAAGAAAGTGCAAATGGGCTGTTATTTCTTAGAACAAGTGAAATGGACCGAATTTACGCTACGCTATGTGTTCACCTAGCCCAGCAAATTGACTGTAAATTCTCAAAAACATGGGTTAAATATGAGCCACATATTTGTAGGGTGACATGTAAGCCAATAGGTCAAAGCCTACGGCACCCGTTGTCAACTTAGTCAACAAATCATTCTGACATCCACAGCCATTGGATATATATATATATATATATCCAACGGCCGGCATGCATCTTCAATCTCGTCTTCTTCCTCCAACTGACAACCAGGACCCACCAGCAAGGAGCCTGACATGTGGGCCATTAGGTCGCCCACGAAATGCTTTGTGAAATTAGTCAACAAGATGATTCTGACATCTGTAGTCGTTGGATATACATCTAACGGCCGGCATGCATCTTCAATCTTTCATCTTCTTCCTTCAGCGTCGGCGGGACTTCCTGCTCCCGCCTCCAGCGACCAACAGCGCTGCTTCGCACGCCTGCCTGCAAAGCACTACTCCATCGCCGCCAGGCCACCCCTCCACCCCTCCTATTATTCTTTGCCGACTGCAGCCCCGGGCCGCACCGAACCAGTCAACTCTCGTACGTCGTACTCCTCTTCGGTGCGATTCAACTGCCACATCTTCCCCGGCTCCGGGTCAATCCCTTCCTATGCCTCGCCGTCGTCCATCGCCTTGGTGCTCTTGGCGTGGCGTGGTCAACATGGTCAAGGAACGACTTCCATCGGAAGAGGACGGTACGTGGAGAGGCTGACAGCTAGGTCCACAGCCGCACGCAAGGAAGTGCCTCCTTATTACGGGAAAAAATTGATTCGCCCTTGACAGTTGGGACCCGCTGGCTATATCTTTGCACACAAGGAAGTGCCTCCTTGTCCTCCCTGACAGCTGGAACCCACCCGGTGGAATCGTACGTAGGGTTTTCTGCGTGGTCGCGAATGTGTACGTACATAGCGGTCGATCGGTCTCTCTGCAGCGATGAACCGTGGCCGAGTAAGGAGCGACACGTGTCATACGTATAGTCCCTTCAAAACCGTGTACACGTACGTACAGCCACAGGGCAAGAACATGGCTACGTGCGTACATACGGGCGGAGTCTCGAACGCGTCCTTGCGCATACGTACGGCCAGGGCTGGTGTACAAGGAGATGCAGCGGACGGCAGCAACGGCGTCGTGTTCATCGGCAGCTAACCGGTAGGGTCGGAACAGAGAAACAGCGCCGTGTTCATCGGGAGGCAACCGGCTTGGACGGAACATCCGAAACCTGGTGTGGCATACCACAAAATGGAGGGAAACGGCCTTCTGCTAGAGCGCGTATAGTCGAAACGGGGTCCTATTCATCGGGAAGGGTCTGGCGTACCGCAAAATGGAGGAAACGGCCTTTTGCTCGACCGGCTACTGTCGAAACGAGATCCTATTCATAGAGAGGGGTCTGGCGTACCGTAAAATGGAGGAAACGGACTTGTGTTGGAGCGCTACGGTCGAAACAGGGGTCCTGTTCATTGGGAGGGGTGGGGCGTACCGCAAAACGGGACTCCACGGGCTACTGTTCACCCACCGTTGACTTCCTCCAACCTCCACTGTTCATCCACCGCGTCTTCCAGTGCCTCCACTAGCTACTGTTCATACATCCCTCCACGGGGTCCTCTTCATCCAGCCCTCCACGGGGTCCTGTTAATCCTACCGGCCCACCACCGGCTACTGTGCAACTAGCCCTCCACGGGGTCCTATTCATCCACCCCCAACGCCTCGGCTGTGACGGCCTCGTCTCGGAGCATGTTCATCTAGCGGTAACCGCAACGTCCAATCCCCACGGGGTCCTATTCATCCAATGTAATAGCCCACATGTGATACTTTCCAATAATGGCAATAAATCATTTATCATTTTGATCCTTGTCCTTATCCTTGGGGGTTCTTGTCATTTGAGCTTATTTTGTTTTTGCATTGTCATTTTATTTTATTTTTGCATCCATGCATTGCTTCATTATCATCATGGCATCATAGTCATCTTAGCTTCTCACTTGCTTTTGTTTGTGATGTGAGGCCACCTTGTTGATGTTGTGTGTTGTTGGTGCAAAAGCCATGCCCTTGCCAAAACCTAAAACCCGTCCTTCTTCTTCACCTCTTCTCTTCCTATTTTCCCTTCCTTTATTCAAGTATTTTTGCAAGTGATCTAGCCTATTCCATTAATGTTCAACTCCTCCCCTTTTCTCTGTTGCTATGACATGTGTCACCATGCAAAGCCATGCTCCATTTTAAAGTGATTTGGTTGGGTTCAAAAATGACAAGAGTTTGAACCATGTTCAAACCCATTCTATTTTTCTACCTCCAAAAATATCCAAACCAATTTTATTAAATAGGGCATAAATCCAGGAGCATGGGGATATTTTATTTATCTCCTAACTCTTTTTCCTTGAGCATGCACTTTTCCTTTTATTTTCTATCTGGGGGAAATAGAAATGAAAAGAAATATAGCAGCAGCAGCCATAGCAAAGCAGCCCAGCCACCAGGCCCATTCTCTCCCCCTGGCCCAGCTCCAGCCGGCCCGCGCCCGCAGCCCGCGCGTCCTTCGCACCCATTTGCACCCACGTGCCCACTTACCCCCGCTAGCTCGCGCACACGTGGACTCCCTGGCCCCACACGTCAGCGACTGCGCTCGCAAAGCTACCCACCTTTTCTTCCACCTCCAGCGATGCCATGGGGACCGCGAGCCCAATGTCATCGTCGCATCGTCGCGCCTCTGGCCCCCCCTTTTAAGCCCTCAGCGTGTCCAACCCTCTCCCTAGGGTTCCTCCTTCCTCCTCCCATCGCCTGGGGAGGTAAGGTCCACCAGATCCGCCGCTCCAGAGCCGTCCCGCACGCATCTGGGAGCGCGAGCTCATCGCGGGCGTGCCTCCCGTCGACCTCGGCCTCGCCAACCTTGTCGAACTACTTCCCCATCATCGACTACGTCCTTTACGCGGAGCCGATCGCCTCGCATGCGTCGTCTTCTTTCTCTTCTTCCACTCCGGCGGCCATAGCTGTTCGAGCGTCGTTGTCGTCGACTCCGACCACCTCCGGGCCAGCCGAACACCTCGCCGTGTTCGTGGTGAGCGTCTCCACCTTCCCTTTCATTTTCCCCCCTCCTTAGCAACGTCTAGACCCGAGTTCATCGTGCACCCGAGCTTGTTGCCATCAGGACACGTCGCCGGCGAGTATCCCGACCACCGTAGGCCGTCTACTGTTGCCCGTCTGCTTCGCCTTGTCGTGTAGATGCTGCCAGAGCAGTCGTCGCTCCGCCTAGGCCGTTGTTTTGTCTCGTCGAGGTCCGTCGCCGTCGTTCTGTCATGAGCTTGTCGCCGGCGTCGCAGTGGTTGCTAGGTCCTGCAAGTGCGTGGCGTGGATGCGGTGTTCCCCCAGGAACCACCTGCACCCCTCCGCCATCCGTTTAGGTCACCGAAGCAGCTCCGACAAGCCTCTGTTTTCCCCTACTGCTGGCATCTTCAGTTTACTCTTCAGGCGTTGTATCTGTATTCTGTCAAGAACACTCGCTCAGCCCAGTGGCTTGGCCCTTCGTCAGTTAACAGAGAGGTTGTGGGTACGAATCTTATAGGGGGCAGTGGGAGATTTCCCCCCATTTTTGCTCCCTGTGAGGCTAACAGGCAGGCCCCACCTGCCAGCCTCACCACTCTCTGCACCCCCACGCGCACACAGTCGTCGCCACCTCAGCGCCATGACCCCACATGTCAGTGGCTGCGGCTAGGTTTGGCCTGAGTCATTTTGACCTTTGCGCCTATTTTCTTTTTCTGGTTTTGTTTTTCTTTTTCTCTTTCAGCATATTCTTTGCATATTTAATATCTTTTAAATTATGCATCTGATAAAAATGAGTTATATATGAAACATGCTTAGATTTTCATGAAGATTATTAATATGATGTTTGTTGCCATGTTTAAAACTTTTAAAATGTTGTCTGAATTATTTTTGTGTTTAAATATGCTTAAACTTGTGAAAATCATAACTAAATATATACAACTCCAAATTTAACAAACTTTATATGCATTTAGGGTGGGAAAATGTGTAAATTAATGTGGTGCTGTTGTTTTGAATGTTTAACAACTTTAACTCATGAGTTTCTCAGATCTGTCCCAAATGCATTTAAATAATTATGGGAGTTTTTGGAAATTGTTGTGTTCCTTTCCAGCCCATTTAAATATGCCAGCATGTTGCTGTAGTCCTAGTTGCACCCTTGCCATGTTAATCAACTCCTTTAAACTTGTTGGGGGCTTGTGTAAATAATCTACATAACCTTGTGAACATGTTAGTTTGCTCTTTTGCTTGTGTTCATGCATCATGTGTTGTGATCTTATTTGCTATGATGCTTGTGCATTCCTTGTGTCCCTACGATATGCATCATGTCCTGCCATGTCCATATGCTTCATATTCATGCATCATGTGTTTGAGCATTGAATTATGATTGATTGTGTTCCGGTGTTGCATTGTTGTGTTTTGTTAGAGCCCGGTGATGATTCGGAGTACGAGGTTCCTACCGAGGCTGAGTTTGAGGAGCAAGGTTACGATCCCTCCGTGGAATCAACAGGCAAGATGACCATTCCCAGATATCACTACTATCTTTGCCTATGCTAGATGTCTCGCTCTTTAGATATTGCCACGATGCCTATTCCTATTTGTCAGCCCTCCTATTGTTGCCATGAAACTCTCTAACCGCCCTCCTAGAAAACCATTGTTTGGCTAAGTATGCATCGCTCAGCCCCTCTTATAGCGTAGTTAGTTGCAGGTGAAGTATGAAGATTTTGCCCCGTGATGAAGTTATTGTTGGGATATCACAATATATAATCTGTTAAACTAAATCACCTATATATTGGTAATGGGTGGAAGGATAAGCCTCTTGCTTGGTGTTTTGTTCCACTCATGCCACCCTAGGAACCGATAAAGCGGTGTTATGTTCCTTGATTTTGCGTCCCTAACACGGTTGGGGTTTATGGGCCCCCCTTGATAATTCACTCTGCGTTAAAGCTTTTCCAGCAAGGCCCAACATTGGTTTTACATTTGCCTAATAACTAAAACTTGCATAGGGCGTTGCAAACCCGAGTTCTTAATTAACAACCCGGCCAATGCTCCTCATGAGTGTTGGTCCAAACTGGGCAGACTGCGGGGCCACCACGGGGAAACCCGAGGTCTGGTATATACCTGTAGGCTGACCTATCCGGTCGTGGCCTGAGACGAGATACGCGCGGCTACTTCAGGGTGTCGGCACGCCGGGAGGTCTTGCTGGATTAGTTTTACCTTTGTCGAAATATCTTGAGCACGGGATTCCGGGAATACTCGGGTCTTCCCACTTTGGAGTTGCGACTCCGCAGATCGTGAGCTTGTAATGGGCTAAGTTGGGACACCCCTGCAGGGTTTGATCTTTCGAAAGTTGTGCCTGCGGTTATGTGGTAGATGGGAATTTGTTAATATCTGGTTGTAGATAACTTGACACCATGTTATTGAATACACTACCTGCGTGAGTAACCGTGATGGTCTCTTTCCGAAGGGCTTCGGGAAGTGAACATGGTGGGGTTATGTTTGATCGTGAGTTGCTAGGATCACTTCTTGATCAACTTGGCGATCGTTGGCACTTGTTCTCTTCTCGCTCTAAACTCATAAGTTAGTGCTTAGTGCTTGCTGCAACCTTTGTTTACAGCCTTTCCACACCTAAGGCTTTGATAGTTTTGCTACCCGAGAACGGGATTGCTGAGTCCTCTATGGCTCATAGATTCAACACACACGAGATGCAGGTACTGTTGAGAACTATACAGGAGATGGTTCAAAGCTGTACTGGGAGTTCGATGAAGAGCGTGGACGTTATTATGTGTCTTACTCCAATGATCAGTAGTGGTTCTTACTAGGAGGATCCGGGCTTGTGTTATTTATGGTATCTTTTCGTTTGGTTTTCGTGTGTAGTCGGACTCTGATGTTATTTGGATGATGTATGTTATTGTATTTCTTTGTGTGACGTGGCGAGTGTAAGCGAACTATCATTTTACTCTTTCATCCCTAATTTTTACATGAGTTGTGCAAAGATACCATACTTGAGATCATTCTAGTATGCGTTTATGTCATTAAGTCGTGCCTCGACACGTGGGGACATAGCCGCATATTGGGCATTACAAGTTGGTATTCAGAGCCTTCTCCGACCTAGGAGCCCTCTGATTGATCGAATCATTGACGGTTGAGTCTAGGCACACACAAAAAAATGTTTTGAGTCCTATATATATATCAGAGAGTAGGATTTCTTTTTACTCCTCATCCCTTCATCGCTCTGGTGAGGACTCCTGACGTTGTTCTATCTCCTCTACTCTCAAAAATTCACTAAAAAATTAGGATCACGCGAGTATTGTTTGGATTGTTCCAATATCTTTGTGACGAGAACATTGTTCTTGATGCCTCCTGTCATTTAGGGGTTGTGGCAGTGTCCCGGGGAGTTGTGCTCCGAGGTGTTGTCATCACAAATGTATCGCAGCAGTTCTAGAATACTTAAGACGGCCGACATCAAAAACTCATCTTTGCGGTTAGTGGTGAGATAACCCCGACGTCACCCAGTACTAGTGGGATAGTTCAGGAGTATTGCCACAGCTAGTATAGCGGATGCGTTTCGAAGGTCCGAGGTAAACAGTTTCCGAGGATGACTGGTTATGTGTTGACGGATGGATACAGCTGGATGTAGGTTTAGAGTTGAGTGTTCGGTGCTTCCCCTGTATCCCCAACACCAGATTGCATAACCGAAAACCTTCGTGAATTAATAGGTGGGTTCTTCAAGTAGCTCGTAGGCATTCTTCCAATGAGTGCATGGTTTGAGGTTTGGGGTTCAACATCGAGTGAAGAGGTTTCATGGGCGTTGTTCCAATTGGGAGTTGCATCTTAAAGGGTCCTTGGCTATGCTGATCCGGGGATTGCAACACCCTTTGTAACACGTTCCATGAGGCATTCAGCACGAACATGTGGAACGAAGCTTCTATCATGTATTTGTTCCATCTGCTCCTTATTGTTTTTATTTTACCTTTTGTTTTCCCAAGTGGCTTCTCGAGAAGATTGTTGTACCATTAAATTGTGGAGTTCATTCGTTCATTTTGTTCGAATGTTCTTGTGAAGACTTATGTTGCAAATTTCTAGCTGTTGATTCAGCTTATCTATTTTGCATCAATGGCTAACAGTTGTCATCTCATTTAGGATGGCTCCTAAGAGGCTTCCCAACCCTAACCAAGAGGGTGAAGAAGAGTGTCCTCCTGAACGTCCTCCTTCCCCTCCTCCTCCGGCTGAGGCATGGAGAGCAATTATGCAAGCGACCAACCAGAACACCCAGATGCTCATGCAAATGATGTAGAACTTTCAAGCCAACCAAGCAAATCAAGGCAATCATGGGAACCAAGGCCAAGGCAATCTGTTCAATCAACCTCACTTTGCGACACTGAACCAATTCCTGGCAAACCAACCGAAGTCTTTCAGTTACTGTGTGGACCCGCTAGATGTTGAAGACTGGATCACGGACATCAAAAGGCACTTTGAATGCAGTAAGGTGAGGCGTGAGGATTATGTCAAGTTTGCCACTTTCCAACTCAAAGATCAAGCTGCTGATTGGTGGCAACAGTACAAAGATTCCAGAGGTGAACGTGAGATCTCATGGACTGACTTTTGCAAAGATTTTCGCTCTCACCACATTCCAACCAGTGTCATTGAAGGCATGCGTGAGCAATTCCGCAACCTGAAGCAAGGCACCATGTCCGTCTATCAATACAATGTCAAGTTCCAGAATCTTGCCCGTTATGCGAAGCAAGACATCCCCGATGCCAAGAGCAAGATTTATCAGTTCTGTGGTGGTCTGAAAGATGAACTCCAACTAGCTCTCACCTTGTTCGAGCCGGATGAATTTGACCAATTCTACAATATGGCTCTCAAGCAAGAGGCAGCTCAGCTCAAGAGTGAAGCTTCCAAAAAGAGGATCAGAGATGCTGTTCACTCCTCCTCTTCCTCTCAAGTGGTTGCCAAACAGCAGAAGTTCTGGCTACCGCCTCCTCTAGTGCTCCATCCTCCAAACAACAACAAGCACTCAGGTGGTCGTGGTTTCTCCCACCCACCCAACCCAAGCAATCAGTCCAAGCCTCTGTTTCAAGCTTCAAGATCAAGTGGTCCTTATCACCGGCCTCTCTCGAAAGTTACTTGCAACAAGTGTTCTCAGAAGGGTCACTATGCCAACAAGTGTCCCAACCCAAGGCGCCTTCCGCCTCCTCCACCTGTCAGCACTGCTATTGTCAAGCACAATCCCAAGCATGCAAGAGTGAACCTGATGAATGCAGCTCAAGTAGAGAATTCTTCCGATGTGATATTGGGTAACCTCTCAGTTAACTCTATTCCTGCAAAAGTATTGTTTGATTCTGGTGCATCACTTTGCTTCATGTCAAGACCATTCTTTACCAAACATAATTTCACTTCGGCATTTCTGGATAAGAAGTTGTCAATTATTTCTCCGGGCAAACACATGACTTCTAATATGGTGGCTCCGGATATATCTATTCACATGGGCGATTACACTTTTCTGGTTTCTCCGGTTATTCTCGGCAACTCCGACATTGATCTTATTCTTGGGATGGACTGGCTCTCCAAGCATGATGCAAACATTGATTATGCAAAAAAGGAAGTCAAGCTTACTCATCCTGACGAAGACGTGATTATCTTCGCCTCTCGAGATAACACAATCAGGCTATTCTCTCTCAATGACAAGGGCGAGATTAATACCATTTCTCAGATTCCGGTGGTTAATGAATATGAAGATGTTTTCCCTGAGGAGCTTCCAGGCATGCCTCCCCATCGTCAAGTTGAATTCGTCATTGAACTCGAGCCCGGTACCGAGCCAGCATGTCGGAGTCCGTACAAGATTTCTCCTGATGAGTTGAAGGAACTGAAGAAACAACTTGATGAGGAAGAACGTATGGGTCTAATCAGGCCTAGTACTTCTCCTTGGGGCTGTGATGTTCTATTTGTCAAGAAGAAGGATGGCACGGAACGCCTTTGCGTTGATTACCAGTCATTGAACAAGAAGACAATAAAGAATAAGTATCCGCTCCCCAATATCAATGAATTGTTCGAGCAGCTCAAAGGAGCAAAGGTGTTCTCGAAGCTCGATCTCCGGATGGGTTACCATCAGATTTGTATATGTGAAGAGGATATTCCTAAGACCGCATTCAGAACGAGTTTTGGCTCTTATGAATACACGGTCATGTCTTTCGGCCTTGCAAATGCTCCTCCCACCTTCTCTCAGATGATGCACTTCATATTCAACCCCTACACCAATGAATTTGTTCACGTCTATCTGGATGATATCTTGGTATTCTCCAAGAATGAAGAAGACCATACCAAGCACCTCCGTTTGGTCCTTGACAGGCTCTGTGAACACAAGTTCTATGCGAAGTTCTCCAAATATGAATTCTAGCTTGATAAAGTCATTTATCTTGGCTATATTATCTCTGCCAAGGGCATTTCTGTGAACTCCGAGAAGGTTGAAGCTATTGTCAACTGGGAACCTCCACAGAATGTCAAGCAACTCCGAAGCTTCCTTGGTCTCGCTAGCTATTGCAGAAGGTTCGTTGAGAACTTCTCCAAGATTGCCAAGCCTCTTTCCAACCTGTTGCACAAAAAGTCAAGTACTCCTGGACTCCTGGTTGTGTTGTGGCATTCAAAACACTCAAAGAGAAGCTCATTTTTGCTCCAGTTCTTACTCCTCTGGATGAGTCCAAGCCTTATGAAGTCTTTTGTGATGCTTCATTGCAAGGTCTTGGTGGTGTTCTCATGCAAGACAAGACGATTGTGGCATACACTTAACGTCAGCTGAAACCAAATGAGAAGAATTACCCCACACATGATCTCGAGCTAGCAGCAGTTGTACATGCCTTGATCATGTGGAGACACCTTTTGTGTTGGGGAACGTAGTATTTAATATTTTCCTACGATCACGCAAGATCTATCTACCAGATGCATAGCAACGAGAGGGGAGAGTGTGTCTACGTACCCTCGTAGAACGAAAGCGGAAGCGTTAGAACAACGCGGTTGATGTAGTCGTATGTCTTCACGGCCCGACTGATCAAGCACCAAAACTACGGCACCTCCGAGTTCTAGCACACGTTCAGCTCGATGACGTCCCTCGAACTCCGATCCAGCCGAGTGTCGAGGGAGAGTTCCGCCAGCACGACGGCGTGGTGACGATCTTGATGTTCTACCGTCGCAGGGCTTCGCCTAAGCACTGCTATAATATTATCGAGGAGAACTATGGTGGTGGGGGGCACCGCACACGGCTAAGAGATCAATTGTTGTGTCTAGAGGTGCCCCCTTGCTCCCGTATATAAAGGAGGGAGGGAGAGGCCGGCCCTAGAGGGGGCGCGCCAAGTGTGGGGAGTCCTACTAGGACTCCCAAGTCCTAGTAGGATTCCCCTTTCCTTTTCCGGAGTAGGAGAGAAGGAAAGAGGGGGAGAGGGAGAAGGAAAAGGGGGCTGCACCCCTTGTCCAATTCGGACCAGAAGGGGGGCGCGCGCCTCCTTCCTTTTGGCTTCTCTCTTCTATTCCCGTAACTCCACGGTACTCCGAAAATACCCGAATCACTCGGAACCTTTCCGATGTCCCAATATAGTCGTCCAATATATCGATTTTTACGTCTCGACCATTTCGAGACTCCTCGTCATGTCCCCGATCTCATCCGGGACTCAGAACTCCTTCGGTACATCAAAACTCATAAACTCATAATAAAACTATCATCGAAACCTTAAGCGTGCGGACCCTACGGGTTCGAGAACTATGTAGACATGACCGAGACACGTCTCCGGTCAATAACCAATAGCGGAACCTGGATGCTCATATTGGCTCCCACATATTCTATGAATATCTTTATCGGTCAAACCGCATAACAACATACGTTGTTCCCTTTGTCATCGGTATGTTACTTGCCCGAGATTCGATCGTCGGTATCTCAATACCTAGTTGAATCTCGTTACCAGCAAGTCTCTTTACTCATTCTGTAATACATCATCCCGCAACTAACTCATTAGCTGCAATGCTTGCAAGGCTTATATTGATGTGTATTACCGAGTGGGCCCAGAGATACCTCTCGGACAATCGGAGTGACAAATCCTAATCTCGAAATACGCCAACCCAACAAGTACCTTCGGAGACACCTGTAGAGTACCTTTATAATCACCCAGTTACGTTGTGTCGTTTGGTAGCACACAAAGTGTTCCTCCGGTATTCGGGAGTTGCATAATCTCATAATCATAGGAACATGTATAAGTCATGAAGAAAGCAATAGCAGTAAAACTTAAACGATCATAGTGCTAAGCTAACGGATGGGTCTTGTCCATCACATCATTCTCCTAATGATGTGATCCCGTTGATCAAATGACAACTCATGTCTATGGCTAGGAAACATAACCATCTTTGATCAATGAGCTAGTCTAGTAGAGGCATACTAGGGACACTCTGTTTTGTCTATGTATTCACACATGTACTAAGTTTCCGGTTAATACAATTCTAGCATGAATAATAAACATTTATCATGATATAAGGAAATAAATAATAACTTCATTATTGCCTCTAGGGCATATTTCCTTCAGTCTCCCACTTGCACTAGAGTCAATAATCTAGATCACATCACCATGTGATTAACACCAATAGTTCACATCGCCATGTGACTAACACCCATAGTTCTCATCGCCATGTGACCAATACCCAAAGGGTTTACTAGAGTCAACAATCTAGTTCACATCCTCATGTGATTAACACCCAAAGAGTACTAAGGTGTGATCATGTTTTGCTTCGTGAGAGAAGTTTAGTCAGCGGGTCTGTTACATTCTGATCCGTATGTATTTTGCAAAGTTATATGTCTACAATGCTCTGCATGGAGCTACTCTAGCTAATTGCTCCAACTTTTAATACGCATCCAGATTGATACTTAGAGTCATCTGGATTAGTGTAAAGCTTGCATCGGCGTAACTCTTTACGACGAACTCTTTATCACCTCCATAATCGAAAAACATTTCCTTAGTCATCTAGTAACTAAGGATAATTTTGACCGCTGTCCAGTGATCTACTCCTGGATCACTTTTGTACCTTCTTGCCAAACTCATGGTAAGGTAAACAACAAGTTTGGTACACAGCATGGCATACTTTATAGAACCTATGACTGAGGCATAGGGAATGAATTTCATTATTTCTCTATCTTTTGCCGAGGTCGGGCTTTGAGTCTTACTCAACTTCATACCTTACAACTCAGGCAAGAACTCCTTCTCTGACTGATCCATTTTGAACTACTTCAAAAACTTGTCAAGGTATGTATTTATTAAAAAACTTTATCAAGCATCTCGAGCTATCTCTATAGATCTTGAGGCTCAATATGTAAGCAGCTTTACCGAGGTTTTTCTTTGAAAAAACTCCTTTCAAACACTCCTTTATGCTTTCCAGAAAATTTCTACATCATTTCTGATCAACAATATGTCATTCACATATACTTATCAGAAAGGCTATAGTGCTCCTACTCACTTTCTTGTAAATACAGGCTTCACCGCAAGTCTGTATAAAACTATATGCTTTGATCAACTTATCAAAGAGTATATTCCAACTCTGAGATGCTTGCACCAGTCTATAGATGGATCGCTGGAGCTTGCACACTTTGTCAGCACCTTTAGGATCGACAAAACCTTCTGGTTGCATCATATACAACTCTTCTTTAAGATATCCATTCAGGAATGCAGTTTTGACATCCATTTGCCAGATTTCATAATCATAAAATGCAGCCATTGCTAACATGAATCAGACAGACTTAAGCATCGCTACGGGTGAGAAAATCTCATCGTAGTCAACTCCTTGAACTTGTCGAAAACCTTTCACAACAAGTCGAGCTTTATAAATAGTAACATTACTGTCAGCTTCGGTCTTCCTCTTTTAGATCCATTTATTTTCGATGGCTTGCCGATCATCGGGCAAGTCAACCAAAGTCCACACTTTATTCTCATACATGGATCCCATCTCAGATTTCATGGCCTCAAGCCATTTTACGGAATATGGGCTCATCATTGCTTCCTCATAGTTTGTAGGTTCATCATGGTCTAGTAACATGACTTCCAGAACCGGGTTGCCGTACCACTCTGGCGCGGAACGTACTCTGGTTGATCTACGAGTTCAGTAGTAACTTGATCCAAAGTTTCATGATCATCATCATTAGCTTCCTCACTAATTGGTGTAGGAATCACTGAAACTAGTTTCTGTGATGTACTACTTTCCAATTCGGGAGAAGGTACAATTACCTCATCAAGTTCCACTTTCCTGCCACTCACTTATTTCGAGAGAAACTCCTTCTCTCGAAAGGATCCATTCTTAGCAGCGAATATCTTGCCTTCAGATCTGTGATAGAAGGTGTACCCAACAGTCTCCTTTGGGTATCCTATGAAGACACATTTCTCCGACCTGGGTTCGAGCTTATCAGGTTGAAGCTTTTTCACATAAGCATCGCAGCCCCAAACTTGAAGAAACGACAACTTTGGTTTCTTGCCAAACCACAGTTCATAAGGTGTCGTCTCAAGGGATTTAGATATTGCCCCATTAAACGTGAATGCAGCCGTCTCTGATGCATAACCCAAAACGATAGTGGTAAATCGGTAAGAGACATCATAGATCGCACCATATCTAATAACGTACGGTTACAACGTTCGGACACACCATTACTCTGTGGTGTTCCGGGTGGCGTGAGTTGTGAAACTATTCCACATTGTTTCAAATGAAGACCAAACTCGTAACTCAAATATTCACCTCCACGATCAGATCGTAGGAACTTTATTTTCTTGTTACGATGATTCTCTACTTCACTCTGAAATTATTTGAACTTTTCAAATGTTTTAGACTTGTGTTTCATTAAGTAGATATACCCATATCTGCTCAAATCATCAGTGAAGGTCAGAAAATAACGATACTCGCCGCGAGCCTTAACACTCATCGGTCCACATACATCAGTATGTATGATTTCCAATAAATCAGTTGCTTGCTCCATTGTTCGAGTTTTAGTCATCTTGCCCATGAGGCATGGTTCGCAAGCACCAAGTGATTCATAATCAAGTGATTCCAAAAGTCCATCACTATGGAGTTTTTTCATGCGCTTTACACCAATATGACCTAAACGGCAGTGCCACAAATAATTTGCACTATCATTATTAACCTTGCATCTTTTGGCTTCAATATTATGAATATGTGTATCACTACGATCGAGATCCAACAAACTATTTTTCATTGGGTGTATGACCATCGAAGGCTTTATTCATGTAAACAGAATAACAATTATTCTATGACTTTAAATGAATGACCGTATTGCAACAAACATGATCAAATCATATTCATGCTCAACGCAAATGCCAAATAACATTTATTTATGTTCTACACTAATTCCTAAAGTATAGGGAGTGTGCGATGATGATCATATCAATCTTGGAACCACTTCCAAAACACATCGTCACTTCACCTTTAACTAGTCTCTGTTCATTCCGCAACTCTCGTTTCGAGTTACTAACTTTAGCAACTGAACCGGTATCAAATACCCAGGGGTTGCTATGAACAATAGTAAAGTACACATCAATGATCTGTATATCAAAATATACCGTTGTTCACTTTGCCATCCTTCTTATCCGCCAAGTATCTAGGGCAGTTCCACTTCTAGTGACTATTTCCTTTGCAGTAGAAGCACTTAGTTTCAGGCTTGAGTTTAGCTTTGGGTTTCTTCATGGAAGTGAAAACTTGCTTGTAATTCTTCTTGAAGTTCCCCTTCTATCCCTTTGCCCTTTACTTGAAACAAGTGGTCTTGTTAACCATCAACACTTGATGTTCTTTCTTGATTTCTACCTTCGCTGATTTCAGCATCGCGAAGAGCTTGGGAATTACTTTCGTCATCCCTTGCATATTATAGTTCATCACGAAGTTCTACTAACTTGGTGATAGTGACTAGAGAACTTTGTCAATTACTATCTTATCTGGAAGATAAACTCCCACTTGATTCAAGCAATTGTAGTACCCAGACAATCTGAGCACATGCTCACCGGTTGAGCTATTCTCCTCCATCTTGTAGGCAAAGTACTATCAAAGGTCTCATACCTCTCAACACGGGCATGAGTATGAAAATACTAATTTCAACTCTTGGAACATCTCATATGCTCCGTGGCGTTCAAAACATTTTTCAAGTCCCGGTTATAAGTCGTAAATCATGGCGCACTAAACTATCAAGTAGTCATCATACCGAGCTTGTCAAACGTTCATAACGTCTGCATCTGCTCCTGCAATAGGTTCGTCACCTAGCGGTGCATCAAGGACATAATACTTCTGTGCAGCAATGAGGATAATCCTCAGATCACGGACCTAGTCCGCATCATTGCTACTAATATCTTTCAACTTATATTTCTCTAGGAACATATAAAATAAACGGGGAGCTACATCGCGAGCTATTGATCTACAACATAGATATGCTAATACTACCAGGACTAAGTTCATGATAAATTAAAGTTAAATTAATCATATTACTTGAAGAACTCCACTTAGATAGACATCCCTCTGGTCATCTAAATGATCACGTGATCCAAATCAACTAAACCATGTCCGATCATCACGTGAGATGGAGTAGTTTTCAATGGTGAACATCTTATGTTGATCATATCTACTATATGATTCACGCTCGACCTTTCGGTCTCCAGTGTTCCGAGGCCATATCTGCATATGCTAGGCTCGTCAATTTTAACCCGAGTATTCTGCGTGTGCAAAACTGGCTTACACCCGTTGTATTTGAACGTAGAGCTTATCACACCCGATCATCACGTGGTGTCTCGGCACGACGAACTTTCACAACGGTGCATACTCAGGGAGAACACTTATACCTTGAAATTTTGTAAGGGATCATCTTATAATGCTACCGCCATACTAAGCAAAATAAGAAGCATAATAAGATAAACATCACATGCAATCAAAATATGTGACATGATATGGCCATCATCATCTTGTGCTTTTGATCTCCATCTCCAAAGCACCGTCATGATCACCTTCGTCACCGGCGCGACACCTTGATCTCCATTGTAGCATCGTTGTCGTCTCGCCAACTATTGCTTCTACGACTATCGCTACTGCTTAGTGATAAAGTAAAGCAATTACA
Source organism: Secale cereale (assembly GCA_902687465.1). NCBI lineage: Eukaryota > Viridiplantae > Streptophyta > Magnoliopsida > Poales > Poaceae > Secale > Secale cereale. The sequence continues at coordinate 387,982,935 of LR738713.1, read as the reverse complement.
TGGCGATTGCATTTCATACAATAAAGCGCCAACCATATGGCTCCTGCCAGTTGCCGATAACTTTACAAAACATGATCATCTAATACAAAACCGTATAACTCATCATGTCTTGACCATATCACATCACAACATGCCCTGCAAAAACAAGTTAGACGTCCTCTACTTTGTTGTTGCAATTTTTACGTGGCTGCTACGGGCTTAGCAAGAACCGTTCTTACCTACGCATACAAAACCACAACGATATTTCGTCAAGTATGTGCTGTTTTAACCTTCACCAAGGACCGGGCGTAGCCACACTTGATTCAACTAAAGTTGGAGAAACTGACACCCGCCAGCCACCTGTGTGCGAAGCACGTCGGTAGAACCAGTCTCACGTAAGCGTACGCGTAATGTTGGTCCGGGCCGCTTCATCCAACAATACCGCCGAATCAAAGTATGACATGCTGGTAAGCAGTATGACTAGTATCGTCCACAACTCACTTGTGTTCTACTCGTGCATATCATCTACGCATAGACCTGGTTCATGATGCCACTGTTGGGGAACGTAGTATTTTAAAATTTTCCTACGATCACGCAAGATCTATCTACCAGATGCATAGCAACGAGAGGGGAGAGTGTGTCTACGTACCCTCGTAGAACGAAAGCGGAAGCGTTAGAACAACGTGGTTGATGTAGTCGTACGTCTTCACGGCCCGACTGATCAAGCACCAAAACATTGGCACCTCCGAGTTCTAGCACACGTTCAGCTCGATGACGTCCATCGAACTCCGATCCAGCCGAGTGTCGAGGGAGAGTTCCGCCAGCACAACGGCGTGGTGACGATCTTGATGTTCTACCGTCGCAGGGCTTCGCCTAAGCACTGCTATAATATTATCGAGGAGAACTATGGTGGTGGGGGGCACCGCACACGGCTAAGAGATCAAGAGATCAATTGTTGTGTCTAGAGGTGCCCCCTTGCCCCCGTATATAAAGGAGGGAGGGAGAGGCCGGCCCTAGAGGGGGCGCGCCAAGTGTGGGGAGTCCTACTAGGACTCCCAAGTCCTAGTAGGATTCCCCTTTCCTTTTCCGGAGTAGGAGAGAAGGAAAGAGGGGGAGAGGGAGAAGGAAAAGGGGGCTGCACCCCTTGTCCAATTCGGACCAGAAGGGGGGCGCGCGCCTCCTTCCTTTTGGCCTCTCTCTTCTATTCCCGTAACTCCCCGGTACTCCGAAAATACCCGAATCACTCGGAACCTTTCCGATGACCGAATATAGTCGTCCAATATATCGATTTTTACGTCTCGACCATTTCGAGACTCCTCGTCATGTCCCCGATCTCATCCGGAACTCCGAACTCCTTCGGTACATCAAAACTCATAAACTCATAATAAAACTGTCATCGAAACCTTAAGCGTGCGGACCCTACGGGTTCGAGAACTATGTAGACATGACCGAGACACGTCTCCGGTCAATAACCAATAGCGGAACCTGGATGCTCATATTGGCTCCCACATATTCTACGAATATCTTTATCGGTCAAACCGCATAACAACATACGTTGTTCCCTTTGTCATCGGTATGTTACTTGCCCGAGATTCGATCGTCGGTATCTCAATACCTAGTTGAATCTCGTTACCAGCAAGTCTCTTTACTCATTCTGTAATACATCATCCCGCAACTAACTCATTAGCTGCAATGCTTGCAAGGCTTATACTGATGTGTATTACCGAGTGGGCCCAGAGATACCTCTCCGACAATCGGAGTGACAAATCCTAATCTCGAAATACGCCAACCCAACAAGTACCTTCGGAGACACCTGTAGAGTACCTTTATAATCACCGAGTTACGTTGTGTCGTTTGGTAGCACACAAAGTGTTCCTCCGGTATTCGGGAGTTGCATAATCTCATAATCATAGGAACATGTATAAGTCATGAAGAAAGCAATAGCAGTAAAACTTAAACGATCATAGTCCTAAGCTAACGGATGGGTCTTGTCCATCACATCATTCTCCTAATGATGTGATCCCGTTGATCAAATGACAACTCATGTCTATGGCTAGGAAACATAACCATCTTTGATCAATGAGCTAGTCTAGTAGAGGCATACTAGGGACACTCTGTTTTGTCTATGTATTCACACATGTACTAAGTTTCCGGTTAATACAATTCTAGCATGAATAATAAACATTTATCATGATATAAGGAAATAAATAATGACTTCATTATTGCCTCTAGGGCATATTTCCTTCAGTCTCCCACTTGCACTAGAGTCAATAATCTAGATCACATCACCATGTGATTAACACCAATAGTTCACATCGCCATGTGACTAACACCCATAGTTCTCATCGCCATGTGACCAATACCCAAAGGGTTTACTAGAGTCAACAATCTAGTTCACATCCTCATGCGATTAACACCCAAAGAGTACTAAGGTGTGATCATGTTTTGCTTCGTGAGAGAAGTTTAGTCAGCGGGTCTGTTACATTCTGATCCGTATGTATTTTGCAAATTTATATGTCTACAATGCCTTGCATGGAGCTACTCTAGCTAATTGCTCCAACTTTTAATACGCATCCAGATTGATACTTAGAGTCATCTGGATTAGTGTAAAGCTTGCATCGGCGTAACTCTTTACGACGAACTCTTTATCACCTCCATAATCGAGAAACATTTCCTTAGTCATCCAGTAACTAAGGATAATTTTGACCGTTGTCCAGTGATCTACTCCTGGATCACTTTTGTACCTTCTTGCCAAACTCATGGTAAGGTACACAACAAGTTTGGTACACAGCATGGCATACTTTATAGAACCTATGACTGAGGCATAGGGAATGACTTTCATTATTTCTCTATCTTTTGCCGAGGTCTGGCTTTGAGTCTTACTCAACTTCATACCTTACAACTCAGGCAAGAACTCCTTCTCTGACTGATCCATTTTGAACTACTTCAAAAACTTGTCAAGGTATGTATTTATTAAAAAACTTTATCAAGCATCTCGAGCTATCTCTATAGATCTTGAGGCTCAATATGTAAGCAGCTTTACCGAGGTCTTTCTTTGAAAAAACTTCATTATTGCCTCTAGGGCATATTTCCTTCATTTTGTTGGGCAGAAAAGTGGACATCTTCACCAATCACAAGAGCTTGAAGTACATCTTCACACAGCCAAACCTTAACCTGCGCCAGACTCGTTGGGTTGAGATGATTCAAGAGTATGATCCAAGAATTGAGTACACTCCTGGCAAGGCCAATGTCATTGCAGATGCCTTGAGCAGAAAGGCGTATTGTAACAGTCTCCTTCTCAAACGGTTCCAGCCTAAACTTTGTGAATCTTTCAGGAAGCTCAACCTCCAAGTTGTTCCACAAGGTTTTCTTGCAAACCTTCAAGTTGCTCCTACCTTGGAAGATCACATCCGTGAGGCCCAACTCAGTGATGCGATGGTGCAGAAAGTGAAACATGGTATTGCTAAGGGTACTCCCAAGTACAAGTGCTATCGCGTTGATGAGAAAGACACCTTGTTCTTTGAGGACAGGATTGTGGTTCCCAAGGGTGATCTCAGGAAGCTCATAATGTACGAAGCACATGACTCCCTCCTCTCGATTCATCTCGGAAGTTCCAAGATGTACCAAGACCTCAAGCAATCATATTGGTGGACTCGCATGAAAAGGGAGATTGCCCAATTCGTGAATGAATGTGATGTCTGCAGAAGAGTGAAGGCAGAGCATCAACGTTGAGCCGGTCTCCTTCAACCCCTACATATTCCCAAGTGGAAATTCGATCACATTGAGATGGATTTCATCATTGGGTTCCCCAAGTCCAAGAAGGGAAATGATGCTATCTTTGTGGTGATTGACAAGCTAACTAAAGTAGCTCATTTTCTTCCCGTCAAAGAATCCATCAACGCAGCTCAGCTGGCAGAGTTGTACACCTCCAGAATTGTCTCTTTGCATGGCATTCCTCAAGTGATCTCCTCAGACCGTGAAAGTTTGTTCACCTCCAAGTTCTGGGATTCCTTTCAGTCAGACATGGGCACAAAGATTCGCTTCAGCACTGCGTTTCACCCTCAGACTAGTGGTCAAGTCAAAAGAGTGAACCACATCCTCGAAGATATGCTAAGAGCTTGTGTCATCTCCTTCGGTATGAAATGGGAAGATTGCCTCCCGTTTGCCAAATTCTCCTACAACAACAGCTTCCAAGCAAGTGCCGGCAAAGCTCCTTTTGAAATCCTCTATGGCAGAAAGTGTCGTACCCCTCTCAACTGGTCCGAGACTGGTGAACGTCAACTTCTTGGGAATGATTTGATCTCAGAAGCCGAAGAAATGTGCAAAGTCATACGTGAGAATCTCAAAGCCGCCCAATGGCGTCAAAAGAGCTACTATGACGGCAAGCATCGTGACTTGGCTTTCGACATTGGAGACCATGTCTATCTCCGTGTTTCTCCCATGAAGGGCACTCAGAGGTCCAGTATCAAGGGAAAGCTTGCTCCAAGATACGTGGGCCCTTTCAAGATTCTTGGCAAGAGAGGCGATCTAGCCTACCAACTCGAGCTTCCCTCCAACTTTGCAGATGTTCAAGATGTGTTTCACGTGTCTCAACTACGCAAGGGCTTCAAGACGCCTGGACGCACCATTATGTTCGAAGAGATTGATCTTCAACAAGACTTGTCTTATCGTGAGCACCCCGTCGCTATTCTTGAAGAAACTGAGCGCAAGACCCACAACAAGTCCATCAAATTTTTGAAAGTGAAGTGGTCACACCACACCAACCGAGAAGCTACGTGGGAACGAGAAGATCACCTTCGTTCCAAGTATCCCTCCTTCTTTCAGTCCTAGATCTCGGGACGAGATCTTTTTGTAGTGGAGGAGAGTTTGTAACACCTCACGTGTGATACTTTCCAATAATGGCAATAAATCATTTATCATTTTGATCCTTGTCCTTATCCTTGGGGGTTCTTGTCATTTGAGCTTATTTCGTTTTTGCATTGTCATTTTATTTTATTTTTGCATCCATGCATTGCTTCATTATCATCATGGCATCATAGTCATCTTAGCTTCTCACTTGCTTTTGTTTGTGATGTGAGGCCACCTTGTTGATGTTGTGTGTTGTTGGTGCCAAAGCCATGCCCTTGCCAAAACCTAAAATCCCTCCTTCTTCACTTCTTCTCTTCCTCTTTTCCCTTCCTTTCTTCAAGTATTTTTGCAAGTGATCTAGCCTATTCCATTAATGTTCAACTCCTCCCCTTTTCTCTGTTATTATGACATGTGTCACCATGCAAAGCCATGCTCCATTTTAAAGTGATTTGGTTGGGTTCAAAAATGACAAGAGTTTGAACCATATTCAAACTCATTTTATTTTTCTACCTCCAAAAATATCCAAACCAATTTTATTAAATAGGGCATAAATCCAGGAGCATGGGGATAGTTTATTTATCTCCTAACTCTTTTTCCTTGAGCCTGCACTTTTCCTTTTATTTTCTGTCTGAGGGAAATAGAAAAGAAAAGAAATATAGCAGCAGCAGCCGCAGCAAAGCAGCCCAGCCAGCAGGCCCATTCTCTCCCCCTGGCCCAGCTCCAGCCGGCCCGCGCCAGCAGCCCGCGCGTCCCTCGCACCCATTTGCACCCACGCGCCCACTTACCACCGCTAGCTCGCGCACACGTGGACTCCTTGGCCCCACACGTCAGCGACTGCGCCCGCAAAGCTACCCACCTCTTCTTCCACCTCCAACGACGCCATGGGGATCGCGAGCCTGACGCCGTCGTCGCACCGTCGCGCCTCTGGACCCCCTTTTAAGCCCTCAGCGTGTCCAACCCTCTCCCTAGGGTTCCTCCCTCCTCCCGCCGCTTGGGGAGCTAAGGTCCACCAGATCCGCCGCTCCAGAGCTGTCCCGCACGCATTTGGGAGCGCGAGCTCGTCGCTGGCATGCCTCCCGTCGACCTCGGCCTCGCCAACCTTGGCGAACTACTTGCCCGTCATCGACTACGTCGACTACGTCCTCTACGCGGAGCCGATCGCCTCGCACGCGTCGTCTTCTTCCTCTTCTTCCACTCCGGCGGCCGTAGCTGTTTGAGCGTCGTCGTCGTCGACTCCGACCACCTCCGGGCCAGCCGAACACCTCGCCGTGTTCGTGGTGAGCATCTCCACCTTCCCGTGCATTTTCCCCCTCCTTAGCGCCGTCTAGACCCGAGTTCATCGTGCACCCGAGCTTGTTGCCGTGGGGACTCATCGTCGGCGAGTATCCCGACCATCGTAGGCCGTCTACTGTTGCCCATCTGCTTCGCCTTGTCGTGTAGATGCTGCCAGAGCAGTCGCCCCTCCGCCTAGGCCGTTGTTTTGTCTCGTCGAGGTCCGCCGCCGCCATTCTGTCATGAGCTCGTCGCCGGCGTCGTAGTGGTTGCTAGGTCCTGCAAGTGCGTGGCGTGGATGCGGTGTTCCCCCAGGAACCACCTGCACCCCTCCGCCATCCATTTAGGTCACCGAAGCAGCTCCGACAAGCCTCTGTTTTCCCCTACTGCTGGCATCTTCAGTTTACTCTTCAGGCGCTGTATCTGTATTCTATCAAGAACACTCGCTCAGCCCAGTGGCTTGGCCCTTCGTCAATTAACAGAGAGGTTGTGGGTTCGAATCCTATAGGGGGTAGTGGGAGTTTTCCCCCCATTTTTGCTCCCTGTGAGGCTGACAGGCACTCCCCACCTACCAGCCTCACCACTCTCTACACCCCCACGCGCACACAGTCGCTGCCACCTCAGCGCCCTGACCCCACAGGTCAGTGGCTGCGGCTAGGTTTGGCCTGGGTCATTTTGATCTTAGCGCCTGTTTTCTTTTTCTGGTTTTGTTTTTCTTTTTATTTTTCAGCATATTCTTTGCATATTTAATATCTTTTAAATTATGCATCTGATGAAAATGAGTTATATATGAAACTTGCTTAGATTTTTATGTAGATTATTAATATGCTGTTTTTTGCCATGTTTAAAACTTTTAAAATGCTATCTGAATTATTTTTGTGTTTAAATATGCTTAAACTTGTGAAAATCATAACTAAATATCTACAACTCCAAATTTGACAAACTTTATATGCATTTAGGGTGGGAAAATGTGTAGATTAATGTGGTGCTGTTGTTTTGCATGTTTAACAATTTAACTCATGAGTTTCTCAGATCTGTCCCAAATGCATTTAAATAATTATGGGAGTTTCTGGAAATTGTTGTGTTCCTTTCCAGCCCATTTAAATATGCTAGCATGTTGCTGTAGTCCTAGTTGCACCCTTGCCATGTTAATCAACTCATTTAAAATTGTTGGGGGCTTGTGTTAATAATCTACATAACCTTGTGAACATGTTAGTTTGCTCTTTTGCTTGTGTTCGTGCATCATGTGTTGTGATCTTGTTTGATATGATGCTTGTGCATTCCTTGTGTCCCTAGGAGATGCATCATGTCCTGCCATGTCCATATGCTTCATATTCATGCATCATGTGTTTGAGCATTGCATTATGATTGATTGTGTTCCGGTGCTGCATTGTTGTGTTTGGTTAGAGCCCGATGATGATTCGGAGTACGAGGTTCCTACCGAGTCTGAGTTTGAGGAGCAAGGTTACGATCCCTCCATGGAATCAACAGGAAAGATGACCATTCCCAGATATCACTACTATCTTTGCCTATGCTAGATGTCTCGCTCTTTAGATATTGCCACGATGCCTATACATGTTTGTCAGCCCTCCTATTGTTGCCATGAAACTCTCTAACCACCCTCCTAGCAAACCGTTGTTTGGCTAAGTATGCATCGCTCAGCCCCTCTTATAGCGTTGTTAGTTGCAGGTGAAGTATGAAGATTTTGCCCCATGATGAAGTTATTGTTGGGATATCACAACAAATAATCTGTTAAACTAAATTACCTATATATTGGTAATGGGTGGAAGGCTAAACCTCTTGCTTGGTGTTTTGTTCCTCTCATGCCACCCTAGGAACCGATAAACCGGTGTTATGTTCCTTGATTTTGCGTCCCTAACATGGTTGGGGTTTATGGGGCCCCCTTGATAATTCGCTCTGCGCTAAAGCTTTTCCAGCAAGGCCCAACATTGGTTTTACATTTGCCTAATAACTAAAACTTGCATAGGGCGCTGCAAACCCGAGTTCTTAATTAACAACCTGGGCCAGTGCTCCTCATGAGTGTTGGTCCAAACTGGACACACTGCAGGGCCACCACGGGGAAACCCGAGGTCTGGTATATACCTGTAGGCTGACCTATCCGGTCCTGGCCTGAGACGAGATACGCGCGGCTACTATCAGGGCATCGGCACGCTGGGAGGTCTTGCTGGATTAGTTTTACCTTTGTCAAAATATCTTGAGCACGGGATTCCGGGAATACTCGGGTCTTCCCACTTTGGAGTTGTGACTCCGCAGATCGTGAACTTGTGATGGGCTAAGTTGGGACACCCCTGCAGGGTTTGATCTTTCAAAAGCCGTGCCCGCGGTTATGTGGCAGCTGGGAATTTGTTAATATCCGGTTGTAGATAACTTGACACCATGTTATTGAATACACTACCTGCGTGAGTAACCGTGATGGTCTCTTTCCGAAGGGCTTCGGGAAGTGAACACGATGGGGTTATGTTTGACGTGAGTAGCTAGGATCTCTTCTTGATCAACTTGGCGATCGGTTGCACTTGTTCTCTTCTCGCTCTAAACTCGTAAGTTAGTGCTTAGTGCTTGCTGCAACCTTTGTTTACAGCCTTTCCACACCTAAGGCTTTGATAGTTTTGCTACCCAGGAACGGGATTGCTTAGTCCTCTGTGGCTCATAGATTCAACACACACCAGATGCAGGTACCGTTGAGAACTATACAGGAGATGGTTCAGAGCTATATTGGGAGTTCGATGAAGAGCGTGGACGTTACTATGTGTCTTATCCCGACGATCAGTAGTGGTTCTTACTAGGAGGATCCGGGCTTGTGTTATTTATGGTATCTTTTCGTTTGGTTTTCATCTGTAGTCGGACTCTGATGTTATTTGGATGATGTATGTTATTGTATTTCTTTGTGTGACGTGGCGAGTGTAAGCCAACTATCATTTTACTCTTTCATCCCTGATTTTTACATGAGTTGTGCAAAGATACCATACTTGAGATTATTCTAGTATGCGTTTATGTCCTTAAGTCGTGCCTCGACACGTGGGGGACATAGCCGCATACTGGGCATTACATCCAACCTCAACCACGTACGTCTCGATATGTTCAACCAACCCCACATTCACTGTTCATCAAGAGGCAGTTGGTTCGATTGGCTTCAGTAAGCAGCAGCAGCGATCGGTCGGGTTCAGTTAGCAGCGGTAGCGAAGGAATCGCTTGGGTTCAGTTAGCAGCCAAGGGATCGATCGCTCGGGTTCAGTAACGTGGCTAGTGCAATCGCTCGGGTTTAGTAAGCGAATGCCTTGCTCGGGTTCAGTTAGAGCCCAACGCCTCGCACATACACGCGACGTGTACGAGAGAAATGCGCAAACCTCCGTGCATCGCTCCGCCCCGACCACCCATAGTAACCGGGAACTCCCCGAAATTTTCCTCGCCCTCGCTTCTACCACGGTTTTTTCCGTCATGGACGGCCCAAAGAATGTCATGCAGCTGCGTCTCCGGCCCGCCAGGACGAAAAGCCCATTTTCTGTCATGATTTTTTGTCATGGAAGTAGGAGCCCACCACATCTATGATGATACGGGTTTTGTCACAATTACCGTCATAGAAGTGTCATAAGCATGACAGAAAACAAATCGTTCGGCCCAAAATGTCATGGATGTGTCTTTTTTTTAGTGTGAGATGACCACATTGCCAAGTCCCAATACCTTAGATGTTGAAGCATTACCAAATTGGACATGGGTGGGCATAGATGGAATTGGATGCATGTCCACCACCAAGTCCTTGCTCCCGATCATATGATTTGTTGCTCCGCTATCAAGCAACCATGACACCCCACCGGAAGCAAACACCTACAAGAGATTAATGCTTGGTTTTAGGTACCCATTGAGTAATGGGTCCTTTGATGTTAGCAACAAGGGTATTAGGAACCTAAATAGACCATTCAATGTACTCAAATGGATAACCAACAAATTTTGCATCAACATGCCCATCACTAGCACGGCATAAGACATAAGATGGGTTGAAGTCGCCGGAGTTCTTGGGAGGGATGGATTTCCGTTCTTGCCATTGTTACCCTCCACCTTGTTCTTATTCTCCACATGAGCACCCTCTCCTTCTTTGATAAATACCTCCTTGAGAGATAGAGATTGCTTGGCCTTGCCTTCTTCTTTTTCTTGGACTTAGGTGCAAACCCAATTCCCTCCTTTGATACAACCTCCTTTTGATTACTCAAGAGGTCATTGAGGTTCTTCTCACCTTCTATACAAGTTACAAGGCCCTTTTAAAGTTGCACTTTTAGCTTGACATTCTCCCCCACGGGATGAGCATGCTCACAACACGGGGTTAGTAGCATGTGCATTATCAATAAGAACAAATGAAGGACAAGTAGCAATTTCCTTAGTTAGCTTGACTTGGAGTTGATCATGAGACTCCTTGAGGGAGGCATGAGCACTCTTCAAGACTTTGTGGGCCTTGTCAAGAATGTCAAACTCTTCCTTGAGTCTATCATGGCCAACCCCAAGTGTAACCTTCTCGGATTTAAGCACACGAGTAAGAAAAATAGCATAGATCTTTTTGAAGTTTATAAAGATCAACGTTATGTGACTCCTCAAGAGGTAAACGAGGACCTTGCTCTTTCTCAAGAGCAATGGAAAGATCCGCAATCTCATCGGCATAGTCACGACTATGCCCTCCCCCCCATCTTGGAGATAGTATCCTCATGCGACTCAATGATATCATTGGCCTCGCCAAGTTGTTCCAAGAGAGCAACAAAGTTCTTATTGGGTTCTCCCTTAAGCTTACTTAAGAACAAGTTAAACTCATTCTTCTCACCATTCACCACCTCACTATCATCTACACAATTTAACAAAGGCGGAGTAGAAGTGATGGTGGTGTTGGTGACGGGTGTTACCTTATTGATACCTTTAGCCATGAGGCACTTGGCAAAGGTGTTCTCGTTGGGGGCACCAAAGAGAGAGAGAGAGACCTTGGAGGCAGAAGATGCGGCAATAGCAATGGTTGCCATTGCCATTCCTTCTCCACTTGTGTCATCATCATCATCCGAGGGATACTCTTCATGAACTGACGACGCCTTTTGAGGCACCTTCTTGATGAAGTTGTTCTTGTTGGCAAGAGGCTTGGCCTTGTCCTTGCGAATGAGCTTGCCACCATTTTCTTCTCAGTTTTCATACGGGCAATCCGCAACAAAGTGGCTCACGTTTCCACAATTGAAACAAGTTCTCATCCGTTGCTTGCCCTTAGAACCACTTGAGTTGTTCTTGGAGAAATTGGGTCTTGAGTTCCTCTTGCCCCAAAATTTCCTTGAAGCAAGAGCCATGTACTCATGGTAATCATATTTGGTGTCTTCGGGGCAACACTCTTCTTCTTCAATCTCAACTTCCCCTGAACAAGCCTTGGCCTTCAAGGCAAGAGTGGGTGAGCTTTTCTTGGACCGCACACGGGCTAGAGCATTGTCGACGGTCTTGTTCATGATGTTCATGGAAATAAACTCATCCAACACTTCACTTGAGGAGAGAGTGTGGAAATCCGGTCTTTGATGAATCACATAGGACATGGCCTTGTTGAATGGCATGATGGCCTTGAGAAACTTGCGCTTGATCCAAATATCATCCACATCCTTGCTCCCATGATCTTGAAGAGCCACTGCAAGAGTTGTCACTCTCCGATAGAGATCACGTAGATCCTCATCTTCGAGCATCACAAATTCATCGGACTCATCAAAGACCACTTCAAAGTTTGACTGTTGGATGCTTGAGCTGCCCTTGTACATGGGAACAATATGCTCCAGACAATCCTTTGCACGAGTGAACGATCGAAGGTGAGATAGATCTTTGGGTGGGACAACATCTTGAAGGATGAACAAAGTGGAGTGGTCGTATTGATTGTCCACCTTTTCTCTTGGGGTGAAGTTGTTTGGATCATGTGGGTAGAATCCTTGCTCAATGATTCTCCAAAGGTTAGTTGAGAAATGATTCAAATGAGACTTAATGCGAAAGACCCAACCGGCAAAATCACCCTTAACAAGCTTCGGAGGAGGACCATGATTATTAATGTGAGGTGTAGGGACCGGTCCTCCATAGACCGGGGGAGGGGGAACCGAGGCAAAGGTTCCCGTCCCATTCTTGTCAAGAGGGGAAGAAACATGAGTACTTTTAGCCGCTTCCTTGGCAGAATTGGCCTTCGACTCTGATGTCGTGGGTTTAACCACAAGCACGGGATCGGGAGTGGATTTCATTCCCTCAAGTAATTCTATAAGCATGGACTTGACTTCGGCCGTCATAGACGTCTTAAGTGAATCCATAGCTTCATTTAAGCCATCTCGAGTGATCGAAGTCAACTCCACGGCCTTGGGCACTACCTCCTCGGTGTTAACCATACTCTTCGGGTGGTGAAACCCTTAATAAATAGACGAGACTCGGATACCAATTGAAATAAGGATCAATATGGTTGACTAGAGGGGGGGGGTGAGTAGACAACTACCAATTTTTAGCTTTTCTTAACAAATTAGGTTTAGCCACAAATAGGTTGTCTAGAAGTGCAACTAGGTGAGCAACCTATATGATGCAAAAAACAAGAACTACAAGTGCTAGCAAGGGATACAACACAACAATAGCTAGCACAAAGTAAAGGGAAGATATAACCACAAGTGGAGCCGGTGGAGACGAGGATGTGTTACCGAAGGTCCTTCCCTTTTGGGGAAGTACGTCTCCGTTAGAGAGGTGTGGAGGCACAATGCTCCCCAAGAAGCCACTAGGGCCACCGTATTCTCCTCATGCCCTCACACAATGCGAGGTGACATGATTCCACTAGTGTTGCCCTTGAAGGAGGTAACCAAATGTCAGGCCCAAGATGCGATTCTATCCCGATCACGTGACGCTTACGTGATTGGGGCACAATTGCATCTCAGGCGCTTAGCAAGATGGATATCATTACATCGTACCATTACATACATACATGGGGGATACAACAATACATACAAGTCACATGAATACAACATCATCAATACAAGGCATCCGACTACGGATGCAAACATGAAAAGCACAACGACATCCATCTGCTATCCCAGGCTGTCGACCCGGAACCAAACCCAAGACTGAAGAAGAAGAAGAAGAAGAAGAAGAAAGAACTCCAACAAAAGGACATCGCTCTCACGTCAAGTCATCGGAAACCTGCACCTGCAACTGTTGTTGTAGTATCTGTGAGCCACGAGGACTCAGCAATCCCATAACCATGGGTAACAAGACTAGCAAAGCTTAATGGGTAGGAAGAGGTAAAGTGGTGAGGTTGCAGCAGCGGCTAAGCATATATATGGTGGCTAACTTATGAGTACAAGAATAAGATGAGCATCTACGCAAGCGGTCGCAAACTAGTAGTGATCGCTAAAGATCCTGAACTACCTACGAGTCAAACATAACCCCATCGTGTTCTCTTCTCAAAGTGAAAAGAGACAGTCACGGTTACTCACACAGTTGTGTGTTTTACTTCGGATCCTCTATCAAGTTTTCTACAACCGGACATTACCAAATTCCAATCTGCCACATAACCATGGGCACGGCTTTCGAAAGATCATAACCCTGCAGGGGTGTCCCAACTTAGCCCATCACAAGCTCTCACGATCAGCTGAAGTAATAATAATTATTACCCCTTATCTTAGGGAAATCCGATCAGGCTTGGCATTCCGGTGCACAAGACATTCCGACAAAGGTAAAACAAGTCCAGCAAGACCTCCCGGCGTGCCGACACCCTGATAGTAGCCGCGCGTATCTCGTCTCAGGCCACAACTGGATAGGTGAGCCTACGGGAGCCAGCCCTCAAGTTTCCCCGAGGTGGCCCCGCAGTCCCCCCATTTGGGACCAACACCATCAGCACTGGCCCCCCTGCTATGTAGAAAAGAATCTCGAGGGAGCGACCCCCTATGAAAATTTAATTAATTAATTAAGTTATTATTATGAGGCAAACTAAAACCAATGTTGGGCCTTGCTGGAGGAGTTTTATTCAAAGACGAAGTGTCAAGGGGTCCCCATATACCCAACCGTGTAAGGAACGCAAAATCAAGGAACATAATGCCGGTTTATCGGCTCCTAAGGTGGCATGAGTGGAACAAAACACCGAGCAAAAGGCCAAGCCTTCCACCCATGCCCAGTATATAGGTGTGTTAATATATATAAGACATATTGTGATATTCCCAAAACATCAAGTTCCGACATGGAACAATCTTCATCTTCACATGCAACTAACAACGCTATAAGAGGGGCTGAGCAAGCGGGTAACATAGCCAAACAACGGTTTGCTGTGAAGGTGTCAAAGGTTAGAGGTTTCATGGCAACAAGGAGAGGGGCTGACAATAAATGATGGTTAGCGCGACATATAACGATAGCATCGAGACAACTAAGCATGGCAATGATAGTAAAGGTATCCAAGGGTATGATCATCTTGCCTGAGATCCCGCAAGGAAGAAGAACGGTTCCGTGAAGAAGACGAAGAAGAAGCCTTGAAGACGAACCACGGGTAGACGAACGAATCCTCACGATCGCAACGGAACAAGCACTAACGAGAAGAAGCAAGCAACACGGTAAACTCACCACACAAGACATGACAAGATGCTCAACCAAGTATGATGCAAGAAAGTTTAGGGTTCCTGCCTCTCGCCGGTGCCGGCGCAGGTCCGCCTCGTCTCCAGTGGCCTTAGGGCCATGGAGGCGCGGTGGATCCTGGCAAGGGCCGGCGGGAGGGCTCCACTTTTAGTCGATTTTTTCAATCTTGCTAGGGTTTGTGTCCTGCTCAGGAAGACGAGGCGGCGGCGGCTCCCTAAAGATGGAATAAAGGTCTCCCCGCCTAGCCCCCGTTCCGGTGATGCGTCTAGCATCGTTGGTGGGCGTGTGTTGGTGTGTCTCCGGTAGATCTATCTTTGGTGGATTTGTTTGGATCTCGTCATTATTCGTCTACGTTCGTGTGTCAGTTTGAATCCTTCCGATCTACGTTATTTTTCATCGGCGACGGTTGCTGTTCTGGGGTGCTGGTCCTATGGGGCCTTAGCACGACGACTTCCCGACTGTCTACTACAACAAGGTGTGCCCGACTCCGGCGATGGAGGGGCGATGATGGCGGCGCGCCTTCAGCTCGCTTCAGTGCTTGTAGTCGTCGCTAGGTGGTCTACGAATCTAGATGTAATTTTTATTTCTTGTGTTCGTTGTACTGCAATGATTGAAGATGAATAGATCGAAAGTTTCCTCGAAAAAAAAAGACATGACAAGATGCTCAACCAAGTATGTGTCACACCCTGCATTTTGTAACATGTTATTTGTACCTTTGAAGCATGAAAATTTGGACCAGCAAAATTTTTTAGCATCATTTGGCTTTTATTTGGAATTGAGTTTTCTTCATGTGCTTTTTCATGTGCTCATTTAAGTCAACTATGACCTCTTGTAGAATTCATCTCCATACCCAAAACTTCTGCCCAATGATCATGCCAAGTGTTATATAACAGTATAGTATTTTTCTACAAAATTAATTTGGCCAAAAAGTATTTTATAAATTTAGTTTTCCAAAAACCCCTGAATTGAGATTTGCACTGCAAGTACTTGATTTAGGGTGAGAAAATATTTTCAAAAGGATTATTTGAGACCTAGTAGTCATAGGACTCCCAGAAACCACAAAGGTATAATTTTAAAAGTTATTTCCCTATTTTATTTAAAAGCTTTTTCTTAAGGCCAGAAATGGTCTTTAATAGGGAAAAATTATTTAACTGTTTCAAAAATATTTGCCAAAATTCAGAGAGACTCAGAGGACATATATTGTCCATATATAAGAGTTTCAACACTTGGTCATGTTCAAAATAATGGGCTAAACCCTCTAAAACCCTTTCTGGATATTTCAAGCTTTTGAAATATTTACAAAGGAAACTTTCTCCAAAAATTCCAGGGAAATTCTATCATGTCATATATGACATATTTGATGATCTTGCCAAGTCCCATGCCTTGGGAAGCAAGAAAACATCCTCAAACCCCTTCATAACATTTCTGTCCATATTTGAAGTTTGAGCAACTTTACATTGCCAAACTTGTCCAAATGCTCTCAAACTTGGTGCACATGCTAGAATGACCTAATAAGGCATCTAGACCAAATGGCACAAGATTTGGAATAGAGAAGCTTGATCAGATCACCTCAAAACCCTTTCTGTTCAAATGCAAATTTGAACAACTTTACATTACCAACTTTTTACCTGGAGCTTCAAACTTTGTGGGCATGATCAATACCCCAAATGATGATGCTACACCAAGTGGTGCATCAAGGGGAGATGATTAGATTGACTCAAACAAGATGAAGTTGTTTCTGTTGATTTCTAGGGTTCACCCAAGTTACATTGGCTAGTTTCTTCAAATGAGCCCAAATTTGGTGAAGCACCCTATTTTCTCATGCCTTTCCATCCTGTTAAGTGCCATGTCAAGTGGAAGTCATTTACTTGACCAAACACTGATCAAACACCTTCTGCAGAATTACTAAAACCTCCATCTTGATCACTTTTACTCTTCTCCATGGCCTCAACTTTTTACCACATGATCATTGAGTTACTAGCTACCCCCAGTAACTTCCCCAGCACCCCAGCTCCATGATTGAGGGGTAAGAACCCTGTTTTACCTTGCTGGACGGCAAGTTTTCACCAAGTCCCCAGCCTCCTCACTCTCTCTCAGCATCTCCAGGGCATCCAAGGCCTCAGGCCATTTCTTTACTTCCCCCCTGACCTTCTAGACACTGCTGGACACGCTGGTTTTGACCAAAAACGGCGAGAGCGCGATGATGCCAGCAATACGCACGCTCTGGAACGCGCAACAGTGCACCTCCGCACGGTGGCTCCGGCCAATCGCTGACCCCGACAGCCTCGGGCCTCCCCTTCGCGCCAGTCGAGGCCTCTCGACGTCCACAACCTCCCCGGCGCTGTTCCCCCTCCTCCTGCGCCCTCCAGTGGTCGTCGTCGCACGCGCGCTGGCCGCCCGCGACGGCCACTCTGCTGCTTCACACGCGCGCACGCTCCAGACGCTCCCCCGCTCCTCCTCTCACTTCTACTGGACGTGGAGCTCGTCCAGGAACACCATGGACTCATCCCCTTGGCCTCCCGTGCGCTGTAGCCTCGAGCCGGAGCTCGCCGGTGCACTGGACCTCGGGCCTCCGTCGACCTCCTATATATAGCCCCTCCCGAGCCTCTCCAACAGCATCAGCAGCTCCACTTCACTCCACTGAGCCCCCCAGCACCTTCAGTTCGACCCCAAGAGGTCCCAGTACTCGGGATCGACCGGGGCGCCGCCGCGTCGGGCCGCCGGTGATCTCGTGGTACGGGCCTCCCCTGCCCCTCCTTTCACCTGATTCGGAACCGCCGTGCTCCACTGACCCTTTCCCCCTTGTTTCCCCCTCCGTTTGCAGTGGGAAACGACCAGAGCCACCACCTCCCGACGAGCTTCCGCCGTCCCACCTCGCCGCCGGCGAACCGGACCTCCCCGGCGTGCCGCACCACCACCACTGCAACCGCCACACGACGCTGGTCACGCTCCTGCCCTCCGTTGCCGTCGCCGTGGCCGAGAACCTCGCCGGTGAGCTCGCCGTCGCCGTGGCCGCAAGGTTGGAGACGACAGGCGGGCCCCGCCTGTCATCCCCACACCTCTCTCCCCCTCCTCTATGCCGCTGACCCACGGGCCCCGCCCGTCAGGTTCAAAAACCTGACGTGCGCGCGCAGGCTCCCGTGCGGCTGGGCCGGTCCGTCTGGGCCGTGCACTGTGGCCTTCTCTGGCCTAGTGCACAGGACGCATTTTCCTTTTTCTTTTCTGTAAATGTTTTAAACATTTCTACAGAAAAGAATAATGGTCCAAATAAAATAATTCCAACTCCTAAAATCTTGTAATATTCCAACCTATTTAATGGTACCACTTTCATTCAAATCCATGAAACTTTTCTGTACTATTCAAATTTAAATTCAAATTTGAGCAGTATAACTCCTGTTCTAAAATCAATAGATTCTATTCTGTAATTCCAAAGCTCCAACTAAGATTTTTTTCCCCATCTTAGAAATCCCTCTAGTATTTTACAAAAATGAGTTGACATTTTTCTGAGCACTTTGATTTTTCTGTTTTGTTTGTATTCTTATTTTCCCGTGGTTATTATGCGACGTATAGATCCCGTATATGAAGAAGTTGCTGTGGAAGGAGAAGGAGAAGGATTTGAAGACTTTGAAGACCAAGACAATCCAGGCAAGCAGCCCTTTGACCATGATACACTTGTTCTTCGGAACCCGTATGTTTCCGATGCATGATGTTAGGGTTACGATAGTGACCTAGTTGATTCCACCATATGATGCATGCCATGATCTTGATCTTACCATGTGCTAGATGACATGCATGTGATTAGTGGTTATGAATAGTGATGCATGTGTGACATGAACCCTCATGGTTGAAGTCTTTACATAAAACCCCGTCGGGTGCCATTCATGCCCGAGGGAGATGATGATGAGTTGGGTGACCACTTGATGACGAAGTGGTATACCAAGGCAAGTGTGTGTGTTTTTCAAACGGATTGGTTTAAGTTGCGACCGTTATTCCAACCATACATGTGCAACCACACTACCCCTTATGGGACGGGGCTTTATTGATTACTTAGGTCAATACTAGCATGGTGCCCGCATTACTAGTGACGGGAAGACTTGAGGTCTTTCCCGGGACGGGGTCGTGCTTGGATAGACGGCCATGACTATTTTTACAAGGCACCGGACACACCGTTGGTCCCTTCGGGTACGCGTGACATTGAAATTAGGGCGAGTCCCGTGATCTATTGTTTGTACCCGAGGGCCGTGTACCAACGAGTGGACTCTATGTTAGTATCGTCTAAGGAAAGGTAATGACCGGGTGCTTACCCCGGGTACTTGAGGTACCGCGGGTCGTGGATGACACGGAAGTTCCCCGGATCTTGTGGGTAAAGTGTACAACCTCTGCAGAGTGTTAAACTATTCGAATAGCCGTGTCCACGGTCATGGACAGTTGGGTAACCGCTCTTGGGCTACGTCCAATGTTTGTGAAACCATGCGTGTGTGAGTCAAGATGGTGACTTGACTCGATGAGTTGAATCATATTCATGTTGATGTCGGTAACCTGTCTTCGAGGTTACGCGAGATTATTGATGCATAAACTTGATGGTAGAATATTTGTTCTAGCCTTGCTAGATTGATCATTGTTATTCAAATGCACTGTTACTTTGAACCACATCATGGGTTGCTTGCGAGTACATTCAAAGTACTCATTGGCTTGCCACTGGTTATTTAATTGGCCAGGCTTGGAAGAACAGGAATATGAGGAAAAGTTCTTTGGAGACGAACATGCGAACTAGGATGCTATCCCAGTCAGAATGCCTGTAGGGTTAAGGCAGATGGCATGGGTTCTACCCGTTATCGAAGACTTCCGCTATTTGAGTTATTTGCTATTCAGCCCGTGAGGCTCTATCTATGTAAGACTTGGCTATAATGGCCATAATTCGTGTAAGACTATTTGTATGGATGTAAGACTCTTGTTATTTCAGCTTCTGTGTGTTCAGTGAGCATTGATCTCTGGGATCACTGTACACGTGCATTCGGTGATCTCGACTTCTAAGTCGGGGTCCCCACAATATGATGCAAGACAAGTCTATATATGATGCAATACATGGCAAGGGATGAAGCACACAAGAACAACACAAACCAACAAGTTTAAATGAGGCCGGAAACTACATATAACAAATCCGGTAAATCCTCATATGCATAATTTGAAAATAGTCCAGATCTGAACAAACTTTAAGTTAAAGTGGTTAAACAGCAAGTTAACATGCACCATGATGATCTACACAAAATTCTAGTCAAGTTTCATATAAAGTTTGTTTAATTCGGAGCTACGGCCTAGAAGATATGAGCAAAACAAGACAAGCATGGCAACGGTGCAAGATGCATCCAAACAACAAGCAAACACACTCCAAACATGAAAACAACATGATATTATGATTCTACGTGCAAAATCACACAAGTTTCATATAGGTCACACTCAAAACGGAGCAACGGGCTAAAAGATACGAGCAAAACAAGTTATAACAAGAAGCTGAAGTTAACAGCCACATAGAAACTTTGGAGCAAGGTATATATATGCTACAGCACCCAAACATGATAACAACAAGCATGGATGTGAAATATACATGATACTTAACAAGCATGAACTTAGAACACACCCAAAAGCTTGCTGGAACACATTTAAATAAGCATGGCAAGTTGCAATAAAATTATCCAGACTTAGTCAAAATCTGGGAAGGCAAAAACACCATCACGATGCTGCCTTTGGAGGCACAAAACAACAAGCATATCAACTCAACTAAGCATATGAAGATCATGGACATGTAGTAGACATATCATACAGCAAATAACTCCATTGGAGCATCTCCATAGGAGGCATGGATCAATAGCAACAAGCTCCACCAAATTGAACATGCTGATAAAAACCTGACAGGTATAATTTATAGCAACTTGAGAGCAACAAATAAATAAGCTACAGCAGGCCATATTAGCAAGTAAGGGCATGAATGGATAGACAATAACATGGACAACAAGACATGATCATTGGCCACTCCAAAACAAGCATGGATTTGAGTGAGGCATCAAGCAAACATAGCATCAGGTTATAACAGATTCCAGACTTAGCAGTTTTTTCACTAAGTATAAAACAGCAACAACAACATGTCATGTTTACAAGCTTGTTTAAGTCACCTCAAGGCATATCATGGAAAGAGGATTGCACCACAGCAAAGACCATATGATTGTGCTTCTAAAACATCTAGACATGTGGCATGAACACAAACACATCAATAGCAATGACGAAGTGAAATCAGCACCTCATAACAAGTTTCAGCACTTAACAGCCAAATGCACTTTTGCAATAGAGATTAACATGGCAAGATGAACTCAAACAAGCATGCTACAGCAACCATCATGTAGAGCACTTCACAATGAACATTTTGACATATCATATGCCCCATTTGGATAAACATGCACAAAGTTACAAGCATCACAAGTATGCAACAAATTATAGTCAACAGCAGTTTTAAATTTATAGCACTCTTACAACAGAGATTAGAGCATCTAGATGAAGTCAAACAAGCATGGCACAATGGAACAAAATGTAGAGCATATCACCACGATCATTTTGACATATCATTCACTCAATTTGGACATACACACAAATATTTACAGTCATGCAACAAAATACTGACAGAAAAAGGACTTGGTGGAAATTAGACCTCCGGAGGGGCGGACATTGTCCGTGTCAGTCGGACATGTCCGTCGGTGGCTGGGCACGGGTCCCACTTGTCAGCGAGACGGAGAGGAGAGGTGGACATGTCCGGCTCCTCCGGACATGTCCGGCTCGGGCGGAGAAGCCATGGCCGCGGCTGGCCAGCGACGACGACGAAGGAACGGCGAGGGGGGTTGACTCCGGCGGCCTGGCGACGGCAGGTGGCGCGGAGGGGGTCGGAGGAGGACGGGCCGACGCGGATCCTAGCGGAGGGCCCCGGATCTGGCCGGAGGGGGTCCGGCGGCGGCGATCGGAGGCCGTTCCCGGGGGTCCGGCGGTGGCGATCCGGCTTGGAGCTTCAGGCGGCGGGGCTGAGGGCCAGAGAGAGGTCGGGCCACCGGCGGCGGCGGCGCAGATCCGTCACGGCCGAAGCGAACTGGCCGGCGGCGGGACGCGAAGCGGCGGCGGGGAGCGTTCGTGGGGGCGCGAGCGCTCGGGCGCTCGGGACGTGGCGGCGGGCGGCGCGGGGCCCGGTCGGGCCCGATTCGGTCCGCCGCGGGCCTGCTGTGGGCTGGCGACGGGGAGAAGTCCAGGCGATGTGGAGGCCCCAGGTGGCGGCTTCCCACTGGAGGGGGGTGCTGACTGGCGGCGGAGGGCCAGTGGCTGGCTGCCACGTGACAGAAATGAGGTGGCGGAGGCGCTTGAATGGACAAGTGGCGACGGGGCACTGGTCTGACACGGATTTTGATGCAAGGGAGGTGGCTGGAGGTAGGGGAAGGCCTAGGGGATGCCCAAAATGGACATTGGGGGTTTATAGGGAAAAAGGCTAGGGTTTGAGGGTTTGAGGCGTTTCGGAGCCATCAAATCACGATCCAACGGCAACGGAGCGGAGGGGGGAGTAGGCTGGGCCTAGTGGGCTGTGAAGAGGCATTGGGCTGTGGGGAGAGAAGAGAGAGAGAGCGGCCCGCGAGGGTTTTCGGAGACCGAAAACGTCCGACGTTTTGTTCGGCGACTAGTGCCGCTAAATATATCCGTTGGGCTATCAAACGGACTCCGAATGCGATGAAATTTGGCAGGCGGCATGCCTACACTACAATAAGACCACACGCCAAGTTTCATCCCATTTCGAGAACATTTTCCGGCCACTCATAAAATAAATATTCGGAGGCGCCGCGGGCGCGTGTGAGTGTGTCTGGGCTCAGAACGGCCAATGGAAAGGACGTGCGGACTCGGACGGATGCAAGTTTTGAAAACATGATGATGCAAGCACACAAAGTGACACGACAAAGATGCACACGTAAGCAGATGACATGGCAACGACGATGAATAACTGGCTGACACCTGGCGCACCGGTCTCGGGGTGTCACACCAAACCTTTACAAACAAGATTGGGGCTCTCTCCACAACGAAATTGGAGGCTCCCAACGAAACCACGGAGCTTCACCACAATGGAATATGGCTCCGAGGTGACCTCAACCATCTAGGGTGCTCAAACACCCTAAGAGTAACAAAATCCACACAAGAAAGTATGGGGGAATCAAATATCCTTTGGTGGAAGTGTAGATCTAGGTCTCCTCATCCAATCCCTAGCAAATCAACAAGTTTGAGTGGCTAGAGAGAGATCGGGAAAGAAAGCTTGAATGGCATCAATGGTGGAGATAGAGAGGCAAGAGGTAAAGGGGTAGGTGGTAGAAGCCCCCTTTATATAGGAAACCCTGAAACCCAACCATTATAGCAGTTTTTACACTACAGCGGTACAACCGCTCCTCTCCCCGGTACAACCTGGAATCACGGGTGAGCTACTAAAACCCTGACAAGCGGTACAACCGGCTGCTCGAGCGGTAGTACCGGTTAACAGGAATAACTGAAACAACTGCTTCCCTACCGCTCAACAACCGCCTTTGAACCAAAGGGAATCACCCCGATGGGCGGTGGTCGAGCGGTACTGCTCCAGAACTCCGCATGCCCCTTGTACCAGGGTGGCTAAGTCCCAAGCGGTAGAACTGCCAGGACACCCGGTAGTACCGGTGTGCAGAGCACAATCGGGCCACCACCGACGAAGTACCGCCCTATCACAAAAACTAGTCCGGTGGTCAGCCGGTACAACCGCCCGAGTGGGCGGTACAACCGCTGTGAGGGAAATGAAGGAAATATGCCCTAGAGGCAATAATAAAGTTATTATTTATTTCCTTATATCATGATAAATGTTTATTATTCATGCTAGAATTGTATTAACCGGAAACTTAGTACATGTGTGAATACATAGACAAAACAGAGTGTCCCTAGTATGCCTCTACTAGACTAGCTCATTGATTAAAGATGGTTATGTTTCCTAGCCATAGACATGAGTTGTCATTTGATCAACGGGATCACATCATTAGGAGAATGATGTGATGGACAAGACCCATCCGTTAGCTTAGCACTATGATCGTTTAAGTTTTACTGCTATTGCTTTCTTCATGACTTATACATGTTCCTATGACTATGAGATTATGCAACTCCCGAATACCGGAGGAACACTTTGTGTGCTACCAAACGTCACAACGTAACTGGATTATTATAAAGGTACTCTACAGGTGTCCCCGAAGGTACCTGTTGGGTTGGCGTATTTCGAGATTAGGATTTGTCACTCCGATTGTCGGAGAGGTATCTCTGGGCCCACTCGGTAATGCACATCACTATAAGCCTTGCAAGCATTGCAGCTAATGAGTTAGTTGCGGGATGATGTATTACGGAACGAGTAAAGATACTTGCCGGTAACGAGATTGAACTAGGTATTGAGATACCGACGATCGAATCTCGGGCAAGTAACATACCCATGACAAAGGGAACAACGTATGTTGTTATGCGGTTTGACCGATAAAGATCTTCGTAGAATATGTGGGAGCCAATATGAGCATCCAGGTTCCGCTATTGGTTATTGACCGAAGACGTGTCTCGGTCATGTCTACATAGTTCTCGAACCCGTAGGGTCCGCACGCTTAAGGTTTCGATGATAGTTTTATTATGAGTTTATGAGTTTTGATGTACCGAAGGAGTTCGGAGTCCCGGATGAGATCGGGGACATGACGAGGAGTCTCGAAATGGTCGAGACGTAAAATTCGATATATTGGACGACTATATTCGGACATCGGAAAGGTTCCGAGCGATTCGGGTATTTTCGGAGTACCGGGGAGTTACGGGAATAGAGGAGAGAGGCCAAAAGGAAGGAGGTGCGCGCCCCCCTTCTGGTCCGAATTGGACAAGGGGTGCAGCCCCCTTTTCCTTCTCCCTCTCCCCCTCTTTCCTTCTCTCCTACTCCGGAAAGGAAAGGGGAATCCTACTAGGACTTGGGAGTCCTAGTAGGACTCCCCACACTTGGCGCGCCCCCTCTAGGGCCGGCCTCTCCCTCCCTCCTTTATATACGGGGGTAGGGGGGCACCTCTAGACACAACAATTGATCTCTTGATCTCTTAGCCGTGTGCGGTGCCCCCCTCCACCATAGTTCTCCTTGTTAATATTGTAGCGGTGCTTAGGCGAAGCTCTGCGACGGTAGAACATCAAGATCGTCACCACACCGTCGTGCTGACGGAACTCTCCCTCGACACTCAGCTGGATCGGAGTTTGAGGGACGTCATCGAGCTGAACGTGTGCTAGAACTCGGAGGTGCCGTAGTTTCGGTGCTTGATCGGTCGGGCCGTGAAGACGTACGACTACATCAACCGCGTTGTTCTAACGCTTCCGCTTTCGGTCTACGAGGGTACGTAGACACACTCTCCCCTCTCGTTGCTATGCATCTGGTAGATAGATCTTGCGTGATCGTAGGAATTTTTGAAATACTGCGTTCCCCAACAGTGGCATCATGAGCCAGGTCTATGCGTAGATGATATGCACGAGTAGAACACAATGAGTTGTGGGCGATACTAGTCATACTACTTACCAGCATGTCATACTTTGCTTCGGCGGTATTGTGAGATGAAGCGGCCTGGACCGACATTACGCGTACGCTTACGCGAGACTGGTTTCACCGTTATGAGCACTCGTTGCTTAAAGGTGACTGGCGGGTGTCTGTCTCTCTCACTTTAGCTGAATCAAGTGTGGCTACGCCCGGTCCTTGTGAAGGTTAAAACATCACATACTTGACGAAACATCGTTGTGGTTTTTGTATGCGTAGGTAAGAACGGTTCTTGCTAAGCCCGTAGCAGCCACGTAAAACTTGCAACAACAAAGTAGAGGACGTCTAACTTGTTTTTGCAGGGCATGTTGTGATGTGATATGGTCAATACATGATGAGATATACGGTTTTGTATGAGATGATCATGTTTTGTAAAGTTATCGGCAACTGGCAGGAGCCATATGGTTGTCGCTTTATTGTATGAAATGCAATCGCCATGTAATTGCTTTACTTTATCACTAAGCGGTAGCGATAGTCGTAGAAGCAATAGTTGGCGAGACGACAACGATGCTGCGATGGAGATCAAGGTGTCGCGCCGGTGACGAAGGTGATCATGACGGTGCTTTGGAGATGGAGATCAAAAGCACAAGATGATGATGGCCATATCATGTCACATATTTTGATTGCATGTGATGTTTATCTTATTATGCTTCTTATTTATCTTAGAACGACGGTAGCATTATAAGATGATCCCTTACTAAATTTCAAGGTACAAGTGTTCTCCCTGAGTATGCACCGTTGCGAAAGTTCGTCGTGCCGAGACACCACGTGATGATCGGGTGTGATAAGCTCTACGTTCAAATACAACGGGTGTAAGACAGTTTTGCACACGCAGAATACTCGGGTTAAACTTGACGAGCCTAGCATATGCAGATATGGCCTCGGAACACTGGAGACCGAAAGGTCGAGCGTGAATCATATAGTAGATATGATAAACATAAAGATGTTCACCATTGAAACTACTCCATCTCACGTGATGATCGGACATGGTTTAGTTGATTTGGATCACGTGATCATTTAGATGACTAGAGGGATGTCTATCTAAGTGGGAGTTCTTAAGTAATATGATTAAATTGAACTTTAATTTATCATGAACTTAGTCCTCGTAGTATTAGCATATCTATGTTGTAGATCAATAGCTCACGATGTTGCTCCCCGTTTATTTTTTATATGTTCTTAGAGAAAACTAAGTTGAAAGATGTTAGTAGCAATGATGCGGACTAGGTCCGTGATCTGAGGATTATCCTCATTGCTGCACAGAAGTATTATGTCCTTGATGCACCGCTAGGTGACAGACCTATTGCAGGAGCAAATGCAGACGTTATGGACGTTTGGCTAGCTCAATATGATGACTACTTGATAGTTTAAGTGCACCATGCTTTACGGCTTAGAACCGGGACTTCAAAAATGTTTTGAACGCCACGGAGCATATAAGATGCTCCAAGAGTTAAAATTAGTATTTCATACTCTGACAGTACTTTTCCTACAAGATGGAGGAGAATAGCTCAACCAGTGAGCATGTGCTCAGATTGTCTGGGTACTACAATTACTTGAATCAAGTGGGAGTTAATCTTCCAGATAAGATAGTAATCGACAAAGTTCTCTAGTCACTATCACCAAGTTAGTAGAACTTCGTGATGAACTATAATATGCAAGGGATGACGAAAGTAATTCCCGAGCTCTTCGCGATGCTGAAGTCGGCGAAGGTAGAAATCATGAAAAAGCATCAAGTGTTGATGGTTAACAAGACCACTTGTTTCAAGTAAAGGGCAAAGGGATAGAAGGGGAACTTCAAGAAGAATGACAAGCAAGTTGTCACTCCCGTGAAGAAACCCAAAGCTAAAACTCAAGCATGAAACTAAGTGCTTCTACTGCAAAGGAAATGGTCACTGGAAGTGGAACTGTCCTAGATACTTGGCGGATAAGAAGGATGGAAAAGTGAACAAAGGTATATTTTGATATACAGATTATTGATGTGTACTTTACTGGTGTTCATAGCAACCCCTGGGTATTTGATACCGGTTCAGCTGCTAAAATTAGTAACTCGAACCGAGAATTGCAGAATGAACAGAGACTTGTTAAAGGTGAAGTGACGATGTGTGTTGGAAGTGGTTCCAAGATTGATATGATCATCATCGCACACTCCCTATACTTTCGGGATTAGTGTAAAACCTAAATAAATGTTATTTCGCATTTGCGTTGAGCATGATATGATTTGATCATATTTGTTGCAATATGGTTATTCATTTAAAGTCATAGAATAATTGTTATTCTGTTTACATGAATAAAACCTTCGATGGTCATACACCCAATGAAAATAATTTGTTGGATCTCGATCGTGGTGATACACATATTCATAATATTGAAGCCAAAAGATGCAAGGTTAATAATGATAGTGCAACTTATTTGTGGCACTGCCGTTTAGGTCATAATGGTGTAAAGCGCATGAAGAAACTCCATAGTGATGGACTTTTGGAATCACTTGATTATGAATCACTTGGTGCCTGCGAACCATGCCTCATGGGCAAGATGACTAAAACTCTGTTCTTTGGAACAATGGAGCGAGCAACAGATTTGTTGGAGATCATACATACAGATGTATGTGGACCAATGAGTGTTGAAGCTCGCGGCGGGTATCGTTATTTTCTGACCTTCACTGATGATTTGAGCAGATATAGGTATATCTACTTAATGAAGCACAAGTTTGAAACATTTGAAAAGTTCAAAGAATTTCAGAGTGAAGTGGAGAATCATCGTAATAAGAAAATAAGAGTTTCTACGATGTGATCGTAGAGGTGAAATATTTGAGTTAGCGAGTTTGGCCTTCAGTAAAAACAATGTGAAATAGTTTCACTACTCACGCCACCTGGAACACCACAATGTAATGGTGTGTCCGAACGTCATAACCGTACTTTATTAGATATGGTGCGATCGATGATGTCTCTTACCGATCTACCACTATCGCTTTTGGGGTTATGCATTAGAGACAGCTACATTCACGTTAAATAGGGCACCATCTAAATCCGTGGAGATGACACCGTATGAACTATGGTTTGACGAGAAACCTAAGCTGTCATTTCTTTAAGTTTGGGACTGCGATGCTTATGTGAAAAAAATTCAACATGATAAGCTCGAACCCAAATCGGAGAAGTAAATCTTCATAGGATACCCAAAAGAAACTGTTGGGTACACCTTCTATCACATATCCGAAGGCAAGGTCTTTGTTGCTAAGAGTGGATCCTTTCTAGAGAAGGAGTTTCTCTCGAAAGAAGTGAGTGGGAGGAAAGTAGAACTTGATGAGGTAATTGTACCTTCTCCCGAATTGGAAAGTGGAACATCACAGAAACTAGTTCCAGTGATACCTACACCAATTAGTGAGGAAGCTAATGATGATGATCATGAAACTTCAGATCAAGTTTCTGCTGAACTTCGTAGATCAACCAGAGTTCGTTCCGCATCAGAGTGGTACGGCAACACGGTTCTGGAAGTCATGTTACTGGACCATGATGAACCTACGAACTATGAGGAAGCTATGATGAGCCCAAATTCCGCAAAATGGCTTGAGGCCATGAAATCTGAGATGGAATCCATGTATGAGAACAAAGAGTGGACTTTGGTTGACTTGCCCGATGATCGGCAAGCCATCGAAAATAAATGGATCTTCAAGAGGAAGACTGACGCTGACGGTAATGTTACTGTTTACAAAGCTCGACTTGTTGCGAAAGTTTTTCAACAAGTTCAAGGAGTTGACTACGATGAGACTTTCTCACCCGTAGCGATGCTTAAGTCTGTCCAAATCATGTTAGCAATTGCCGCATTTTATGAAATCTGGCAAATGGATAACAAAATTGCATTCTTTAATGGATTTATTAAAGAAGACTTGTATATGATGCAACCAGAAGGTTTTGTCAATCCTAAAGGTGCTAACAAAATGTGCAAGCTCCAGCGATCCATCTATGGACTGGTGCAAGCATCTCGGAGTTGGAATATATGCTTTGATAAGTTGATCAAAGCATATAGATTTATACAGACTTGCGGTGAAGCCTGTATTTACAAGAAGTGAGTGGGAGCACTACAACCTTTCTGATAAGTATATGTGAATGACATATTGTCGATCAGAAATGATGTAGAATTTTCTGGAAAGCATAAAGGAGTGTTTGAAAGGAGTTTTTCAAAGACAGACCTTGGTGAAGTTGCTTACATATTGGGCATCAAGATCTATAGAGATAGATCAAGACGCTTGATAAGACTTTCGATGAGTACATACCTTGATAAGATTTTGAAGTAGTTCAAAATGGATCAGTCAAAGAATGAGTTCTTGCCTGACTTGTAAGGTGTGAAGTTGAGTAAGACTCAAAGCCAAACCACGGCAGAAAAATATAGAGAGAATGAAAGTCATTCCATATGCCTCAGCCATAGGTTCTATAAAGTATGCCATGTTGTGTACCAAACATGTTGTATACCTTGCCATGAGTTTGACAAGGAGGTACAATAGTGACCTAGGAGTAGATCACTGGACAGCGGTCAAAATTATCCTTAGTAACTGGATGACTAAGGAAATGTTTCTCGATTATGGAGGTGATAAAGAGTTCGTCGTAAAGGGTTACGCCGATGCAAGCTTTGACACTAAATCCAGATGACTCTAAGTATCAATCTGGATGCATATTAAAAGTGGGAGCAATTAGCTAGAGTAGCTCCATGCAGAGCATTGTAGACATAGAAATTTGCGAAATACATACGGATCTGAATATGACAGACCCGTTGACTAAACTTCTCTCACGAAGCAAAACATGATCACACCTTAGTACTCTTTGGGTGTTAATCACATGAGGATGTGAACTAGATTGTTGACTCTAGTAAACCCTTTGGGTATTGGTCACATGGCGATGAGAACTATGGGTGTTAGTCACATGGTGATGTGAACTATTGGTGTTAATCACATGGTGATGTGATCTAGATTATTGACTCTAGTGCAAGTGGGAGACTGAAGGAAATATGCCCTAGAGGCAATAATAAAGTTATTATTTATTTCCTTATATCATGATAAATGTTTATTATTCATGCTAGAATTGTATTAACCGGAAACTTAGTACATGTGTGAATACATAGACAAAACAGAGTGTCCCTAGTATGCCTCTACTAGACTAGCTCATTGATTAAAGATGGTTATGTTTCCTAGCCATAGACATGAGTTGTCATTTGATCAACGGGATCACATCATTAGGAGAATGATGTGATGGACAAGACCCATCCGTTAGCTTAGCACTATGATCGTTTAAGTTTTACTGCTATTGCTTTCTTCATGACTTATACATGTTCCTATGACTATGAGATTATGCAACTCCCGAATACCGGAGGAACACTTTGTGTGCTACCAAACGTCACAACGTAACTGGGTGATTATAAAGGTACTCTACAGGTATCTCCGAAGGTACTTGTTGGGTTGGCGTATTTCGAGATTAGGATTTGTCACTCCGATTGTCGGAGAGGTATCTCTGGGCCCACTCGGTAATGCACATCACTATAAGCCTTGCAAGCATTGCAGCTAATGAGTTAGTTGCGGGATGATGTATTACGGAACGAGTAAAGAGACTTGCCGGTAACGAGATTGAACTAGGTATTGAGATACCAACGATCGAATCTCGGGCAAGTAACATACCGATGACAAAGGGAACAACGTATGTTGTTATGCGGTTTGACCGATAAAGATCTTCGTAGAATATGTGGGAGCCAATATGAGCATCCAGGTTCCGCTATTGGTTATTGACCGGAGACGTGTCTCGGTCATGTCTACATAGTTCTCGAACCCGTAGGGTCCGCACGCTTAAGGTTTCGATGACAGTTTTATTATGAGTTTATGAGTTTTGATGTACCGAAGGAGTTCGGAGTCCCGGATGAGATCGGGGACATGACGAGGAGTCTCGAAATGGTCGAGACGTAAAAATCGATATATTGGACGACTATATTCGGACATCGGAAAGGTTCCGAGTGATTCGGGTATTTTCGGAGTACCGTGGAGTTACGGGAATAGAGGAGAGAGGCCAAAAGGAAGGAGGTGCGCCCCCCCCCCCTTCTGGTCCAAATTGGACAAGGGGTGCAGCCCCCTTTTCCTTCTCCCTCTCCCCCTCTTTCCTTCTCTCCTACTCCAGAAAGGAAAGGGGAATCCTACTAGGACTTTGGAGTCCTAGTAGGACTCCCCACACTTGGCGCGCCCCCTCTAGGGCCGGCCTCTCCATCCCTCCTTTATATACGGGGGTAGGGGGGCACCTCTAGACACAACAATTGATCTCTTGATCTCTTAGCCGTGTGCGGTGCCCCCCTCCACCATAGTTCTCCTCGATAATATTGTAGCGGTGCTTAGGCGAAGCTCTGCGACGGTAGAACATCAAGATCGTCACCACACCGTCGTGCTGACGGAACTCTCCCTCGACACTCAGCTGGATCGGAGTTTGAGGGACGTCATCGAGCTGAACGTGTGCTAGAACTCGGAGGTGCCGTAGTTTCAGTGCTTGATCGGTCGGGCCGTGAAGACGTACGACTACATCAACCGCGTTGTTCTAACGCTTCCGCTTTCGGTCTACGAGGGTACGTAGACACACTCTCCCCTCTCGTTGCTATGCATCTGGTAGATAGATCTTGCGTGATCGTAGGAATTTTTGAAATATTGCGTTCCCCAACAGGAAATCCACAACAACAGAAAGAAACAAAGTGACCTCTCTCTACAAGGAACGAAAGGTAAAGGTGGGTAACTAGAAGAGTGTACGTGCAATGATTCACCCAAAGCCTTCCGATGTGGATTCGCTCTTGATAGTACGGGTTTCCTACGACCAAGGAACTAAACACGCAGAAAACTCTGTCTTCGATCTTTTCCATCCAAAGAGAATGTCTGATAGATGCGTACCTACGACCAAGGAACTAAACACGCAAAAAACTCGGCCTTCGGTCTTTTCCTTCTAGAGAGAATGTCTGATAGATGCGTACCTAATCATAGAGAACCTGCAGCACTTAACACACGATTAGACCATAAGAAGAGTTGCCATCATCACCCAAAACACAAAGATGGGAAATGACCTAACAGTGATCGTGAGTTATTATTGTTGACATTATCCTTGAGGTAAATAAGTTGGGAGGTGATACTTTAAGGCCCTATCTTTCTGTGTGTTTGATTGGAGTTTTTGCTCTATAAATATGCCTTGAGTGTCAGCAATCATAGAAGACTAAATGATGGTTGAGTATGTGAACTTGCTAAACAAAGCTCCTACATAGACTCTTTCTGAAAATATGATGGATTGTGATTGTTTCAATGACTCAAAACATGGTTTGTTAGTTTTCAGTGGAGTTTATGTTTCATACTTTAGATTGTGAATGAATTGTTACTCTAGCATGAGAAGTTTTATGATGATATATTGTTGTTATGATAATGGCCATGATGCTGTCATGTCCATATTTTATTTTTATCGACACCTCTCTCTCTAAACATGTGGTCATGATTATCGATATCGACTTTCGCTTGAGGACAAGCGAAGTCTAAGCTTGGGGGAGTTGATACGTCCATTTTGCATCATGTTTTCGTATCAATATTTATTGCATTATAGACTGTTATTTCACTTTATGATACAATGCTTATGCCTTTTCTCTCTTATTTATCAAATTTCAAATGAAGAGGGAGATTACCGATAGTTGGAATTCTGGACTGGAAAGGGCTATATCAGAGACACCTTTTCTGCACAACTCCAAATGACCTGAAAATTAACGGAGATTTATTTTGAAATATATAAAAATATTGGCGAAAGAATCAACTGAAGGGGGACACCAGGTAGCCACAAGCATAGGGTCACCCCCCCCCGGGCGCGCCTCCCGAGCTTATGGGGCCCCTGGCCGGTCTCTGAAGCCCATCTTCTACTATATGATGCCATTTGACCTAGAAAAAACCCATAAGGAAGGTTTTAGGACGAAGCGCCGCCATCTCGAGGCGGAACCTCGGCAGGAGCACTTTGGCTTTCCGGCAGAGAGATTCTGCCGAGAAAACTTCTCTCCTGGAGGGGAAAATCGAAGTCATCATCATCATCATCATCAACGATCCTCCCATCGTGGGAGGACCAATCTTGAACAACATCTTCACCAACACCATCTCATCTGAAACCCTAGTTCATCTCTTGTATTCAATATTTGTCTCAGAACCTCAAATTGGTACATGTGGTTTGCTAGTAGTGTTGATTACATCTTGTAGTTCATGCTAGTTGGTTTATTTGTTGAAAGATTATATGTTCAGATCCTCAATGATATTCAATACCCCTCTGATCTTGAACATGTATATGATTTGTGGGTAGTTACTTTTGTTCTTGAGGACATGAGAGAAGTTTTGTCAAAAGTAATCATGTGTATTTGGTATCCATTCGTTATTTTGATGATATGTATGTTGTTGCTTCCTTTAGTGGTGATATGTGAACGTCGAATACATGACACTTCACCATACTTGGGCCTAAGTGAAGGCATTGTGGATAAGTAATTAGATGATGAGTTGCTAGAGTGATAGAAACTTAAACCCTAGTACATGCGCTATTCCGTAAGGGGTTGATTTGGATCCATATGTTTCATGCTATGGTTAGATCTATCTTAATTCTTATTTCGTAGTTGCAGATGCTTGCGAGAGGGGATAATCATAAGTGACAAACTTGTTCAAGTAAGAACAAAACCCAAGCACGGGTGCCCTCACGCGCGCGGCCCCGTCCCACCCAGGACGCGCCCTGCGCAGCTCTGCCCTCGAGCGCGCCAGGCCCCACCCACGTCGCTGAGCCGCCCGACCGTCCCTTCGCCCGGCCTCCCCCGCTTGGCGCGCGCCAGCTCCGCCCACCCCGCCGCATGCCCGCCCGCCTGCCGGCTTCACGCACACCGGCTCCCGTTGCTCAACGTTGTGGCCGGCTACTCGTGCAGGAGAGAGTCGGCTGCCCATCTGGCTGCTACTGCTTCGTGGGCATGCATCCCTCCCTCTCTCCGGCGATCCCCTCCTCCCTGCTTCTTTCGCGCTCCGTCTCCGCGCCGGACCTCTCCACGCCTCAGGAGCACCAGAGGCCAAGGCGGTGGGTCATCGTCGTCGACGTGCCGTCCGTCGCGAGGGTGTTTGCGGCCTCGACCTCTGCGTCGACCACATCCATGCTGTTGCGGGACGACAACACCACACTACTCATCACCGTCGGGGCCTACTCCCTCGTGTGCGCCTTTGACACGCTCATGGAGCTGCGGAGCGATACGTGGAGCTTGGGCAGGTGACGTCTTGCGGGACAAGCACAACACTATGAACCTCGTCAAGGTCGTCCAGACATGCTGCGGCCTGCGGGGAGCTCGGCATGGCACATGGAGCTGCAACGACGTGGCGGACGAAGATGCGGCGAGGCAGCGACGCTCGACAAGGGCGAGGGAGCAGAGGTAGGAGCAGCGCGGTCACCGTACGCCGCTGGCCTAGGTGCTTTGGTTTAAGCGTAGTCGTTAACTTCTACTCCCTCCGTTCCTAAATATTTGTCTTTCCAGACATTTCAAATGGTTACAACATACGGATGTATGTAGACATATTTTAGAGTGTAAATTCGCCCATTTTGCTTCGTATGTAGTCACTTGTTGAAATCTCTAGAAAGACAAATATTTCGGAACGGAGGGAGTAATCACCATGCGAGCCAGGCTACCAAACACCGGATGAAAACTGCATTCGAGTGACAAGACCTGATATGAAGGCAACCAAACAACACGCCAAAATCCATGTATTTTCTAAACCAGGCGCTGCTCAGCCTGTCATGTTTTTGTTCTCGGCTAAGAGGTGTAACCAAACACGCCCTGGGTATTTTTCTTCTACATCTTCTGTTGGAGATGCTCTTAGATTGGCTGCCCTAGGTATTTTTCTTCTACATCTTCAGTTGGAGATGCTCTTAGATTGGCTGCCCTGGGTTTGGGCAAAGATTGCAATCAACCGACTCCAATCGATTTTTAATTATTTTCGATCAATCGTCAATAAACCTGTGGTTTTGTTGTTCCAACAAGAATGAGACCAAGTGCTGAGAATGACAAACCCAAGCTCGTTTTCAGATATATATTTTTTGTGGATTTTGTACACTCAAAGGTAGTACACAATATCCCCTAAAAAATATACTCCCTCAGTAAAGAAATACTCCCTCCGTTCCCAAATATTTGTCTTTCTAGACATTTCAAATGATTACAGTATGCGGATGTATGTAGACATATTTTTGAATGTAGTTTCACTCATTTTGCTTTGTATGTAGTCACTTGTTGAAATCCCTAGAAAGACAAATATTTAGGAACGGAGGGAGTATAAGAGTGTTTAGATCAGTAAAGTAGGGATCTAAACGCTCTTATATTTCTTTACAGAGGGAGTACGTAGTACACTATCTATCAGTCAACCAACCATGATACAACACTGAGATTTGCTAACACACAAAACACTCGAGATAGTTTGTCCTTCTGTCTTAAAATAAGTCGATTTCTAGTATTGTGGTAAGTAAAACCACCTCAAGTTTAATCAAGCTTATAAAAAAAGTACCAATATTTATGACACCAAATTTGTATCACTAAATCAATCATATAAATGTTTCAAATACCGGTCAGTTAATCGCTACTCGGTGGGTCAACGAATAGCCGATTAACTGATTTATCAGCCGATTAACCGGCCGATTCGCCTATTTATACCTACTTAGCACCTGGCCGATATAGTACCAGTTACCAAAGTCCTTCTCATTATATAATTATTTGGTGTCATAGATGTTAGTACTCTCCTCTATAGACTTTATCAAACTTCAGATATTTGTCCAAAGACGAGACTAGAAATCGACGTATTTTGGGACAAGAGGAAACATAATCAATTTCGAGTGTACTTAGGCTTTCCCTGTTTTAGAAAAGACAAAGGCAGCAATAAGTGAGGCTGTCGTCCAAATCGTTAAATTTTTTAAACGTTCATACCTGGAGGTAAAAAAACACAATTAGAAAACCAGGCCAAGAACATTGCGTACATATATCAGAAATAATAATGTCATCTTACTTTTCTGCAGATCTTCTATCACGTAGTTCAAGTTCTTGAAGCAATTTTGAGTGCTTCTCCAACACCTGATTGGTATTCTCACGAGTCATAGCCAAGGCTTCACGGATTTTCTTCTCCTCCTCCACCAGCTGTTTCTTGTGTTTTAAGATGTAAAAGTTTCCAGCATGTTCCTAAACAGACAAAAACCATGTATTTGAATCAGAATTTGGTGCAGAGTGAATTGCTCAAATTGTTATCAATACCAATTTTGCATGGCCATGGTTTCTGATACTATCAGTACAGCTTACTGCAACGGTGCGAAATGTCTAGCACGTTTTGACAGCTACCATGTCCTTACTGTCATGTTATTACTCCAAACATTTGAAATTATGAGAAAGTTTGTATGTACTGATGCCAAGTTATTAGCAAAAAGAAAAGATAAAAGTCAACATACAAAATTTATTTGTTTATTTATTTCATGTACAAAGAAGAGTTTGCCTTTACAGGCGAAAGTTGCTTTTAAGCCTGTTGGCTCACAGAGTAATTTGGAGTAGATGGTAGGAAATGATTTGTCTTTATATTCAACTCTGGCATTACCGAAAAAGGCTTTCGCCCCGCTTTATATATAAAGCAAACCGCCAAGAGCACACGTACACAGACTAGTTCAGAACACACACACACACACACCGAAGTCACATAACGAGGAGTACAAAGGTTCTGCTGAGGGCACAGCTCAACAAGCCCAAAATAAACAAAAAGGACGCGGCCGAGGCAAGGCGTCTAATCCGGCTCCGGGGGTGGCGGAGGGGGCGGCGGCGATAGACGGACGACCATCGAGCGAAGGTCGACGATGAAGGCGGTGATGGCGTCGCGGTCCTGAGGGCGGCTAAGCGGCCGCCAAAGCTGCAAGTAGCCAGACAGTTTGAAGAGAGCGTCAGTAGCCCGTCGAAGAGGAATACGCTGGATCACAAGCTTATTGCGAATCGTCCAAAGGGTCCACGCAAGAACCCCAATCTCGAGCCACCTAATGTGGCGAGAGGAGGAAGGGGAGTTTTGGAGTTCGGCAAAGAGGTCGGGGAAGTTGGTGTGGCACCAATCGCCTCCCACAGTCTCCCTAAAGCAGCTCCACAAGAATTGAGCTGAGACACAGGAGAAGAAGATGTGATTCGAGTCTTCGGGGGTACCGCACAGGGGGCACAGGCCGGACCCAGGGCCATTGCGTTTTCGGACCTCTACCCCAGACGGAATCCTACCGCGGATCCATTGCCACATAAAGATCCGAATTTTCAGTGGCAAGCGGATGGACCAAACCGCCGAAAGGGCGGGGGGGACGGAGGAGGGGGCAATGGCCGAGTAGAGGGACTTGGTGGAGAATTGGCCCGAAGGCTCAAGACGCCACCGAACCTCGTCCTGGCCCGCATCCAACTCCGGTTCGTGGAGAGCGATGCAATCGAGCAGCTCAAGCCACGCGGCGGCTTCCGGAGGCCCAAATGGCCTCCGAAAGGCGAGGGGCCCTAAGTCAATAAGGGCCCTCTCAACGGAGATTAGGGGAGCGACAGCAATGGAGAAGAGGTCAGGGAAACGGGCCGCAAAGGGTGAGTCTCCCGCCCACCGGTCGAACCAGAACAACGTCGTTGTACCCGATCCAACCGAGATGGAGGTGCCAATGCGAAGGACGGGAAGCAGTTGGACAACCGATTGCCAAAACTGGGATCCGCCGGATCTCTGACAGAAGGCGAGAGGCTGTCCGCGCAGGTACTTGTTCCGGATAATGTCAAGCCAGAGACCACCGTGGCCCTGCGAAATGCACCAGAGCCAGCGGGTGAGGAAGGAGATGTTCATGCGTTTAGAGCACATGATACCGAGGCCTCCCTGTTCACGGGGCTTGCAGAAGTCCGGCCAGCTGACCATGTGGTATTTCTGCTTATTGTTGTCACCCGTCCAGAAGAAGCGAGATTGGATTCTAGCGATCTCATGGTGAAGGGTCTCATGGAGGCTATAGAAGCTCATAAGAAACAGGAGGAGGCTAGTGAGGGAGGAGTTAATGAGGATCGTCCGAGCCGCCTTTGACAGCCACCGGCCTTGCCACGGCTCCATGCGCGTTTGTAGCTTGGCCACCGTGAGGCGCAAGTCCGCGACAGTGAGCCGAGAGTCACTGATGGGGGTTCCCAAGTAGGTCGTGGGAAAGGAGTCGAGGCGGCAATTGAGGCGGTTGGCGATGTCCAGGGCGTCAGCCGGAGAGTAGCCCATAACCATCACATCACTCTTGTCGAAGTTGATCTTGAGGCCAGACATTTGTTGGAAGCAGAGAAGAAGGAACTTGAGGTTAGCGATGTCCGTGTCCGAGCCCTCGACCATGATGATGGTGTCGTCGGCGTACTGGAGCATGGAGATCCCGGAGCCGCCCGCCAGATGAGGGGTGATCCCACGAATGTGGCCAGCGGCTTTGGCCTTATCAAGGATGGCGGCAAGTGCGTCCACCACCATGTTGAACAGGAACGAAGAGAAAGGATCGCCTTGTCTAACCCCACAAAGGATGGGAAAGTAAGGCCCAATCTCTCCATTGATGTTCACGGCAGTGCGTCCGCAGGACACCATCTGCATCACCCGGGAGACCCAACGATCATCGAAGCCCTTCCGGAGCAAAACTTCCCGAAGGAAGGACCAACTAACAGTGTCGTAGGCCTTGTGAAAATCAATTTTCAGGAAGACCGCCTTAAGGTGTTTCGACCGAACCTCATGGAGAACTTCATGGAGAACTAAAACCCCATCCAGGATATACCGCCCTTTCACGAAGGCGGACTGGTTGGGGTGGGTAATGAGGTCCGCGAGCAGGATCACCCTATTGGCGTACCCTTTAGCCAGAATCCGGAAGATCACATTGATCACCGTGATCGGGCGGAACTGGCGGATGTCGGAGGCCCCCGGCACTTTGGGGATGAGCGAGATGATCCCATAGTTGAGGCGACCAAGGTCGATGGTCCCAACGTAGAACTCGTCAAAAATGGCCATGATTTCCGGCTTAATCACATTCCATAAGGTCTAGAAGAATTTCACCGAAAGGCCGTCCAGACCCGGGGCCGAGGAGGGATTCATGCCTCCAATGGCCGTCCAGACCTCATCCTCCGAGAATGGGGCCGTGAGGGCGGCATTCTCCGCATCGGATACAAGCTGGCGGCCGGACCAGCAGTCGAGGGCCAGAGACAGGTCGCTCCTAGGAGAGGCTAAGAAAAGGGATCGGTAGAACCCGTCGACATGGGTCCTAATGTCGCTCGGGGACTGCAGAAGGGACGGACCGTCCCAGAGGAGGGGCGTGGTGTTGCGTCTCCGGCGGCCGTTAGCTATGGCCTGAAAGTAGGCAGTGTTCGCATCGCCCTTCAGGACCCATTTCTGGGAACCCCGCAAGCGCCAGTAAGCTTCCTCGTCCGTGTAGATGATGGAGAGTTGGTCTTCCAGATCATACCGAGAGAGCCACTCCTCAGGGGAGAGGCCGACCGTGTCAGCACGGAGGTCAAGTGCCTGAATGGCGGTCAGCAGGGCCTTTTTTCGCTCGCGGAGGTCACGACCCAGATTGGCACCCCACCCCTTCATGAACTGTCGGCCGCGTTTGGCACAGAGTTGCCAAGAGTCAATAGCAGAGGGGGGGCGGGAGTGAGGAAGAGACCTAGTCTCCACCCAGCGAGCCCCAACAGCCTCCACAAATCCAGTTTGGGACAGCCAGAATGTCTCAAACCGGAATCTGGGAGGGATCGGAGGACGCTCGTCGGAGGAGGACAGGAGAAGAGGGACGTGGTCGGAGCCAATCGGCGTGATGGCCCGAAGAGAGGCCAGAGGACAACGGAGGTCCCATTCCGGGGAGACTAGGACCCGGTCCAGGACGGACTGGGTCGGGGAGGCTTGCCGGTTAGTCCAGGTGAACCTGGCACCGATCCTATCTATTTCGCAAAGACCAAGATCGTCAATGCAGTCGTTAAACATCTGCATACGTGCATAGTTAACATGATCATTGCTCTTGTCTTCCGCGAATCGGAGGAGGTTAAAATCGCCTCCGACAACCACCGGCAGGGAGGCCGCCGAGACCTTCCGATTAAGCTCATCGAGGAAGGACGCGGATCTACTGTGGTCAGCCGGGCCATAGACGATGATAACCTCCCACTTAAAGTTCAGGGCCCGTTCATAGAGCTCCATACTAACAAAGAACTGGCCCCGGTCCATACTTCTCACCTCGAAGGTGGCATCCTTCACACCCAGAAGGATGCCACCCGAATGGCCGGCGTTCCCACTAGAAGGGAGCCAGTGCCACGCAAAGAGGTGGGAACTCAGACGGTCAAGCTCCGGCAATGAGAAGTCAGAGTGCATGGTTTTCTGGATCGCCACTATGTCAATATGCTCATCGCGAACGTACTCGATGAGTTGGCGACGTCGGCCGTCATGGCCAAACCCGCGGATGTTCCAGAATAGGGCACACATTAAGGGGCCATAGGGGGGCTGCTTGACCCCAGGACGCGGGAGGCGCTTTGGGCGCGGAGAGCGCTAGTGCGAGAGCGGATGCGACCCCGAGGCTCAACCTCCACCGCAGGTGGGCGGCCAGCCGTCCTCCGGGGCTGTGACACGGTAGCCACCGGAGAAGGGCTCGAGGGGATGGGGGGGCGAGGAGGGTCTGACGAGCCTCCGCCAACTTCCCATCAAGAATCTCGCAAGCCTGGATGGCCGCTATCTGCACTAAGGGGGCATCGGATTCCCCCCTGAAAACGATCGCGGAATCTGATGCAACCTTCGCAAGGTGCCCTAGAGGAATCGCTTCAAGTGCAGAGAATGAGCAAGTAGAAGCTGAAGGAGGGGCAGCATGCGTACCTGGCTCCAGGTTCCGGGCAGCGGCCCGAAGCTCCGCCCACTCGGGGATGGGCAGAGCTGGGCTACCGTCCGGCCGGGCGGCCTCAAGCCTGACGCTCCGCCGCGAGGCCGTCACCAGGGTGGAGGAGGACCGACCACGGTGGGCGTAGGCAACGGACCGTGGGGGAGGGGGCTGGGAAGCCACGGGGGTGGTCACCCGAGTCTCGCCCTCCCCGTCGAGGTCCGTCGAGCCCGCGAGGAGGAGACGCGGCTGGGAGCAGTCGGTGCGCCGGGGGGATGAAGCAGGGGTAGGCGTCGTGGCCTCAGGAGCGGGAGGAACCCCAGTTACCACCGGCAGCGGCGATGAGGAGGTAGCGGCTGCCGGGGGTGGAGGGGGGTCCTCGGGGACAATCGCCAGGGGAGGCGCGCGGAGGAGGAGCGGCGCGGCACCCTGGAGCGTCGTCTGGAAGGTGGCCGGAGAGGTGCGTGACGCGGCGGGAGGCCCCGTCGAAGGGGAAGCCAGGACGGAGGCGAACGACTGCACGTCCCGGGACGCCACGGCAGGGAGCGTGACGGGGGAGCGGGGAGAGGAGGCCGGGGCGACGATGAGACTGATGTCGGAGGCATCACTCCCCTCGTAGGTAGCCGCAACCGGAGAGGGAGGAGGCGCAGCGAGCCCCGCTTGCCGCCCCCCACGGCTCGAGGAGGGTGCCGGGCGAGGAGGCGAAGGGGACGGGAAGGGCTATCCTCAGAACCCTCCTCCTCATCGGAGTGGTGCGACCGAGGGTGGTGGCGACCACGGAAGTCGTCCTGGGACCCAGGAGGGGCGCCGGGGGGGGGCATCGTCGAAGAAGCGGGGCCGACCCACATGGTTGGGCGGCTCGGGAGCGATGCGAAGATCAAAGCCCTGGTCGTTGAAGAAGACTCGGATGGTGGCGCGCAGCTTAGAGGAGTCAAGGCACTTGACTTTAACGCGCACCTCCTCCTCCTTGCGGAGGGATAGCTCGTCAACCACCACCACCTTGCCAAGGATCCGGGACATGTTGCGGATCACCCGCTCGGACCGGGCAATGTCAGGGAGCCCAGCGACCAGGATCCAAGCAGTGTCAAGGACCGCGACGGCCTTGGGGTCGAGGATCGGCTCGGAGATGTCGACGACCAACTTGTTGAGGGCGAGAGTGATCTGGTCACTGCGTGTGGCGTAGCCGTGGCTGAGAGCGTCGGGGAAGACCACCGAGAAAGCGCCACCGGTGGTGAGGGTGACCTGCCAGTCCCATTGACGACGATAGAGGTGGTTGAGCTCAGCCTCAATCATCTCGGGGGAGGCGACACCATCAATCACCGTGACGAGTGCCTGGAGGGAAGGGGAGGGGGAGGGGACGTCCGGGAGCTCGATGTGGAAGAACCCCAGCCCCTCGATCCCATGGCCATACATCATCAACTCCTCGTCGATAGGCTTGTCCGGGCACAGCAGCGCGGGGTGGGAGGGATCCTTGCAAATGTAGCAGCATGGGGGGTTGACACAGTTGACCTGGGAATGACCCGCAATGCCACAGTTGAAGCACGGCGGACCGGGGCGGCCAGAGACAGGGCCAGCCACAGTCGAGCGGCCGGAGGCCGGCACAGGGGCTGCCTGTTGGGTGGCCCGAGCCTGCCCGCGCCGCTTCTTCTTTTTGGCCGTACACGGGCGGCCGCAAGCCTGGCCACCCCCAGCACCGCCGGCGGCAGGGGGGCCAGAGGGGTTGGCGGCGTGCGGCGGGACGTACTTTCTGGCCGGGGCAGCCGCGGGTTGGGGAGGCGCACGCGGGGAGAGAGGGCGGGCCGGACGGGAAGGGGATGGACTGCGCTCCCGGCGCCGTGGCGAGGACGGGGAGCGCCGACGCGAGGAGCGCCAGTCGCCCGCCGCCTGCGGAGGGGAGCGGGACCGAGCCCGCTCATCGGATCGGCCCGGAGAGCAGCGGTGGTCGCGGCGGTCGTCGAATCCCTGAGAGCGGCGGCTCTCCCGGTCCCTGAGCTCGTGCCACAGCTCATCCTCGCGACGGGCAGCATCTGGGAAGGGGCGAGGGGGGTCGCGGCGGTCGTCGTAGCGCCGCTTGCGGCGGTCCTCACCGTCGTCCCACTCCCGCATCATGGGTGGAGCCAGCCGACCAGGGAGGGAGGCGGATGGGTTGGAGTCCGGGCCGGCGGGCGCCGGCGAGGGGAGCCGAGGAGGAGGGTGGAGCGGGGCGGGAGATGTGGAAGAGCTGGAGATCTCTGCGGGAGAAGGGGAAACCGTGGCGGCGGGGAGAGGGGACGAGGGGCGCGGCAGGCCGTTAGGCAACCAGATCGATCGAGGGGGCTCGGTGGGCTTAGGGCACGGAGCCGGCCCAAGGATCGAAGGCCCAGCTGCCGCGGCCCGGGGAATAGGCCTATGGGCCCGGGGTGCCAGGCCAGCATCCCGACGCCGGTAGGCCACCACCTCACGGCCCACAGGGGCACGGCCCAGGACAGGGAGCGGGGTACCGCGCGGGAGGGTTTCCCTTTCGCATGGATGTGCCGCCGCCGCCACCGTCGCCGGGGTAAGGAGGGGCGAGGCCGCCGACCACGGGCGCCGAGGGAGGGAGAGGGGCCGAAGCTGACGCGCGAAGGAGACAAATGCGGCGATGAAGGGACGGAACGGGGAGCAGCGAGGCACAATCGCGTCGGCGGTCGGGGAGGCGGAGGAAGCCGAGGGAATCACCGGCGTCAGCCGAGGAGGGCACGCCGAGGATGGCCGCCATGATGACCGAGCCGAACCTAAGTCCGACCGGCCAGCCACACCCCAAGAGCGGCGACGGTGGCGTCCCGAGCCCCGCAAGGCAACGCCTTTGCCCCGAGGCGGACGTGCAGAGCTCATCGGCCGGTTCAACGCGCGCCGCCGCGAGCCGGAGGCAGAACCTCCGCAACGGGAGGCTGAGCCAGCGGCCACGCTGGTCAGCGACGCACGAACCGGGGGGGCGGGGGGAACGGGGGGAGCCAGGGCCGTCGGCCAGGGGGGTTCGTCCTCCTTGGCGAGGTCCGCCCAGCGGATCCACGGCAGCACCTCGATGGAGGACGGGAGCGGCGGGGAGGCAAGCGACGCAGGGGGCGGGGAGGCCGGGCGGAGGTCCGACGAGGAACCGGGCGAGGAGGTAGCGCCGGCCGCGGCGCCCGCCGGGGGCGGGGGCGCGACGCCATAGTCGCCAGAGCCCGGGTCTTCCATCCCTCCAAAGAGGGAATCCATGGTGCTTCTCAACTCTGGCATTTATAACAGTTCGGTACATCCGGCAAGTGTTTCTTTGGTTAAAGCGCAAAATTCTTAGTAATGGAGGAAAGGACATTTGAGTAATGCTGGCTTATATGCTTTTCCATCCATTGAGTTCAGTCTGCAATCCAGATTATTGTCCTAAATTTTGTTGTGTATTTGGT
The DNA here is from genome assembly GCA_902687465.1 of Secale cereale. Taxonomy (NCBI): domain Eukaryota; kingdom Viridiplantae; phylum Streptophyta; class Magnoliopsida; order Poales; family Poaceae; genus Secale; species Secale cereale. The sequence goes on along the minus strand of LR738713.1, from coordinate 387,938,320 downwards.
ACCGGTCTAGTGTGATTAGGTGCTTAACTAATCTGATTTTAGGCGTTATCACTCTGTAAATTTTTCATCAACTCCCGCATGCCTCTTTTGAAAGAACTTGCGCTGATTAATTTATTTTTGAAATGATTAATTGTTGTACGGCTTTGGTTGAAGGAGAATGATGAGAAGGGCAAGGACGAGGAAATGCTTCAAGCTTCTACTGACTTCAATATTGTGTTGCGTGTTTTTGGCTTGGATGAACTTTTATTTGGTGCTGGAGGATCTTGTGATGATTTTTTTAAATGCTTAATCATCATTGGTTCTGGGTTGCAGAACGCAATTAAGAACAAAGGCGCGAGGAAATGCTTCAAGCTTCTACTGAGGTCAATATTGTGTTGTGAGTTTTTGGCTTGGATGAACTTTTATTTTGTGCTAGAGGATCTTGTGCTGATTTTTTTTTAAATGATTAATCATCGTTGGTTCTGGGTTGCAGAGCACAATGAGAAAAAAGGCAAGGAAGTGCTGCCACAAGCTTTTGCTGAGGCCAGTATTTTATTCCAAACAGTTCCCTGAGATCTTTCATAAAACGATGACCCTTATCTTTTTCACTATTTTGTTGGATTTCTCAATTACAGAAGGAAGATGCAAATTGGAGAACTGAGGCGACAAGACCAAAAAGAATATACCGCACTTCAATGGATCATGTTGCTTCTCTTCTCAAGCCCAAGATCACGCAACTTAGGAGCGGTTGAATACTTTAGTGGTGGATGTGCGTAAGCCATAAGGTGCTACTTTCTTGCTGATTCTCCCATCCCTTCAGCTATTATTAGGTTTCAGGCGTGGTGGATGAACGATTAGAATTGTTTCTGTATTGTTCCTATATTCGGTTTCATCACACTTTATGCATTTCCTATGAATGTACATGAGAAGCAAAATCAACATATCTAGAGTGTGGTCTTCCCGAGTTGCGAAAAAGAAAAGTTTGCTGCTAGGTCAGATGTTTAAAAGTAGCTGGACAGTAAGTTTCCTTCATGTCACATGCATATTTGTCTTTCCTAATGCTAAAACACTAACATGTACTCCCTCGGTTCACAAATATAAGATGTTTTGGATATTTTAATATGGACTACATCCGGACTCAAATGAGTGAATAAAAACACTAAAACGTGTCCATATACATCTGATTCAGAAAAAAAAAAGGGATAAGTATATTTTTCGTCCTCGAACTCTTCCGAGAGTTCAGAAATCGTCCCTCAACTCTAATCCGGAGAGTTTTCGTCCCTCGTGCCGCTTTGGGCGGTTTTCGTCCGACATAAACAGTAGACCAGTGAACAGTAAATTCGAAAAAACATGAAAAAGAACCAAAAAAAACTGAAAATTCGATCATACGACGAATTTTCAGATTTTTTTTCTATTTTTTTTCAAATTACTGTTCACTTCGGACGAAAACCGGCCGAATCGGCACAAGGGACGAAAACTATCCGGTTTTGATAGTTAAGGGACGAAAACTATCCGGATTATAGTTGAGGGACGATTTCCAAACTCTCGGAAGAGTTCGATGACGAAAAGTATAATTATATTTGTGAACGGAGGGAGCAGTTATCACTAACCAGAATAATATATGTATAACCAAAATAGAGTGAGCAAACTAAAATGAGAACTACTCCCTCCGTTCCTAAATATAAGTCTTTGGCGAGATTCCACTACAAACTACATACGGATATATATAGACATATTTTAGAGTGTATATCCACTCGTTTTGCTCCGTATGTAGTCCATAGTAGAATCTCTCCAAAGACTTATATTTAGGAACGGAGGGAGTATATAAGCAAGTAGTAACTCATAGAAATATATCTCATGAGAATAAAAAAACGACCCAGTAAAGCACGCCAGTAGTTTTGTTTATTGTTGAGGAAAGCTCTGCCGAGAGTAGATGTGCGTTTAAACTGGGGGAAAAGGTACCCATCTTTTATTAGGGCTATTGGACGAAAACACACATATTCTTACCACAGAATTTCAACCCTATATTCCAACTGATGCGTAGATTGTGTAATTCCGCAGATCGAGGGGAAGGTTACCTTAGTTGCTTGTTTCTTCCGATCAGAATCGGAGCTGAACAGGCGCGCGTTCTCAGTGACCGGCCAGGGGAGAGAGAAGCGATGTCGGACCGACCGCCGGAGCGCACCGGCGGCAGATTGAAGCAGCAAAGCAGACATCCTTCCCAGCCCCCTTTTTTCCCAGATGACTACTCGTGGGAAATCTGTGTGACTGTGTCTGTGCGCTCCTAGTGGGCCTTTTTATTGGACTTTATTCGACGCACCAGAAGGATGCACGGAGTCGAGAAAGTCTCTCTTATCTATCGGACCGACGGATTCTCAAAAAAAAAAAAAAAAAATCTATCGGACCGACGCTTTTTTTCGTACCAGCACAGATCAGACTAATGGACCAAGCCCACACAAGCTACAAAGCCCGACAAACGCCCAGCTAGACTAGAGATCGATCCAAGCCCAGGTAAGCTTCCCTGTTCCGATCGATCGAATCGATTATCCAAATGACTCAGATGGGCCTGTATCAAACCCGACTGACCTGTGTAAGCTTCATACAAATAATATTATTAACCTAAACTTCTAAATAAAATATAC
>LR738713.1:387881614-387935634 GCA_902687465.1 Secale cereale | reverse complement strand
TGTGTGTGTGTGTGTGTTAGCAAATTTGATCAAATGGATATAAATCATACATTTCACAAATAAGTGGAAAAAAGAATGGTTGAGCGACTACATGCAAAACATGAAATAACTTCAATCACATGAATTAAAATAAAGTTATCAATATGTCTTATATATAATTATGTAGAATATACAGTAAACCAAATGAAAATTCAAGTCAATAGATTCAAAAGGAACATAAATCTATGGCAAAAAAGGAAAAAAATTATATAAGACCAGGTCTCATATAATGCAGGTGAGACCCGCCCTAATGGATGATACGTGTCATTCACAAATCACAAAGCATCTAAATTCTCCCCTCTGATTTTAGATGGGGGTGGGGTAAGTGCTTTGTGATTTGTGAATGTCATGTGTCATCCATCAGGATGGGTCTCACCTGCTAATCCGTGAGACCTGATCTCATAGAATTTTTTTCCGCAAAAAACCTATCATCCATTGTACTATATAAATAAAATTATGTACACATATTTTTTAGTTCATTATGACGACGGGTATTTTAGTATAGCTGTGATGAATAACGACATCAAAGGATAAAATAGATGGAAAAACTAGAAGATTAGATGGAGGAACAAAGAACCATACCAAGATAAAACAAAATGCACACACTAAAAAAACCACTTCCATGATAATACGTGTTTGTCACAATAGGTCATGTTTTCTTTAATGCGTGTACATTCATAACGATTTTATGACAGAATCAAGATAGTCATACATATGTTGTCGTATAGGTGTTCCATGACAATACCAAAATTATCATCACGAAGTGTTCATTTTCATGACGATAAAATGACGCGTCATGGAAGTGCTTTCGTCAAGGGTAACTCACACGTGACATCCACCGTAACGGGTCGCCGTTAAGCTATCGGGTCCGGTTTTGGATCTGATAACCCGCTAACAACGAGGACCAATGAGAATTTTCCACGTGTAAAATTCTCATTGGCCGAAGGAACCACGTGTCAGCTCCAGGTGCGGACAGATGTCAACCAACCACTAGACATGAGGCGCCAATGATACGTCGACACGTGACATGGCCCAACAGTGGACCATTCAGGTCGAAAGGCCGGCCCGTTTGACTTGGTCAAAGGGATAACGGCCGGCCCATGGAAAGCCTGCTAACGGCCTCCTCGCATATGGCCCATTCAGGACCGATAACTCACGGCCCATTATGGCCTTTAACAATTCGGCCCACAAGCTTTATCTGGGCCGTCCAATATGATTCCGGCCTGTTGTAACTTTCGGCTCATGTACGGCCCATGATGTATTTCGGCCCATATGGGGCCCTTTGTAACTCTTGTCCCATTAACGGCCCGTAGTGAAACTGGCCCATAATGAACAGTATATCGCTTCATACTCATTAACAATCCATTACTCCATTGGGTCGTTCCAGCCCGTGTTATCTTTCGGCCTTTTAAGGGCGCATTTATTTTTGGGCTGTTTTGCAGCATTCGGTTGTTTACGATCTGTTACTAGCCTTTTCCGCTTGTGGGACAAATTAAGCCCATGGTTAAAGTCGGTCTGTTTGTGGCCCGTTAATCCGTTGGGCCATTTTCATAGCATCAACAAATACGGCCCAATAACGAACCGTTATGCATGTGGATAGAATTAAGCTTGTTATACTCGTCGACCTCTTAAATGCCCGTTACGGTCGGCCCATGAACGAACGGTTGTCACTCTAGCCCGTTTACGGTCCATAATGCGGTCTGTTATTGGCTCATGTTTGGCCAATCGATCATACGAACTGTAGAAGGCCCATTGATTCTATGACCCGTAGAAGGCCCGTAGGAGGCCCATGGTCACTACAACATATAGCAGGACCATGGTGACAACAACCTGTATGTTGCACATGATTATTGTGGCCTAATTTTTAAAAATAGGTTATTGCGGCCACTCGCACTCCGCGGAAAAAGAACTGCACTGACTACAAAAAACAAATAAACAAGACAAAAATGAAATAAATAAGCAAGCAACATATGCTAGGCTATTATAACTATTACACATATTACAACCATTGGGCATCAAAGTTCAGCACCAGTGCACATATGGGGAACAAAGCAGCATATTACATACACTGATTGTCAAAGTTGGAGACCAGTGCAAATAAACACTGCAGCAAAACAAGTCCAGAACTGAAACCACTTCACAAGAGCTCAAGAAACAATATCCACGGTATCCACCATGCTAGCAAGACGCTTAGCAAGCTTATTAGCTTTCTCTTGTTTGGCGCCTAAATCCTCCAGCGCTTACTATTGCACCAGAAAGTCTCCAAGTGGATTCTCTAGGGACTTCCACAGTCTTTCGGCTTCTTGTCACAGCACAGCTGATCGATGTCTTTTAGCTTGTAGTTGAGACTCAAGAAACCGAACTGGTTCAGAAAGTGAGTTCGAGGAGCTTGTGCAAGAGGTAGTGTCCAGTAACTCAAACACTACACCAAGACAGGACTTTGGGGTTGTATCCGTGTTTTCAAGATAGTTTTGCTTAGCTTCCATGAATTGATACTATTTTTAAGGCAAAGATGAAAACCAAGTTTTCGCACGATCATGTAGAGAAAACGAAAATAGTTTCAATTAAATAATATCATTATCCACATCTATTTTGTTTTGCATATCACATAACTCCATGAAATTATTTAGATGGGATGCAACATCTTCATTAGGACTATCAAAAAATTGTTCTTTCATAACAAGATTCAACAAAGCATCATTGATTTAATAAGATTCTGCACTATTGGCGGGAGCAATCGGAGTACTAATAAAATCATTATTATTAGTCACTGTTCAAGATATCTTCCGATATGCCGATAAATCGACCGATTTATCGCTTACCGTTGTCTGACCGATAAGATAAATCGGCCGCTAAATCAACCGATATGCCGATAAACTGGCCGATTTACCCCTTATCATGGGTCGACCAATAAGTTCCCGATAAGCGATATCCCCAACATTGTTATTAGTATTGGAAAAATTCACACAACTTACTATTCTCTGAATTCATTGTGACAAAGCAAGCGATCTAGCACACAAGCAAACAAAAGCAAACGATAAAGACGAACGAAAAAAGGCCGAATATAAAGGCAAATATTTTTGTGTTTTTCTGAAAACGTTTTAGAAGTGGGGAACATGAAAACGAGATGAAAATGGCAAATAATGTAGGTGCAAGGGATGAGAGTTTATGACAAGTACTCGGTAGGCTTGATGTAGACCTCCCCGACAACGTCGCCGGAAATTCTTCCTGCTACTTCTTGAGCTTGCGTTGATTTTTCCCTTGAAGAGGAAAGAGTGATGGAGCAAATTAGAGATATTTCCCTTAGTTTCAGAACCAAGGTATCAATCCAGTAGGAGGTACAAGCAAGTCCCCAATATATGCACCTGCACAAACTAACAAACACTTGCACACAACGCAGAAAACGGTTGTCAATCCCTTCAATGTCACAAACAAGAGTGAGATCTGATAGAGATATAATTAAAACTAGAGTAAAAAGAAAAATAAAGGAAACAAAAAATAATTGCAACAAGCTATTTTTGGGGTTTGGGTTTTATAGATCTGAAAATAATAGATGTAAAATAGACCCGTGGGCCATAGGTTTCACTGGAGGCTTCTCTCTTGAATAAATCATACGGTGGGTAAACAAATTACAGACGAGCAATTGATAGAAAAGTGCAAAGCTATGACGATATCTAAGGCAATGATCATGAATAGGCATCACGTCCATGACAAGTAGACCGACACGATTCTGCATCTACTACTATTACTCCACACATCGGCCGCTATCCAGCATGCATCTAGAGTATTAAGTTCAAAAGAACAGAGTAACGCCTTAAGCAATATGACATGATGTAGAGGGATAAACTCAAGCAATATGATATAAACGGCATCGTTTTATCCTTGATGGCAACAATGCAATACGTGCCTCGCTACCCCTTCTAGTCACTGGGTGAGGACACCGCAAGATTGAACCCAAAACTAAGCACCTCTCCCATTGCAAGAACTACCAATCTAGTTGGCCAAACCAAACCAATAATTCGAAGATAAATACAAAGATATCAAATCATGCATATAAGAATTCAGAGAAAATTGAAATAATATTCATAGATAATCTTATCATAAATCCACAATTCATCGGTTCTCGACAAACACACCGCAAAAGAAGATTACATCGAATAGATCTCCAAGAACATCGAGGAGAACATTGTATTGAAGATCAAAGAGACAGAAGAAGCCATCTAGCTACTAGCTATGGACCCGTAGGTCTGTGGTAAACTACTCACACATCATCGGAAGGGCAATAAGGTTGATGTAGAAGCCCTCCGTGATCAAATCCCCCTCCGGTGGAGTACTGGAAAAGGTCCCCAGATGGGATCTCACGGGAACTGAGACCTGCGGCGGTGGAAAAGTATTTACGTGGATCGTTCTAGGGTTTCTGGAATACTTCTGAATTTATAGGCCAAAGAAGGGGGTCAGGGGGTCTCCGAGGGGGCCACAAGCCCTAGGATCGCCCCCTAGGGTGCGCCTTCCCGCCTTGTCGTCGCCTCGAGGACTCTCTAATTTGGACTCCAAGTCCTACATGTGTCGTTTGGTCAAAGAAAAATCATCACGGAAGTTTTATTCCGTTTGGACTCCGTTTGTTATTCCTTTTTTGCGAAACTCAAAAACAAGGAAAAAACAGAAACTGGCATTGGGCTCTAGGTTAATAAGTTAGTCCCAAAAAATAATACTCCCTCCGTCCGGAAATACTTGTCAACAAAATCAATAAAAGGGGATGTATCTAGATGTATTTTAGTTCTAGATACACCACCTTTTGTCCATTTTAATGACAAGTATTTTCGGACGGAGGGAGTATAAAACAGCATATTGATGCATATAAAACATTCAAAGTTGATAATATAATAGCATGGAACAATAAAAAATTATAGATATGTTGGATACATTTCAGGGACACACCTGCATAACATTCTTTGGGCCGTTCATGACATAAAAAATCGTGGTAGAAGTGAGGGCGAGGAATTTTCGTTGAGTTCCCGATTACGGTGGGTGGTCGGGGCCGAGCGATGCAGTGTGGTTTGTGTGTTTCTCTCGCGTACGTGCGTGTGATGCGAGCCGTGTCGCTATAATTGAACTCGAGCGAGAGGCGTTCACATACTAAACCCGAGCGATTGTCTGCTGCTACATACATAGTGAAGCCAATCGATCGATCCATTCGCTGCTAACTGAACCTGCCGACTAACTCCTTCGCTGCTAACTGAAGCCGATCGGTCGCTACTGCTGCTTACTGAAGCCGATCGAACCCCCGTGTGCGAGACGTAGCTAGCAGGTTGGGTTACCTCTGGATGAACAGTGCCCGTTGCTGCCGCACGCACGATACGTAGAACGAGTCAAGACGTGGTGAGCCGAGCTGGTTGGCTTGGCTGTGGATGAACAGTTCCCGGTGGGGGTTTGAGGAATAGGACCCCGACCATGTGTAGGCGGTTTCCGCTGGATGAATGAGACCCCATGGTAGTACGCGTTTTACGCTGGATGAACAGGACCCCGAGAAGGCTGCCACACACTGAAAGTGCAACTATCCCTGGGTGGTTTTGGTAATTCCTAACAACATATAGCTCATTGAACGAATGCTCTTTCCAGATGATCATTTCAGGAAGTTTAATGATTGGCATGACAAGGACTAGGAATGTGGACCCCTCAAAATGCTAAGGGCACATATTGGCTCAAGCTCAAGACTCTACATTTTCATTTTAGTGATCCAAGCTCATATTGAGTCCATAGGAAAGCCAATACTATTAAAAGGGGATGAGGTGTTGCTTAATGGCTTACTTGCTCAAAATGCTTAGTGATATGCTCCAAAAGCCCTCAACCACTTTCTCACATCCACATTTGTCCTAAACCAAAAGTCAAACTCGGCCCCACCGATTTGATCTATCCGGCACCACCGAGTTCAGTTGAGATAGCCATAGCTAGAAACCCTAATCAGTTCGGTCTCACCGATAGAGATCTCAGTCTCATGAGATGGGATTGCAAACTCTCCGTTTCCTTTCGTAACGTTTCGGTCTAACCGAAGTGAGCGATCGGTCCCACCGAGTTTGCAATGCAAACTCACTGTTTCCCTTTTGGAACATTTCAGTCTCACCGAAATGAGCGAATCGGTCCCACCGAGTTTGCCTGACCAACTCTCTGTTTGCCTATTACAGCAATCCGTCTCACCGAGTTGATGTGATCGGTCTCACCGAGCTTACGTTATGCCCTAACCCTAATGAAATCAGTCCCACCGAGTTGATCATATCGGTCCCACCGAAAAGCCTAACGTTCACATTTTAAACTAAATCGGTCCGACCGAGTTTCATGATTCGGTCCCACCAAGTTTGGTAAATTGTGTATAACGGTTAGATTTTGTGTGGAGGCTATATATACCCCTCCACCCACTCTTCATTCATGGAGAAAGCCATCAGAACGTGCCTACACTTCCATCATACATTTTCTGAGAGAGAACCACCTACTCATGTGTCGAGACCAAGATATTCCAATCCAACCACAAGAATCTTGATCTCTAGCCTTTCCCAAGTTGCTTTCCACTTAAATCATCTTTCTACCAAATCCAAATCTGTGAGAGAGAGAGAGTTGAGTGTTGGGGAGACTATCATTTGAAGCACAAGAGCGAGGAGTTCATCATCAACACCCTATCTATTACCTTTTGGAGAGTGGTGTCTCCTAGATTGGTTAGGTGTCACTTGGGTGCCTCCGACAAGATTGTGGAGTTGAACCAAGGAGTTTGTAAGGGCAAGGATATCGCCTACTTCGTGAAGATCTACCCTAGTGAGGCAGGTCCTCCGTGGGCGATGGCCATGGTGGGATAGACAAGGTTGCTTCTTCACGGACCCTTCGTGGGTGGAGCCCTCCGTGGACTCGCATAGCCGTTACCCTTCGTGGATTGAAGTCTCCATCAACGTGGATTTATGATAGCACCACCTATCGGAACCACGCCAAAAATCTCCGTGTCTACATTGCGTTTGCTCCCTCTAAACTCCTCCCTTTACCTTCATATGCAATGATTTACATTCCGCTGCTATGCTCTTAGAATTGCATGTGTAGGTTGATTGCTTGACTTGTGATAAGTTGCTAAAATCTACCAAGACTTCAAATTGGGAAAAGGCTAGATTTTTATTTGGTCAAGTAGTCTAATCACCCCCCCTCTAGACAAACTTTCGATCCTACAAGTGGTATCAGAGCTTTGGTCTCCATTTGCCTTAATTTCCATAGCTTTGGTGATCATAGCCTTGGTTTCACAACCTAGGAGAGTATGGCGTCTAGCGAGGGAAGTTACCACCGTAGAGGTCCTTACTTTGATGGTACTAATTTTGCTAGTTGGAAGCATAAGATGAAAATGCATATTCTTGGACATAACCCCGTTGTTTGGGCTATTGTGTGTATTGGTTTGCAAGGTGAATTCTTTGATGGGAAGGAACCAAGCTGTGAAGCATCCGCTGAAGAATTGAAGATGTTGCAATACAATTCTCAAGCTTGCGATATCCTCTTCAATGGATTATGCCCCGAAGAATTCAACAAAATCAACCGTCTTGAGAATGCAAAGGAAATTCGGGATACTTTGATTGATATGCACGAAGGTACCGACTCCATCAAGGAATCCAAGTTGGATGTGCTTCAAAGTCAACTTGGCAAGTTCAAAATGAAGGATGGTGAAAGTGTCGCTGAAATATACTCTAGGCTTGCTATCATCACAAATGAGATTGCCGGCTTAGGAAGCAAAAAAATGACTGCTAGATTCATCATCAAGAAATCCTTAGAGCCTTCGATGGAAAATATGACACCGTGTGCACATTGATCCAATTGATGCCCAATTACAAAGATCTCAAGCCAACGGAAGTCATTGGAAGAATTGTTGCTCATGAGATGTCACTCAAGGATAAAGAAGAGCGTCACAACAAGTCAAGTGGTGCTTACAAAGCCTCATGCGATGCTCCTACATCATCAAGTGAGAAACAAGTCTTAAATGAAGAATTGAGCTAAATGGTGAAGAACTTCAACAAGTTCTACAAGAATAGAAGCAAAGAGAGAAGTTCCAAGTCAAGGTCCTACAATGACAAAAGATCTTCTAGTCATGAAGCAACTGCTACAACTGTGAAGACCCAGACACTACCTCAATGAGTGTACGGCTCCCACAAAAGAAGAGAATACTCACCTAAAAGGAGAAGTAGAAGAGAAGAATCACCACCAAGAGAGAGAAGGAGTAGAGATGATCGTTATGAAAGAAGACCCTCTCGAAGAAGCAAGGATTTGGAAAGGAAGGACAAATTATCAAGGAGCTATACAAGACAAAGACATCAAGCTCATGTTGGTGAATGGGTATCCGGTTCCCACTCCGATAACTACTCCGAGAGAAGCTATCACTCCAACTCAGAAGATACTCAAGATGAAGGTGTTGCCGAAATTGCTCTTGTGTCATCCAACTCCTACGACATATTTGACTCACCAAATATGTGAATTGGAAGATGCTTTCATGGCTAAAGGCCCTAAGGAAGGAAGGCACCGGAAGAATCAAGGTGTTGGTTTTGAACAAAAGTTCAATGCCAATGGAGTTGAGTGGGAAGAAGATCAATACCCCAAGACGAAGTTTGTTCCTCAACAATAGAAGTATGATCCTACTTCTTTCAAGGGAACACAAGCTCAAGATGATCTTCCACCACAAGACCATAAGCAAAAAGGCAAGGACAAGCTTCAAGAAGATATTGATGCATTTGAAGAAGCTCCTAAGGCCTTGGTCAAGTGGGTTCCCAAGACTACATCAAGCTCTACTTCATCAAGTATGACTACAACTCCAAGGATTCCCATCAAGTTGATGTGGACCCCGAAGAAGAAGAACTAGAGAGTTCTTGAGCGTGACTCCGCTAACATACTCCACCCACATCATCTTGGCGAGGACAAGTGCAAACAACTTCCACATCTTGCACTAGTTCAAGGAGTCACAAACCCTCTTGTGACAAGGGACAAGGTAATCTAATGCCTTCATGGACATCATCTTATGTTCAATTCACTCTATGTCCATGGATATCTTTGTTTGTTCCTTGTGGGACTAACCCGTGTAGGTATTAAAAGTGCAACACACTCCAATGGATTGCTCCAAATGATCTACATCAACATTCAGCATCACATCTTCAACATCTACATGAAGTCATCATTGACAAAACCCAAGTATAGTTCATCCCTCTTAGGGGGGATATCACATCTAGGGGAGCTTTACTCTAAGAATTGAGCTAAAGCAACTCTAATGGTGTGAACACAACAATGCTTTATGTAAAAGTGGCAATCCCACTTGTGCTTAAACGATGAGTATGACCTATGATCAAATGTTCTCATTTGACTCCTAAGTCAATATACTCATATATAGATGACCTAGTCATCGCCAATTGTCTGATAGATGCTAGAATGGTTGTGCATGCTTTGCCACATGTTTCATTTGCTATCTTATTGGGTGAGCATGTTGAATGCATATTTTTCTCATTTGAGGACATCCATTTGTTGCTTTGATTTTTTGGCTCTTTATCTTTTGCCAAATGGATGGACAAGAATGCCTAAGAACCTCCTCTAGCTATTTATGCTTTTCTTGTCTCAAACTCTATTCATGCTACATCACAAAGTTTGATCAAGTCAGATTCGAAGACTCTGTGTGAGGAGCACTCGGATTTCTCGATTCGTCATAGACTTAAACTTCCAAAAACTCTCTGTGCACTTCGGTCTGTCCAATTAATCCTTTTGGACTGACCGAGTTCGCAGAGGGTATCTAGGTTTTCAATTTCGGTGCAATCGATTAGAACAATTCGGTCTCACCAAGTTGCAGTAACTGCCATCAGTTTCGCATCTTGGTGCCACCGAGTCGTTCCACTCGGTCACACCAACATGTCTGGTTATATATACCCACGGGCCGAAACATGGAAAGTTTTCCGAAATCTTTCGCCCACGCCTAACCAGCCCTGCCGTCTCGGGTCTTCGGATCGTCCTCTCATCGACAGCGACCTCTGCCGCTGGTTTCCATCGCCGTCAACGGGATTCTGCCCCGCCGTTTTCATCGTAGCGAACTCGCCGCCGAACTAGGGTATGAGTTCAATCTTTTGTGCTAATTCCTTGCTCTGATTCTTAGCACATTGCTTTGCCATTTTCTTTACCACGTACGAAATCAATCCATCCAGAGAAATCATCCTTTAGATTAGTTTTGATTCAAAGTTTTACGATTAGGTTTTGTCGGTGTTCTGGGAACGGGGGTACCTAGACTTGCCTGTGTGTGACCCAAGGCATGGCTCGTCAGGCAGCCTGGTACGGCGCAACCGCTTCAGCAGCCACTCAAGACCCTCGCGATGAGCCGAGCCTCGCGAGGCGGACGACGCAAGACATCCCCTGGGGCGGCCTCACTAGGCCGGCTCATGAGGATCGGAGATATCAAGGCAAGGGGTACCTCGCGAGGTCCTCGTGATGTGAGCAGTGATGACCAAGGCCAGGTGATGATGTCTACTACACGCTTCTATTCCTGTAGACAGTGTTCGGCCTCCAAGAGCAGAGGTTTGTAGGACAGCAGCAAATTTCCCTTAAGTGAGTAACCCAAGGTTTATCGAACTCAGGGAAGTGGAGGTTGAACGTACCCCTTTCAAGCAACCCTGCAATCAAGATACAAGAAGTCTCTTGTGTCCCCAACACACCTAATACACTTGTCAGATGTATAGGTGCACTAGTTCGTCGAAGAGATGTTAAATGGCAAGTGATATGGATGGCAAAAGATGTATTTGTAAATCTGAAATAAAAATGGCAGCAAGCAAACATGTAACAAAACTGAAAGTAAACAATGTTCAATTGATGAAAACAAGGCCTAGGGATCATACTTTCACTAGTGGCAACTCCCAACAACATTAACATCATCGAATCACATGATACTTCCCATAAAACATGCAATGGAGACGCACTCGGAGGTCATTCCTTTGTGGTCAAGAGAGGACGAGAATTATGTAGGGCTACAAAAGCACACCTCTAAGTTCGTAGTTCTCAATCTATGGATTTCCCAATGTCACCGCGGCCATCCAAAGAGAGTACCACAATCACCACAACATATCTCAAGGATAGTCAAAGACAAGCACCAAGAGACTCTCAATCTTCAATCAACACACAAAAGAGGAAATCACTCATGAAAATATTCTTCTAATCCATGTCCAATAGACCGCTGTCACCTTGGTCTCGGAGATTATACTAGATAAAGACAAGTGAGTACATCAATCCAATACATAGAGGAAGGGGAAATATCATGGGATCACCCTAGATTAACATAGCCTATGATCACAACAAAGATCACATCATGGGAGAGAGAATTGACCACATAGCTACTGGTAGAAACCTCAGCCCCGAGGAGGAACTACTCCCGCATCATGGAGGGAGGAAGCAACGTCGATGGAGATGAATCCGGGGGCACTTCCCCGTCCCGGCAGGATGCCGGCACAGGGATTCTCGTCCCCCGAAACTTGGTGGCGATGGCGGCGGAGATCGGGATTGCTTCTGGAGAAAAGGGTTCCGGAATCAGGGTTTCCGCGTCTGGAGGTAAATATATGCCAAAGGGGGTCACCAGAAGCGGAGAGGGGGGCCCAGGCGCCCTCCCTAGGCGGCCAGGGGTGGGGCCGCCTGGGCTGGCCGCCTGGGCTGCCCCTGGCTCCCCTCTGGCCCCACTTCTGGCGCGTGGAAGCTTCTGGAGCGCTGATTTTTTATATATTTTTCCCAGAATTTTTCTGGCAATTTAAGTAATGGGAAAACCTGAAATACAAAAACAGCAGAAAACAGAAACTGGCACTGGGGTGCACTGAGTTAATAGGTTAGTCCAAATATGATTAAAAGTGTATGGAAGTGCATAAATATCATAGCAATATCACACAAAAGAAGCATGGAGCAAGCAGAAATTATAGATACGTTTTGGACGTATCAACATCCCCAAGCTTAATTCCTGCTCGTCCTCGAGTAGGTAAATGATAACAAGCATAATTTCTATGGTGACATGCTATCAATCATATAAGAACTTTTAAGTAAAGCAATCAAGGCATGTAGTTCAATTCAAGTCATAACAAGCAAGAGTCTATATTAGCATTGTAACAAGTAACATAAGAACATAAAGGTGCAAGAGCTCTCGCTGTCCGTGACTCGAATGTCTCCAAATGGTGTTTGCGTGCAAGAAAGGGGATAGGGATATATGAGAGAGTAAAACATAGTTTTTGTATTGTTGAGAACTTAATCTACTAAAGTTTCACACTTGGTCTTCTTTGGAATCTTATCTTGACTCATCCCCAGACCGTCAGCCAGGTACAAGTCAAAATGATCCACTCCCTTTCGATATTTTGAGCACTCATGCAATGAATGAGCGTAAGCAAGAAAGTCGACACTTAGGATGGCAAAGAGAGAAAAATGATAGAGGGGGAAGACAAAAAGGTGTGAAAGGCTCACATCAATGAGGACAATCATCGGCGAGAGAAAGCCAAATGATAGATATGATGCGAGGAGTAGGGATTGCCATGCAATGGATGCACATATGAGCTAAGGTAAGCTCTCCAATGGAACTAGTGGGGGTGCATCCAACTTGCTTGCTCAAGAAGACCTAGAGCTCTTTTGAGGAGGCTCATCATTGGAATATACAAGCCAAGTTCTATAGTGTAAAGGTCCCCACATATCTATATGCATGAATGATAATCTCTATGGAGTACAAGGTATAAGATGGAGTACGAGTGTGGATCTCTCAAAAGAAATAGAAGTGTGCCCCCTTCTCTCTTTTTATTTCTTTTTCTCTTTTTTTCTATTTTTTATATTTTTTTGTGGCCTCAATGGCTCTTTCTATTTATCTCTCATTTGTCCTCTTTGGGATCTTTTGATTTTGTCCTCTTTGGGATCTTTTGATTTGTCCTCTTTGGGATCTTTCCCTCACTTAAGGGGCAACACTCTATGTATTACAAGAAGTATAGAAGATCTTTCACACTTTACAAAAGTACTCAACATAAAGAAAATGAAACTATCATGATGTATGCAAATGTATGCCTCTGCCGGTGTAGCAGGATATGCAATGATACTAGCGCGCCATGTAGCAATGATTAGGGCAAGGACCAACTAGCATGCGGCTCATCGATCAAGCAAAAAGCATGTATGACATGAAGATCAAGTCATGAGAAGATGGATGTTGCATGTCAATGTATCTCGGAAAGGCTATGGAAATGCCTTGATAGGTAGGTATGGTGGCTGTTTTGAGGAAGGATATAATGAGGCTTATGATGACAGAGCGTATCGTGCCAAGGATTTGGATGCACCGGCGAAGTACGCGCCAACTCTCGAGGTGAGAAAGGGCAATGCACGGTACCGAAGAGGCTAGAAAAATATGGATAGGTGGAAGTGTCAACTTTCGAATACTCACATTAGTCCGAAGAACTCATGCACTTATTATCGGTAACTCTCAATCTAATTAGGAGGTTCTCAAAGAGACAAGTACCCCGAGGAGGAGTGTATGGGGATTTGGTTATCCTTGCGCATCCTCGGCTCATGGTACGTGAGTGTACTCTAATATTCGATCCCTCCAAAGATTAGTGATCCATTTAGTAGCTAAAGTTCTCAACTATTTTGTAGGTTTTTGAAAATAAACACGGATTGCCCAAAATACGACATCTATCACTAATAGGCTAAAGCTCTTGACACCAAAAGTTCAGACATTACTCATGGCAATACCTCAAAACTATTGCAAGTTACTACTAAAATTAAATAGCAACCTCAATTACCTACTTTAAGTTAAGACACACAACTCAGTGCAACAGACAAACTCTCTTAACAAGATAAACATGAAAACTCAAGAGAGTTCAGCAACCAACTAAACAAAAGCTCTTTAAAAAGAAAAGAATGAAAACTACTCCCTTCGTTCGGAATTACTTGTCGCAGAAATGGATGTATCTAGACGTATTTAGTTCTAGATACATTCATTTTCGAGACAAGTAATTCCGAACGGAGGGAGTAAGAGCTAAGCATGACAGCAGCTATGAAAAGATAAAGAACACACACAAGAAGATACGCATGCAAGCCTATGTTGTGTTCTACAGTGGGGTGGAGCGTGTTTCTCTCCCAAACAATGAAGGCTAGGATCCAACTTGTTATGAACAGCAAGCAAAGCTAAAGAAAACTAAAAAGGAAACTAAGAGCAAGACGCTCCAAGCATAGCACATAACGCATGAAGTGATTAAAATATAGTGGAACGAAAGACGAACTGATAATTGTTGATGGAGAAGGGGATGCACGGGGGCATCCCCAAGCTTAGACGCTTGAGTCTTCTTGAATATTTCTTGGGGGTGCACGGGGGCATCCCCAAGCTTGAGCATTTGACCCTCCTGGATATTTTTTTTATCATCTTCCCTCGCACACTTGAAAACTCCCTTCATACATAACTCATCATAATCCGATTAGCGAGGTTAGTGCCCATAATAAAATAATTTTTCCCTACTGGAAATAAGGATAATCTTGAAGAGCTACTGTTTCTCAAGATTGCCAAAATGTTTTTGCAAAGAAAAAGCAAGCTCAAGGTTTGCAAAACGAAGAAAAGGCAAAACAGGACAGAATCTGTGAAAAAACAGACCAGCAGGTAGTAACTAATTTTTTCGGGGCACTTCTGCAACTCAAATCAAAAAACTCAGAACAGACGCCCGAAAGCCAATTGTATAGATCACGCTGTCAAAAAAATTTAGATCAAAAAGATGATCTGGTGATTTTATACGAATTTTACTGTCCAAGGACAGAATCTGTTTTCTGGACTGCACGTCATAACTTTTGAACTTTCTTGCAATCGGAGGCTAAACTTGGCACAAAGCTGAAAAGAAAAGATACAATGATGTTGCTACAGTAGTAACAAACATCAAGACCACTAAAAACTGAAAGAACAAACTGAAAGCAAAGATAGCAAGGGTTGTCTCCCTAGAGCTCTTTCTTTATAGCCATAAAGATAGGCTTAAGACTTTAATGATGCTCTCGTAGGAATAAGAGTTGAAGAACAAAAGAGAACATCAAGGAGCAAATACCAAACACATTTAAGCCTAACATGCTTCCTATGCATAGGAATATTTCAATAGAATAATTCATTGAAGCACAAAGCAACTAGCATAGGAAGGCAAAACAAGCATAACTTCAAAATATTCACCATAAAGAGAGGAAACTTCTTATTATTAAGATATTTAGAACCAAGTCTCCCTCTCTCATTATAAATTTCAGTGGCATCATGGATGAACTCAACAATATAACTATCACATAAGGCATTATTTCCATGATCCAAAAGCATAAAAGTGTCATTACTCTTCATATAAGCAAAATCTTTCTTATTAGGAATAGTGAGAGTAAGACTATCATAACCATCATGGCAATCATCATATTTAGGAGGCATATCATAATTATAATAAATTTTATCCTCAATAGTAGGTGGACTGAAAATATCATATTCATCATTGTAATCATCATATATAGGAGGCATAGTATCATCAAAGTAATTTTCTCCTCAAAAGTTGGGGGACTAAAAATATCATGTTCATTAAACGTGTCATCCCCAAGCTTAGAGCTTTCCATGTCATTAGCAATATTGATATTCAAAGAAAGCATACTAATAACATCACCACCATCATGATTGTTATGCAAATAAAAAAGTTCCAAAGGTTTTTTTAATTTTCTCTTCAAACACATCATGTCCAAGTTCATGGTAGAGCTTATAAAGCTCTCTCATATTTTTGTTGTTTTCCATTAAGCAAAACTAGTGAAATAAAAACAAGAAACAAAAAGATTTAATTGCAAGATCTAGAGAAGGTACCTTCACTTACCTCACTTCCCCGGCAACGGCGCCAGAAATAGCTTGATGTCTACTACACGCTTCTATTCCTGTAGGCAGTGTTGGGCCTCCAAGAGCAGAGGTTTGTAGGACAGCAGCAAATTTCCCTTAAGTGAGTAACCCAAGGTTTATCGAACTCAGGGAAGTGGAGGTTGAACGTACCCCTTTCAAGCAACCCTGCAATCAAGATACAAGAAGTCTCTTGTGTCCCCAACACACCTAATACACTTGTCAGATGCATAGGTGCACTAGTTCGGCGAAGAGATGTTAAATGGCAAGTGATATGGATGGCAAAAGATGTATTTGTAAATCTGAAATAAAAATGGCAGCAAGCAAACATGTAACAAAACTGAAAGTAAACGGTGTTCAATTGATGAAAACAAGGCCTAGGGATCATACTTTCACTAGTGGCAACTCCCAACAACATTAACATCATCGAATCACATGATACTTCCCATAAAACATGCAATGGAGACGCACTCGGAGGTCATTCCTTTGTGGTCAAGAGAGGACGAGAATTATGTAGGGCTACAAAAGCACACCTCTAAGTTCGTAGTTCTCAATCTATGGATTTCCCAATGTCCCCGCGGCCATCCAAAGAGAGTACCACAATCACCACAACATATCTCAAGGATAGTCAAAGACAAGCACCAAGAGACTCTCAATCTTCAATCAACACACAAAAGACGAAATCACTCATGAAAATATTCTTCTAATCCATGTCCAATAGACCGCTGTCACCTTGGTCTCGGAGATTATACTAGATAAAGACAAGTGAGTACATCAATCCAATACATAGAGGAAGGGGAAATATCATGGGATCACCCTAGATTAACATAGCCTATGATCACAACGAAGATCACATCATGGGAGAGAGAATTGACCACATAGCTACTGGTAGAAACCTCAGCCCCGAGGAGGAACTACTCCCGCATCATGGAGGGAGGAAGCAACATCGATGGAGATGAATCCGGGGCCACTTCCCCGTCCCGGCAGGATGCCGGCACAGGAATTATGGTCCCCCGAAACTTGGTGGCGATGGCGGCGGAGATCGGGATTGCTTCTGGAGAAAAGGGTTCCGGAATCAGGGTTTCCGCGACGAGAGGTAAATATATGCCAAAGGGGGTCACCAGAAGTGGAGAGGGGGGCCCAGGCGCCCTCCCTAGGCGGCCAGGGGTGGGGCCACCTGGGCTGCCCTTGGCTCCCCTCTGGCCCCACTTCTGGTGCGTGGAAGCTTCTGGAGTGCTGATTTTTTATATATTTTTCCTGGAATTTTTCTGGCAATTTAAGTAATGGGAAAACCTGAAATACAAAAACAGCAGAAAATAGAAACTGGCACTGGGGTGCACTGAGTTAATAGGTTAGTCCAAATATGATCAAAAGTGTATGGAAGTGCATAAATATCATAGCAATATCACACAAAATAAGCATGGAGCAAGCAGAAATTATAGATACGTTTTGGACGTATCAGGGGAGCACCAGCGGGCGCAGAGTGCCAGTTTCCTCTTTGGTGCTAAAGGAACAGGTGCAGGCGTGGAGTCCCGAGGCATCAGGCAAAGGTTTCCATATCGGTGCAATGAGACCAAGACCCGCAGGACAGCAGAACGAAGGTCATCGCGGAGCCCACAACGGCGTCACCACCAGAGCCTTTGGCAGGCAAAGACCACCTTTTGTCAGGATAGCTTGTACTAGCTGTCCCTTTTCAAAATTGGCCGTTGTGGGATCCCTTCCCGCTCAATATTTGGGAAGAGGACCCGTGCCACTATAAATAGGACTAGCCACCAACATTGGGATCATCTCATCTTGAGTTGATCAGATAGAAGGCACACACCACAAGCTCGCTCAAGCACAAGAACCCTCTCCTCAGGAGGCAGTTCATCCATGTACTAGTTCTTCCTCAGCCTACAGGGCAATCCACCACACCACACTGGATTAGGGTATTACACCACAACGATGGCCCGAACCAGTATAAACCTTGTGTCCCTTGTTCTTCGGATCTGACGAGCCAGGCCTAGGGATCAGCGAATGGACGAGCTAGGACAGAAGGACAGATCTTCGTGCGCACCCCAGAGTTCGAACCTCAAGGGTTTTGCTGGAACCCAAGATCCGACATTTGGCACGCCAGGTAGGGGTGTGCCAAAATTTCCTTCCCATCCGTCCCGCTCTCCGTTCGCCAAGTTCCCATGGCAAGCGCCTCTCCTTCGACCGGCTTGGTGGGCGCGCGCGGTGGTGCTCCGGGCCAGCGGGCCTTCACCCCCGCCTTACGACGGGTGCGGTGGCCACCCAGGTTTAGGCCAGATCTGCCACCCCGTTACAATGGGGCGGCGGACCCAGTTGTCTTCTTCCATGCTTATGAAGAGGCCATCTCTGCGGCCGGCGGTGACAGCAAGGTCATGGCTAGCTGGCTCCCCATGGCACTCACCGGCGTACCGTGTGCCTGGTTTTTCAGCCTACCAGAATCGTCCGTGGCGTCCTGGGAGGAGTTGCGCAACCTCTTCACCAGCGCCCCACATCGTCGCGGCCCTCCTCGGCGGCTCCCAAGTGCCACCCTTCGGCCTCCACATCAAGCAGTTCTTTCGACAGGCGAGCGTCGCCTCTATATGCAAGGGGACTCCTCCTAGATGGGCGGCACCCAAGACCGCCCTCACCTTCGACTCAGGGGACCACCCCGCTTCCACCGCAGGCTCAGGCGCTCTCCCGATGCTCTGCACCCCCACCATCTGCAATGTGGCAGTCACCAAGACCCTCGTTGACGGTGGGGCTGGCCTCAACGTGCTCTCGATGGAAGCTTTCAGCTTGCTTCACATGCCGCTCGAGCAGCTGCGCCCCACCAAGCCCTTCTCCGGAGTTGGCGGCGGTTCCACCAGCCCTCTGGGCCAGATCCGCCTCTCGATCACCTTCGGCACCCGTGACAACTACCGCACCGAGCTGATCGACTTCGACATCACCCGTATCGGCCTCCCGTACAACGTCATCCTCGGGTACCCCGTACTGGCCCAGTTCATGGCCGCGACCCATCCTGCTTATAACCTCATGAAGATGCCGGGGAGCAGCGGTGTCCTCACCGTGGCACGGGACACCAAGGAAGCTCTAGCGGCCCTCAAGCGCGCCTTCCGAACCGCTGCGGTGGCACATCCGGGCGATGAAGCCGCCCCATGAACCAAGGGGGCTGCACCGGCAAAGAAGAAGCAACTTTTCTCCCAAGACCGAGCCGAGACAAAGCAGGTGACACTGGATGAAGACGAGCCGTCAGGTGTCGCCTTCACCATAGGTGTCGGTCTTCCCCCAGCTCAAGAAGAGGCGCTGGTTGGATTCCTACGCGCAAACAAGGATGTGTTCATGTGGGAACCCAAGGACCTAGCTGGAGTCCCGAGGGAGGTAATTGAGCATCACCTGAACGTATGCCCCAATATACGCCCCGTAAAGCAGAAGGCCCGACGCCAATCTACGGAGAAGCAGTCCTTCATCATGCAAGAGACTCGTAAGCTAGAAGCGGCGGGTGTCATCCGCGAGGTCCGGTACGGAGTGGCTGGCAAACCCCGTTGTCGTACCCAAGAAAGGCGGAAAAGAGCGCATGTGTGTCGACTTCACCAACCTCAACAAGGCTTGCCCGCAAGACCCGTTTCCTCTGCCCCGCATTGACCAGATCGTCGACTCCACCCCCGAGTGCGACCTGTTGTGCTTCCTAGATGCCTTCTCGGGTTACCACCAGATCAAGATGGCGCTGCAAGACGTCGAGGAGACTGCCTTCCTCACCCCCTGCGGAGTATACTGCTACACCTGCATGCCGTTTGGGTTGCGGAATGCAGGAGCAACCTTTCAGCGGTGGATGCACATCACGTTGGGGAAACAGCTCGAGAGGAATGCTGAGGCATACGTAGATGACATCGTGGTAAAGTCTCAGGAGGCCGCGACCCTTATCACAGATCTGGAAGAAACCTTCGCCAACCTGCGCAAGGTAGACCTGCGGCTCAACCTGGAAAAGTGCGTGTTCGGTATCCCGTCAGGCAAGCTTTTGGGCTTCCTGGTGTCACACCGAGGGATCGAGGCAAACCCTAAGAAGGTCAAGGCCATAGAAAAGATGAGTCCGCCCAAGAAACTCAAGGAGATGCAGAAGCTGGTCAGCTGTGTAACATCACTCAGGCATTTCATCTCTAAGCTAGGGGAGAGAGCCCTCCCTTTCTTCAAGATGATGAAAAGGAAGGGACCGTTTGAATGGACCCCTGAGGCTGACGCGACGTTCGAAGACCTCAAGAAATACCTCACGAGTCCACCAGTAATGGTGGCACCCAAGCCTCAGAAACCATTGGTGCTCTACCTGGCCGCAACACCACATTCGGCCAGTGCAACATTGGTGGCTGTCTGAGAGGAGCGCTAAGACAAGACCTTGCAACCCAAGGGCGGTACTCCCGGGGCCCCCGCAGGGCCGGAGGACGACCATGTCCTACAAGACGACTCTCCTGAGGCTGCAGCTGCCCCATCTGATGACCAAGCCCCTGGAGCACCCTTGCCCAGTCAGACTGCATAGCCACAGGCGAGCCAGGACTTCACTTCCGTCGAGCACCCGGTATACTTCGTCAAAACAGTGCTCCGTGATGCCCGGGCGCGCTATCCCATGCCACAGAAGCTTCTGCTTGCGCTCCTCGTCGCTTCACGTAAGTTGTGCCACTACTTCCAAGGCCACCCCATCAAGGTCGTCTCAGCTTACCCTCTGGAAAGGGTACTCCGGAGCCCAAACGCGGTAGGAAGGGTCGCGGAATGGAATATAGAGTTGCAGGCATTCCAGCTAGAATTCAGCACAACCAGAGTCATCAAGGGGGGCCGCACTTGCTGATTTTGTGGCAGAATGGACCAATGCCCTAGGACCCGAAGCAAGGCAAAACCAGTCCCTCTCGCCGGGGAGCGAAGCATCGGATGGCTGGGTCATGTACTTTGACGGCGCATTCGCCCGCCAGGGCATGGTGGCTGGGGCTATGCTCATCTCGCCCACGCAGGACAAGCTCTACTACGCCGTGCAACTCTGCTTTCAGCCGGGCGACAAGGTCCAACAACATCGCAGAGTACGAGGGCCTCATCGCTAGCCTCAAGGCAGCAATGGCCCTGGGAGTGAAACGCCTCTTCATCAGGGGCAACTCCCAGCTCCTCGTCAACTTCTCTAACAAGGTGTACAAGCCGAAGGACAAGCATATGGAGGCATACCTCGCGGAGGTATGCAAAATGGAGAAGCAGTTCTTGGGCCTGGAGCTGGAGCATGTGCCCCGCGGCACTAACAAGGAAGCCGATGACATCGCCAAGGGAGCGTCCAGGCACCTGCCCCAAGAGCCTGGCGTCTTTGAGGAAAGGTTCCTCAGGCCCTGGGCATCGCCCCCGCGAGAAGGGCCAGCGAAGCCTCAGGAGGAACTCCCCTAGCCACCGATCTCGAGAGCCCCCGCCTGCGGCCCGGCCTCAGGAGCCCGCTTGCTCCTGGCGCTTGAGCCTCAGGAGGGATGCTGGACCGAGGAACTCAAGGCATACCTGGTGCGAGGAGCGCTACCAGAAAAGGAGGAGGAAGCCGAACGCGTGGCCCGACAGGCTACAGCATACTGCATCCAAGATGGTGAGCTTTACAGGAAGCGACCAAATGACGTTTCTTTGCGATGCGTCTCCAGGAAGTAGGGAGGCGAGCTGCTAGCTGACATCCACGCCAGGGACTGTGGGCATCACTCATCATCGCGCACCTTGGTCAGCAAGGCGTTCCGCAGTGGTTTTTAGTGGCCCATGACGCTCAACGATGCCGCCGAACTGGTGAAGTCTTGCGAGGCTTGCCAGTTCCATGCCAAGCAGATCCACCAACCGGCTCAAGGCCTCCAAACCATCCCACTCTCCTGGCCGTTCGCGGTATGGGGGCTGGACATCCCGGCCCCTTTCCCTTGAGCACCCGGGGGCTACCGATACCTCTACGTCACCATCGACAAAATTACCAAATGGGCGGAGGTGGAAGCTGTTCGAACCATCCCAGCCGGCTCCGCAGTCATGTTCATCAAGGGCTTCTTAAACTGGTTCGGGGTCCCCAATCGCATCATCACCGACAACGGCTCACAGTTCACTAGCAACCTTTTTAAGACATATTGTGCTAACCTTGGAACGCAGATTTGCTACGCTTCTATAGCACATCCCAGAAGCAATGGCTAGGCCGAGCCTGCCAACATGGAGGTCCTGAGAGGCCTCAAGACCAGGACCTTCAAGAAGAAGCTCGAAGCTTGTGGAAGGGGTTGGCACGATGAGCTCCCGTCCGTGCTATGGTCAATCCGCACCACTGCCACCAAGCCAACAGGCGAGACCCCATTCTTCCTCGTCTACCGAGCTGAAGCGGTCCTCCCTCATGAGGTCAGGCACCGCTCCCCGTGAGTCCTAGCGTTCGATGAAGCGCGACAGGGTGCCGTGGAAGGGACGGACCTCGTGCTGGGGGAGGAGCGCCGGCGTGACGCTTCGCTCCGAGCTGCAAGATACCAGCAGGCGTTGCGGCGATACCATTGCCGCATCATCTGCCCCAGGACACTCGAGGTAGGTGATCTCGTCTTGAGGAGAGTCCTCTCCAGAGAGGGGCTGCACAATCTCTCACCCATGTGGGAGGGCCCGTTCAAGATCACCCACGTCTCCAGACCTGGCGCCGTGAGCCTGGAAACAAGAGACGGCGTCCCCGTCCCGAACACGTGGAACATCCGGCACCTCCAGAGGTTCTACCCATGAAACAAGGCCCTGTGCCTAAGAAGACTAGGCTTCGTGCCTACGAGGAACAAGGCCCTATGCCTGAGAAGACTAGGCTCCGTGCCTGCGAGGAACAAGGCCCTGCGCCTGAGAAGACTAGGCTCCGTGCCTGCGAGGAACAAGGCCCTGCGCCTGAGAAGACTAGGCTCCGTGCCTGCGAGGAACAAGGCCCTGCGCCTGAGAAGACTAGGCTCCATGCCTGTGAGGACAAGGCCCTGCACCTGAGAAGACTAAGCTCCGTGCCTGCGAGGAATAAGGCCCTGCGCCTGAGAAGACTAGGCTCCGTGCCCGCGAGGAACAAGGCCCTACGCTTGAGAAGACTAGGCTCAGTGCCTGCAAGGAACAAGGCCCTGCGCCTGAGAATACTAGGCTCTGAGCCTGCGAGGAACAAGGCCATGCGCCTAAGAAGACTAGGCTCTATGCCTGCGAGGAACAAGGCCATGCGCCTGAGAAGACTAGGCTCCGTGCCTATGAAGCAAGGCTCATGCATGTGAAGATCTCCGCTCGTGACACTCTCACGTAATAATGAATGGGGTTGTACATGCCCCGGAGTCTCCGGAGAGACGCCCTCGGGCCTCGGGGGCTCCCTCCCACGTCCTAGTGGCAGCACTTAGCTCCATGCTGGCAAGAAGACTAGATTAGGTGCCGGACGCGGCTGTTCATTTGCTTTCTGGAGTTGGCTTGCCCATGTCTTCTCTTTGAATGGATTCTGAAAGTTCTGGCGTTCCTCCATTGCTCGGTTTGATTTCCCTCTGTGGTCCTTCCCTCAGTTTTCGGGCTAGCTCAGGGAGAGCGGCAGTTGCCCGGCGCTCTCCCCAGCGCCCCCCTGAACATTCATGTAACACCCCAAATTTTTTGAGTTGGTTTTTCTTCCAAACTTTTGGCCTTTTTGGAAGAGAGTTGTTTGAGCTTCTCTTAAAACCTTTCTAAAATCCTTTCTGGCCTAAGTTGGTGAGCCTTCTCAAGCTTGGTTTTTGGCCTTGAAGTTTTTCTCTTGTGTTTGGCTCAAGCACAAGTTGAGTTTCAAAGGTGGTTGTTTGAATTCTCCCCTTCTTGTTTTGAATCTCTCAAGTTTAACCTTGGACTTACCTCCCCTCCAACCTTCATCTTGCCATGATCCCAACAGAAATACTTCTCTCCAAGACCCTCTCCACACCTTAGGGCAAGTCTTTCATCAATTCCAGTAAGTTTGAACCTTATTGGGATTTTTCTTCTATTTATTTCACTCCAAAACAAATTCTGTCTTTTATAGGGGACCTTGGTGAGTTACGAAGGAACCACCATTTCCATTCATTTGTTTGACTCCAAACCAACTCTCCTAGATGTTCTTTAGTACCCACAACCTAGATCCATCTTGTTTCACTGGTCCATAGTTCAAAATTTTCAAATTTCAACTACTGCAAGTTTGGACCAGATTTGCAAACTTTGGTGAAATTCATATTTATCTTCTTCCAAAAATTCTGTGAAAAATCATGCTGCCTCTAGATACATCAAGAGGCCACTCCACCAAAAATCAGCTCCAGAAACATTGCACACATACCAGAATCATTTCATCAAACACCTAACCTACACTGTTCTGTCAAATTCAGAACTATTAACTGAAACTGTCTACACTTCGTCAGTTTCGACAGTTCGTCAGGCGCAGCGACAAAACATCGTCTGTATCTTCCTTGGCTCGACGCTGCACTGCAGCTTCTTCTTATCCATGCGCCGCACACTTGCTTGGCCGTTTCTGGGCGTCGGTGGCGCCCTGGCCGACCACGTCGGCGACTGCCACGGCCACAGCGACGCCCGTGGCGGCTGACGGAAGCCACCACCACAGCTCCACGCCGTTTCGCGCCGCCCAAACCATTCCAGTGCTCCGCGTGTCCTTCTCCATAGCCAACGCACGCCTGGCACGCCGTCGCCATGGCCTGGCACGCGCAGAGCACCGTTTCTACCGCCGACAAGCCGCACGACCGTTCCGCCGAGGACAGCCGTAACTCCACCTCTTTTGTTAGGTTAGGCGCGGGAATGGAACCGCAATAGCTCCTGGATGATGCTCAAGCTCCTAACCTCACCGTCCGACCACTTCAGCGCCGTAATTGGCTCGCCGGACATATCCATTCGCGGCAGCCACCTCGAGCCGCCTATAAAAGGCACCCCGAGCTCGTGCTGGAGCACACACGCCTCCACTACTTCCCTAGGCCGTGCCCAACCTCTGGAAGAGCCCCGAGAGGCCTTCCTTCCCCAGCTCCAGCCGGCTACCTCCGCTTCGGGCTCCAGCTCCGTTCACTCCGGCGAGGGCTTCTCTGCCGCCGTGAACTTGAGCGTAGCCTCCTGGCATCCACCTAGGCCTAACCCCCACCTCAATTTCACCCCAGAAACCCTCCCCGATGAGGTCCACGACCACCCGAGCCGCCGTCCGCCGGAGATAAGGTCGCCGTCGACGTGGGGCTCGCCGACACCCAACTCCACCACCGTTCGACGCGGAAGACCACCGCGGAGCCGTAGGTACCACTCCCCTCCCCTATCTCGCCGTGGATCGACGCCGGCGATCGCCGCAGCACCGGCGCCGTCGCGGCTCTATTTCCTCTTTTCAAACCTGACGTGTGGGGCCCTCTGTCAGTCTCTCATCTCTCCCCCTCAAATCGTTTTCTGTTAGCGTATTCGGGCAAAGTGCATTTTCCTCTGAGGTTGGCGTACTACGTACCGATTCGCTTTGTTATTTTCTGTTCTAGCCCCTGGATCTTTTCTGTTTCATTACAGATGGGTCCCTGGACAGAAACCTTAATATCTTTTAAACTAAAAGTGTTTTTGAGTTGATTCTTTTACTGTCCACTTTAGTTTTCTGCCTAGTTTTTTGTCATATTTATGTGGAAATATTTTGAGCAACTTTATTTGCACGCGCGGTATTTATGTTAGTATGTATTTTGTTTGAATACATAGATACCGGAGGCCGTGACGGACACGCGAATCACACCGAGTTAGGCTCCGACTTTTCAGAACCAGGCAAGCATGTTTGAACTCTTGATATGATGAGTGTTTTGCATGTTTGCTCGAGTAGCTCGTTTCATAAGCTTGACCATATGGGCATATGTGTATGGCATATTTCATGCAAGTAAGTTTCGGGTGAGTCCCGAAGGAGAATGTTGAACCACCACGATCATATGGTGATATGATGGGTGGAATGCTGGTAGTGTTGAAGCATGCCAGTAGTTGGTTAACTCCATATCAACGGAGATCATATCATGACTCCGTCCGTCTCCTTTTCCGGTACTATCATAGGCCGTCCATTGGGATTACGGTCTAGTCAGTTGTAAACCACTTGCCGAGTACACACCAAGTAGAGGGGCCGGGATGAGGGTTCCATGGCCCTGGATTAAAGCCCGTCATCTGGTCAGGGGGCATGGGTGTTTCCGGTTGGGACCGAGAGGGGGGCACCCCTTAGAGTGCGCATATATAAATTTGATCCCATGTTATTCGAGGTCGTAGCCTCCCCGTCTTAATGTTTTCCATGAATGTCGTCGCAGGTGATTCCGAACGACAGGATGTTAAATGGGTGTGTACTGGTTAGTTGAGTTTCTACTAAAACACCGTAGACGGGACTAGCCCACATGGCTAGTAGAACCCGTTGGCTATGAGTTAATGGTACAAGCTCTGCAGAGTTAAATTCCTTCAGTAGCCATGTTTGTGGCCTAGGGTCAACCTTCATGTCAACCCGGTGACCGTCTCTAGTACATTCTTGTTGATGATCAGAATAGTATTTTCGTCAAGTTCATTTGGTAGATGAACTCACCCCCACCTCCGTGTTGATTTACTTTCCGAAGTATTTCATCATTGAACTGTTGTTATTTATAAGCCGTTTATGTGATGTCGCTCAGACGTCCGACTATGGCATTCTTTCCTTTTATGTGATGTCGCTCAGACGTCCGACTGTGGCATTCTTTCCGTTTATAAGCCCTTTATGTGATGTCGCTCAGACGTCCGACTGTGGCATTATTTCTATTTATAAGCCCTTTATGTGATGTCGCTCAGACGTCCGACTGTGGCATTCTTTTATTTATAAGCCCTTTATGTGATGTCGCTCAGACGTCTGACTGAGGCATTTCTTGTTATTTATTTTGCTATAAGCCCTTTATGTGGTTTCGCTCAGATGCCCGACTGTGGCCTGTTAACATTTATTATTGTTTCTAGGAGGAGTCACCAGACCCTCGTTTGGTCTCTTTATTATTATCTTTGGACTTCGGGAGGATTACCGCCCGACTTCCATCTTTACCTTCAGCGCATTCATATTTTATTCTGGTCACATTTTTGCTGGAATACTCATATGCATTCATGTTGGCATTTGTTATATCTTAAGTCCGAACTGTCTTGCGAGTACATTCAAAGTACTCACCTGGCTTGTTGATTTGGCCAGATGTGGACAAAGGCGATCTCATGGATGAAGAGTTCGATAGCGAGTCCGACTCTTAGAGGAGTCCCAGTCAGTCCCTTGCGATCCTGGAGTTGATCACTGTTTTATAACCGCTTCCGCCTACCACCAAATAAATTCACATCACCCACTCCGACACCCGATGGACTGTATTATACTGGAGTCACATCACCCACTTCACTGTGACATATTCCACCACCTTTTATTATGAGTCAGTAGTAGGCCACCCTGTCTTGTGTCATATCCGCCTCTATGTAATATATTGGCGCGCTTGTAATAAAATTGTTGAGCAACCCCCAGCCAACCTTGTATAATATTCAGTGTACTGGAATTCTGTATCAAGGAATTGTTTGCCAGCAGGAATAATATTCCTCGCTGGTTTAATAAAAAGGTCGGTCTTCCGGTAATTATTTTACTGAAGGACCGGTCCTGACAACCTTGGTATCAGAGCCAGGCTGACTGTAGGAAGCCACTAGGTGCACTCGCTAATCGGTTATTAGCGAAAAATTTGCTTTTCGATATTTTTTACATATGTAGCAATTTTCTGTTGGTCAGCATAAATTTATGGCCCGACTATTCGGAATTTTTGTCTACTTTTGTAGATGGCCAGCAACGACTGCGATGCACAGACGTTTGCCAACATTCCTGAGGGGTTTGTTAAGCTCCTCTTCGCCATCACCAAAGTCGCGATCGGGCCATCCACACGTCCCGAATTTACACTCTACCGTCACAAGCTCAACGACAGCGTGTCTATGCATCAGGCTGTGGTACACTTCAAAGGTGGGCGCTCTGAAGCGCGCCGCCTTCGATTTGTGGGCAGAGGCATGCTATGCAGATGGCTGCCCGTGAGGCGATAGCTCATCTCCGGGACATTCTTCCTTCGATGAAGACTGGTCGCTTCCATTACCTCACATACCACGTGCCTTATACGTGTCACTATGCATTTGCATGTGCAAACGGGGAGCATGACGAAGCCATTGAATCAATGGTTGAATACCTCAAGGCACTTGAGGCAGCCTTTGATAATCTGGTGGACGACCTGGTGGCCACCCGTATGGAGATGGTCCAGAGTGGCTCCGCCATCAGGAGGGAGCTGTTCCATACTGCACCACCAATGACATTTGTCTCCTCCGCCGCCTCCTATACACCTTCCATCATGGCCACCGCTCGCCGTCTGCCTGCCACTAAGGAGTTTGACCAAGTCATTGCTCCTACTCCAGTCAGAGCTGCACCGCCTGCTGCACCTGCTCCGACACCTCGTACTCTTACTCTGCGCCTGGAGCCCATTAGTGAGGAGGAAGTTGAGTCTCCAGCACCACTGGGACTTACCCTCGGCAGGACAAGGGAAATCTTCAACATCACCGACTTGCGCGTCATTCCGCGACACACCGCGCCCGCTTGTAATATTTGTGTGCTATGTAAAATAGGTTGTTGGGAGTAGTCTGTTTGCGCATCATGTAGGACCCTGGAGGAGTGCACTAGCTTTAAATAACATGTCAGGATGTGTACGCACACCCTGAGTGACTGATACGTCTCAAACATATCTACTTTTCCAAACACTTTTGATATTGTTTTGACCTCATTCTTGCATGATTTGAACTAAACTAACCCGGACTGACGCTGTTTTCAGCAGAGCTGCCTGTATGGTTTTATTGTGTGCAGGAAAACGGATTTTTAAGTATCTCAGAAAAATCCACGAAAAATCACAGAAAATCCACGCACCCGAAGGAACCAGGAGCCAGAAGTGGGGCCAGAGGGGGGCCAGGGGGTGCCCAGGCGCCCTGTGGGCGCCCCCCCCCCTGGGCCGCGCCGGGGGGTCGCCTGGGTGGGGCCCACACCCTCTGGTGCCCTACTTTGCCTCGTATTTTTACTCACGACGCGAAAACCCCAGATCAGAAGTTCTTTTCGCAGTTTTCCGTCGCGGAGCCGTCGCCACCCTCTGTTCTTCCTCGGGAGGGTTAATCTGGAGGCTGAATTGGCCTCCGGAGAGGGGAGATCGTCGCCATCGTCATCATCATCACCACTCCATCATCCCTCCATGACTTCTCCCTCCATGTGTGAGTAATTCCCCTGCTGTAGGCGAAGGGGATGGTAGGGACTGGATGAGTTAGATCATGTAATAGTTTGTCAGATCATTGGGGGCATGTTGCCTATCATCTACTATGGTGTTTATCATCTTTGCTTCAACTTGTTATTCTTAATGCTTGACACTTAGGGCCCAAGTGCCATGATCTCAGATCTGAACCATATGTGTTTGCATGAATATATTTGTGTTCGTGATCCTATCTATGAGTTGTTTGCACCTATTACGGTTCGGAACCGGCGATCCCAAAAGTGACAGCTTGGGACACCAAAGGGGATGGTCTGTAGTTTGAGGATTACATGTATCCATTGAGTTCATTGCTTTGTTCCGGTGCTCTTTGACAGGAGCACCTTAATCTCCATAAGTTCCTTTTGGCCCCGTTCGTAGCGGGATGGTAGGACAAAAGATGTTGTGCAAGTTCTTATTGCAAGCACGTACAACTACCTACGGGATACATGCCTAATGTTTGATATTTGCCTAGATGATCATTACTTTTCCGTGTGCAGTGCCCCAAGTTAGAATCTATCTCATCCATGCAGCGCCCGACCATCCATCTCCCTAGCCTACAGTGTTTTAAACCCTGCTTGTCACTAGTTGCTACTTTTGCCATTACCTTCACTATTTACTTTTTGCTGTTTACTTTTACTATCACTATTATCACTATCATATCACTGTTACCACTTATCTTTTGTTGCAAGTAAGTATATTTCAGGAGCGGTTGAATTGACAACCCAACTGTCAAAGCTTATAAATACTCTTTGGCTCCCCGTGTGTCGAATCAATAAATTGGGTTATTCTTACCCGCAAAGACTATCTCGATCCCTTACGGTTGAGGGTTATCAAGTACCGTTTTCTGGCGCCGTTGCCTGGGAGCATAGCAATATTTACAAGTCTACCTGAGGTATCCTACCTGCTGCACTTTATCCACTATGGGTAAGAAAGGAGACCCCAAGGTTCCGATCTTACTATCTACTACAAGAAGAGGTACTGCTCTTAGCACTAGTGCTACACTTGATTCACCTTCTGTTATGAGTAAGTTTGCCTCACCACCACCACATGATGCTCCTACTGAATCTGTTACTATGTCTGATACTCTTGATGATGCTTCTACTACTTTTTATGATATTAGTTCGCTTAGTTATGCTCTTGAGAAACAAATTGATGCTGCTGCTAAAAAGTCAGGAATTGAACTTCCTGTTACTCGCTACCCTATTGGTGAAACTTATGATTATCCTGATTTGAGTAAACTCAAAGAGAGGCTCCTTGATGATGATTACTATATGCTTGATGAAGATTTCTGCAGGGAACTGACAGAGTTTTCTGGCTCTGACCCTGAAGTTATTAAGAAACTATTTGAAAAACACTCTTTGAAGAACAAAACAGTTCCTGATCCTGAATTTGCTACATCTCCTATATGCATTGATGATCCTGATTATGATTTCTCTGTTGATCTTTCACTTATACCTATGGTTGAACCTGGCCCCTTTTATGGCAGAGAAAATGATGATGCTATTGCACACCTGACTAAACTCGGTGAGTTAGGTGGCCTGTTTACCACAGATGAGAAGATACGATACTTTTATATCACCAAGCTTCTTCCTTTCTCCTTGAAGGAAGGTGCTAAAGCATGGTATGATTCGCTTCCATGCGGTTCCATTAAGAGTCCTCAAGACTTAGCTCACTCTTTTGTTGATAAGTACTTTCCTGCTCACATGCAACATGCTGCTTTACAAAGAATTTATAACTTTAAACAGTTGCAG
Source organism: Secale cereale (assembly GCA_902687465.1). Classification (NCBI taxonomy): domain Eukaryota; kingdom Viridiplantae; phylum Streptophyta; class Magnoliopsida; order Poales; family Poaceae; genus Secale; species Secale cereale. The sequence continues at coordinate 387,904,726 of LR738713.1, read as the reverse complement.
GATGAGTCCCTCCCTAAAGCTTGGGGGAGGTACTGCGGTCTGATTCGGGCTAGACCAGGACATGAAATCCCTAAGAATGAATTAATCGATATATTCTATGCTGGTCTAACTAATGAATCCATGTCCTATTTGGACAGTTGTGCTGGTTGTGTTTTCAGGAAAAGAACACCGGACGATGCGGAAGATTTGATGGGCAGGATTGCCAAAAACCATGAAGATTGGTCCGTCCCTGAACCACCTCCACCACCAAAGAAGAGGGGCATATTTGTTCTAAGCCCCGAAGATATGCGAGAAGCAAAGAAGTCTATTAAAGAGAAAGGTATTAAAGCTGAAGACGTGAAGAATCTGCCCCCTATTGAGAAGCTGTGTGAGCCTACCACTCACCCTCCTATGGTAGAGGTACACTCTCTTTTAGATTTCAACGCAAGTGACACCCCTCATGGTAAGCCTCCTGATCAATGTTTAGATGAGTTTGATAATTTTATTATGAAACAAAATCATTTTAATGAGAGGATAGAAAGTCAATTGCATGATAATTCCCTTGCTATCAAAAGACTGCTTGATGTTTTAGATAGAACAGTTAATGATGTTCAATGTCTTGTGAAGCATTTTCAAATGGTTCAAACTCAGCTTGACCAAATTTCTAAAGTGCAAAGAGATTTGCTTGCTAACAATGCCAAACAAGATAATTTGCAGGCTTTTGGGATTAAAACCCGAGGAGGAACTAGTACTCAAGATCCTCTCTATCCAGAGGGACATCCGAAGAGAATCGAGCTGGATTCTCAAATGCAGGAAGAAGAAATTGTTGGCTCTCCAAAGAAAAAGAAGAAACATAAGGAGACTGACAATTCTAATGATCCTATTGCACATGAAGAGCCAACTATCGATCCTAACAACGTATCTATCTCCGATGCTGAGACTGAAGATGGTGCTGAACCTGAAGGTAATAATAATGAGAAGAATGATCCGCCTGAAGTTCGAGAAGAAGAAGCACCTGACAAACGTAAGAGGTACACTAAAGAAGACTTCATCGCAAGAAAACATGGGAAGGAAAGAGAACCATGGGTACAGAAACCCATGCCCTTTCCAGGTAAGTCCATCAAATCTAAAGAAGAAGAGCATTATAATAAGTTTTGTGAGTGGATTAAACCTCTTTTTCTTCAAATCCCTTTGACTGATGCTATTAAGTTACTTCCTTATTCAAAATATATGAAAGATATTGTCACTAATAAAAGAAAAGTTCCTAATGATGCAATATCTACTATGCTTGCTAACTACTCTTTCAGTGGCAAGATTTCTGAGAAGCTCGGTGATCCAGGTATACCCACCATTCCTTGCTCCATAAAGAATAATTATGTCAAAACTGCTTTATGTGATCTTGGAGCAGGAGTGAGTGTTATGCCTCTCTCTCTTTACGAGAGGCTTTGTTTAGAGAAACTAATCCCTACAGATATCTCCCTTCAGATGGCTGACAAGTCAACCGCTGTTCCGATAGGTATTTGTGAGGATGTTCCCGTAGAGGTTTCTAATTGTTTAATTCTTACCGATTTTGTTGTGCTTGACATGCCCGAGGATGGGAGCATTTCCATTATTCTTGGTAGACCTTTCCTTAACACCGCAGGTGCTATTATTGATTGCAATAAAGGGAAGGTTACCTTCCATGTGAATGATAAAGAACACACGGTATATTTTCCGAAGAAGATCGACAAGAGGCATGCCCTCAACTCTATAGAGAATATCGAGACCGTGAAAATTGGAGAATGGGACTGTCCACTACATGTGCCTCACAAATATAAAACTATCATGGTGGGGACAATGTCCATCAAATTAAAGGTTTAGTAACTACTTCGTAGGAGGTGAGACTTTTTGCTCTATATATCGCCTGTTTGTTGGTAAGACTTGATCAACCTTACTAGTAAACATGTTTTATATAGATAAAAAGTTGAGCTTGTTATATTTTCATTTGTTTTTAGTTTTTGTCCTACTTGCTGTACCAAGTATTTATGTTTTGAAGCTTCACAATACTACTCACTACTTCAAGTTTTCAGAGAGTTTCGCAGCTTTTTGAACTTCGAAAAAATTTCAACAATGAAGTTTTCAGAAAAATTCCAGAAAAATTTAAATAAAAATTTCCACGTTGGGAGAGACCCAGAAAGTCCTGGGGCCAGCCAGGGGGACCCACCAGTGGCCCAGGCGGCCAGCTGGCGTGGCCCAGCCCCTGGCCGCGCCCACAGGGCGCCTGGGGCCCACAGGGCCCCCCTCCAGGTATGTCTTCTTCCTCCCTCTCTCTTTTTCTCTAAAAACTCGAGTTCTGCACTTGTTCTTGTGTTCTTGCTGTTCTTGGAGGCGATTCTTCGATCTCTCTCTACAACCCATCATTTGAGCTGAAATTTTGAGCAAATACTCCCTGGTATGTGACTCCTCCACCCCTCCAATTAGATTTTTGATTGGTGGCTTCATTTGTGAGTATTTAGTAGTTCTTGGTGCTGTATAGATGAGCTTGCATGCATATGTAGAAAGTTATTTTTCAAGTTTTGATGCAAGTTTATGCCTTGGGCAAGTGAGTTGAGTAGTTTGCCTTAGCTCACTTTGTTTTAATCCTCGTTTTTGTAAATTGTAAAAAAATTCAGAAATGAGTTTGTTAGGAAGGGCAAAAGGGTGGCTTGAGAAGAGGAGGCCCGCACACTCTGATCGAGTTATTAGAGCCGCAGCTTCACCATCGACTGCTAGGGTGAGCTATAATGAAGATCATGTGCCCCTGGAGTTGTTGGAAGATACAAGTCCAGCACGTGCGATGACATTTCCATGTGATGAATTCATGGAAGCTGCGGGAATCAAGGATGAGTTTTATAATCTATGTGCTAATGCAGGTTTGACACGACTCGTCACGAGCCGTGTTACTCAGTATCAAAAACTCACCTCCAGTTTCATTAACAGTTTTAGATATAATCCTGATTCAGGTGCTATTGAGTTTAAAATTTACAATGAACTTATCACCATGACTTTGGGAAATTTTTGTGAAATAATAGGTGTGCCGAACGTTGGGAGGAGGGCTAGGATGGCCACTCAGCCCTCCGAGCTGAAAACCGTCATCAACTCTCTCTGCAGCATGGGTACGAGGGATATTCATCGGTCGAAGATCTCCAGCATCTTATTTCCTCACCTCAGGTATTTTGCATATTATATTGCCAGAGGGGTGTTAGCTTGTGACAACACGAGCATCATTTCTGCTCCGGATATTGCTATCCTGGCAGCAGCCCTCTCAGGGAGGTCTGATTATAATCTGGGTGCCTTAATTGCTCGACGCCTTGCTATGAACGGTAACAAGGGGGACTTATATGGTGGCGTTTATGCCACACTTATCTTAGAACATCTTGGAGGCACCCCACACCCTGATGATAATCCTTTTACTTATTTAAGCTTTGATCTTGCTGCTATGAAAAGGCATAAGTTTGTTACCATGGGTTCTGAGCTTGATAACCTTGTTTATATCTTGCGTTTCGGAACTACCGCGGAACGCGAGATCCGTCTACCTGCACCTCTTTTGTTTGATTTTTCTCGCAGGAACGGATGGTCCTTTGATGTTGTCCAGTTCGATGAGTTCATGGTCCAGTATCAGTTTCATAACCCTATGGAGGGGGTTGTGCTCGACGAGGAGAAGTACGGTGAGTTACCACATTTTCAGGAAGAGACCGCCACCGAGTTTGGTGAAGGTTCTTCCTCTGTTTGGCGCTCGAAACCTTCCTCGTGGGAGACTTCGAGGAGTTCGGTGTACGCGCCAGCATCCTTCTACGACCCTTGGACTCACCACCATACCCCCGGAGCAGGAGGCTCCTGGGGGCAGTAGCTGCTACCAACTTAGGCCAAAAGCCTAAGCTTGGGGGAGTACGTGCCCCTCTTACTTTTCCATTGTATTATCCGTTTTATTCACTTTGATCTTTTTGAAGTTTTTGCCCGTTCTTCTTTGTTTCTCTCTTTGCAAAAACAACAAAAAGATTTTCTCTTTCTTTTGCTTTTATTCAACCTTTGAAAACCCCAAAAAGATTTCCTTTCTCTCTTTAGTTTGCTTTGTTTTTAGAGTTCAGCTCGAGTCTGTGATGGCATTTAATTATATTTCCTACATTCGATCGTGCAAGTGACAAGCAGTAATGACGAAGATCGATTGAAGGGAAGCAACAAGGAAGACCAGTATGAACTCTTTTTGTTTCTACTTTTGTACATATGCCTGTACTTATGATCTAGAGACCAGCTTGTAGCGACATAGTGCTATGTTTACAATGCTCTTTCGGTGGTTCATGCTTTCCTTGTGGCTAGTCTCGAATAACTAGAGTATATAATGTGTTATTGAAATGATCTACATGCATTGCACTGTTCATAGTCTGGTATACTAAGGTGGTATTTCCCTTTAGAGAATTTTTGGATTGACTTGGCACATGCTTACACATGTTAAGACTAAAAAGTCTACTCTGCCTTGATGATCTTTGAGTTTCAGAATAGTTATATCACTTTCATGCCCGATTCAATGTTGCTTTGTCGCTCTACATGATTATGACCGTTATTGCTCTCTAGTTGGTCGCTTCCCAGTCTTTTGCTAAACTTCCACCTGTACTAAGCGGACTGACTGCTTGTGCATCCAAAATCCTTAAAACCAGTTATGCCATATGAGTCCACTATACCTTCCTATACATGGTATTTACCTGCCATTCCTAACGAAGAATTTCATGTACCATCTCGAAATTAATCAAAAGCATTTCTCTTTTGTGCCTATGTTTTAGCTCATGAGGAAGTAGTAGTTAATTCATAATCTTTTTAAGTTGGACAAGTTTCACCTCTGGATTGCATGTATAATGTGCAAACCCCTAATACGAAAAGGAACTGGCATTGAGTGCGCCCGGCTCAAAAAGATAATATAACAAACAAACCCTCCTTCACGCTTTGTTCATGAGAAATCAGAAAACTTCGGAAGTGATAAACAAAGGAGATTAAGAGGATGTGATCGTCCTCATGCGGGAGCCGTTCCTCGAAACTTGTCCAGCTCAAGAAGTGATTGAGTTATTTGCTAGCATTCGTTGACGAAATATGCACCTCCCAAAACGTTTTTATCTCTGTTTTTAAAACCAAGAGCTCTGGTACATGCTTAGTTTTTGTTTTCGACCACGGGTTTTCAACCTTGCCAATAAAAGCCACGGTTCGAGAGTCTCACCTTCTTTCTTCAAAGCACCAACTATGAGAGCATAATTTTCATTCTGAGTGTAACATGCATTGTCCCAAAGTATTACATTGTCTTCTGCATACTTGTGATATGATTTATTCTGAAATTTTTAGTTCTAGTCTCTTTTAAAAACTCTGGAGGAGTCTCTGCATTTATGTTTTGCTTCACTCATGGAGGCTAGCGAGATACCACCCTAATATGCTCAAGCTATGTGCAATGTAATCTGGTCTTGATTTTCAGTAATATATTATTTACTTTTAAGTATTTGTGACTGGTCACTTGAAAGAAGGATTGCTCCTTGCATTGTCCTCATAAGTACTGTTTCAATACTTGCTAAACTCTTTTCGTAGTACATGCTTATATACATCTAATGAAGCAAAAGAGTTTGTCAAAGTTTTCTTTGTCGCGTCCAGTTCGTTGAACTGAATTGCTTGAGGACAAGCAATATGCTAAGCTTGGGGGAGTTGATACGTCTCAAACGTATCTACTTTTCCAAACACTTTTGATATTGTTTTGACCTCATTCTTGCATGATTTGAACTAAACTAACCCGGACTGACGCTGTTTTCAGCAGAGCTGCTTGTATGGTTTTATTGTGTGCAGGAAAATGGATTTTTAAGTATCTCAGAAAAATCCACGAAAAATCACAGAAAATCCACGCACCCGAAGGAACCAGGAGCCAGAAGTGGGGCCAGAGGGGGCCCAGGGGGTGCCCAGGCGCCCTGTGGGCGCGCCCCCCCTGGGCCGCGCCGGGGGGTCGGTTGGGTGGGGCCCACACCCCCTGGTGCCCTACTTTGCCTCGTATTTTTACTCACGACGCGAAAACCCTAGATCAGAAGTTCTTTTCGCAGTTTTCCGTCGTGGAGCCGCCGCCACCCTCTATTCTTCTTCAGGAGGGCTAATCTGGAGGCTGAATTGGCCTCCGGAGAGGGGAGATCGTCGCCATCGTCATCATCATCACCACTCCATCATCCCTCCATGACTTCTCCCTCCATGTGTGAGTAATTCCCCTGCTGTAGGCAAAGGGGATGGTAGGGATTGGATGAGTTAGATCATGTAATAGTTTGTCAGATCATTGGGGGCATGTTGCCTATCATCTACTATGGTGTTTATCATCTTTGCTTCAACTTGTTATTCTTAATGCTTGACACTTAGGGCCCGAGTGCCATGATCTCAGGTCTGAACCATATGTGTTTGCATGAATATATTTGTGTTCGTGATCCTATCTATGCGTTGTTTGCACCTATTACGGTTCGGAACCGGCGATCCCAAAAGTGACAGCTTGGGACACCAAAGGGGATGGTCCGTAGTTTGAGGATTACATGTATCCATTGAGTTCATTGCTTTGTTCCGGTGCTCTTTGACAGGAGCACCTTAATCTCCATAAGTTCCTTTTGGCCCCGTTCGTAGCGGGATGGTAGGACAAAAGATGTTGTGCAAGTTCTTATTGCAAGCACGTACAACTACCTACGGGATACATGCCTAATGTTTGATATTTGCCTAGATGATCATTACTTTTCCGTGTGCTGTGCCCCAAGTTAGAATCTATCTCATCCATGCAGCGCCCGACCATCCATCTCCCTAGCCTACAGTGTTTTAAACCCTGCTTGTCACTAGTTGCTACTTTTGCCATTACCTTCACTATTTACTTTTTGCTGTTTACTTTTACTATCACTATTATCACTATCATATCACTGTTACCACTTATCTTTTGTTGCAAGTAAGTATATTTCAGGTGCGGTTGAATTGACAACTCAACTGTCAAAGCTTATAAATACTCTTTGGCTCCCCGTGTGTCGAATCAATAAATTGGGTTATTCTTACCCGCGAAGACTATCTCGATCCCTTACGGTTCAGGGTTATCAGTGACGTATGTATAATTCGAACCGGCATGTAATATATGTACTAGCAGCCTTCTCCGTGCGCAATCAACCAATTTATTTCGAAAATCTTTTTCGAGCTCGTGTTTGATCGTTTTTGCAAAAAATCTTGGTTTATTTTGCTACTCGGTTCTTGTTAGGTTTTCTGCCTTGTTACCCCAGAGTAAGAAATGACTCGTCCCTGGACACGTTCCATGCCAAGTCCGCCGGAAGAAAATTATGGCACACAGACAAACAACAATTTCTCACAGGGGCAGTCAAGTCAGCAGGGCAGTGAGACAGCATTTTCTCAAGTATGCCGCCTTTACGAGCAAAGTCAGCAACAACACCAAGAAATGATGAACCATGTCATTAACATGGGAAATCACTGTGAACCATACCAGCAGCACTCAAAATTGTCTGAATTTCAGAAGACGCGTCCAACAACATTTTCGTACACAAACAAGCCTCTTGAGGCCGATGATTGGCTTCGAGATATTGAAAGGAAATTAATTGTAGCACAATGCTCAGACCATGAAAAAGTGCTGTACGCACCGCATTATCTTACTGGAGCAGCCGCGTCTTGGTGGGAAATTTTTCTGCTTATGCATCCCGACATAAATAATATCACCTGGGAAGATTTCAAGGAAGGCTTTCGCGGAGCACACATCCCTAAGAGTATTATGAAGATCAAAAAAAGAGAATTTGATGACCTCAAGCAGAGAGGCATGACAGTACAGGAGTACAACAGTCAGTTTGCGCAATTATCACGTTATGCCAACGAAGAGCGAATGACGGAAAATAAAAAGATGGAGAAATTCCTGGACGGACTGGCACCAGCACTAAAACGCCAGTTAGTTGTGCACACATTTCCAGATTTCAAGACATTGGTGGACAAAGCCGTCACACTGGAAAATGAACGTCACAGCCTGGAAGATATTCGCAAGAGAAAAGGGATGAGACCAACCACCCCCGCAACAACAAGAATAAGATAAATTTCCAGAGGAATGGTGTGAACAGAACCACGACCAACGACACACGTCCAAATAAGAATTTTCATGCAAGAGACAAGGATTTCACCTATCGCCCGGGTGTTACCTGCCACGCATGTGGAGAAGAGGGACACTATGCTAGACAGTGCCCAAAGCCAAGAAATTCAGCACCGAAGCCAAACAGCAACGGAAGCAATTCCGCGCCCAAGCATAACAAATTCAACCCCAATAACAATCACAGGAAGGGCCACCTGAATCATGTGACCAAGGAGCAAGCACAGGATGCCCCAGATATCGTACTCGGTACATTTCCTGCCACGGTTTTGTTTGATTCTGGAGCTTCTCATTCGTTCATTTCGAAGAGTTTTGCTTTGCAACATGGTTTTTCAATGCTTCCCTTGGGAAAATCAATGACCATCAAGTCCCCCGGAAGTAAGCAGATCACTCAGAACTACTGCCAAGGTTTGACCATTGAAATTGAGAGATTAAAACTCCACGCAAACCTCATAGTGTTGGAAAACAAAGGACTGGATGTTATCCTGGGTATGGACTGGCTAACCACCAATAAAGGATTTATCGACTGCTTCAACAGAACAGTGATTCTTACTCATCATCACGGAAAAACAATAAGAGTCGCAGCTCAGGAGAGACCGGTGTCTCGGCAACCAAAATTAAACAAAGTTGATACATCTGAGTTAAGCAAGGTTCCAGTTGTATGTGAATTTCCGGACGTATTCCCCGAGGAATTACCAGGCATGCCGCCAGACAGAGAAATATAATTCAATATTGAGCTAGCACCAGGAACCGCCCCCATATATAAGAAACCATACAGAATGGCATCGTCCGAGTTGGTTGAATTAAAGAAACAAATAAAGGAGCTGCTGGACAAGGGATTTATACGGGCCAGCTCCTCACCTTGGGGTTCGCCGGTATTATTTGCCAAAAAGAAGGATGGGACCATGAGACTGTGTATAGACTACCGAGCACTCAACATGGTCACAATCAAGAACAAATATCCGATGCCACGGATAAATGATTTATTTGACCAGCTCGCGCAAGCCAAGGTTTTCTCAAAGGTTGACTTAAGGTTAGGATGTCATCAACTGAAAGTACGGACAGAAGATATCCCGAAAACAACATTCACCTTAAGATACAGACTTTATGAATTTACAGTAATGCCGTTTGGACTGACCAACGCCCCCGCATATTTCGTCCACCTCATGAACAAGGTATTTATGAAATTCATGGACAAATTTGTGGTGGTATTTATTGATGATATTTTGGTATATTCCAAGACACCGGAAGAACATGCTGAACACCTCCGCATTGTACTGGGAGAGTTAAGGAAACACCAACTTTACGCCAAATTCAGCAAATGTGAATTTTGGTGGAGACAAGTGGGTTTCCTAGGACACGTATTAACATAAGAAGGAATTGCTGTGGACCCAGATAAAGTCAAGGCTGTACTTGGCTGGAAGTCACCAGCCAGTGTAATGGATATACGCAGTTTCCTCGGTATGGCCGGATATTACAGAAGGTTTATTGAAGGGATTTCTACCATAGCCAAACCAATGACACAACTACTCAAGAAGGATAAGAAGTTCGAGTGGACTGAAGCATGTGAGAAAAGCTTCCAAGAGCTCAAAAAGAAGTTAACAACAGCCCCAGTATTAATTGTACCAGACATACACAAGAGCTTTGAAGTATATTGCGACGCATCCCGAAAAGGCCTCGGATGCGTACTGATGCAAGAAGGCACAGTAGTCGCCTACGCTTCCCGGCAACTGTGAAAACATGAAGAAAATTATCGTACCCACGATTTAGAGTTGGCAGCAATCATTCATGCACTCAAGGAATGGAGGCACTTTCTACTCGGAAATCGCTGTGAAATATATACGGACCATAAAAGCCTTAGCTATATTTTTACACAGCCAGATCTCAATTTACGACAATGACGCTGGCTGGAACTGGTAAAAGATTACGACGTTGGTATCCACTATCACCCAGGAAAAGCAAACGTGGTAGCAGATGCTCTCAGCCGTAACCCTTGCCCGAACAGCGGCAGCATACAGAACCTGAGACCCAAATTTCAACAGGAATTCGCCAGACTCAACCTAATGATGGTCACAGAAGGCGAAGTATCCAAGCTAGAAATACAACCTACACTAATAGAGCAAATAAAGAAGGCTCAACATGGGCATCGCAGCATCGAAGGGATAAAAAGAAAAGTAAGTCAGGGCAAGGCCTCAGAATTCACCATAGACAGTGAAGGAATATTATGGTTCGGAGACAGACTTTGCGTACCGAATAGCAACGACCTTAAGCAGCAAATTCTAGCAGAAAGCCACACTGCTCCATACTCGATCCACCCTGGAGGTACGAAAATGTATAAGGATATTCAGGAGAGATTTTGGTGGCACGGCATGAAGAGGGATATAGCCACATTTATCGCATGCTGCGATTCATGTCAACGCATTAAAGCCGAGCACCAAAAACCCGCAGGGCTATTACAGCCAAACAAGATACCAGAATGGAAATGGGATGACATTGGAATGGACTTTATTATTGGACTACCACGGTCGCAACACGGTAACGATGCCATATGGGTCATCACAGATAGACTGACCAAGGTGGCACATTTCATACCCGTCAAGACAACCCATACCACTCAAAAGCTTGCCAAGCTTTACCTCGCCCGGATAGTATGCCTACATGGTGCCCCCAAGACTATAATATCCGACAGAGGCACTCAGTTCGTCTCCAAATTTTGGGACCAGTTGCAGCAAGCCCTCGGAACGCAACTAACGTTCAGTACGGCTTACCACCCCCAGACTGGAGGACAAACGGAACAAGTAAATCAAATACTCGAAGACATGCTAACGGCCTGTGTCCTCACCTATGGGACCAGTTGGGAGGAAAGCTTACCATATGCCGAGTTCGCATATAGCAATAGTTACCAAGCCAGCCTGCAGATGGCACCTTTCGAAGCCTTGTACGGACGAAGATGCCGTACTCCATTGAATTGGTCGGAAACAGGGGACAACCGCATATTTGGCCCTGTTAAAGGAAGCCGAGGAAAGAGTAAAAATAATACGGGATCGACTCAAAACCGCCCAAAGCTGACAAAAGAGCTATTACGATCAAAAGCATCGGGAAATAAGTTTCGAGCCCGGTAATGACGTATACTTACGTGTGTCACCTATGAGAGGACTACAACGATTCAAAGTCAAAGGGAAACTAGCACCAAGATTCATCGAACCCTTCCGTATAGTTGCACGGAGAGGCTCACTAGCTTACCAACTGGACCTTCCCAAGGAACTGTCCGACGTCCACGACGTGTTCCACGTCTCGCAACTACGGAAATGTGTAAGCAACCCGGAGAAACATGTGTCACATGAAAACCTTGATGTGCAACCAGATCTCACCTACCGAGAAAACCCAGTGAAGATTTTGGAGGAGTCTGAAAGGAGGACCCGTCAGAAAACTATTAAGTTTCTCAAGGTTCAGTGGAGTAATCACATAGAGGATGAGGCAACGTGGGAAAGGGAAGATTTCCTTCGGGCAGAACATCCACACCTATTTGAGGATCAGATGAAATCTCGGGGACGAGATTTTTCCTAAGGGGGTAGGTGTTGTAACACCCCAAATTTTTTGAGTTGGTTTTTCTTCCAAACTTTTGGCCTTTTTGGAAGAGAGTTGTTTGAGCTTCTCTTAAAACCTTTCTAAAATCCTTTCTGGCCTAAGTTGGTGAGCCTTCTCAAGCTTGGTTTTTGGCCTTGAAGTTTTTCTCTTGTGTTTGGCTCAAGCACAAGTTGAGTTTCAAAGGTGGTTGTTTGAATTCTCCCCTTCTTGTTTTGAATCTCTCAAGTTTAACCTTGGACTTACCTCCCCTCCAACCTTCATCTTGCCATGATCCCAACAGAAATACTTGTCTCCAAAACCCTCTCCACACCTTAGGGCAAGTCTTTCATCAATTCGAGTAAGTTTGAACCTTATTGGGATTTTTCTTCTATTTATTTCACTCCTAAACAAATTCTGTCTTTTATAGGGGACCTTGGTGAGTTACGAAGGAACCACCATTTCCATTCATTTGTTTGACTCCAAACCAACTCTCCTAGATGGTCTTTATTACCCACAACCTAGATCCATCTTGTTTCACTGGTCCATAGTTCAAAATTTTCAAATTTTACCTACTGCAAGTTTGGACCAGATTTGCAAAATTTGGTGAAATTCATATTTATCTTCTTCCAAAAATTCTGTGAAAAATCATGCTGCCTCTAGATACATCAAGAGGCCACTCCACCAAAAATCAGCTCCAGAAACATTGCACACATACCAGAATCATTTCATCAAACACCTACCCTACACTGTTTTGTCAAATTCAGAACTATTAACTGAAATTGTCTACACTTCGTCAGTTTCGTCAGTTTCGACAGTTCGTCAGGCGCATCGACAAAACATCGTCTGTATCTTCCTTGGCTCGACGCTGCACTGCAACTTCTTCTTATCCATGCGCCGCATGCTCGCTTGGCCGTTTCTAGGCATCGGTGGCGCCCTGGCCGACCACGCCGTCGACTGCCACGGCCACAACGACGCCCGTGGCGGCTGACGGAAGCCACCACCGCAGCTCCACGCCGTTTCGCGCCGCCCAAACCATTCCAGTGCTCTGCGTGTCCTTCTCCACAGCCAACGCACGCCTGGCACGCCGTCGCCGTGGCCTGGCACGCGCAGAGCGCCGTTTCTGCCGCCGACAAGCCGCACGACCGTTCCGCCGAGGACAGGCCGTAACTCCACCTCTTCTGTTAGGTTAGGCGCGGGAATGGAACCGCAACAGCTCCTGGATGATGCTCAAGCTCCTAACCCCGCCGTCCGACCACTGCAGCGTCGTAATTGGCTCGCCGGACTTACCCGTTCGCGACAGCCACCTCGAGCCGCCTATAAAAGGCACCCCCGAGCTCGTGCTCGAGCAGACACGCCTCCACTACTTCCCTAGGCCGCGCCCAACCTCTGGAAGAGCCCTGAGAGGCCTTCCTTCCCCAGCTCCGGCCGGCTACCTCCGCTTCGGGCTCCAGCTCCGTTCACTCCGGTGAGGGCTTCTCTGCCACCGTGAACTTGAGCGTAGCCTCCTGGCATCCACGTAGGACTAACCCCACCTCAATTTCACCCCAGAAACCCTCCCCGACGAGGTCCACGACCACCCGAGCCGCCGTCCGCCGGAGATAAGGTCGCCGTCGACGTGGGGCTCGCCGACACCCAACTCCACCACCGTTCGACGCGGAAGACCACCGCGGAGCCGTAGGTACCACTCCCCTCCCCTATCTCGCCGTGGATCGACGCCGGCAATCGCCGCAACACCGGCGCCGGCACGACTCTGTTTCCTCTTTTCAAACCTGACGCGTGGGGCCCTCTGTCAGTCTCTCATCTCCCCCCTCGAATCGTTTTCTGTTAGCATATTCGGGCAAAGTGCGTTTTCCTCTGAGGTTGGCATACTACGTACCGATTCGCTTTGTTATTTTCTGTTCTAGCCCCTGGATCTTTTCTGTTTCATTACAGATGGGTCCCTGGACAGAAACCTTAATATTTTTAAACTAAAAGTGTTTTTGAGTTGATTCTTTTTCTGTCCACTTTAGTTTTCTGCCTAGTTTTTTGTCATATTTATGTAGAAATATTTTGAGCAACTTTATGTGCACGCGCGGTATTTATGTTAGTATGTATTTTGTTTGAATACATAGATACCGAAGGCTGTGACGGAGACGCGAATCACACCGAGTTAGGCTCTGACTTTTCAGAACCAGGCAAGCATGTTTGAACTCTTGATATGATGAGTGTGTTGCATGTTTGCTCGAGTAGCTCGTTTCATAAGCATGATCATATGGGCATATGTGTATGGCATATTTCATGCAAGTAAGTTTCGGGTGAGTCCCGAAGGAGAATATTGAACCACCATGATCATATGGTGATATGATGGGTGGAATGCTGGTAGTGTTGAAGCATGCCAGTAGTTGGTTAACTCCATATCAACGGAGATCATATCATGACTCCGTCCGTCTCCTTTTCCGGTACTATCATAGGCCGTCCGTTGGGATTACGGTCTAGTCCGTTGTAAACCACTTCCCGAGTACACACCAAGTAGAGGGACCGGGATGAGGGTTCCATGGCCCTGGATTAAAGCCCGTCATCCGGTCAGGGGGCATGGGTGTTTCCGGTTGGGACCGAGAGGGGGGCACCCCTGCTAGGTGGCTTCTCACCCCTCGTTGGTTACCCCAAGTGGAAGGTTTGAGATGCAGTGTAGCAGAAGTTTTCCCTTGGTAATACCAAGGATCGATTTCCCAGAGACTCCCAGTTTCTACAAGAAGGTGTCAACTGCTAACGGCGCCAGATATTAGCAATCAATGTGGACCTGCACACAGATACAAATAACTTTGCTCCCAACGAGTACAGAGAGGTTGTCAATCCCTCCGGCCTTGTAGTTTACAAAGGATCAAACGCAAGTGGTAATAATGATAGGTATAATTGCAATAGTATGTAAATAGCCGATGTGATCAATGATGGTAATATGGACCGGAGTCTCATGATGTTCACTAGTGATGTCTCTCTCCCAAAAGACGATAAAACAACTATGTGAGGTAAACGAATTACAGCTGGGCAATTGACAGGACCATGTGCGCAAACCAATGCTGACTACATTGCAAGAAAGGTAGAGGTTCAAAGCATGGGCGGTACGCCAAAGTAAGTAGACCGAAATCCATCAATATCTACTACTAAACATCCACCTTGAGATATCTATCCAGAACATCTCGCTGGTATTAAGTTGCGAGCCCCACCCATAGTGTAAACTCAAAGCAACAGACAACTGCATTAAAAGAACTTTGCGTAAAGTAAACAATCCTTGCACCCGCGGGCACAAGCACCGTTGTTTTCCCCCTTGTGGCAATAGCACATCCCCTAGACTCATGTTTCTGTCACTCAAACTAGTCATCGAGGGGCATGAACCCACAATCGAGCATAACGTTCCCTCTTGGAGTCACTACCTACTACTTGGCCAAAGCAATAAATAACAACGGAGAACATGCAAGAATTACTTACGAACATAAATATAAAAGAGGTAGATCAAATATATTACTCAAACACAATCTGAACATAATCTCATAATCCATCGGATCCCAGCAAACTCATCATAGCAACGACATAAGGATTACATATGTGCCTCGATCATGTAGGGCAGCTCACCAGAACTAATTAGTGAAGCACAAGAACGGGAGGAGAACATCACATAGCTACTGGTCATGGACTCATGGTCCAAGGGAGACTACTCACAACTCATCCGGGAGGCGTCCATGGTGGTGGAGAAGCTCCCGGTGGTGATCCTCCCCTCCGGCAGGGTGCCGGGAAGGGTTCTCCTGGTGCTCCCGATCTTGGAAGCGGCGGCGGCGGCGGAACAGAGATGAGATCGCGAAAAAGAGTTCCTGATCGAGGGTTTCGGGAGACGCTTTAAATATATGCCAAAGGGGGGCATCGGAGGAGCCTCGGGGGGCCCAGGCGCCCCCTCGGCACGGCCCAGGGGGGGGGGGCGCCGCCAGGGCGCCTGGAGCCCTGGTGGGCCCCCCGACTGTCCTTCGGGCGCACGGTAGGTTCTGGAACGCTGATTTTTAATATAATTTTTCTGGATATTTCCTGGCAGTTCTCGTAATGTGAAAACCTGAAATACAAAAACAGCCGAAAACAGAAACTGGCACTGGGGTGCACTGAGTTAATAGGTTAGTCCAAATATGATCAAAAGTGTATGGAAGTGTATGAATATCATAGCAATATCACCCAAAAGAGGCATGGAGCAAGCAGAAATTATAGATACGTTTTGGACGTATCAACATCCCCAAGCTTAATTCCTGCTCGTCCTCGAGTAGGTAAATGATAACAAGAATAATTTCTATGGTGACATGCTATTAACCATATAGGACTTTTTCATAGTCATATGACAAAAGCTTATTGAGACAATGAATCTGTAGTAATTAAGTTGCCTCATGAGAAAATCACAAAGAACTGAAAGTTTTACAATATGATACTGAAACATCAAATAGATTTGCAATGAACATGATGTGCAAATATGATAAAGTGATATCTAGCTTGCCCCCTTTAATGAAGCATAAATGCAGGGGCACCTTCAAGGTTTAAGTGATGACTAGATACAATGATTTCAGAATAAACGATATCACAATCATGCAAAAGACAATGCTACTTTGGGACAATGCACATTACACTCAGAATGACAATCATGCTCTCAGTAGTTGGTGCTTTTAAAAGAAGGTGGAGACTCAACATAAAAGTTAAAGAATGGCCCTTCACAGAGGGAAGCAGGGATTACTCATGTGCTAGAGCTTTTTATTTTGAAAACATAGAAACAATTTTGTCAACGGTAGTAGTACTTCATATGTGTTATGCATAAGACATCCTATAAGTTGCAAGCCTCATGCATCGAATACCAATAGTGCTCGCACCTTGTCCTAATTAGCTCGGATTTCCATGGATTGTCATTGCATTACATATGTTTCAACCAAGTGTCACAAAGGGGTACCTCTATGTCACCTGTACAAAGGTCCAAGGAGATAGATCGCATTTGATTTCTCGTTTTTGATAGATCTCAACTTAAGGACATCCATACCGGGACAACATAGAAAATAGATAATGGACTCCTCTTTAATGCTTAAGCATAGTCTCATAAGAGATTGAGGATTAATGTCCAAGCTAAAACTTCCACCATGATACATGGCTTTGGTTGGCGGCCCAATGTTCTTCTCTAACAATATGCATACTCAAACCATTCAACCCATGGCAAATCACCCTTACTTTAGACAAGACGAACATGCATAGCAACTCACATGATATTCAACAAAAGTGTGACAGTTGATGGCGTCCCCAGAAACATGGTTACCGCTCAGCAAGCAACTTATAAGAAAATAAGATACATAAGCAACATATTCTTTACCACAATAGTTTTTAAGCTACTTTCCCATGAGCTATGTATTGCAAAAACTGAAGGTTTTAAAGGTAGCACATGTAAATTTACTTGGAGTGGCGGTGAAATACCACATATAGGTAGGTATGGTGGACTCATTGGCACAACTGGTTTAAAAGGATGTGGATGCACAAGCAGTCAGTCCACTTAGTACAGGTGAAGGTTAGCAAAAGACTTGGAGCGACCAACTAAGAGAGCAATGACGGTCATAATCATGCAGAGCGACAAAGCAACATTGAATCAGGCATGGAAGTTATATCGCTACTCAGAAACAAAAGATCATCAAGGCTTGACAGACTTTCTTTACAGTCTTAAATATGCGCGAGCATACGCCAAGTCAATCAAAATAAATTCTTGAAGGAAGATATTACTAAACCATACCACATCATTGGCAAACAAATCATGTTGGTACTCCAATAACACATTGGGAATCCCCCAGCTATTTGAGACTAACCATAAGAAAACCTGAACTACTAAGCGCCATTATGCACGTAGCATCTTTATCATAGACATATTAACCAATGCAACGGAAGCAAACTCTCTTAATAAGATAAGCATGATAATTAAAGAGAGTTCAAGCAACCAACTAAACACAAGCTCTTTAAAAAAATAAGCATGAATACTAAGAGCAGAGCATGATAGTAGCTATTAAAAAGACAAAGAACACACACAACAAAGATAGACATGAAAATTCTATGTTATGTTCTAGGTAGAAGTGGAGCGTGTTTCTCTCCCACATAAAGAACGCTGAGTTCCGACTCGTTATGAAAAACTAAAAAGGAAACTAAAAGCAAGACGCTCCAAGCATAGCACATAACACATGAAGTGATTAAAATATAGTGGAACGAAAGACGAACTGATAATGTTGATGGAGAAGGGGATGCACGGGGGCATCCCCAAGCTTAGACGCTTGAGTCTCCTTGAATATTTCTTGGGGTGCATGGGGGCATCCCCAAGCTTGAGCGCTTGACACTCCTGAATCTTTTTATCATCTTCCCTCGCACACTTGAAAACTCCCTTCATACATAACTCATCATAATCTGATTAGCGAGGTTAGTACCCATAATAAAATAATTGTACCTTGCTGGAAATAAAGATATTCTTGAAGGTCTACTGTTTCTCAGGATTGCCAAAAGGTTTTTGCAAAGAAAAAGCAAGCTCTTGGTCTGCAAAATGAAGGAAAAGCAAAACAGGACATAATCTGTGAAAAACAGAACAGCAGGTAGTAAATGATTTGTTCGGGGCACTTCTTCAATTCAAATCAAAAACTCAGAACAGATGCACGAAAGACAATTATATAGAGAACGCTGTCGAAAAAATTCAGACCAAAAAGATGATTTGGTGATTTTATACGAATTTTTCTATCCAAGGACATAATCTGTTTCCTGGACAGCACCTCACAACTTTTGAACTTTCTAGCAATCAGAGGCTATACTTGGCACAAATATGAAAAGCAAAGATACAATGATGATGCTACAGTAGTAAACCACATCAAGACACAACAAAAGCAAAATAAATTTATTCATTGGGCTGCCTCCCAAAAGCGCTTTCTTTTATGCCTTTAAGCTAGGCATAATGCATATAGATCAAGTTTTATCAAGAGTAAAAGAATAGCTAGCCCGTACAACGGACTCAAAAGGTAACTTGATCTTCTTTCGAGGGAAGTGTTCCATCCCTTTCTTGAGAGGAAACTGAAATTTTATATTACCCTCTTTCATGTCAATGATAGCACCAACGATGCGTAGAAAAGGTCGTCCCAAAATAATTGGACACGAAGGTTCACATTCAATATCCATAATAGTAAAATCAACGGGAACATAATTATCATTGACAACGATAAGAACATCGTCGATCCTCCCCAAAGGTTTCTTTATGGAAGAATCAACGAGACGAACACCAAAAGAACAAGAATCAAAAGGTTTCAATTTAAGCATATCATATATTCTTTTGGGCATAACAGAGGTACTAGCTCCAACATCACATAATGCATAGCAAGAGAAGTCATTCAATTTAATTTTTATCATAGGATCCCAACCATCTTCTAGCTTTCTAGGTATGGAGGCTTCTACTCTAAGTTTCTCCTCCCTAGCTTTGATGAGAGCATTAGTGATATGCTCTGTGAAGGCAAGGTTAATCGTGCTAGTGCGGGGGTCTCTAGACATCTTGTGAAGGAAATCAATAACTTCGGTAAGAGTGCAATTATCAAAATCAAGGTCACTAGCATCAAGTAAAGTGGTAGTGGTGTCCTTTAGGTTCACATGTTTGGTAGTTTCTATAGTCATAGCATCACCATTAATAGGTCCATCGGGACCAGGAGTACATTGGGTGCTAAGAGTTTGGATATCCTCAACAACTTGGATAGTAGCAACAGTGTGGTGGGTAGGAAGGCTCTTAATTCTATCTTCTTGCTCCTTTAGGGGTGCAACCACTTCGGGTTTAGCTGCCATTTGGTTTATCAAAGTGGCTTGTGTGGGACATGTTGGAAACTTGGGTCTCAGTGATAGTGAGCCTAGTTTGGAGGTTAGAAATCTCAATATTTATGCTCTCTAATTGTCTACTAATGTTTTGCAAGATAGCAGTATGCTCATTTAATTGCCTCGAGAAGGTTTTGTTTTGTTCATATTGGGTGTGCATGTAATTCTTAGTGGCCTTCTCTATTTCTAGAAGTTTCTCATAGTCAGGCAAGTCTCTATCTTTTTGGGTGTAGTTCTTAGTGATAGGATAAGCATTGTTGTTCCCAAAGGAATTAGAGGGGAACAGTCTAGGATTGCTACCAAAGTTACTCCTATAAGCATGAGCAATCACAGAATTTAAAGGAACATCACGAGGATCAACAGAGGATTGCTTCGAAAGTAGAGACATGATCAAGTCAACTTTTTCATTTAAGGAGGAAATCTCCTCGACAGAGTTTACCTTCCTGCCTGTTGGAGCGCGTTCGGTGTGCCATTGGGAATAGTTGGTCATCATCTCATCGAGAAGTTTTGTGGCAGCACCAAGTGTAGTTGACATAAAGGTTCCTCCCACGGCCGAATCTAACAAGTTCCGCGAGGTAAAGTTCAAGCCTACATAAAAAGTTTGGATAACCATCCAAGTAGTCAAACCATGAGTAGGGCAGTTCTTGATAAGAGATTTCATACGTTCCCAAGCTTGGGCAACGTGTTCATTATCCAATTGTTTAAAATTCATTATGTTACTCCTCAGTTGGATAATTTTAGCAGGTGGATAGTATTTTCCAATAAAAGCATCTTTGCACTTGTCCCATGAATCTATGCTATTTCTAGGCAAAGACTGAAACCAAATTTTAGCTCCTCCTCTCAAGGAGAAAGGAAAAAGCTTAAGCTTAACAATATTACCATCTATTTCTTGGTACTTTTGCATATCACAAAGTTCAACAAAGTTGTTCAAGTGTAAAGCAGCATCATCTCCAGCACCGGAGAATTGATCTTTCATAACTAGATTCAGTAAAGCAGGTTTAATTTCATATGAAGGTGCTGAAGTGGCAGGTGTAGTGATAGGTGTGCTGATAAAGTCATCGTTGTTGTGACTAGTGAAGTCACACAACTTGGTGTTCTCGGTGGAACCCATTGTAGCAAGCAAGCAAGATAACTATTTTTGTGATTTTCGATAAAAAGGTACTAAAGCAAAAACTGAAAGGTAAACTAACAAGACTAAAAGCAAAGGTAAAAGATAGTGTGCAAATCCCCTATCCTGAAGAGTGGAGTCCCCGGCAACGGCGCCAGAAATTGATTTGCTAGGTGGCTTCTCACCCCTCGTTGGTTACCCCAAGTGGAAGGTTTGAGATGCAGTCTAGGAGAAGTTTTCCCTTGGTAATACCAAGGATCGATTTCCCAGAGACTCCCAGTTTCTACAAGAAGGTGTCAACTGCTAACGGCGCTGGATATTAGCAATCAACGTGGACCTGCACACAGATACAAATAACTTTGCTCCCAACGAGTACAGAGAGGTTGTCAATCCCTCCGGCCTGGTAGTTTACAAAGGATCAAATGCAAGTGATAATAGTGATAGGTATAATTGCAATAGTAAGTAAATAGCGGAAAAGTAAATAGCAGATGTGATCAATGATGGTAATATGGACCGGAGTCTCATGATGTTCACTAGTGATGTCTCTCTCCCAAAAGACGATAAAACAGCTATGTGAGGTAAACGAATTATAGCTGGGCAATTGACAGGACCATGTGCGCAAACCAATGCTGACTACATTGCAAGAAAGGTAGAGGTTCAAAGCATGGGCGGTACGCCAAAGTAAGTAGACCAAAATCCATCAATATCTACTACTAATCATCCACCTTGAGATATCTATCCAGAACATCTCGCTGGTATTAAGTTGCGAGCCCCACCCATAGTGTAAACTCAAAGCAACAGACAACTGCATTAAAAGAACTTTGCGTAAAGTAAACAATCCTTGCACCCGCGGGCACAAGCACCGTTGTTTTCCCCCTTGTGGCAACAGCACATCCCCTAGACTCATGTTTCTGTCACTCAAACTAGTCATCGAGGGGCATGAACCCACAATCGAGCATAACGTTCCCTCTTGGAGTCACTACCTACTACTTGGCCAAAGCAATAAATAACAACGGAGAACATGCAAGAATTACTTACGAACATAAATATAAAAGAGGTAGATCAAATATATTACTCAAACACAATCTGAACATAATCTCATAATCCATCGGATCCCAGCAAACTCATCATAGCAACAGCATAAGGATTACATATGTGCCTCGATCATGTAGGGCAGCTCACGAGGACTAATTAGTGAAGCACAAGAACGGGAGGAGAACATCACATAGCTACTGGTCATGAACTCATGGTCCAAGGGAGACTACTCACAACTCATCCGGGAGGCGTCCATGGTGGTGGAGAAGCTCCCGGTGGTGATCCTCCCCTCTGGCAGGGTGCCGGGAAGGGTTCTCCTGGTGCTCCCGATCTTGGAAGCGGCGGCGGCGGCGGAACAGAGATGAGATCGCGAAAAAGAGTTCCTGTTTTGAGGGTTTCGGGAGACACTTTAAATATATGCCAAAGGGGGGCATCGGAGGAGCCTCGGGGGGCCCAGGCGCCCCCCCCGGCGCGGCCCAGGGGGGGGGGGGGGCGCCGCCAGGGCGCCTGGAGCCCTGGTGCCCCCCCGGCTGTCCTTCGGGCGCACGGTAGGTTCTGGAACGCTGATTTTTTTATATAATTTTTCTGGATTTTTCCTGGCAGTTCTCGTAATGTGAAAACCTGAAATACAAAAACAGCCGAAAACAGAAACTGGCACTGGGGTGCACTGAGTTAATAGGTTAGTCCAAATATGATCAAAAGTGTATGGAAGTGTATAAATATCATAGCAATATTACCCAAAAGAGGCATGGAGCAAGCAGAAATTATAGATACGTTTTGGACGTATCAACCCCTTAGAGCGCGCATATATAAATTTGATCCCGTGCTATTCGAGGTCGTAGCCTCCCCGTCTTAAAGTTTTCCATGAATGTCGTCGCGGGTGATTCCGGACGACAGGATGTTAAATGGGTGTGTACTGGTTAGTTGAGTTTCTACTAAAACACCGTAGACGGGACTAGCCCACATGGCTAGTAGAACCCGTTGGCTATGAGTTAATGGTACAAGCTCTGCAGAGTTAAATTCCTTCAGTAGCCATGTTTGTGGCCTAGGGTCAACCTTCATGTCAACCCGGTGACCGTCTCTAGTACATTCTTGTTGATGACCAGAATAGTATTTTCGTCAAGTTCATTTGGTAGATGAACTCACCCCCACCTCCGTGTTGATTTACTTTCAGAAGTATTTCATCATTGAACTGTTGTTATTTATAAGCCGTTTATGTGATGTCGCTCAGACGTCCGACTATGGCATTCTTTCCTTTTATAAGCCCTTTATGTCATGTCGCTCAGACGTCCGACTGTGGCATTATTTTTATTTATAAGCCCTTTATGTGATGTCGCTCAGACGTCTGACTGTGGCATTATTTTTATTCATAAGCCCTTTATGTGATGTCGCTCAGACGTCCGACTGTGGCATTCTTTCC
>LR738713.1:387869362-387881528 GCA_902687465.1 Secale cereale | reverse complement strand
GTGATGTCGCTCAGACGTCCGACTGTGGCATTATTTCTATTTATAAGCCCTTTATGTGATGTCGCTCAGACGTCCGACTGTGGCATTCTTTATTTATAAGCCCTTTATGTGATGTCGCTCAGACGTCCGACTGAGGCATTTCTTGTTATTTATTTTGCTATAAGCCCTTTATGTGGTGTCTCTCAGACGCCCGACTGTGGCCTGTTAACATTTATTATTGTTTCTACGAGGAGTCACCCAGACGCTCATTTGGTCTCTTTATTATTATCTTTGGACTTCGGGAGGATTACCGCCCGACTTCCATCTTTACCTTCAGCGCATTCATATTTTATTCCGGTCACATTTTTGCTGGAATACTCATATGCATTCATGTTGGCATTTGTTATATCTTAAGTCCGAACTGTCTTGCGAGTACATTCAAAGTACTCACCTGGCTTGTTGATTTGGCCAGATGTGGACAAAGGCGATCTCATGGATGAAGAGTTCGATAGCGAGTCCGACGCTTAGAGGAGTCCCAGTCAGTCCCTTGCGATCCTGGAGTTGGTCACTGTTTTATAACCGCTTCTGCCTACCACCAAATAAATTCATTGGGTCTCACTCCGACACCCGATGGACTGTATTATACTGGAGTCACATCACCCACTTCACTGTGACATATTCCACCACCTTTTATTACGAGTCAGTAGTAGGCCACCCTGCCTTGTGTCATATCCGCCTCTATGTAATATATTGGCGCGCTTGTAATAAAATTGTTGAGCAATCCCCAGCTCAACCTTGTATAATATTCAGTGTACTGGAATTCTGTATCAAGGAATTGTCTGCCAGCAGGAATAATATTCCTCGCTGGTTTAATAAAAAGGTCGGTCTTCCGGTAATTATTTTACTAAAGGACCGGTCCTGACAATTCACGAGGCGCCCAAACAAGGGCTTATGATTGGCACGCCCCCCTTCTTATGTCCGTGCCCCATGGGTACCGCGACAAGGGGCGGCCGACCATGCTCAGCCCGCGTCAAGGGCCTTGGGCGATAAAGGATGATAGCCACCTAACGAGTTTTTGCAGCCTCACGAAGGGTCAAACGTCACGAGATGAGGGCAATCCCGAGTGCATCAAGATAAGTCTCCTCACCCTAAGAGCGCATAGTACACAGATCACGCGGTGATGGACAGGGACACTAAGCATGGCGCTAAACTCATAAGAACACGGTTCATTACACGCCCTCCCAGGGCTCCATACTTGTTTTCTTGGACAATGTAGGAAGAAAGAAAGATCGAGAACGGGCGGTGACGACCCTCGAGGTGCGGCAGCTCACGAGGACCTACTCCCCGAGATCAGTCGGAACCTTCCTCATGCTTCACTTGGGCGTGGCGACGAGACGATCCAGCGCTACCCTCAAGGCGGGCGCGGCAGAGTGGAGGCCGGTCATAGCCACCGCTGCTGGAGCTACCGCTGAAGGAGGAGCCGCCGTAGCTGGACGAGCTGTGGCCATCGCCCAGGCCAAGCACCTCGCCGCCACCATTGTCTTTGGGGCAACACTCGATGCGGCGCCCGTCTTCCCCAAACACCCTCACGAAGAGGGTCGAGTCATCGCCATACCTGAAATGAAGGGTGCACCGCCTGCCCAAGCCGCGCGTGCGGGTGAACGTCTGGCAGCCGCGGGCCAGCATCACAGCACTCACGGCGGAGGCCTCCACCACAACCCACGAAGCCCTGCAGCAGCAACCATCAGACTGCAGCCAAAAGCCGCTAGAGCTCGCAGTGAGGAGTTCGCCGGCTAGGGAGAGTGGGAGCTGGAGCCGGGTACCGGCTGGTCTCTCTAACCGCACGACAAACTCCAGCGTCACCTCCACCAAGTGGGAGCACGGCTGGGGAGGCCTGACAACCCCAGAGCGCCTCCCTTCGTTCACAGGATCGCGAAATCCACGACGACCCCTGCCGCTCGAGGAACCGCCGCCGCGGTTACTGAGGGCGGCTATGGGCACGGTGGGAGTCCGTCGACACCCGCTAGCAGCCTCGACAGGAGTCACGGCACACTTGTGGGGACAACCTCGTCCCCTCTTAGCTGGTGGTGAGCCGGGACCCTCCTGCCAGGCCTTCCCCTTCTCCACGGATGGAAACTTCCTGGTCGGCGCCATGAGCGGCTCTGTCAGGCGAAAGGCAAGAGAGAAGAAGGAGCGAGAGGAACGAAGGAATAAGATGGGTAACAAGGACTTCGCCTGCCGCCTTATTTATAGCCAGGAGAAGGCCAACCACCAGCCTCCATAATTACATGAAATGATGGTCTTTTGTGCATGGAGGGACTTGTCAAGTCGCGCAGTAGCCAAAGTTGCATGGGGAAGTGGAGACACCGACGTCCAATCAATCGCCATGTGCCAATCAAGGCCGCAACCTTTTGGGGCCCGTGGTGCTCCGCACTTGACCCTTGGCTTCGCCGCGAAGCCAAGCCCGAGCGCACCTTGGGCCCAGGGGCTACTGTCGACGTTTTGGGAACGGGGGTACCCAGACTTGCCTGCCTGCGGCCTAGGTCGTGGCTCGTCAGGCGGCCTGGTATGGCCCAGCCTCTTCAGTAGCCACTCAAGACCCTCACGAGGAGCCGAGCCTCGCGATGCAGACGACGCAAGACATCCCCTGGGGCAGCCTCACTAGGCCGGCTCATGAGGATCAAAGATATCAAGGCAAGGGGTACCTCACGAGGTCCTCGTGATGTGAGCAGTGACGACCAAGGCTAGGCGGGCGCCAGCGGGCGCAGAGTGCCAGTTTCCTCTTTGATGCTAAAGGAACAGGTGCATGCGTGGAGTCCCGAGGCATCAGGCAAATGTTTCCATATCGGTGCAACAAGACCAAGATCCGCATGACAGTGATGACCCACAAGTGTAGTGGATCTATCGTAGTCCTTTCGATAAGCTAGAGTGTCGAACCGAGGAGCAGAAGGAAATGATAGGCAGTTTTCAGTAAGGTATTCTCTGCAAGCACTGAAATTATCGGTAACAGATAGTTTTGTGATAAGGTAACTGGTAACAAGTAACAAATAGTAAAAGTAAATAGGGTGCAACAATATGGCCCAATCCTTTTTATAGCAAAGGACAAGCCTGGACAAACTCTTATATGAAGGAACACGCTCCCGAGGACACATGGGAATTATCGTCAAGCTAGTTTTCATCATGCTCATATGATTCGCGTTCGTTACTTTGATAATTTGGTATGTGGGTGGACCTGTGCTTGGGTACTTCCCTTACTTGGACAAGCATCCCACTTATGATTAACCTCTATTGCAAGCATCCGCAACTACAAAATAAGTATTAAGGTAAACCTAACCATAGCATGAAACATATGGATCTAAATTAGCCCCTTACGAAGCAACACATAAACTAGGGTTTAAGCTTCTGACACTCTAGAAACCCATCATCTACTTATTACTTCCCAGTGCCTTCCTATAGGCCCAAACAATGGCGAAGTGTCATGTAGTTGACGTTCACATGACACCACTAGAGGAAAGACAACATACATCTCATCAAAATATCGAACGAATACCAAATTCACATGACTACTTATAGCAAGACTTCTCCCATGTACTCAGGAACAAACGTAACTACTCACAAAGCATATTCATGTTCATAATCAGAGGGGTATTAATATGCATAATGGATCTAAACATATGATCTTCCACTGGATAAACCAACTAGCATCAACTACAAGGAGTAATCAACACTAGTAGCAACCCACAGGTACCAATCTGAGGTTTCGATACAAAGATTAGATACAAGAGATGAACGAGGGTTTGAGAGGAGATGGTGCTGGTGAAGATGTTGATGAAGATAACCCTCCCCAATATGGGAGAGTTGTTGGTGATGACGGCGGTGACGATTCCCCCCTCCCGGAGGGAAGTATCCCCGGTAGAACAGCTCCGCCGGAGCCCTAGATTGGTTCCGCCAAGGTTCTGCCTTGAGACGGCAGCGCTTTGTCCCGAAAGCCTCCTTATGATTTATTTTTCTAGGTCAAAACACCTCATATAGCAGAAGATGGGAATCGGGGGGCTGCTAGGTGGCCCACGAGGCAGGGGGGCGCCCCCACCCTCGTGGACGGTGGGTGGCCCCCCTTGTGTACTTCTTTTGCCAGATATTTTTTATATTTTCCAAAACGAAGTTTCGTGGAGTTCCAGGGCTTTTTGAGTTGTGCAGAATAGGTCTGCAATGTTTGCTCCTTTTCCAGCACAAAATTCCAGCTGCCGGCATTCTCCCTCTTCATGTAAACCTTGTAAAATAAGAGAGAAAAGGCATAAGTATTGTGACATAATGTGTAATAACAGCCCATAGTGTAAAAAATATCAACATAAAAGCATGATGCAAAATGGACGTATCAACTCCCCCAAGGTTAGACCTCGCTTGTCCTCAAGCGGAAGCCGATAACGAAAAATATGTCCACATGTTTAGAGATAGAGGTGTCGATAAAATAGAATACGGACATGCAGTCATCATGATCATTCTTATAACAACAATATATATAAAAATATATATATATATATATATATATTGTCATATGATTTCTTATGATAAAGTAACACTGCATTCACAATGTTAAGTATGAACCAGAGACTTCATTGAAAACTAACAAACTATGATCTCGGTCATTGTAGAAATTGCAATTTATCATAACATCGGAAATAGTCAATATAAGAGCTTTTCAGCAAGTCCACATACTCAAATATCTTTTAGTCTTTCACAATTGCTAACACTCACGCAATACTTATGGGTATGGAGTTTTAATCGGACACAGAGAAAGATAGGGGCTTATAGTGTTGCCTCCCAACTTTTTACCTCAAGGGTAATGTCAATAGGAATAGATCATGATAGCTTACATCCAAGTGGGTATATATGTCAGGATCTTTCCAACACAATGTGCTTGTCACAGGATAAAATGTAAAAGGAAAGATGAAGATCACCTTGACTCTTATAAGGTAAGAACAATAGATAGGCCCTTCGCAGAGGGGAGCAGAGGTTGTCATGTGCTTTTAGGGTTGGATGTACAAAATCTTAGCGCAAAAGAAGGTCACTTTATATTGCCACTTGTGATGTGGACCTTTATTATACAGTCCGTCGCTTTTATTGCTTCCATATCACAAGATCATATGAAGTTTATTTTCTCCACACTAATAGATCATACATGTTTTAGAGAGTTGCAACAATGACAACTTACTTGAAGGATCTTACTCGATCCATAGGTAGGTATGGTGGACTCTCATGGCAAAACTGGGTTTAAGGATGTATGGAAGCACAAGTAGTATCTCTACTTGGTGCAAGGAGTTTTGGCTAGCATGAGGGGGAAAGGCAAGCTCAACATGTTGGATGATCCATGACAATATACTTTATTTCAGATATAAGAAAACATAACCCATTATGTTGTCTTCCTTGTCCAACACCAACTCTTTAGCATGTCATATTTTAATGTGTGCTCACAACCATAAAAGATGTCCAGGATAGTATATTTATATGTGAAAACCTCTCATTCCTTATAACTTCCTATTAATTGCAACGATGACCAAAACTACGTTTGTCAACTCTCAACAACTTTTGTTCATCATACTCTTTATATGTGAAGTCATTTCTTTCCATAAGATCAATATGATCTCTTTGATACTCTTTATATTTTCTTATGTCCTCCATGGCATCTATCCTTTTCAAGTCAGCCTCCATCTCTTCCACCGTTGATGGCCCAAAGAGGTCAGCATCGCTGTTTGCTCCTGGTCCCAGTGTCGGATGAGACACCCGACTCTCTCCAAATGATTCCTGAGAAGACATCTTGCTCTAATCTACGTCAGAAACAACTCGAAACAAAAACAGAGGATTTTGGCGTGATACGGTGGTCAAAACCTTCGGGGGTTTATATAATGAATTTTTACCGACCAAAAGAAGTAACGTGCAAGAAAACGGAGTCCGAGAGGCACACGAGGTGCCCACGAGGTAAGGGGGCGTGCCCAGGGGGGTAGGGCGCGCCCTCCACCCTCGTGGACGCCTCGTGTCCATTCCGGACTGCTCCTTATTTTTCTATTTTTCTAAATATTCCAAAACGGAGAGAATATGCCATTAGAACTATTTTGGAGTCGGTTTATTTACCGTACCACATACCTCATCCTTTTCGGAGTCTGAATCGTTATGGAAAGTGTCCCTTATGTGCGCCTCCGTCGTTACGGTTTCAATAACATTGGTTTCAACATTTATAGGATTACCTGAGATATAATGTTTGATTCTTTGACCGTTCACCACCTTTGGATTTGTGCTTCAAAGTTGTTAATTTTTATGGCACCGGAACGATAGACCTCCTCGATAAAGTAAGGACCTTCCCATTTAGAGAGAAGTTTTCCTGCAAAAAAATCTTAAACGAGAGTTGTATAGCAAGACGTAATCACCTACGTTAATCTCCCGCTTTTGTATCCTTTTGTCATGCCATCTTTTAACTTTTTCTTTAAACAATTTGGCATTTTCGTAGGCCTGGGTTCTCCATTCATCAAGCGAGCTAATGTAAAATAACCTCTTCTCATTGGAAAGTTTGAAATCACAATGGAGCTCTTTAATAGCCCAATATGCCTCATGTTCTAGTTCGAGAGGTAAGTGACATGCTTTCCCATAAACCATTTTATACGGAGACATACCCATGGGATTTGTATATGCAGTCCTATAGGCCTATAATGCATCATCAAGTTTCTTAGACTAATTATTTCTAGATCTATTAACTATATTTTACAAAATTAATTTAAGCTCTCTATTACTCAGTTCTACTTGACCGCTAGACCGTGGGTGGTATGGGGACGCAATTCTATGATTAACATCATACTTAGCAAGCATTTTGCGGAAAGTACCATGAATAAAAAGTGTGAACCACCATCATTCATTAAGTATGTAGGGACTCTAAACCTCGGAAAAATAACTTCTCTAAGCATCTTAATGGAGGTGTTGTGATCAGCACTACTAGTTAGAATAGCTTCTACCCACTTAGTAACGTAATCAACAGCAACCAAAATATGTGTATACCCATTAGAGGAAGGAAACGGTCCCATATAATCACAATCCCAAACATCGAATGGTTCAATAACAAGTGAATAATTCATAGGCATTTCTTGACGTCTACTAATATTACCAATTCTTTGACATACATCACAAGACAAGACAAATTTACGGGTATCCTTGAAGAGAGTAGGCCAATGAAAACCAGATTGCAGTACCTTATGTGCAGTTCTATCTCCAGCATGGTGTCGTCCATAAGCCTCAGAGTGACACTTGCGTAGGATCTGTTCCTGTTCATGATCAGGTACACAATGTCTAATAATACCATCTACTCCTTCATTATAAAGGTATGTGTCATCCCAGAAGTAATGTCTTAAATCATAGAAGAACTTTTTCTTTTGCTGGTATGTGAAACTAGGTGGTATAAATTTAGCGACAATGTAATTAGCATAATCGGCATACCATGGAGTAGTACGAGAAGCATTTATGACAGCTAATTGTTCATTATGAAAGCTATCATCAATAAGTAGTGGGTCATCAAGAATATTCTCTAACCTAGACAAGTTGTCTGCAACGGGGTTCTCAGCTCCCTTTCTATCAGCAATATGCAAGTCAAATTCTTGTAGCAGGAGAACCCATCTAATAAGTCTAGGTTTAGCATCTTTCTTTTCCATAAGATATTTAATAGCAGCATGATCAGTGTGAACAATTACTTTAGAATCAACAATATAAGACCTAAACTTATCACAAGGAAATACAACTGCTAATTTTTTTTCTCAGTAGTAGCATAATTTCTCCGGGCACTGTCTAGGGTTTTACTAGCATATTGGATAACATTTAATTTCTTATCAACTCTTTGTCCTAGTACAACACCTACAACATAATCACTAGCATCACACATAATCTCAAAGGGTAAATTCCAGTCAGGAGGCTGGACAATACGTGCAGAGATTAATGCTTTCTTAAGTATTTCAAATGCTTCTACACAATCATCATCAAAGACAAAAGGAACATCTTTTTGTAAGATATTAGTCAGAGGCCTAGAGATTTTGGAGAAGTCCTTAACGAACCTCCTATGACACCCGGCATGACCAAGGAAACTTCTTATACCTTTGATGTCCTTGGGACACGACATCTTTTCAATAGCATCTACTTTAGCTTTATCAACTTCAATACCTCTTTTAGAAATTTTATGCCCCAAGACAATGCCTTCATTAACCATAAAGTGGAACTTTTCCCAATTCAAGACAAGATTAGTTTCTTCACATCTTTGCAAAACTTGATCAAGGTTGCTTAAGCAATTATCAAAAGAAGTTCCATAAACGGAAAAATCATCCATGAAAACCTCAACAATATTTTCACAAAAATCAAAGAATATAGTTATCATGCATCTCTGAAAGGTAGCAGGTGCATTACATAAACCAAAAGGCATACGTCTATAAGCAAAGGTACCGAAGGGGCAAGTAAAAGTGGTCTTTTCTTGACCCTCTTTTGACATAGGTATTTGAGAGAAACCAGAATAGCCATCTAGGAAGCAAAAATGAGTATGTTTTGATAACCTTTCTAGCATTTGATCAATAAAAGGTAAAGGGTAATGATCTTTCTTAGTAGCTTTATTTAATTTGCGGAAATCAATTACCATCCTATAACCTGTAACAATTCTTTGCAGGATCAATTCATCTTTATCATTAGGAACAACAGTAATACCTCCCTTCTTAGGGACACAATGGACATGACTTACCCACTGACTATCAGCAACTGGATAAATTATACCTGCCTCTAGAAGCTTTAGTATTTCCTTCCTTACCACTTCTTTCATCTTAGGATTTAACCGTCGTTGGTTATCAATAACCGGTTTAGCGTCCTTTTCCAATTTTATCTTGTGTTCGCATAGAGTGGGACTAATGCCCTTAAGATCATCAAGAGTATATCCAATAGCAGCACGGTGCTTCTTCAGGGTTTTAAATAATTTCTTTTCTTATTGCTCTGAGAGGTTAGCACTAATAATAACATGATATATCTTCTTTTCATCAAGATAAACATACTTAAGAGTATTAGGTAATGGTTTGAGTTCAAACACGGGATCACCCTTGGGTGGAGGAGGATCCCCTAAAATTTCAACAGGCAAGTTGTGTTTCAATAAGGGTCCTTGTTTAAAGAATATTTCATCTATTTCCCTTCTCTCATTCATATACATATCATTTTCATGGTCTAGCAAATATCATTCTAAGGGATCGTTAGGAGGTACAACAATAGAAGCAAGACCAATAATTTCATCCTTACTAGGCAATTCATTATCATGGGGTTGTCTACAAAAATTAGCAAAGTTAAAATCATGAAACATATCCCCTAATCCAACAGTAACAATATCTTTTTCGCAGTCTATCTTAGCATTAACAGTATTCAAGAAGGGTCTATCAAATATAATGGGGCAAAAATCATCTTGTGGGGAACCAAGAACAAGAAAATCAGCAGGGTCTTTAACTTTCCCACACAAGACTTCAACATCTCTAACAATCCCAACTGGTGAAATAGTGTCTCTATTGGCAAGCTTAATAGTAACATCAATACCTTCTAGCTCAGCAGGTGCAATATCGTGCATAATTTCTTCATATAAGGAAATGGGTATTACACTCGCACTAGCACCTATGTCAAATAAACCATGATAGAAATTATCTCCTATTTTAACAGAAATAACAGGCATGTGTACAACAGGTCTATGCTTATTCTTAGTATTGGGTCTAGCGATTCTAGCAGCTTCATTACAGAGGTAAATAACACCATCAATATCATCGACCAAGATATCCTTAACCATATCAACACTAGGTTCAAATTTAATTTGCTCAGAGGGTGTAGGTGTTCTAGTATTACTCTTACAAACCACAGTTGAAGCTTTAGCATGATCCTTTATTCTAACAGGGAAAGGTGGTTTCTCAATATAGGCGGTAGGAACAATAGGATCAACATTATAAGTGATAGTCTTTTCTTCAACTTTAACAGGTTCAACTACTTTTACTTCAATGGGAGGATGTAATTTAAACCACTTTTTCTTAGGGAGATCAACATGAGTAGCAAATGATTCATAGAAAGAAGCTACTATCTCAGAGTCAAGTCCATATTTAGTGCTAAATTCATGGAAAACATCGGTATCCATAAAATATTTAACACAATCAAACTTAGATATTATACCTGACTCCTTACCTTCGTCGAGATCCCAATCCTCAGAGTTGCGTTTAATTCTTTCCAATAAATCCCATTTGAATTCAATAGTCTTCATCATAAAAGAACCGGAGCAAGAAGTATCGAGCATGGAGCGATTATTAAGAGAATGCCGAGCATAATTTTTTTGAATAATAATTTCTCTTGAGAGCTCATGATTGGGGCATGAATATAACATTGACTTAAGCCTCCCCCAAGCTTGAGCAAAACTTTCTCCTTCGCGAGGCCAAAAATTATATATAATATTACCATCACGGTGAACCTGATGCATTGGGTAGAACTTCTGATGAAATTCCAACTTCAATCGATTGTAATTCCATGATCCAATATCATCGAATAGCCTAAACCATGTAAATGCCTCTCCCTTCAAAGATAAAGGGAAGACCTTCTTCTTGATCACATCCTTGGGCATACCTGCAAGCTTAAATAATCCACAAACTTCATCCACATAGATTAGGTGCAAATCGGGATGCAATGTTCCATCTCCTATAAAGGGATTAGCTAGCAGTTTCTCTATCATACCCGAAGGAATTTCAAAGCAAACATTTTCAGTAGGTTCAGTAGGTTAAGGAGCAACTCTTTTCTCTACTGGTCGGGGTGAAGATACCCCGAACAAGCCCCTCAAAGGATTAAGTTCCATAGTAACAAGTGACAGTAAATTCCAGCACGCTATATAAATTTTTCCTTACCAAATTCCATTTACCAAAGGCGCTTCACTCCCCGGCAACGACGCCAGAAAAGAGTCTTGATGACCCACAAGTGTAGGGGATCTATCATAGTCCTTTTGATAAGTAAGAGTGTCGAACCCAACGAGGAGCAGAAGGAACTGATAGGCAGTTTTCAGTAAGGTATTCTCTGCAAGCACTGAAATTATCGGTAACAGATAGTTTTGTGATAAGGTAACTGGTAACAAGTAACAAATAGTAAAAGTAAATAGGGTGCAGCAATATGGCCCAATCCTTTTTGTAGCAAAGGACAAGCTTGGACAAACTCCTATATGAAGGAAAGCGCTCCCGAGGACACATGGGAATTATCGTCAAGCTAGTTTTCATCACGCTCATATGATTCACGTTCGTTACTTTGATAATTTATTATGTGGGTGGACCGGTGCTTGGTTACTGCCCTTACTTGGACAAGCATCCCACTTATGTTATCCTCTATTGTAAGCATCTGCAACTACAAAAGAAGTATTAAGGTAAACCTAACCATAGCATGAAACATATGGATCCAAATCAGCCCCTTACGAAGCAACACATAAACTAGGGTTTAAGCTTCTGTCACTCTAGCAACCCATCATCTACTTATTACTTCCCAATGCCTTCCTCTAGGCCCAAACAATGGTGAAGTGTCATGTAGTCGACGTTCACATGACACCACTAGAAGAAAGATAACATACATCTCATCAAAATATCGAACGAATACCAAATTCACATGACTACATATAGTTAGACTTCTCCCATGTCCCCAGGAACAAACGTAACTACTCACAAAGCATATTCACGTTCATAATCAGAGGGGTATTAATATGCATAATGGATCTGAACATACGATCTTCCACCGGATAAACCAACTAGCATCAACTATAAGGAGTAATCAACACTACTAACAACCCACAGGTACCAATCTGAGGTTTTGATATAAAGATTGGATACAAGAGATGAACTAGGGTTTGAGAGGAGATGGTGCTGGTGAAGATGTTGATGAAGATAACCCTCCCCAAGATGGGAGAGTTGTTGGTGATGACGGCGGTGACGATTTCCCCCTCTCGGAGGGAAGTATCCCTGGCAGAACAGCTCCGCCGGAGCCCTAGATTGGTTTCGCCATGGTTCCGTCTCGAGACGGAGGCGCTTTGTCCCGAAAGCCTCCTTATGAATTTTTTCCAGGTCAAAACACCTCATATAGCAGAAGATGGGCATCGAGGGGCTGCCAGGTGGCCCACGAGGTAGGGGGC
>LR738713.1:387814451-387869273 GCA_902687465.1 Secale cereale | reverse complement strand
GGGGGGGGGGGGGGGGGGGGGGGGGGGCGTCCCCACCCTCGTGGACGGTGGGTGGCCCCCCTCCTGTACTTCTTTCGCCAGATATTTTTTATATTTTCCAAAATGGAGCTTCGTGGAGTTTCAAGGCTTTTTGAGTTGTGCAGAATAGGTCTCCAATGTTTGATCCTTTTCCAGCACAGAATTCTAGCTGCCGACATTCTCCCTCTTCATGTAAACCTTGTAAAATAAGAGAGAAAAGGCATAAGTATTGTGACATAATGTGTAATAACAACCCATAGTGCAATAAATATCAACATAAAAGCATGATGCAAAATGGACGTATCAGACAGCAGAACGGAGGTCATCGCGGAGCCCACAACGGCGTCACCACCAGAGCCTTTGGCAGGCCAAGACCACCTTTTGCCAGGATAGCTTGGACTAGCTGTCCCCTTTCAAATTTGGCTATTGTGGGATCCCTTCCCGCTCAATATTTGGGAAAAGGACCCGTGCCACTATAAATAGGACTAGCAACCGCATTGGGATCATCTCATCTTGAGTTGATCAGATAGAAGGCCACACACCACAAGCTCGCTCGAGCACAAGAACCCCTCTCCTCAGGAGGCAGTTCATCCATGTACTAGTTCTTCCTCAGCCTATAGGGCAATCCATCACACCACACTGGATTAGGGTATTACACCACAATGGTGGCCCGAACCAGTATAAACCTTGTGTCCCTTGTTCTTCGGATCTGACGAGCTAGGCCTAGGGATCGGCGAGTGGATGAGCTAGGGCGGAAGGAGAGATCTTCGTGCGCACCCCAGAGTTCGAACCTTAAGGGTTTTGCCGAAACCCAAGATCCGATAGGTTTCCGCCGAACTCATCTCGGACCAACCGAGTTGTAGAAATCGGTCCCGCCGATTTGGCTTAGGCCATTGCACATGTAAGGTTCGGTCTGACCGAAATTTGCAAATTGGTGTGACCGAGTTCAATTCTCATTGAAACCCTAGAAAAATCGGAGTCACCGAACTGTGTCTCGGTGTGACCAATTTCACTAGTTTAGACTCCAAAGTTGCTTCGGTGTCACCGAGTTTAACAAATCGGTAGCTCCGAAATCCTTTCTGTAGAAACCCAAAACTAAAATTTTGACTCATTTGTTTCACAAAAACTCTGCACTTTGTGATGCTCATCCACTCTATCTCATCTACTCCCTCTGTCCAAAAATACTTGTCAGAGAAATGAATGTATCTAGACGTATGTTAGTTCTAAATACATCCATTTTATTCATTTTTGCGACAAGTATTTCCGGACGGAGGGAGTACATGTCAGCCATGTTTGATCAAAGTGACAGCCAGAACAGGTCAGAGGAGCAAGCACAATTGAGCGAGGGCTCTAGTCCCTCCAATAGAAGCTACTATGAGAGTAGCAGGAGCACTCCAAGTAACCTTCCAAAGGCTTCTACCAAGATAAGGAAGAAGAAAACTTCTGACAGTGAAGATGAAGATTTTGTGGCTAATGAGGCCACTTCAAAGAAGAAAGTGACCAAGAAGGAGTATGGCACAATTGCTTCAACAAAGTCTGGACTGAACAAGAAGGCCCCTACCAAAAGAGCTCCAATATCAAAGGCCAGAGCATCAACTCAAGAAACAATGGTGTTCACTCTTGAAACCAGAGATGATGAACCAGCAGGAACAAAGAAGAGAGCTAGAAAGACCACAGCCAGAGTGATTGTCAAGGCATCTATGAGAGATGATGATGATGATGAAGCTGAAGAAGATACTGAAGAGCCTGTTGCACCAGTTGCAAAGACTCGGAAGTTGATGGGGGATGCCATGAAAGCCAGGGCTGCTCCATCTAAGCCCAAAGCTGCCCCAAAGCTACTGCACCCAAGAAGTCCACTAGAGACATTCCAGCAGCTGAGAAGAATAAGGCCCCAGTGCCAGATGTTCCTTAGGGAGATGAAGATTCAGATCAAGAATCCTCAGATGATGATGAGTGTATGATGCTCAGAAGACTCAAGCCAAAGATTCCAGATCACAATGAAGCACATCTTGTTGCTGAGAACATGAAACTGAGAAAGGATGCAGGTCTGAGAAGATGGAGACATATTGATCCATATGCCACAAGGAGGAAGACTGCTGTGGATTACAGGTTTCACACCAAGGAACAGCAGGACTTCTATGAGACAATGCTATTGGACAAGAAGCCTATTGCATGTGATATGAAATGGGTT
Organism: Secale cereale; assembly: GCA_902687465.1. NCBI lineage: Eukaryota > Viridiplantae > Streptophyta > Magnoliopsida > Poales > Poaceae > Secale > Secale cereale. Next base: position 387,867,064 of record LR738713.1, on the reverse strand, counting down.
GATTGGAAGTATATCGATAAACAAGCTGACTTCTTTCCAGGTGTTCATGAGAGCTTCAGGCAAAATGAAGTTGACAAGTTTGTGGGAAAGAAACTGACTCATGCAATTCTACTCCACCGCTCATTTCTATCTGGATGGTAGGATTGTATGGACGACTGAGCGTACGAGGTACCAATCAACTATGGATGAATGGGCAAGTTTGATCAATGCACCCAAGGAAAATGAGAACGACACTGATGTATGTGCCAAGTCCAGAATGGATCCAAACTCTATGGCAAATATGTACAAGCCAATTCCTGACAAAGAAGTGAAAACTCACAAGTTTGGCTCCATATATCATCTGTTGTCTGGATTGGCCACAATCAACACTATACTAAGGTACACTTTGCTGCCCAAGTCAGGAGATCATAGAATGATCCGAGGTCACTCCATGAACTTGCTCCACATGTTTGACGTTCCCAAGAAGTTCAAGGTCATGAGTCTAATTGTAGAGACAATCAAGAGGACAACAACTGACCAGAAAAGGTCTTGTGGATATGCCCCTCACATTCACATGCTAATCAACTCCAGGGTGGAGAAAGGGACATATCTGCTTGACAAGAGGCATCTTCGTCTTAGGCCAGATTTCAAGGACAATGAAGTTGTCATGGATGCATCTCATCCTACTTCTGTTGAGGGCCAAGAGAAGATTGCTCAAGCAAACGCAGCCAAGCAAGCAAGTGCTTATTGAGCTCCTAAGACCAAGAAAGATCAACTCAATCATCTGCTTGAGGCCACTCTGAGGACTGAGAAGACTTTTGCCAACTTGACTCAGAATCAAGCAAGGCTGGAGAGGATCATTGAGGCAAAATTCTATGATCTATATGTGAAGGTCACGAAGATCCAAGCTACTATTGAGAAGCTCAAGGAAGAGGCTGAGGATAGAGACACGACAAATGTCTTTCAAAGAGTGTCGAGTGGGCAGAGATCTGCTGTAGTGCCCATACCTGACACTAGAGCTACTACTTCAGCACCAGCAACAACAACTTCAGAGCCACCTCCAGTTGCCACTCCACCAGCTCCAACAACATCTACAGATGCCTTCGTCCTTGGAGTCCTCTCAACACCACCTCAAGAAGATCAAGCCTAGAGAGATGCATAGCACTATGCATTTTCAAACTTTTTGGTAACTTGTTGCCAAAGTGGGAGAAAGTGTATAGATCATAGGCTTCAAGATAGAGAGCTTTGCTTCTTTTTCTTTCTTTGGTTTTTGCTTGCTACTTCGTTTGATTGTTAGGTGCTACAATTTACTCTATGGTTATGTGTGCGAGATACTTGTATTATCGATCATGTGTTTGATCATATCATACCTTAATGCTTGCTTAAATGATGCTATTATCTATCTCTCGTATATGATCATTCACTTTGCTTGGTGATGAGTGCATATTTTACTCCCTATCATTTTGGCGCTCGACCAAGATCTATGTGACATGGAAGAGTAACCCATGATCCTAATCGATTGTGCATTTGCATTCAAAACCAAATTTTAAATATTGCACAAATTTAGGGGGAGCTCTTGCTTATCACGTACTTCTCAAAGCGACGTTGTATTTAAATATTATTATCATGTGTCGAAGCTTTGATCTATATGTTGTCATCAATTACCAAGAAAGGGGATATTGTAAGTGCAACTATCCCTGGGTGGTTTTGGTAATTCCTAACAACATATAGCTCATTGAACTAATGCTATTTCAAGATGATCATTTTAGAAAGTTCAATTATTGGCATGGCATGACCTAGGAATGTGGACCCCTCAAAATCCTAAGGACACATATTGGCTCAAGCTCAAGACTCTACATTTTCATTTTAGTGATCCAAGATCACATTGAGTCCATAGAAAAGCTAATACTATTAAAAGGGGATGAGGTGTTGCTTAATGGCTTACTTGCTCAAAATGTTTAGTGATATGGTCCAAAAGCCGTCAACCACTTTCTCACATCCACATTTGTCCTAAACCAAAAGTCAAACTCGGCCCCACCAATTTGATCTATCCGGCGCCACCGAGTTCAGTTGACATAGCCATTGCCAGAAACCCTAATCAGTTTGGTCTCACCGGTAGGGATCTCGGTCTCACTGAGATGGGACCGCAAACTCTCTATTTCCCTTCGTAAAGTTTCGGTCTAACCGAAGTGAGCAATCCGTCCCACTGTGTTCGCAATGCAAACTCACTGTTTCCCTTTCTTAGCATTTCAGTCTCACCGAAATGAGCGAATCGGTCCCACCGAGTTTGTGTGACCAACTCTCTGTTTGCCTATTACAACAATCGGTCTCACTGAGTTAATGTTATCATTCTCATCGAGCTTACGTTATGCCCTAACCTAATGAAACAGGTCCCACCGAGTTGATCATATCAGTCCCACCGAAAAGCCTAACGTTCACATTTTGAACTAAATCGGTCCGACCGAGTTTCATGATTCGGTCCCACCATGTTTGGTAAATTGTGCGTAACAGTTAGATTTTGTGTGGAGGCTATATATACCCCTCCACCCACTCTTCATTCGTGGAGAAAGCCATCAGAACATGCCTACACTTCCAACATACATTTTCTGAGAGAGAACCACCTACTCATGTGTTGAGACCAAGATATTCCAATCCAACCACAAGAATCTTGATCTCTAGCCTTCCGCAAGTTGCTTTCCACTCAAATCATCTTTCTACCAAATCCAAATCTGTGAGAGAGAGTTGAGTGTTGGGGAGACTATCATCTGAAGCACAAGAGCAAGGAGTTCATCACCAACACACAATCTATTACCTTTTGGAGAGTGGTGTCTCCTAGATTGGTTAGGTGTCACTTGGGAGCCTTTGACAAGATTGTGGAGTTGAACCAAGTAGTTTGTAAGGGCAAGGAGATCGCCTACTTCGTGAAGATCTACCCTAGTGAGGCAAGTCCTTAATGGGCGATGGCCATGGTGGGATAGACAAGGTTGCTTCTTCGTGGACCCTTCATGGGTGGAGTCCTCCGTGGACTCACGCAGCCGTTACCCTTCGTGGGTTGAAGTCTCCATCGACATGGATTTACGATAGCACGACCTATCAGAACCAAGCCAAATCTCCGTGTCTACATTGCGTTTGCTCCCTCTAAACTCCTCCCTTTACCTTCATATGCAATGATTTAGATTCCGCCGCTATACTCTTAGAATTGCATGTGTAGGTTGATTGCTTGACCCGTGATAAGCTGCTAAAATATGCCAAGACTTAAAATTGGGAAAAGGCTAGATTTTTATTTGGTCAAGTAGTCTAATCACCCACCTCTAGACATACTTTCGATCCTACACACAACCCAGCCAATTGGGGGTGGGTGAACAGGACCCCGTGGAGGCTGGTTGACTGTAGTCAGTGGAGGCTCGATGAACAGTAGCCCGTGGATGAACAGTGTCTGGTGGATGGTGGAGGATGTCGACGATGGATGAACAGTAGCTTGTGGAGTACCGTTTTGCGGTACGCCACACCCCTCCCAATGAACATGGCCCCCATTTCGACTGTAGGATGTCGAAGAGAAGTTCGTTTCTGTTTTGTGGTACGCTAGACCGCTCCCGATCAACAGGACCCCGTTTCGACCGTAGGAGCTTGAACAGAACTCTGTTTCCTCCATTCTGCGGTACGGCAGACCCTCCCCGATGAACAGGATCTCGACCGTAGGTGGTCGAACAGAAAGCCGTTTCCTTTGTACTACGGTACACCAGACCCCATTTCGGCTCTTCCATCCAAGTCGGTTGGCTCCTGTTGAACATGATGCATTCAAGACCTCGCCCATATGTACGTACATGGTCGTCGTCTCTGTTTACAGTGTGGTTGTGGTATGTGTACTAGATTTAGACGGGACTTGTTGAGCTGGTACCGCTCCTTACTCGGCCACAGTTCATTATGGCAGACAGACCGATCGACCGGTATATATGTACATACACGTCTGCGACCACACGAACAATAGTATGTACGCTTCGACCTGGTGGGTCCCAGCTATTAGGGACGATAAGAACACACTTCCTTGCATGTGAAGATAATGGTGGTGGGTCCCAGCTATCAGGGGGAGGAATCATTTTTCTTCGCGTAATAAGAAGCCACTTCCTCTCATGCGAAGATGTAGCTAGTGGGTCTAGTTGTCAGCCTCTCCACGCACAGTAATATTTCGATGGCTGTCATTTGTTGACCATGTTACCGACGCCGCACCGAGAGCGCCAACGCAGTGGACGATGGTGAGGCCTAGGAAGGGAACAAACCGGAGCCGGGGAAGACAAAGCAGTTGTTTCCCACGCTGAAGGGAGTACAAGGGTTGACTGGTTCAACCGCGTGTGAGGTTGCCGTTGCCAAAAAATAACATGGGGTGTGGGTGAGTAATGGGAAGGCCTGGCTAGTGGTGGGAGTACTGTGGGGCGGTGATGCCTGCGCGGCAACATAGCCGGAGCTGGTTGGGCGGCTGGAGCAAGCAGATAAGAGGTTGAAGAAGCAACACGACGATTGGATTAAGATTCAACGATCACTGCTGCTAGAATCGTTTGTTGACTAGGTTGATAAAGCGATGGGTACGCGTCGACTTATTAGGCCCACAAGCCAGCCTCCAAATCGGGTGGGTCCTAGCTAGAACGGGAGGAATCATTTTTCTTGCGCGTAATAAGAAGGCTCTTTTTTGCGTGCAAAGATGTAGCTGGTGGGTCTCAGCTGTCAGGGGGAGGAAACTTGTTTTCCGCGTAATAAGGAGGCACTTGCTTGTGTGCGGAGATGTAGCTGGTGGGTCACGCCTATCAGTGGGTGTAATCATTTTTGCGCATAATAAGGACGCACTTCCTTGTGTGCGAAGATGTAGCTGGTCGGTCCGGGCTGTTAGGGAGAGGAAACATTATATTTTTCGCACAAAAAGGAGGCAGTTGCATGCGTGCGTGCATGGACGTGGTGCGTCCCACTGTCAGCCTCTCCACATACAGTCATCTTCCAATGAATCTCACTTGTTCACCATGTTGACCACACCGCGCCGAGCACACTAAGGCGGTGGACGACAGCGAGGCCCCACATGGGAACGACCTGAAGATGGGGAGGACGAGGCACTAGAGTCGCACACGGACAGGAGTGCGGGACTTGACTGGTTCTCGTGCGAGCTAGGGCTACACTCGGCGGAGAATAACAGGAGGTGCGGAGGAGTGGAGGGGTGGCCTAGCCGTCCATGGGGTAGTGTTTCTCTCCGAGGCGCGCGAAGCAGCACCGCTGGACGCCGGAGGCTGGAGCATGCGGTCCCGCCAGCGCTGGAGGAAGAAGACGAGAGGTTGAAGAAGAATGTCGGCCATTGGATGTAAATCCAAAGCCTTGCTTAGGCTTTGACCTATTGGCCCACATGTCAGCGAGTCCATTTGGTGGGCAGGGTGAAACAATAATGTAGCATATATGCAGGCCATATGTATGTTATGTTAGAATTTACAACCCATTTACAAAAAAATCAAGATACACGGATTTGCTGGGCTGGGTTATCATGTTGGGATGGACAGAGAAATGTTATAAAAACATAAACATGTGGTTGCACGTCTATTAGTGCATTGGCCAGTAAAATATTAGCAAGCTTATGTTCAACAAGAATTTACTTGCAAGCTTATTGTTAAACAATCAATATTATTATTATTATTATTATTATTTTGTAAGAACATATCATTTACAAAATAAAATAATAATTTGATTTGATGAGTTAATAAGACGTGGGATATTATTATATCTTAGGCTAGGCATGGGAGAGTCGAATTGGTTCAAGGGAAAACTAGTGGGAGAAAAACCAGATTACCTCAAAATAGAAAGTCGGAGAAAACTAGAGATAGGATTAACTAAAAAGAAAAAAAGAAGTGGTAAGGTCTATACAAAGGTTGGATAAAGGACAAGTCAAACGAGAACCGTAGGTCGTTTAAATATATATGTAATAAAATATAAGTATAAGTATAAATATACGTACTATTATAGAAGGGAAAACAGAGGAAAGGAAAACCCGCATTGTAAAAATTGATAGACCTGCCGGAACCCCATAATCATGTTGTGGCTGTGGATGTCCTAAGAAAAGAAACCTGCACTGGGCGGCCGCAGCCCAGTTGATACCTACTGGACCTTAAAAGAAAAGGAAACACGACAGCCTAGTGAACTACTAGTTACGTACATAAGCAAATAGCCACTCAAAAAATAAAAGGCAAACATGTTAATGGGTTCTTAGACGAAATATTTCGGATAAAACGAATAATTATGGAACATAGGATGATGCATGAAACACACATATGATAAAGGTTCTTAAATAGACAATGTACACCATCTAGATCTTCCTGGCACGCTTGATCAAGAATTTGCGGCTATCCGTGTACTCCTCAATTACGGGAAGTAGGCACGCCCTCATGTCCAAATACACCTGTACATGTCGTAGCATACATATGCATCCTTGCCCATGTAGGTGATGTAGGCTAGGATCAGAGGTACCTCCCACATGTTTATGTCTGTCGTATCCATGTCTTCTTTCATGTTGGCGCAGCAGGGGTCGATGATTGCCGCGGCGAGGTCAACCATGGAGTCCTTCTCCTGCCCGTTGCCGATGATCTTGTATTTCTTCTGGATATCAATGAGCTTTTTTGCATTAGATGGCCAAATCGTAAAGCATAGTGGTGTTCTTTAATACGTCTCCAACGTATTTATAATTTTTTATTGTTCCATGCTATTATATTATCTATTTTGGATATTTTATATGCATTTATTTGCTATTTTATATGATTTTTGGGACTTACTTATTAACCCAGAGCCCAGTGCCACTTTCTATTTTTTCCTTGTTTTTGAGTTTCGCACAAAAGAAATATCAAACGGAGTCCAAACGGAATGAAACTTTTTGGAGATTTTTCTTGGACTAGAAGACATCAGATGGACTTGGAGTACACGCCAGGGGATACACGTGTTGGGGAACGTAGTATTTTAAAATTTTCCTACGATCACGCAAGATCTATCTACCAGATGCATAGCAACAAGAGGGGAGAGTGTGTCTACGTACCCTCATAGACCGGAAGCGGAAGCGGCAAGTGACGCGGTTGATGTAGTCGAACTTCTTCGCGATCCAACCGATCAAGCACCGAACGTACATCACCTCCGCGTTCAGCACACGTTCAGCTTGATGACGTCCCACGAGCTCTTGATCCAGTTGAGCTTCACGGGAGAGTTTTGTCAGCACGAGGGCATGGTGACGGATATGATGAAGTTACCGGCGCAGGGCTTCGCCTAAGCACTGCAACAGTATGACCGAGTTGTGTTTCTGTGGAGGGGGGCACCGCACACGGCTAAAAAAATTCAACTTGTGTGTTCTAGGGTGCTCCCATGCCTTGTATATAAAGGAGCAAGGGGGAGGCCGGCCGGCCGGCCCTCTATGGCGCGCCAGGAGAGGCAATCCTACTAGGAATAGGATTGCAATCCTATTCCTAGTAGGAGTCCACCAAGAAGGAGAGAGGGGGAAGGAAGGAGAGGGAGAGGGAGAGGGAGAGGGAAAGAGGGGGCGCGCCCCCCTCCCCTAGTCCAATTCGGACTGCCCCTTGGGAGGGGGCGCGCCACCTCCTCGCTGCTGCCCTCTTTCTCCCCTATGGCCCACTAGGGCCCAACATTCCCCCGGGGGGTTCCGGTAACCCCCCCTACACTCCGGTTAATTCCGAAACTTTTTGGAACACTTCCGGTGTCCGAATATAGTCGTCCAATATATCAATCTTTGTGTCTCGGACATTCTGAGACTCCTCGTCATGTCCGTGATCTTATCCGGGACTCCAAACTACCTTCAGTACATCAAAACTCATAAACTCATAATACTGACCGTCATCAAACGTTAAGCGTGCGGACCCTACGGGTTCGAGAACTATGTAGACATGACCGAGACTCATCTTTGGTTAATAACCAATAGCGGAACCTGGATGCTCATATTGGCTCCTACATATTCTACGAAGATCTTTATCGGTCAAACCGCACAACAACATACGTTGTTCCCTTTGTCATCGATATGTTACTTGCCCGAGATTCGATCGTCGGTATCTCAATACCTAGTTTAATCTCGTTACCGGCAAGTCTCTTTAATCGTTCCGTAATACATCATCTCGTGACTAACTCATTAGTCATTTGCTTGCAAGGCTTTTTATGATGTGTATTACCGAGAGGGCCTAGAGATACCTCTCCGACACTCGGAGTTACAAATCCTATTCTTGATCTATGACAACACCACGAACACCTTCGGAGACACCTGTAGAGCATCTTTATAATCACCCAGTTACGTTGTGACGTTTGATAGCACACAAGGTGTTCCTCTGGTATTCGGGAGTTGCATAATCTCATAGTCATAGGAACATGTATAAGTCATGAAGAAAGCAATAGCAGTAAAACTAAACGATCATAGTGCTAAGCTAACTGATGGGTCTAGTCCATCGCATCATTCTCCCAATGATGTGATCCCGTTGATCAAATGACAACTCATGTCTATGGCTAGGAAACATTACCATCTTTGATCAATGAGCTAGTCTAGTAGAGGCATACTAGGGACACTCTGTTTTGTCTATGTATTCACACATGTACTAAGTTTCCGGTTTATACAATTCTAGCATGAATAATAAACATTTATCATGATATAAGGAAATAAATAATAACATTGTTATTGCCTTTAGGGCATATTTCCTTCAGTCTCCCACTTGCACTAGAGTCAATAATCTAGTTCACATAGTCAATAATCTAGTTCACATCGCCATGTGATTTAATACCGATAGTTCACATCGTTATGTGAATAACACCCATAGTTCACATCGTCATGTGACCAACACCCAAAGGGTTTTACTAGAGTCAATAATCTAGTTCACATCGCTATGTGATTAACACCCAAGAGTAATAAGGTGTGATCATGTTTTGCTTGTGAGAGAAGTTTAGTCAACGGGTCTGTCACATTCAGATCCGTATGTATTTCGCAAATTTCTATGTCTACAATGCTCTGCATGGAGCTACTCTAGCTAATTACTCCCACTTTCAATATGTATCCAGATTGATACTTAGAGTCATCTGGATTAATGTCAAAGCTTGCATCGGCGTAACCCTTTACGACGAACTCTTTATCATCTCCATAATCGAGAAACATTTCCTTAGTCATCCAGTTACTAAGGATAATTTTTGGCCGATGTATAGTGATCTACTCCTAGATCACTTTTTTACCTCCTTGCCAAACTCATGGTAAGGTACACAACAGGTTTGGTACACAGCATGGCATACTTTAGAGAACCTATGACTGAGGCATAGGGAATGGCTTTCATTCTTTCTCTATCTTCTGCCGAGGTCGGGCTTTGAGTCTTACTCAACTTCATACCTTATAACTCAGGCAAGAACTCCTTCTCTGACTGATCCATTTGGAACAACTTCAAAAACTTTTCAAGGTATGTAATCATTGAAAAAACATATCAAGCGTCTTGATCTATCTCTATAGATCTTGATGCTCAATATGTAAGCAGCTTTACCGAGGTTTTTCTTTGAAAAAACTCCTTTCAAACACTCCTTTATGCTTTCTAGAAAATTATACATCTTTTCTGATCGACAATATGTCATTCGCATATACTTATTAGAAAGGTTGTAGTGCTCCCACTCACTTTCTAGTAAATACAGGCTTCACTGCAAGTCTGTATAAAACTATATGCTTTGATCAACTTATCAAAGCGTATATTCCAACTCTGAGATGCTTGCACTAGTCCATAGATGGATCGTTGGAGCTTGCACACTTTGTTAGCACCTTAAGGATCGACAAAACCTTCTGGTTGCATCATATACAACTCTTCTTTAAGATATCCATTTAGGAATGCAGTTTTGACATCCATTTGCCAGATTTCATAATCATAAAATGCGGCAATTGCAAACATGATTCGGACAGACTTAAGTATCACTACGGGTGAGAAAATCTCATCGTACTCAACTCCTTGAACTTGTCGAAAACCTTTCGCAACAAGTCGAGCTTTGTAAACAGTAACATTACCGTCAGCGTCGGTCTTCCTCTTGAAGATCCATTTATTTTGATGGCTTGCCGATCATCGGGCAAGTCAACCAAAGTCCACACTTTGTTCTCATACATGGATCCCATCTTAGATTTCATGGCCTCAAGCCATTTTGCGGAATCTGGGCTCATCATCGCTTCCTCATAGTCCGTAGGTTCATCATGGTCTAGTAACATGACTTCCAGAACCGGGTTGCCGTACCACTCTGGCGCGGAATATACTCTGGTTGATCTACGAAGTTCAGTAGTAACTTGATACAAAGTTTCATGATCATCATCATTAGCTTCCTCACTAGCTAATTGGTGTAGGAATCACTGGAACTAGTTTCTGTGATGTACTACTTTCCAATTTGGGAGAAGATACAATTACCTCATCAAGTTCCACTTTCCTCTCACTCACTTCTTTCGAGAGAAACTCCTTCTCTTGAAAGGATCCATTCTTAGCAACAAATATCTTGCCTTCGGATCTGTGATAGAAGGTGTACCCAACAGTCTCCTTTGGGTATCCTATGAAGACACATTTCTCCGACTTGGGTTCGAGCTTATCAGGTTGAAGCTTTTTCACATAAGCATCGCAGCCCCAAACTTTAAGAAACGACAACTTTGGTTTCTGGCCAAACCACAGTTCATAAGGCGTCGTCTCAACGGATCTAGATGGTGCCCTTATTAAACGTGAATGCAGCTGTCTCTAATGCATAACCCAAAACGATAGTGGTAATCGGTAAGAGTCATCATAGATCGCACCATATCTAATAAGTACGATTACGATGTTCGGACACACCATTACGCTGTGGTGTTCCGGGTGGCGTGAGCTGTGAAACTATTCCACATTGTTTTAAATGAAGACCAAACTCGTAACTCAAATATTCACCTCCACGATCAGATCGTAGAAACTTTATTTTCTAGTTACGATGATTCTCTACTTCACTCAGATTTTTTTGAACTTTTCAAATGTTTCAGACTTGTGTTTCATCAAGTAGATATACTTATATCTGCTCAAATCATCAGTGAAGTTCAGAAAATAACGATACTCGCCGTGAGCCTTAACACTAATCGGTCTACATACATCAATATGTATGATTTCCAATAAATCAGTTGCTCGCTCCATTGTTCCGGAGAACGGAGTTTTAGTCATCTTGCCCATGAGGCATGGTTCGCAAGCACCAAGTGATTCATAATCAAGTGATTCCAAAAGTCCATCAATATGGAGTTTCTTCATGCGCTTTACACCAATATGACCTAAACGGCAGTGCCACAAATAAGTTGCACTATCATTATAAACTTTGCAACTTTCGACTTCAATATTATGAATATGTGTATCACTACGATCAGGATCCAACAAACTATTTTTATTGGGTGTATGACCATCGAAGGCTTTATTCATGTAAACAGAATAACAATTATTCTATGACTTTAAATGAATAACCTTATTGCAACAAACATGATCAAATTATATTCATGCTTAACGCAAATGCCAAATAACATTTATTCAGGTTCTACACTAATCCCGAAAGTATAGGGAGTGTGCGATGATGAGCATATCAATCTTGGAACCACTTCCAACACACATCGTCACTTCACCTTTAACTAGTCTTTGTTCATTCTGCAACTCCCGTTTCGAGTTACTAATTTTAGCAACTAAACCGGTATCAAGTACCCAGGGGTTGCTATGAACACTAGTAAAGCACACATCAATAATCTGTATATCAAATATACCTTTGTTTACTTTTCCATCCTTCTTATCCGCCAAGTATCTATGGCAGTTCCACTTCCAATGACCATTTCCTTTGCAGTAGAAGCACTTAGTTTCAGCCTTGAGTTTAGCTTTGGGTTTCTTCACGGGAGTGACAACTTGCTTGTCATTCTTCTTGAAGTTCCCCTTCTATCCCTTTGCCCTTTACTTGAAACAAGTGGTCTTGTTAACCATCAGCACTTGATGCTCTTTCTTGATTTCTACCTTCGCCGATTTCAGCATCGCGAAGAGCTCGGGAATTACTATCGTCATCCCTTGCATATTATAGTTCATCACGAAGTTCTACTAACTTGGTGATAGTGTCTATAGAACTTTGTCAATTACTATCTTATCTGGAAGATTAACTCCCACTTGATTCAAGCAATTGTAGTACCCAGACAATCTGAGCACATGCTCACTGGTTGAGCTATTCTCCTCCATCTTGTAGGCAAAGTACTGTCAGAGGTCTCATACCTCTCGACACGGGCATGAGTATGAAATACCAATTTCAACACTCAGAACATCTCATATGCTCTGTGGCATTCAAAACGTTTTTGAAGTCCCGGTTCTAAGCCGTAAAGCATGGTGCACTAAACTATCATGTAGTCATCATACCGAGCTTTTGTCAAAACGTTCATAACGTCTGCATCTGCTCCTGCAATAGGCCTGTCACCTAGCGGTGCATCAAGGACATAATTCTTCTGTGCAACAATGAGGAAAATCCTCAGATCACGGAACAAGTCCGCATCATTGCTACTAACATCTTTCAACTTAGTTTTTTCTAGGAACATATAAAACAAACGGGGAGCTACATCGCGAGCTATTGATCTACAACATATATATGCTAATACTAACAGGACTAAGTTTATGATAAATTAATGTTCAATTAATCATATTACTAAAGAATTCCCACTTAGACATCCCTCTAGTCATCTAAATGATCACGTGATCCAAATCAACTAAACCATGTCCGATCATCACGTGAGATGGAGTAGTTTCAATGGTGAACATCTTATGTTGATCATATCTACTATATGATTCACGCTCGACCTTTCGGTCTCCAGTGTTCTGAGGCCATATCTGCATATGCTAGGCTCGTCAAGTTTAACCCGAGTATTCTGCGTGTGCAAAACTGGCTTACACCCGTTGTATTTGAACATAGAGCTTATCACACCCGATCATCACGTGGTGTCTCGGCACGATGAACTTTCGCAACAATGCATACTCAGGGAGAACACTTATACCTTGAAATTTTGTAAGGGATCATCTTATAATGCTACCGTCGTTCTAAGCAAAATAAGAAGCATAATAAGATAAACATCACATGCAATCAAAATATGTGACATGATATGGCCATCATCATCTTGTGCTTTTGATCTCCATCTCCAAAGCACCGTCATGATCACCTTCGTCACCGGTGCGACACCTTGATCTCCATCGTAGCATCGTTGTCGTCTCGCCAACTATTGCTTCCACGACTATCGCTACCGCTTAGTGATAAAGTAAAGAAATTACATGGCGACTGTATTTCATACAATAAAGCGACATCCATCTGGCTCCTGCCAGTTGCCGATAACTTTACAAAACATGATCATCTCATACAATAACATATAACTCATCATGTCTTGACCATATCACATCACAACATGCCCTGCAAAAACAAGTTAGACGTCCTCTACTTTGTTGTTGCAAGTTTTACGTGGCTGCTACGGGCTTTAGCAAGAACCGTTCTTACCTACGCATACAAAACCACAACAATTTTTCGTCAAGTATGTGCTATTTTAACCTTCACAAGGACCGGGCGTAGCCACACTTGATTCAGCTAAAGTGAGAGAGACAGACACCCGCCAGTCACCTTTAAGCAACGAGTGCTCATAACGGTGAAACCAGTCTCGTGTAAGCGTACGCGTAATGTCGGTCCGGGCCGCTTCATCTCACAGTACCGCCGAAACAAAGTATGACATGCTGGTAAGCAGTATGACTAGTATCGTTCACAACTCATTGTGTTCTACTCGTGCATATCATCTACACATAGACCTGGCTCATGATGCCACTATTGGGGAACGTAGTATTTTAAAATTTTCCTACGATCACACAAGATCTATCTACCAGATGCATAGCAATGAGAGGGGAGAGTGTGTCTATGTACCCTCGTAGACCGGAAGCGGAAGCATCAAGTGACGCGGTTGATGTAGTCGAACTTCTTCTCGATCCAACCGATCAAGCACCGAACGTACGACACCTCCGCGTTCAGCACACGTTCAGCTTGATGACGTCCCACAAGCTCTTGATCCAGTTGAGTTTCACGAGAGATTTTCGTCAGCACGACGGCATGGTGACGTATATGATGAAGTTACCGGCGCAGGGCTTTGCCTAAGCACTGCAACGGTATGACCGAGGTGTGTTTCTGTGGAGGGGGCACCGCACACGAATAAAACAATTCAACTTGTGTGTTCTAGGGTGCTCCCCTGCCCCCGTATATAAAGGAGCAAGGGGGAGGCCGGCCGGCCCTCTATGGCGCGCCAGGAGAGGCAATCCTACTAGGAATAGGATTGCAATCCTATTCCTAGTAGGAGTCCACCAAGAAGGAGAGAGGGGGAAGGAAGGAGAGGGAGAGGGAGAGGGAAAGAGGGGCCGCGCCACCCTCCCCTAGTCCAATTCGGACTGCCCCTTGGGAGGGGGCGCGCCACCTCCTGGCTACTGCCCTATTTCTCCCCTATGGCCCATTAGGGCCCAACATTCCCTCGGGGGGTTCCGGTAACCCCCCCGGCACTCCGGTTAATTCCGAAACTTTCCGGAACACTTCCGGTGTCCGAATATAGTCGTCCAATATATCAATCTTTACGTCTCAGACATTTCGAGACAACTCGTCATGTCCGTGATCTTATGCGAGACTCCGAACTACCTTCGGTATATCAAAACTCATAAACTCATAATACCGATCGTCATCAAACCTTAAGCGTGCGGACCCTGCGGGTTCGAGAACTATGTAGACATGACCGAGACTCATCTCCGGTCAATAACCAATAGCTGAACCTGGATGCTCATATTGGCTCCTACATATTCTACGAAGATATTTATCGGTCAAACCGCACAACAACATACGTTGTTCCCTTTGTCATCGGTATGTTACTTGCCCGAGATTCGATCGTCGGTATCTCAATACCTAGTTTAATCTCGTTACTAGCAAGTCTCTTTACTCGTTCCGTAATACGTCATATCGTGACTAACTCATTAGTCATTTTCTTGCAAGGTTTATTATGATGTGTATTACCGAGAGGGCCCAGAGATACCTCTCCGACACTCGGAGTGACAAATCCTATTGTTGATCTATGCCAACACCACGAACACCTTCGGAGACACCTGTAGAGCATCATTATAATCACCCAGTTATGTTGTGATGTTTGATAGCACCCAAGGTGTTCCTCTGATATTCGGGAGTTGCATAATCTCATAGTCGTAGGAACATGTATAAGTCATGAAGAAAGCAATAGCAGTAAAACTAAACGATCATAGTGCTAAGCTAACGGATGGGTCTAGTTCATCACATCATTCTCCTAATGATATGATCCCGTTGATCAAATGACAACTCATGTCTATGGCTAGGAAACATAACCATCTTTGATCAATGAGCTAGTCTAGTAGAGGCATACTAGGGACACTCTGTTTTGTCTATGTATTCACACATGTACTAAGTTTCTGGTTAATACAATTCTAGCATGAATAATAAAAATTTATCATGATATTAGGAAATAAATAATAACTTTATTATTGCCTCTAGGGCATATTTCCTTCAACACGAGGCGGCCACAAGGGTGGGGGCGCCCCAGGGGGGCAGGGCGCGCCCCCTACCTTGTGGTCCCCTCGTGCCTCCCCCGACCGAATTCTTCTGCCTATAAATACCAATATATTCCAAAAACATCAGAACATCTATCGAAACCACTTTTCCGCCACCGTAACCTTCTGTTATTGTGAGATCCCATCTGGATGCCTGTTCTGGTACTCTGCCGGAGGGGCAATCAACCACGAGGGTATCTACATCAACCCTATTGCCCTTCAGATGCAGTGTGAGTAGTTTACCATAGACCTACGGGTCCATAGCTAGTAGCTAGATGGCTTGTTCTCTCTCAATGTTCTTCAATACCATGTTCTCCTCGTTGTTCTTCGAGATTTATTAGATGTAATCTTCTTTTGCGGTGTGTTTGTCAAGATCCGATGAATTGTGGGTTTATGATCAGATTATCTATGAATAATATTTGAGTTTCTTATGAATTCTTTTATGCATGATCTTATATCTTAGTAATTCTCTTCGAACTATCGGTTTTGTTCGGCCAACTAGATTGATAATTCTTGCAATGGGAGAAGTGCTTTGCTTTGGGTTTAATCTTGCGGTGCTCAATTCCAGTGACAGTAGGGGACATGACACGTATGGTATTGTTGCCATCGAGGATAAAAAGATCGGGTTTTCATCATATTGCTTGCGTTAATTCCTCTACATCATGTCATCTTGCTTAAGGTGTTATTCTATTCTTATGAACTTAATAATCTAGATACATGCAAGATTTGGTCGATGTCTGTAGTAATAGTAGTAGATGCAGGCAGGAGTCGGTCTACTTGTCTTGGACGTGATGCCTATATTCACGATCACTGCCATGGATGTCGTTATAATTATTCGCTTTCCTATCAATTTCTTGACAGTAATTTGTTCACCCACTGTAAACTTGCTATCATGAGAGAAGCCACTAGCAAAACCTATGTCCCCCGGTCTCTTTTACATCTTATAAGTTTCAGATCTATTATTTTGCAATCTTTTACTTTTCAATCTATAAACCAAAAACCCAAAAATGTCTACTTTATTTGTTTATCTATCTCTATCGGATCTCACTTTTGCAAATAACCTAGAAGGGATTGACAACCCCGTTATAGTGTTGGGTGCAAGTTGTTGATTGTTTGTGCAGGTATTTGCAACTTGTGTGTAATCTCCTACTGGATTGATACATTGGTTCTCAACAAATTGAGGGAAATACTTACTTCACTTTGCTGCATCACCCTTTCCTCTTCAAGGGAAACACCAATGTTACCTCAGGAAAGTAGCAAGGAAGCAGAAGAGTTTCTAGCACCATTACCGGGGAGATCTACGCCAAGTCAAGACCTACCAAGTACCTATCATTAAACTCTCATCTCTCGCATTTACATTATGTGCCATTCGCCTCTCGTTTTCCTCTCCCACACTTCTAAAACAATTTTCTAAAAATTTGCCTTTGCCTTTTCTTCGCCCTTCTTTCGTCATGTTCACTTGCTTTTTGTGTGCTTGTGTGTTGGATAGCTTGCTTTGTCATGATGGCTCAAAATACCAAATTATGTGGTTTTTCCAACACAAATAATAATGATTTTATTAGCACTCCGATTGCTCCCGCTACTAATGCGGAATCTTGTGCGATTAATGCTGCTTTATTGAATCTAGTCATGAAAGATCAATTTTCTGGCCTTCCTAGTGAAGATGTCGCATCTCATCTGAATATTTTTTTTGATTTGTGTGATATGCAAAAGAAAATAGATGTAGATAATGATCTTGTTAAATTAAAGCTATTCCCGTTTTCACTACGAGATCGGGCAAAAACTTGGTTTTCATCTTTGCCTAAAAATAGTATTGATTCATGGAACAAGTGCGAAGATTCTTTTATTGCCAAGTATTTTCCTCCCGCTAAGATCATCTCCCTTAGGAACGATATAATGAATTTTAAACAACTTGATCATGAGCATGTTGCACAATCTACGGAGAGGATGAAACTTATGGTAAGAAATTGTCTTACACATGGTTTGAATCTATGGATGATTATACAAAAAAATATGCCGGATTGAACTTTGCTTCTAGAAATCTTTTAGATTCGGCCGCGGGAGGTACTTTTATGGGAATCACTTTAGGAGAAGCTACTAAACTCCTAGATAATATAATGGTTAACTATTCTCAATGGCATACCGAAAGATCTTCCACTAGTAAAAAAGTGCATGCAATTGAAGAGATTAATGTTTTGAGTGGAAAGATGGATGAACTTATGAAATTGTTTCCTAGAAAGGGTACTAATGTTGATCCTAATGATATGCCCTTATCCACTTTGATTGAAAATACTAATGAATCTATGGATGTGATTTTTTTTGGTAGAAACAATTTTGGTAACAATGCTTATAGAGGAATTTTTAATACTAGGACTTTTCCTAGTAATTCCTCGAATAATTATGGAAATTCCTACAACAATTATTATGGAAATTATAATAAAATGCACTCTGATTTTTAGAATAGTGTTAAAGAATTTATGATTTCACAGAAGAGTTTTAATGCTATGATTGAAGAAAAAATGCTTAAGATTGATGATTTGGCTAGGAACGTGGATATAATTTCTCTTGATGTTGATTTTTTGAAACGTACATCTATTCCACCTAAGCATGATATCAATGAGTCTCTCAAATCTATGAGAATTTCCATTGATGAGTACAAAGAAAGAACCGCTAGGATGCGTGCAAAGAAAGAGCGGTTTATGAAAACTTGTTCTTCTCGTTCCCGTGAAAATAATGATGATCTTAAAGTGATTGATGTGACTCCTATTGAATCTTTGTTTTATAAAATAAATCTTGATAAATATGGGAATGGAGATGTGTCTACTTTAGTTAAGAGGCGTCCCAATGATTCAGAGTTTTTAGATCTTGATGCAAAAATTGAAAAAAGTGGGATTGATGAAGTCAAAACCCTAATTAGTGATGAACCTGCTAGATTGGGTCTCAAGGAATTTAGTTATGATAATTGTTCTTTAATAGATTGTATTTCCTTGTTCCAATCCATGTTGAATTCTCCTCATGCTTATAATCAAAATAAAGCTTTCACTAAACATATTGTTGATGCTATGAGGCAATCTTTTGAAGAAAAGCTTGAATTGGAAGTTTTTATCCCTAGAAAATTTTATGATGAGTGGGAACCTACTATTAAGATTAAGATTAAAGATTATGAATGCCATTCTTTGTGTTATTTGCGTGCTAGCGTTTCTACGATCCCAAAAACTTTATGTGATGTGCTAGGTTTTTGTGGAATTGATGTGTGTTCTTTAAATTTTCATCTTGTGGATTCCACTAATAAGAAACCTATGGGAAGAATTATTGATGTCCTTATTGCAAATACGAATTATGTGCCCATAGATTTCATTGTTCTACATATAGATTGCAATCCTACATGTCCTATTATTCTTGGTAGACCTTTCCTTAGAACGATTGGTGCAATTATTGATATGAAAGAAGGAAACATTAGATTTCAATTTCCGTTAAGGAAGGGCATGGAACACATTCTAAGAAATAAAATTAAATTGCCTTATGAATCTATTATGAGAGCTACCGATGGATTGCATACCAAAGATTATAATACCTAGATCTATTTGCGTTTTTATGCCTAGCTAAGGGCGTTAAACAATAGCGCTTGTTGGGAGGCAACCCAATTTTATTTTTGCTTTTTTACTTTTTGGTTCTATTTTGCAAGTTTTACACATTATTACTTCTGTAGTAAATGTGTTTTGGTATATTAATTAGTGTTTGAGCCAAGTAAGACCTTTGTGATGGCTTACAGGTATCGTTGATTTGATTTTGCTGAAAAACAGAAACTTTTACGTCCAGTGCAGAAAATTCAATAATTCACTAGAACTTCGAAACCTTCTGAAATTTTTACACAAAATTTATATACAAATTCCTCACGTCGCCCAATGTTTTCAGAATTTTTAGAGTTACAGAAGTATGCGAAGTTTACAGATTGTTACAGACTGTTCTATTTTTGACATATTCTGTTTTTTAAGTGTTGTTTTCTTATTTTGATGCATCTATGGCTAGTATCGGTGGGTATGAACCACGGTAAAGTTGGAATATAGTAGATATTGCACCAATACAAAATTAGAATAAGATAACAACAGTACCTTGGGTGATTATTTGCTTTTTTTACTAACGGAGTTCACGATATTTTCTGTTGAGTTTTGTGTTGTGAAGTTTTTAATTTTTGGGTAAGGATTTGATGGACTATGGAATAAAGAGTGGCAAAAGCCTAAGCTTGGGGATTCCCAAGGCACCTCAAGGTAAAATTCAAGGACAACCAAGAGCCTAAGCTTGGAGATGCCCGGGGAAGGCATCCCCTCTTTCGTCTTCATCCATCGGTAACTTTACCTGAGGCTATATTTTTATTCACTACATGATATGTGTTTTGCTTGGAGCGTCTTGTATGATATGATTATTTGCTTTTTAGTTTGTCACAATCATCCTTGATGTGCACACCTTTTGAGAGGGACAAACTTCAATAGTGATTTATTAGAATACTCAATGTGCTTCACTTATATCTTTTGAGGTAGGCAATTTTGCTCTAGTGCTTCACTTATATCTTTTTAGAGAACGGTGGTGGTTTTATTTTATAGAAATTTTTGAACTCCCTTCCTTCACTTATATTATTTTGAGAGTTCTTAAGAACAGCATGGTAATTTGCTTGGTTATGAAATTATTCCTAATATGATAGGCATCCAAGGAGATATAATAAAAACCTTCATATAAAGAGCATTGAATACTATGTGAAGTTTGACTCCTTGTAATTGTTTTGAGATGTTAAGATGGTAATATTAGAGTCATGCTAGTGGTAATTTGTGAGGTTAAAGAAATAATTGTGTTAAAGTTTGTGATTCCCGTAGCATGCACGTATGGTCTCCTAACTATGTAACCGAATTGGAGCACTTTGTATTTTGAGTGTTTGTCTTTGCGTGAAGGTCGGGGGTGCGCAATGGTTAACTCCTACCAACCTCCCCCCTAGGAGCATGCATCATAGTACTTTGCTTCAAGGTCTAATAATTTTTTTCGCAATAAGTATGTGAGTTCTTTATGACTAATGTTGAGTCCATGGATTATACGCACTCTCATCCTTCCATGTTGCTTGCCACTCTAGTGCCGCGCAACTTTCGCCGATGCATAAACCCTCCTTATACCTTCCTCAAAACAGCCAGCATACCTATCTATTATGGCATTTCCACAGCCATTCCAAGATATATTGCCATGTAACTCCACCATTCCGTTTATTATGACACGCTTCATCATTGTCATATTGCTTTGCATGATCATGTAGTTGACATAGTAATTGTGGCAAAGCCACTATTCATATTTTCATACATATCACTCTTGGTCATTGCACATCCCGGTACACCGTCGGAGGCATTCATATAGAGTCATATTTTTGTTCTAGCATCGAGTTGTAATATCGAGTTGTACGTAAATAAAAGTGTGACGGTCATCATTATTAGAACATTGTCCCATGTGAGGTTATCAATAAAGTGGCCAAAAAAAAGAGAAAAGGGTCTCCAAAGAAATAGAGGAGACTAAAAAATGAGAGGAAAAGAGAGAAGGGACAATGTTACTATCCTTTTCCACACTTGTGCTTCAAAGTAGTACCATGTTTTTCATGAAAGAGAGTCTCCTATGTTGTCACTTCCATATATCACTAGTGGGAATTTTTCATTATAGAACTTGGCTTGTATATTCCAACGATGGGCTTCCTCAAAATGCCCTAGGTCTTCATGAGCAAGCAAGTTGATGCACACCCACTAGTTGTCTTTTTGAGCTTTCATACACTTATAGCTCTAGTGCATCCGTTACATGGCAATCTCTACTCACTCACATTGATATCGATTAATGGATATCTCCATAGTCCATTGATTTGCCTAGTCGATGTGAGACTTTCTCCCTCATTTTTTCTATTACCACCTTCTATGCCACCCATAGTGCTATATCGATGTCTCACGGTCATGTATTGCATGAAGAGTTGAAATTGTTTAAGAATGTTAAAGTATGAAAACAATTGCTTGATTGACACCGGGATAAGCATGATTTTTACTTTATGTTAAGAAGAGGGACCATAAATGACTATATGATTTTGTAGGGATAACTTTCATTAGCCATGTTATTTTTGAAGCTTCGAAGATTACTTTCAAGTATGCTTGAAGTATTATTGTTTTAATATTGATAAACTTTTGTTTTGAGTCTTATGGATCTGAATATTCATGCCACAAAAAAGAAGATTGCATTAGTAATTATGTTGGGTAGCATTCCACATCAAAAATTCTGTTTTTATCATTTACCTACTCGAGGATGAGCAGGAATTAAGCTTGGGGATGCTTGATACGTCTCCAACGTATCTATAATTTATTATTATTCCATGCTATTATATTATCTATCTTGGATGTTTTATATGCATTTATTTGCTATTTTATATGATTTTTGGGACTAACTTATTAACCCAGAGCCCAGTGCCAGTTTCTGTTTTTTTCCTTGTTCGTGAGTTTCGTAGAAAAGGAATATCCAATGGAGTCCAAACAGAATGAAACTTTTTGGAGATTTTTCTTGGACCAGAAGACATCAGATGGACTTGGAGTACACACCAGGGGATCCACGAGGCAACCATAACGGTGGGGGGCGCCCCAGGGGGGTAGGGCGCGCCCCCTGCCTTATGCGCCCCTCGTGCCTCCCCCGACCAACTTCTTCCGCATATAAATACCAATATATTCTAGAAACATTAGAACATCCATCAAAACCACTTTTCCGCCGCCGTAACCTTCTGTTATCGCGAGATCCCATCTGGAGGCATGTTCCGGTACTCTGCCGGAGGGGGAATCAACCACGGGGGGCATCTACATCAACCCTATTGCCCTTCCGATGAAGTGTGAGTAGTTTACCACAGACCTACGGGTCCATAGCTAGTAGCTAGATGGCTTCTTCTCTCTCGTTGTTCTTCAATACCATGTTCTCCTCGTTGTTCTTGGAGATCTATCCGATGTAATCTTCTTTTGCGGTGTGTTTGTCAAGATCCGATGAATTGTGGGTTTATGATCAGAATATCTATGAATAATATTTGAGTTTCTTCTGAATTATTTTATGCATGTTCTTATATCTTAGTAATTCTCTTCAAACTATCATTTTTTTGGCCAACTAGATTGATAATTCTTGCAATGGGAGAAGTGCTTTGCTTTGGGTTCAATCTTGCGGTGCTCAATCCCAGTGACAATATGGGACATGACATGTATTGTATTGTTGCCACCGAGGATAAAAAGATGGGGTTTTCATCATATTGCTTGAGTTAATTCCTCTACATCATGTCATCTTTCTTAAGGCGTTACTATGTTCTTATGAACTTAATACTCTAGATGCAGGCAGGAGTCGGCTGATGTGTGGAGTAATAGTAGTAGATGCAGGTAGAAGTCGGTCTACTTGTCTTGGCCTTGATGCCTATATTCATGATCATTGCCATAGATGTCGTTATAATTATTCGCTTTTCTATCAATTGCTTGACATTAATTTGTTCACACACCATAAACTTGCTATCATGAGAGAAGCCACTAGTGAAACCTATGGCCCCCTGGTCTCTTTTACATCTTATAAGTTTCAGATCTATTATTTTGCAATCTTTTACTTTTCAATCTATGAACCAAAAACCTGAAAATATTTACTTTATTTGTTTATCTATCTCTATCGGATCTCACTTTTGCAAATAACCTAGAAGGGATTGACAACCCCTTTATAGCGTTGGGTGCAAGTTGTTGATTGTTTGTGCAGGTATTTGGAGACTTGTGTGTAATCTCCTACTGGATTGATACCTTGGTTCTCAACAAACTGAGGGAAATACTTACTTCACTTTGCTGCATCACCCTTTCGTCTTCAAAGGAATCACCAACGTTACATCGGGAAAGCAGCGAGGAAGCATTCTTCCTGCTGTCCACCATAGCGAAGGTGCAGTCGGCAATGCGGATGAAATGTACGAATGCTCCAGAACCACTACAGTAATGGTAGATAAGAACCTACGCATACCTCGGCGACGGTGATCCGCTGGTCCCTGCTAGGAGACGGAGATGTGCACAAGGTCTAGTCCCGCGACCTTGTGCTTCTCCTCCTGTAGGTTCTGCTCTTGGCAAGGTAGAGCTTCACCGAGTCCGGATCATTGGTGTACATCACATGTAACTTGCTATTGCCATAGGTCTGAACAGCGAACTCAAAGGTGAAATCCTTGCTGAAGTCCATATCCAGCAGGCTCACCCTTCGGATCTCCATTGGAATCTCTTCACACACAGAGTTAATGTGGCAGTTCTCGTTTTGTGGGGGTTGGGGGCAGGGGGAAGATGAAGACGATGGGGAGATATGGACAGTGGAGGACCCATTTACACAGGGGATCGGTGTGTACTGGGGTACTAGGGGGCGGCAACAGCAGTTCATTTTTCTAATCCCAAGGAACTGCAATCACCAGTGAACATAGTGAGTATGCGGTGGCAACAGTTAGTTTTTCAACTCTTGGGAACTAAAATCGCGAGTAAACGTACTGGGTACAAGCGGCATTAGTTATACTCCTACAACCCCTCCTCCCTTGACCGCTATACGCCAGTCCCTGCTATACGCCCAGAAGAAAACGTCTCCTCGACGCATTCAAACACCTCCATTAAACCGGCCTGGAAGCGGAGAAACCTATTCCGGCCACATGTCCGTTCACGAGCGGGTTACTTTACTTAAATTTTATGCGCTTTACTCAAATTTGATTCTTAAAACAACCTAATCATTGGCTCCTTCTATTAGTGCAACCGGATCAACACGCAAAACAGTTAGAATTATTATTCTCAGGACGCACACGATCATCTCATTTGCTGCACTTTCACTATTACAATACTACCAAGTTTGAACAACTTGTTATGGTTGTTGTCCTCTCCATATCATGCGTGTTTCCTAGCTTGCAATATTCACAACCAACCCATAAGATTCAAATAATAAGTGCAACAAAGATGCCTACACATCTGAATGATTCATAGATCACAACCAATAGTTACTGTACAACTAAAACGTTGTGAGAATGTGAACAAATAAAGAAAAATCAACCGATTATCCGTGTAAGAAATTTGATTCAAAGATTTGCTGAAACATTGAAACCTCTCATGTTTACGGCAACACAGATGAAACATTGGTAGATAAAATGTTCTGCATCACTGGTGGCACTACCACTTGCAACTTCTATGTTATAGATTTTGAAGTAGTGTGGAGTCTCATCCTTAGTATTTAACAAATACACATAGCACAATCTAGTAGAATCATCAATAAAATTCATGAAATATTTCTTTCCACCTTTAGTCAAGGCACCATTCATCTCGCACAAATCTATTCCAGCCCCACGATGGCCCCAGCCTTACCCAACCCGTAGGCTCCTTGCTCCATGCGCTCATGATCTATCTGTCGTCTTGTCGACCAACTGGTCGATCGCGGCAAGCATGCCCATCTTCATGCACGAAGGCTAACATCCTTTAGAGCACATCCCCTCGAGCACCTTGGCACAACCATTGTTGAAAATATTATTACTACGAGATTTGATCCGAATAAATAGAAAGTAAATCATGACAGCAATAATAGAGATTAAACTAATCATGCAGACTAGCACAAAAGATGAGCAGATCAAATTTAGGGCACTAACTAGAAACCTGAATTCTACCACGATCGCGAACAAGGAGGATAAGATCACATACGGTGCAGAGGGAGCAGGACCGCTGGCGTTGATGCTGTAGCCCATGACGTTGATGAGGAGATTGCCAATGTCGGGGATGAAGTTGTCATTGGCAAAGTCGTTGCTGGCAGTAGTCGCGCGAGTGCGCTCCCCAAAACTTGATCGCCCCTCCCCCGTACATGATCACGAGAGGCAGGGTTCTGGAGGTCTGCTTTCCGCGAGGAGGAGGAGCGCGCGTGTAGGTCTCCTATTCTCAAGCTCATACAAATGGTAGAAGAGCTCACCTTATAAATAGGTGCAACTCTCTCTCAACTTCCGGGGTGGGACTAGACTTTACTCCCGCCCACACCACTCACTAGCTATGCATGAATGGGCCAAGAGATTTTTAGAATTTTAGTTGAGCTTTGGGCCAAAGGCCTACTGACAAATTCCAACAATCCCCCACAAAGTCTCATTGGAAAATCTCATCATTTAGTTCCAAAACATTGTTTATATACCAGTACTCATTGGAGACTGTTGTCGGATCGTGGGTTCCGGCTAACCCTTGAGGTTCGAACACTCGGGTGCACACGAAGATCTCTCCCTCCCGCTCTAGCTCGCTCTCGCACTGATTCCTAGGCCTAGCCCGTCAAACCCGAAGAACAAGGGACACGAGGATTTATACTGGTTTGGGCCACCATTGTGGTGTAATACCCTACTCCAGTGTGGTGTGGTGGATTGCCTTATAGGCTGAGGATGAACAAGTACATGGGAAGAATAGCCTCCTGAGCAGAGGTGTTCCTGGGCTCGGTTAGCTAGTGGGTGTAAGGGTGGTCTGAATCGTCTCTCCTCCCCCTTCTATGGTGGTAACTAGTCCTATTTATAGAGGCCCGGGTCCTCTTCCCAAATATTGAGCGCGAAGGGATCCCACAACGGCCAAGTTTAAAGGAGAACAACTAGTACAAGCTATCCTGACAAAAGGTGGTCTTCGCCTGCCAAACACTCTGGTGGTGACGTCGTCGTGGGTTCCATGGTGACCTTCGCCCGGCCGTGCTGCTGGTCTTGGTCTCGTTGCACCGATCACTACAAGAAATATGTCAACTTGTGACCTTGACTATTGGTCACTGAATGGTCATTGTTTTTCATTTGTGACCTTTTTGTGACCAAAAATAGATGGTCAAAAGCTGGCCGTCGTAAACTGAAATTAACGACCTTCTTCAGAATAAGGTCATAGACGTTTATGATCAAAACAAAAGGTCGTTGAACCAATGACCTTTTGTTTTGGTCGCTGGCTGTCTGCCCAGGCCACGTCGGATCTTACGTGGCAATCTGACGTGGCAAAATTGCGACCAATTGAAAAGGTCGTTGACAAGATTCAGCCCGGTCCGATTGGGTATTTTACATGGGCCGAGCCCAACAATTCAGCCTTTTTACTATATATTTTTCTGTTAATTTTCTCTAGGTACATGGGCCCGGCCCAACAATTTGGCCTTTTGCTGGTCTATTGTTTTTCTATTTTCAGCCATTTTATTTTGCAGCTGATCCCACTTGTCATGCTTAGCTCAAAATTGGTCCCACACATTACAAATTTTGAAATTTGTCAAACAACCATTATAACTTGGACCCACTTGTCAGGTTTCTATTTCACGGGTATTTGATGACCCATAAGTGTAGGGGATCTATCGTAGTCCTTTCGATAAGTAAGAGTGTCAAACCCAACGAGGACCAGAAGGAAATGATAGACAGTTTTCAGTAAGGAATTTTCTGCAAGCACTGAAATTATCGGTAACAGATAGTTTTGTGATAAGGTAATTGGTAGCAAGTGTCGGGGGAAACTGTCCGCCACGAACACCTATGGGACCGGAGCCCCTTGTCTGTGCGGTACGAGGGCGGAGGGAGCACAAAGAGCAGATCGAAGCAGACGCGCGGGCAGTTTTACCCAGGTTCGGGCCGCACGGATGCGTAAAACCCTACTCCTGCTTGGTTGTGTATTGAGTGGGGCGCTCGGGAGCTTGAAGAAGCAGCTACACCGTGCGTGAGAGTAATCTAGGTTTCGAACCCCCTCCACGTTGTGCATGGGCCTCCTTTTATAGTGCAAGGGGTCACCGACAGGTGTCAACGTAGGAGAAAGGGGTAAAAATGTAAAAGAGGTGGTGGTTGTAACAGTGCGGGAACAGTGGAGCTACAGTACAGAACAGTGGTCTATACCTACTTTAACAGTGGGGGACAAGGGCATTTAATGCCCGTCGCCGTCGACCCCAAAAGCTCCCGCCTTAACGTCTACGTCCGCCACGGCGACGGATTTATCGCCGTGGTGTGCCACCGTGTACCCCAGGCTGCACAGCCATCCGCCACGCGTCCCTGGTTAGGCCCCAGGGCGACGCGTGGGCCGATGAGCTGGAGCGCGGGCACACAGCGCAACCTTCCCGGCAAGCGCCTTGCCGGGGCCTTGATCTTGCCGGGCCCGGGAACTTGCCGCTCCCCGGGCCCCTTGCCGGGGCGCGCATAGCGCCGAGGCGATATCTTCCAGTCTTCCTGGCAAGCTCCTCTTGCCAGGGTCTTGTGTTGGTGAAACAGTCTTGAGCCTGGAACGGCCTTCCCGGCAAGCTCCTCTTGCCGGGGTCTCGATCTTCTGTCTTGTATACTTTGTTTTTGAATGGTTTAACAGGAGGCAGGAAGGTCTCCGGCGAGCACGCAGTAAACCTTGCCGCGGGAAGCTGCAACTGCCCGTGCACAAGTTGGGGTACTGGGGTACCCCTACCTTAGTACACCGACAGGAGCCCCCGGGCCTGGGCCACACACGGTGCCGAGCGCTGTTGGGCCAGGCCCAAAACAGTGCACGGGCACCCGCGGCCCGCGGCGCGCCGAATCCACTCCCATATCCGCCGCACCCCACGGTAACGGCACGCGTCGATTGCGGCGCCGTGGGATGGGACGTGCCCACGATCTCTTAATGGAAAGGGCGAAACGCCCCCCACTCCCCCATAAAAGCAGAGGCAGCGGGCGCGGTTCCCCTCCCTGTGCTCTCATTACGTCGTCTTCTACCTGCAAAAGATTCCTTCTTGCGCTCCGCCTCCACAGCTCCGCCGCCGCCGAGCTCTTCGTCCCCTTCCTTCCGCCGCGCCCGCCATGGCCCCAAAGGCCGACAAGGCGAAAGCGGAGAAATCCAAGAAAGAGAAGTCCGAGCAAGCAGCCAAGCTCATCGCTTACCGGAAGCGGCACGTCGTCTTCCCACCGAAGCTCGGCGTGCAAGAACTCTGGAACAAGTATTACTTGTTCTGGTCCAAGGGCACCGACGCGCATCCCCGCACCCGAGCATACCCGGCAGTCGCCAAGGACAACTATCCCGGCGGGTATCACTTCTTTGCTGCCTTTTTCCACTGTGGTCTCTGTCCTCCTTTTTCGAACTTCTTCTGTGATATCATGAATACGTATGGCTTCCATCTGCTTGATTTCACCCCCAACGCCATTCTCACCATGGCCGTTTTCGCACATATGTGCGAAAACTTCATAGGAGTCCACCCCAACATAGCCCTCTTTAGACACTTTTTCACTCCTAGAGCCGAGGCCGATGCCCCCCTCTCCGGAGGAATTTCTTGGGTCTTCCGCCTCAACAAGAAGGGGTCGTACTTGCCGGGGGAGCTCCGCGGCAAGTGGGAAGAATGGCGAGCGGAGTGGTGCTGGATCGTAGAGGACCAGCCGCAAGCCTTCACTGCGCCGCGCACAACGCCTATCGTGCGCGGCAGAGATTGGAGCGATCTAGACTCCGACGACGTCAAGCTCGACATCGCCCTCGTCCGGATTCTCCGTCTTCGGCTGGCCCGGCTGTCAGTTGCCGAGGTGGGCGCAGATTTCCTCCGCCGGCGCATCGCCCCTCTCCAAGACCGGAAGAGGCCGGCCTGGGAGTACGGCGGCCCGGCAGACATCATGAGGCTGCGCCCCGGGCTTAATTTCAACTTCACCACTCTGGAGCTGCGCGGGATGGTACGGGAACTCTTCAAGTACGACCCGACGCACCCCGAGTGGTTCAGGACTCCCCGGGAAGTGGTGCCGCTCTGCAACAACGCCGCGAGGGACCGGATCCTTGCCATGATGCCGATGTGCGACTCGCATGGCTTGGACCGCTCGTGGATCGCCCCGAAGCCCATCGACGTCCTCAACTTCTACGACAACCTCGTCGAGGTGGCGAGTAACAAGGAGGACCTCAAGCTGCATACGCGGGACACCACCGAACAGGAAATCGCCTACATAGCTTCTCGGGCTGAGGAGGCCGCCGCAGCCGCGGCGGCAGGAGTCTTCGGGTTCTCGCCGGAGGAGGCGGAGGCCGAAGAGGCGTCCACCCAGGCGGAAGAGGCGGAGATCCGCCGATTGCTGAACCTCCCACCCGACGCGCTCGCCGGGGTTCCCTCGTTGAGGCACTCCGGGATCCATGGGATCGCGACGGAGGCTGCGGCAAGGGATGGCACCGCCGGAGGGAGCAGAGGCGCCGCGAGGGGCGGAGGCGCCAAGGGGAAGAGGGCCGCAACGCTGGATGCTGGGCCCAGCGAGCCGGCCGGGGCAGAGGAGGAGGAGGAGGAGGAGGCCGAAGACTCCGGCGGATCTACGGAGTTATACGCCGACGACCTCTCCTCGTCGGAGAGCTCCCCGCCCCCGGCAAGCCCGAAGGAGTCCCCGGCAAAGCGTCTCCGCAAGGCGGCGACGGGGGAAAGGGCACAGGCGCCCCGGCAACAGCCACCTCGGCGGGCGGCTCCCCGGGAGAGTCAAGCCGCGCCAAGGCCGTCCGGTGCACCAGCCGCAGCAGAGGCGGCCCGTGCGCGGACCATGACGGAGGCGCCCCGCAGGCCGGCAGCGGGCCGGCAGGGGTCTTCTCGGAGCGGAGCAGCGGCTCCGCCCGCCCCCCGGGCGCCGGCAGCCACAGGGGCTGGGTCTTCGCAGCCCCCAGCCCCGGTGAGTACCAAGCGCGCGAGGGAGTCTTCGCCTCCCGCTCCTCGCGTCGACGCGCCCACGGTGGAGTATGACTTCTCCGCCCTGAGCGAGGACGACGAGGAGGACCAGGAGTAAGGATCCGAGATTCCTCATCTTCTTGATTTTTGTCTTGAGCTTCTGTTGATGCTAACTCTGTCTTCTGTTCTGATTTCAGGACCCTGGCCCACCGCGCAGCGAAGAAGGCCAAGGCGCCCGAGGCCGAGGTCGCGGAGGACTCGACGGCGGCGGCAACAGAGGGCGCGCCGGAGCCGAGCCTGCCGGACTCTGGCACTGCTCCGATGAGCAGCCCCCAGCGCAGCCCGCAGCGCAGCCCCCAGCGTAAGTCTGGGGTTCTTTCTTTTCGCTTGTCGGGGTACGTCTGAGGCTTTTGATTTTATCTTCATATCTTGACATCTCTTGTCTTGTTCCGTGCAGAGGAGGAGCCGCAGCGGGAAGAGCGCCCGGAGACCACCGCCGAGGAGCTGCAGGCACCGCCATCCCCGCCAAGGCAGGACTCTCCGGCAAGGGAGAGTGCTCCGTCAAGGGCGGGTACTCCGCCAAGGCAGAGTACCCCGCCAAGGACGAGCAGCCCGGCAAGGGCGGCCACCCCGCCAAGGCCAAGTTCCCCGGCGAGGGCGACTACTCCGACGAGGCCGAGCTCCCCGGCGAGGGAGCCCGCCGCTGAGGACGCCCGCCAAGGTAACCTTTGTAACTTGTCTTCTTGGTTTGTTTCTTTTTTGGATATTTGCTTGAGTCTTGAATTTCTTTGTCTTCTTCTTCTTTCTAGATCTTCCTCCTCCTGTGCCTATGGAGACGGAGGTAATTATCCTCGAGGAGGAGGACGCGCAGGGCGGCGGCGGCGACGCTCCAGTCGTCGAGGAGGTGGGCGAGGCCGCCGAGCCGGCCGCGCAAGAGACTGCTCCGGCTGCGGACGCAGCGGCCGGGGAGGGGGACGGTGGCCGCACCGCCGACCCGGAGGTGGCGGGAGCATCAGATGCTGCACCGGCCTCCGGTCCCTCCGCCGGCGAAGAGCAAAGGTTCTATCTCGAGGCCCCCAATGGCGTCTTCATCCAGATGCCGTGGGGGTCTTCGTCGCGAGCTCCTGCGGAGGGCGAGGCGTTCGACAGAGAGGTCCTCGCCTCCGCAGGCCTGAAGATCGTCCAGGCGCCCGGTGGAGGTGAGGGGCCCGAGGAGGAGCGATTGCTTCATCAGCTCCTGGCCCTTTACCGGGCCAGGCAAGCAAAGCTCGCTTCCCGGGAGGCTCTTGCCGCCAAGGCCGCGGCAGAGATGGAGAAGCGTGCGGCGGAGCTCAGCGCCGCCAATCAGGCTGCCCTCCGCCAGGTGGCGGAGGAGCGTGAGCGTCTCGCCGGCGAGTACCAAGAGTGGGTACTTGAGAGGGCCGAAGCCGATGAACAGCAGCGCCTCGCCGGGGTGGAGATGTCCCGGCGAGAGGGGGAGCTCGCGCAGCGGAAGGTTGAGCTGGTTTCTCATGAAGAAGACCTTGCCGCTCGCGAGGCTGCCCTTGGCGGGGAGCTGAAGGAGGCGAAAGCCGCCGCGGTTGCCGCGGAGGACGCCAAGAAGGAGCTCGCCGCCAAGGTTGAACAACTGGAGAAGGCGATGAAGGTGAGCGCCGAGAAGGTTGCCGCGCTCATCCTGGAGCGCGAGAAGGATGCTCACACAAACTCAGAGCTCCAGGTGAGTTTATCCCAGAGGGGTGACGAGCTGAAGGCCGCCAAGGATTCCATTGAAGACTTGGAGCTGAAGGTCACCACCCTGAAGGAATCGCTTGATGCTGCCCGGGCCCAGGAGACCAAGTTGAAGGATGAGCTCCGCAAGGAGCGAACCTTGGTGGAGAGCGTCAACAAGGCCTCCGAGCTCTTCCGGCAGACTATCGAGGTGTGGACCGAAGAGCTGGTTTCTTCTGCGTCCAATATTGACCAGGAGTTGCTGGCGTTGAAGGTTGAACATCTTATCTACTCGCCGGATCCAGATCTCCCGCACAGCGCCAAGCTCAGCCTCTTCTTCAGAGGCGTCGCTCCGGCTCTTGCAGGTCTCCGGAACCGCATCCCCGCGCAGCTGGCCGAGGAGTCGCGCCGGCTCTGCGCGGGAACTCTGGAGCGGGTGTTGACGAAGATCGTGTACCGCAACCCGGGGATCAACCTCACGAACGTTCTTCGGACCCTGCCGGCAGATGCAGACACGGAGGCCCTGAAGGAGCAGGTCGGCCACATCATCGCCAAGGTGGCAAAGCTCGGCAGGAAGGAAGGCGACCGCGTAGACTAGGGCTCCATTTATCTTTATCTTTTTGTTGCTGCACATTATGTTATGAACTCATTAGTCCATTGCGACAAGTTATCCTTGTAAGATATTTGCTTTACTCCAATCAATCAGTGCAATGTTATCTTCCTTGTTCCAATCTTTGACTTTGTATGTTTTTCATCCTACGCTCCCGGGGAGCTTGCCGGCAAGGGGCCCTTGCCGCGAGCGCTGAGTGCTGGACTCTGAGCGGCCTGCTGGCCAAGGTCCTCGCCGGCAAGCAACCTTGCCGCAGCTGGTCGCAACGCACTTAGCTTGCTGAGTGCACTCGGAAACGAGGCAAGGGCGCGACACTTGTCGCAGCTCACTTAAATCGTTGAGTGGACTCGAAAACAAGATAAGGGTGCGGCAAGCTACGGGTAGGTTCCTCCGCGCACAGGTTTTCCATACAAAGTGTGATCGTTCAAGGAAGACAACCAAAATTTAAAATTTGAACTGGTCAAATTCTAACAACTTATCTTTCATATGCTGCTTGCTCATGTTGCTTGCTTTTCGGTAAGGCTCTTCTTACTTGAACAGCACTTAGTTCCTAGTTCCTCCTCCATCTCCTTCCCCCCCGGCAAACTTGTGCGCGAGGAACGTTCCTTCTGCTTAAGAGAAAAGGAAAGGGAGAGGAAAAAAAAGCATATTGCCTTTCGGCGTAATAGTGCTTACCGTATGTCTGAGTGTCGCATCAAATGCCAAACAGGACATGCAAATAGCAAAGAGAAGCATGCAAAAGGCAATCGATGCGAAAACACGAAAACTTTACTGATGCACGGGGTCTGCGCCCGGCTTTGTACAAAGGGTTACATGCAACAGCGGCAAGGCTTGTACAAAAGGTGGTTGCCGGAACGGATCACGGCAACCGCGCCTTAGGGGTGAAACTTGCGAAGATGCTCTATGTTCCAGGAGTTGCTCACCGGTAAGCCTTCTTCGGTCTCGAGGCGGACAGCGCCGGGCCTCGTAACTTGTCTCACCCGATAAGGGCCTTCCCACTTCGGCGTCAACTTGTTGGAATCCTTGGCGGACTGAACACGCCGAAGAACAAGGTCGCCTTCCTCGAGACTCCTGGCTTTGACTTTGCGGCTATGGTAGCGGCGCAAAGCTTGCTGGTATCGAGCAGCTCGTACAGCAGCCTGGAGACGTCCCTCCTCAAGGAGCAACGCGTCATCTTGTCGCAGTTGCTCTTGCTCGAGCTCATCATAAGCGAGTACTCGAGGAGATCCGTATACGAGTTCCGTGGGGAGAACTGCCTCTGCTCCATAGACTAGAGCAAAAGGTGTCTGTCCGGTGGCTCGACTTGGTGTCGTTCTGATTGACCAAAGAGCCGCCGGGAGCTCCTCTATCCAATTCCTTCCGCACTTGCGCAGCCTGTCAAAGGTCCTTGTCTTGAGTCCGCGCAGCACTTCAGCATTTGCCCTCTCCGCTTGGCCGTTGCTCCTCGGGTGAGCAACAGAAGCGAAACAGACCTTGGCGCCAAGGTCTTGGACGTATTGCATGAAGGTGCGACTAGTGAATTGCGTACCGTTGTCGGTGATGATCCTGTTAGGGATCCCGAAACGGCAAACAATCGACCTGAAGAACCTGACTGCTGACTGTGCTGTCACCTTTCTCACTGGCTCCACTTCTGGCCACTTTGTGAACTTGTCGATTGCAACGTACAAGTACTCAAAGCCCCCGACAGCACGAGGGAAAGGGCCGAGGATATCGAGCCCCCAGACCGAGAAGGGCCATGACAAAGGGATTGTTTGGAGAGCTTGAGCTGGCTGATGGATTTGCTTTGCATGGAACTGGCACGCTTCACACTTGGTTACTAGTGCAGTTGCATCTTGGAGGGCTTCTTGCCAAAAGAACCCTTGCCGGAAAGCTTTCCCGGCAAGTGCCCTTGCGCCAATGTGGTGGCCGCATACGCCTCCGTGTATTTCTGCCAACAGCTTCTGTCCATCTTCTCTGGAGATGCATTTCAACCTGACACCATTGAGTCTTCTTCTGTATAGCTCGTTATCCACGAACTGATACATACTTGACTGCCTGGTTATCTTCTCTATCTCTTGAGGGTCGTCGGGAAGTTCTCCAGTTTGCAGAAAACGGAC
This sequence comes from Secale cereale, assembly GCA_902687465.1. Classification (NCBI taxonomy): domain Eukaryota; kingdom Viridiplantae; phylum Streptophyta; class Magnoliopsida; order Poales; family Poaceae; genus Secale; species Secale cereale. The sequence goes on along the minus strand of LR738713.1, from coordinate 387,832,427 downwards.
GATCTGCTGTGCCCATGTCGGAGCCCGAGGCTCGACGGCAAGGACTAAAGGCTCGAGGGCCGCTGCGGGAACCTCAGCTTCTACGGCAAAGACCTCTGGTCCTGCCGGAGCTGACGGTCCCCCGGCAAGCTCGCCGGGGCGAGGCTTGTCGGGAACACTTGCTTCAACTGCACAAGCCCGGGGGCTTGCAGGAGCAAACTGTTCCTCAGCGTTGTTGTTGATCTTGGAAACTTTGGCGGCGGGTTCAGGAAGATCCGCCGGCAAGTAGTCGCCGGAGACCAACTTTCTCTTCTTGGACTGCCCAGTTGATGGTGTAACTGATGGCTGAGTCAGCTTGAGCAAAAAGGTCCCTGGTTCCACAGGTAACTTCATCGCGGCGCACTTTGAAAGGCCATCTGCAATCTCATTTTGAGCTCTTGGGACGTGCTCCATCTGCAGACCTTCAAAGTGCTCTTCAAGCTTCCTCACTTCATCGACATATGCTTCCATCAAAGGGCTCTGATAGCTCTTGTTAACTTGTCGGACCACCAACTGAGAATCTCCCCGCACAATCAGCTTTCTGATCCCAAGTTCGGCCGCAATCCTGAGGCCGGCAAGCAAACCTTCATATTCTGCAGTGTTGTTTGTCGCTTGCTCCCTGGGAAAGTGCATCTGGATAACATATTTGAGGTGTTCTCCGGTGGGCGCGATGAGTACCACGCCGGCACCGGCGCCTTGCAGCGAGAAGGCACCGTCAAAATACATTACCATTTCACTTGTCGCTTCTTGCACGGGTACACTCGTTTCTTGAACTTCTTCTTCTGGCGTTGGGGTCCACTCGGCGATGAATTCTGCCAAGGCTCGGCTCTGTATGGTTGAAGTACTTTCAAACTTAAGTCCAAAGCTTGACAGCTCCAGTGCCCACTCGACGATCCTGCCTGTTGCCTCTGGATTGTGCAATATCCTCTTCAACGGAAAGTGAGTGACCACTGTTATCTCATGGGCTTGGAAGTAGTGGCGCAGCTTCCTCGAGGCCATGAGGAGGCCGAAAAGCAACTTTTGCACACCAGAGTACCTTGATCTAGCTCCCTGGAGAAGGGAACTTACAAAATACACTGGGCGCTGCACCATCTTCTTCCGCACCTCTCCTTGCTCCTGCGCAGAGTCTTCCTTGTCGGGGCCAGAGCTTGTCGGGACAGTCCCCTGCTCGTCGCTAGATTCGCTTGCCGGTGATGCTGACTCCTCGTCGGACTCCCTCTCCGCTACTAACGCAGCACTAACCACCTGGTTGGTTGCCGCTAAGTATAGCAACAACTTTTCCTGTGGTTTAGGTGCGACAAGTATAGGAGTGGAGGACAGGTACCGTTTCAAATCCTGCAACGCCGCCTCCGCTTCCGGAGTCCACTTCATGGGACCTGCCTTCTTCAAGATTTTGAAGAAAGGTAGGGCGCGTTCCGCGGATTTTGAAATGAACCTACTGAGGGCAGCAACGCAACCTGCAAGCCTTCTGACATCCTTGACGCGCTTCGGGGCCTCTATCTGCTCGATGGCTTTGATCTTGTCGGGGTTGGCTTCTATCCCCCTCTGTGATACAAAGAACCCGAGAAGCTTGCCGGAGGGGACTCCAAAGACGCACTTCTCGGGGTTCAGCTTGAGCTGTATCCTGCGCAAGTTCTGAAACGTTTCTTCCAAGTCTTGAATCAGGGTTTCTTTGCTCTTGCTCTTCACCACGATGTCATCCATGTAAGCTTCTACATTCCTGTGGATCTGTGGCTCAAAAGCAGTGTATACTACCCTTGCAAAGGTTGAGCCTGCATTCTTCAGTCCAAATGGCATGCGGATAAAGCAATAGGTGCCACATGGAGTGATGAATGCAGTCTTCTCTTCATCTTCCTTGGCCATGAAAATCTGGTGATAGCCTGAATATGCATCAAGAAAACAGAGTAGCTCACATCCGGCAGTGGAGTCAACGATCTGGTCAATGCGCGGCAAAGGGAAAGGATCCTTGGGACATGCTTTATTGACATCGGTGAAGTCTATACACAGTCTCCACTTCCCGTTGGCCTTGCGCACGACGACTGGGTTCGCCAGCCACGTCGGATGGATCACACCTCTAACTAGGCCTGCCGCCTCTAGTTTCTTGATCTCCTCATTGATGAACTCTTGGCGCTCCACGGCTTGCTTCCTCACTTTCTGCTTGATGGGCCGCGCATGAGGACAGACAGCAAGCTTGTGCTCAATCACCTTCCTGGGAACACCGGGGATGTCAGATGGTTGCCAAGCAAACACATCGACATTCGCCCGCAGGAAGGCGACGAGCGCGCTTTCCTATTTGCTGTCAAGGGTGGCACTGATGGTGAAGGTACCACCAGTGCCATCCTCCTTTGCGGACACCTTCTTGGTTGCCGGAGGAGCAGCCATTCCTTTCTTGCTCTTGCCGGTGGAGCTCGATGGAACGTCCTCGACGGCGGCGCAGCACTCCGAAGAGGTGCGGTTGCCGTAGTGGGTCCCAGAGCACTTGCCGGACTTGGTCTTCGTCTTCTTCCCCCCGGGAGCTTCAGCGGCAAGAGTATCCTTCTCGGCCGCAGCTGCCGCATCCCGGTAAATCTTGTCGGCGCAAATAAGCGCATCTTTCTTGTCGCTGTGGACAGTGATGACGCTTATCGGCCCCGGCATCTTCAACACGTTGTAGGCATAGTGGGAAGCTGCCATGAACTTGGCGAGGGCGGGACGGCCGAGTATTCCATTGTAGGGCAATGGAATATCAGCGACGTCAAAGGTGATGCGCTCAGTCCTGAAGTTGAGCTCCCCGCCAAAGGTCACCGGCAGAGTGATCTTTCCCTTGGGCTTGCTCCTTCCCGGGTTGATTCCTTGGAATGAACCGGTCTCTTCGAGCTCGCCGTCTTGAATCTGGAGCTTCTTGATCACAGCAGAGGAGATCAAGTTCAGCCCGGCCCCGCCGTCAACCAACATTTTGGTGACCTTGAGGTTGCGGATGGTGGGAGAAACCAGCATCGGCAAGCACCCGACCGCCGTGGTGCGGTCAGGGTGATCCTCAAGGTCAAAAACGATGGGCGTGCTGGACCATTTGAGGAGCCTGCGCGACTCCACGGGCGGCTCCGCTGCATTCACCTCACGCACCCACTGTTTTAGCTGGCGGTGGGAGGTGTGCAGGGAGGCGCCACCGTCGACGCACAGGACCTCCGTGGCCTTCTGGAACTCCTGCTCGCTGTTCTCGTCGTCCTCCATGTCTTCATCGTCGTCTTCGTCGTTGTCGCGGCCCCGGGGAGGTCGATCTCCTTGCCGCTGCTTAGCCTTGCCGCGGCGTCCTCCCCGGCCGTTGAACGGCCGCTTCTTGCTGGGCTCTTCCCCGCCACCTTGGGCCTTCTCCTTGTCGCGCCTCTCGTACTCAGCTTTTTGCTGCTCGACGAGGTACTCGACGCGCTTGCAGTTGGAGAGATCGTGACCCTTGGTGCGGTGGATCTTACAGTATTGCTTGTCGGAGCTACCCGGCTTGTCGGCCGCCGCCGCAGGGGCAGGCTCCTTGCCGGAGCCGCCAGCCTGCGCTTGCTTGGCGGGGGCCTCCTTGCCGGACTTCTCGACGGCAAGCACTTCCTTCTTGCCCTTCTTCCTGTTGTTCCGCCGCCGGCTCTTCTTTGCCGGGGCGGCGTCGTCGCTGTCGCTTCCCCCTGCGCCAGCATCCTCCCCGGGGAGTTTCCTCCCTTCTTCTGCACGGGCGCACTTGTCGGCAAGAGCGTAGAGCTCGCTGACGTCCCTGATCTTGGTCATCGCCATCTCCTCACGCATGCGGCGGTTACGCACGTTCTGATGGAACGCGCTGATAACCGCAGCAGGGTGAACATCGGGGATGTTGTGCTGCACCCGGCTGAAACGTTGGATATACTTGCGCAGGGGTTCGCCTTCCTTCTGGGCCAAAATGTGGAGATCGCTCTCCTGACCATGGGGTTTGTGGCCGCCGGTGATGTCGGGGGAAACTGTCCACCACGAACACCTATGGGACCGGAGCCCCTTGTCTGTGCGGTACGAGGGCGGAGGGAGCACGAAGAGCAGATCGAGGCAGACGCGCGGGCAGTTTTTACCCAGGTTCGGGCCGCACGGATGCGTAAAACCCTACTCCTGCTTGGTTGTGTATTGAGTTTGGGCGCTCGGAGCTTGAAGAAGCAGCTACACGAGCGTGAGAATGATCTAGGTTTCGAACCCCCTCCACGTTGTGCATGGGCCTCCTTTTATAGTGCAAGGGGTCACCGACAGGTGTCAACGTAGGAGAAAGGGGTAAAAATGTAAAAGAGGTGGTAGTTGTAACAGTGCGGGAACAGTGGAGCTACAGTACAGAACAGTGGTCTATACCTACTTTAACAGTGGGGGACAAGGGCATTTAATGCCCGTCGCCGTCGACCCCAAAAGCTCCCGCCGTTGCGTCTCCGTCTGCCACGGCGATGGATCCTCTGCCGTGGAGTGCCGCCGTGTCCCCCAGGCTGCACAGCCATCCGCCACGCGTCCCTGGAGTGGCCCCAGGGCGACGCGTGGGCCGATGAGCTGGAGCGCGGGCACACAGCGCACCTCCCCCGGCAAGCACCTTGCCGGGGATCTCGACCTTGCCGGGCCCGGAAGCTTGCCGCTCCCCGAGCCCTTGCCGGGTCTTCTAAGATAAAATCTTCTATTCGTCCTGACAAGCTCCTCTTGCCAGGGCCTCGTGCTAGTTAAGCAATCTCGAGCCTGGGACGGCCTTCCCGGCAAGCTCCTCTTGCCGGGGTCTTGGTCTTCTGTCGCATCTTTCTTGTCGCTGTGGACAGTGATGACGCTTATCGGCCCCGGCATCTTCAGCACGTTGTAGGCATAGTGGGAAGCTGCCATGAACTTGGCGAGGGCGGGACGGCCGAGTATCCCATTGTAGGGCAATGGAATATCAGCAACGTCAAAGGTGATGCGCTCAGTTCTGAAGTTGAGCTCCCCGCCAAAGGTCACCGGCAGAGTAATCTTTCCCTTGGGCTTGCTCCTTCCCGGGTTGATTCCTTGGAATGAACCGGTCTCTTCGAGCTCGCCGTCTTGAATCTGGAGTTTCTTGATCACAGCAGAGGAGATCAAGTTCAGCCCGGCCCCGCCGTCAACCAACATTTTGGTGACCTTGAGGTTGCGGATGGTGGGTGAGACCAGCATCGGCAAGCACCCGACCGCAGTGGTGCGGTCAGGGTGATCCTCAAGGTCAAAAATGATGGGCGTGCTGGACCATTTGAGGAGCCTGCGTGACTCCACGGGCGGCTCCGCTGCATTCACCTCACGCACCCACTGTTTCAGCTGGCGGTGGGAGGTGTGCAGGGAGGCGCCACCGTCGACGCACAGGACCTCCGTGGCCTTCTGGAACTCCTGCTCGCTGTTCTCGTCGTCCTCCATGTCTTCATCGTCGTCTTCGTCGTTGTCGCGGCCCCGGGGAGGTCGATCTCCTTGCCGCTGCTTGGCCTTGCCGCGGCGTCCTCCCCGGCCGTTAAACGGCCGCTTCTTGCTGGGCTCTTCCCCGCCACCTTGGGCCTTCTCCTTGTCGCGCCTCTCGTACTCAGCTTTTTGCTGCTCGACGAGGTACTCGACGCGCTTGCAGTTGGAGAGATCGTGACCCTTGGTGCGGTGAATCTTACAGTATTGCTTGTCGGAGCTACCCGGCTTGTCGGCCGTCGCCGCAGGGGCAGGCTCCTTGCCGGAGCCGCCAGCCTGCGCTTGCTTGGCGGGGGCCTCCTTGCCAGACTTCTCGACGGCAAGCACTTCCTTCTTGCCCTTCTTCCTGTTGTTCCGCCGCCGGCTCTTCTTTGCCGGGGCGGCGTCGTCGCTGTCGCTTCCCCCTGCGCCAGCATCCTCCCCGGGGAGTTTCCTCCCCTCTTCCGCACGGGCGCACTTGTCAGCAAGAGCGTAAAGCTCGCTGACGTCCCTGATCTTGGTCATCGCCATCTCCTCACGCATGCGGCGGTTACGCACGTTCTGGTGGAACGCGCTGATAACCGCGGCAGGGTGAACGTCTGGGATGTTGTGCTGCACCCGGCTGAAGCGTTGGATATATTTGCGCAGGGGCTCGCCTTCCTTCTGGGCCAAGATGTGGAGATCGCTCTCCTGGCCATGGGGTTTGTGGCCGCCGGTGAAGGCGCCAACAAACTGATGGCAGAGGTCGGCCCAAGAAGAGATAGAGCCTTCCGGCAAGTGCATGAGCCACGAACGGACGTTCGGCTTTAGCACGAGCGAGAAGTAGTTGGCTAGGATCTTCTCGTCGCGCCCCCCGGCAGCTTGCACTGCGATAGTGTAGACGCTGAGAAACTCCGAGGGGTGCGTCTTGCCGTCGTACTTCTCCGGTACGTCGGGCTTAAAGTTCTTCATACTGGGCCACTGGACGCGCCGCAGCTCGCGGGTGAACGCAGGGCAACCTGCCGCGTACGGCAAGTCGCCCGGTTCACCGGGCGCGGGTGCGTCGATAGTGTTCCCAGCTCTCTTGTCGGATTGTCGCCGAGCTTCTCGGCGGCGCTCGATCGTGGTCCGAGCGTCTTCATCTCGCCGGTCGTCGAGGACCTGGCGCTGGTCCCGACGGGCCCGCGGGTCCGACGAGGCTGTGGAGCCGTCGTCGGGGTTGTTCCGGCGGGGCGGCGTCTTCTGCTTTTGCAGCGGGGAGTGCACGCTTGTCGCACCCCCGGCAGTTTTGTCGCCGATAGCCTTCGTCTTCTCGGCCTGCCGCGGTCGTGAGGCCGACGGCTGCTGCGGAGAGTCGTTGTTGGCGAAGTCTATCAGGCTCCGGATAGTGGCCCTCCATTCTTCGGCCTTGTCGGCCGCTGGAGGAAAATCGAGGAGCAGCTGCGCCCTTGCGAGCGCTTCTGCCGGAGTAGTGGGGAACGCGGGCGAGCGGTGCGAGGAGCGAGATACGCTCGGACTTCTAACGACGTTAGAAGGAGCGGGGTCCCGCGCCGGCGCCTTCGCTTTGCTTGTGCCCGGACGGGGGTCCGGGGCGTCCCGCGAACCTCCAGTTTGGCCTTGTCCCAGCAAGCGAATACCACCTCCCGTGGTATGGCGCTGCGGGGTCGTCGTGTGCTGTGATGGACGCGGCGCGTCCACGGAGACCGAGGTCCGGTCGTCCGTCTTGTTCTTGGATCTGGTGGCGCCGTGAGTGTCCTCGCCGGCAACCATCCTTCCGACGGCGTCTCCCCCGCCCACCGTTGGCTCTGGTGGCGGCGGGTGAGACGCAGACGGGCCTCCAACCTCCGAAGGCTTCTTCTTCGGGGCCATGGAGTTGTCGCTGGTGAAGTCGCTGATGAAACTGGAGAGGTTGATGAAGAATGCGCCCGCGCGAACGCCGGATCAGGTTCGCACAACCTCGACGCCCCCTACCTGGCGCGCCAAAGATGTCGGGGGAAACTGTCCGCCACGAACACCTATGGGACCGGAGCCCCTTGTCTGTGCGGTACGAGGGCGGAGGGAGCACAAAGAGCAGATCGAAGCAGACGCGCGGGCAGTTTTACCCAGGTTCGGGCCGCACGGATGCGTAAAACCCTACTCCTGCTTGGTTGTGTATTGAGTGGGGCGCTCGGGAGCTTGAAGAAGCAGCTACACCGTGCGTGAGAGTAATCTAGGTTTCGAACCCCCTCCACGTTGTGCATGGGCCTCCTTTTATAGTGCAAGGGGTCACCGACAGGTGTCAACGTAGGAGAAAGGGGTAAAAATGTAAAAGAGGTGGTGGTTGTAACAGTGCGGGAACAGTGGAGCTACAGTACAGAACAGTGGTCTATACCTACTTTAACAGTGGGGGACAAGGGCATTTAATGCCCGTCGCCGTCGACCCCAAAAGCTCCCGCCTTAGCGTCTCCGTCCGCCACGGCGACGGATTTATCGCCGTGGTGTGCCACCGTGTACCCCAGGCTGCACAGCCATCCGCCACGCGTCCCTGGTTAGGCCTCAGGGCGACGCGTGGGCCGATGAGCTGGAGCACGGGCACACAGCGTAGCCTTCCCGGCAAGCGCCTTGCCGGGGCCTTGATCTTGCCGGGCCCGGGAACTTGCCGCTCCCCGGGCCCCTTGCCGGGGCGCGCATAGCGCCGAGGCGATATCTTCCAGTCTTCCTGGTAAGCTCCTCTTGCCAGGGTCTTGTGTTGGTGAAACAGTCTTGAGCCTGGAACGGCCTTCCCGGCAAGCTCCTCTTGCCGGGGTCTCGATCTTCTGTCTTGTATACTTTGTTTTTGAATGGTTTAACAGGAGGCAGGAAGGTCTCCGGCGAGCACGCAGTAAACCTTGCCGCGGGAAGCTGCAACTGCCCGTGCACAAGTTGGGGTACTGGGGTACCCCTACCTTAGTACACCGACAGCAAGTGACAAATAGTAAAAGTAAATAAGGTGCAGCAAGATGGCCCAATCGTTTTTGTAGCAAAGGACAAGACTGGACAAACTCTTATATGAAGGAAAACGCTCCCGAGGACACATGGGAATTATCGTCAAGCTAGTTTTCATCACGTTCATCTGATTCACGTTCGGTACTTTGATAATTTGGTATGTGGGTGGACCGGTGCTTGGGTGTTGTCCTTACTTGGAGAAGCCTCCCACTTATGATTAACCTCTAATGCAAGCATCCGCAACTACAAAAGAAGTATTAAGGTAAACCTAACCATAGCATGAAACACATGGATCCAAATCAGCTCCTTACGAAGCAACGTATGAACTAGGGTTTAAGCTTCTGTCACTCTAGCAACCCATCATCTACTTATTACTTCCCAATGCCTTCATCTAGGCCCAAATAATGGTGAAGTGTCATGTAGTCGACGTTCACCTGACACCACTAGAGGAGAGACAACATACATCTCATCAAAATATCGAACGAATACCAAATTCACATGACTACTTATAGCAAGACTTCTCCCATGTCCTCAGAAACAAAAGTAACTACTCAAAAAAGACATAATATTGTTCAAGATCAGAGGGGTATTAATATGCATAATGGATCTGAACATATGATCTTCCACAAAGTAAACCAACTAGCATCAACTACAAGGAGTAATCAACACTACTAGCGACCCACAGGTACCAATCTGAGGTTTGGATACAAAGATTGGATACAAGAGATGAACTAGGGTTTGAGAGGAGATGGTGCTGGTGAACATGTTGATGAAGATAACCATCCCCAAGATGATAGAGTTGTTGGTGATGACGGTGGTGATGATTTCCCCCTCCTGGAGGGAAGTATCCCCGGCAGAACAGCTCCACCGGAGCCCTAGATTGGTTCCGCCAAGGTTCCGCCTCGAGACGACGGCGTCTGGTCCCGAAAGCCTCCTTCTGATTTTTTCCAGGTCAAAACACCTCATATAGGAGAAGATGGGCATCGGGGGGTCACTGGGTGGCCCACGAGGCAGGGGGCGCGCCCAGAGAGGGGAGGGGGGGGGGGTGCGCCCCCACCCTCGTGGACAGGTGGTGGCCCCCCGGTGAATCTCTTTCACCAGATATTTTTTATATTTTCTGAAACGGTGTTTCATGGAGTTTCTGAGATTTTTGAGTTGTGCAGAACAGGTTTCTAATGTTTTCTCCTTTTCCAGCCCAGAATTCCAGCTGCCGGCATTCTCCCTCTTCATGTAAACCTTGTAAAATAAGAGAGAAAAGGCATAAGTATTGTGATATAACGTGTAATAACAGCCCATAGTGCAATAAATATCAACATAAAATCATGATGCAAAATGGACATATCAACTTCCCCAAGCTTAGACCTCGCTTGTCCTCAAGCGAAAGCCGATATCGAAAAATATGTCCACATGTTTAGAGATAGAGGTGTCGATAAAAATAAAATACGAACATGAGGGCATCATGATCACTCTTATAACAGCAACACACATATATTGTCATATGATTCTTATGCTACAGTAACAATTCATTCACAATGTCAAGTATGAATGAGAAACTTCATTGAAAACCAACAAACTATGATCTCGGTCATTGAAGCAATTGCAATTTATTGTAACACCGGAAATACTCAATATAAGAGCTTTTCAGCAAGCCCACATACTCAACTATCATATAGTCTTTCACAATTGCTCACACTCACGTAATACTTATGGGTATGCAGTTTTAATCGGACAGAGAGAAAGATAGGGGCTTATGGTATTGCCTCCCAACCTTTTACCTCAAGGGTAATGTCAACAGTAATAGACCATGATAACTTACATCCAAGTGGGTATATATGTCAGGATCTTTCCAACACAATGGGCTTGCCAAAGGATAAAATGTAAAAAGGAAAGGTGATTTTCACCTTGACTCTTATAAGGCAAGAATAATAGATAGGCCCTTCGCAGAGGGAAGCAGATGTTGTCATGTGCTTTTTTGGTTGGATGCACAAAGTCTTAGCACAAAAGAACGTCACTTTATATTGCCACTTGTGATAAGGACCTTTATTATGCAGTCCGTCGCTTTTATTACTTCCATATCACAAGATCGTATAAAGCTTATTTCCTCCAAACTAATAAATCATACATATTTTAGAGAGTTTGCAACAAATGACAACTTACTTGAAGGATCTTACTCAATCCATAGGTAGGTATGGTGGACTCTCATGGCAAAACTGGGTTTAAGGATGTATGGAAGCACAAGTAGTATCTCTACTTGGTGCAAGGAGTTTTGGCTAGCATGAGGGGGAAAGGCAAGCTCAACATGTGGGATGATCCATGACAATATACTTTATTTCAAATATAAGAAAACATAACCCATTATGTTGTCTTCCTTGTCCAATATCAACTCTTTAGCTTGTCATATTTTAATGAGTGCTCACAATCATAAAAGATGTCCAAGATAGTATATTTGCATGTGAAACCTCTCTTTCTCTATTACTTCCTATTAATTGCAACGATGACCAAAACTATGTTTGTCAGCTCTCAACAACTTTTACTCATCATACTCTTTATATGTGAAGTCATTACTTCCCATAAGATCAATATGACCTCTTTGATACTTTTTATATTTTCTTTTATTCTATCATGATCAAAGTGAGGAAATCAAGCCCTTGACTCAACACTAATCTTTATTATATAGCTCACGGACTCGGTTACAAAGGTAAAGATCATAAAGCAAAAGCTCACAACTAGATCATGCTAACTTTATTCTACTAGATCAAGATATTACCAAAATGATCGAACTAAGAAAAACGCTAAAGATAGGAGTGTGATGGTGATACGATACCGGGGCAACTCCCCCAAACTTGGCAGTTGCCAAGGGGAGTACCCATACCCATATGATTATGTCTCCTTCTTCGGAGGTGGTGACGTAGGCTTCTTCCTTAACTTGCGCCGAAGGACATAATTTTGCTCCCTTAGGTCATTGATCTCATGCTCGAGGTTTAATATCTTCTTGCATAGTGCCTGCTTGTTTTCCTGCAAGAGGCGAAAAGGGATAAACTCGATCTTAGGTTTCTTTGCTTTGTCGGGGAGGCTTGACTTTTTGAACTCCACATGCATGTCCCCAGGTTGAGGTAGTGGGACTTCGTCTTCATATGAGCTGGTCCAATACTTTCCCTTGGGATCATGGTCTTCTTATTCCTCTGTGGTCCAAGCATAATGCTCCTAGTACTCATAGATCTTAGGGTAAGCAAGGAGATCAGCCACATAGCTTTCTCCCTCCAAATCCTGGGATGACATATCGCTCCTATCTACGACAAAAACAGCTCGAAACAAGAACAGAGGATTTTTGCGTGATAAAGTGGTCAAAACCTCCGGGGGAATATATAATGATTTTTTACCGACCAAAAGGAGTAACATATAAGAAATCGGAGTCCGGGAGGCAGACGAGGTGCCCACGAGGCAGGGGTCGCGCCCTCCACCCTCGTGGACAGCTCGTGTCTCTTCTGGACTGCCTCTTATTTATCTATTTTTCTAAATATTCCAAAACGGTGAAAAATTGCCATTAGAACTGTTTTGGAGTCGGTTTACTTACCGTACCACATACCTCTTCGTTTTCGGAGTCTGAATCATTCTGGAAGGTGTCTCTTATGTATTCCTCCGGGGTTACGGTTTCAGTAGCATTGGTTTCAACATTTATAGGATTACCTGAGATATAATGTTTGATTCTTTGACCGTTCACCACCTTCGGATTTTTGCCTTCGAAGTTGTTGAGTTTTGTGGCACCGGAACGATAGACCTCCTCGATAACGTAAGGGCCTTCCCATTTTGAGAGAAGTTTTCCTGCAAAAAATCTTAAACGAGAGTTGTATAACAAGACATAGTCACCTACGTTAAACTCATGCTTTTGTATCATTTTGTCATGCCATCTTTTAACTTTTTCTTTAAACAGCTTGGCATTCTCATAGGCCTGGGTTCTCCATTCATCAAGAGAGCTAATGTCAAATAACCTTTTCTCACCGGCAAGTTTGAAATCATAATTGAGCTCTTTAATAGCCCAATATGCCTTATGTTCTAGCTCGAGAGGTAAGTGACATGCTTTTCCATAAACCATCTTATATGGAGACATACCCATAGGATTTTTGTATGCAGTCCTGTTGGCCCATAATGCATCATTGGACCAATTACGTCTAGACCTATTAACCGTCTTTTGCAAAATTAATTTCAGCTCTCTATTGCTTAATTCTACCTAACCACTAGTCTGTGGGTGATAAGGAGATGCAATTCTATGATTAACATCATACTTTGCAAGCATTTTACAGAAAGCACTATGAATATAGTGTGAACCCCCATCAGTAATTAAGTATCTAGGGACTCCAAACCTCGAAAAAATAACTTCTTTATGCATCTTAATAGAGGTGTTGTGATCAACACTACTAGTTGGAATAGCTTCTACCCACTTAGTAACGTAATCAACAGCAACTAAATTATGTGTATACCCATTAGAGGAAGGAACCGGTCCCATATAATCAAAGCCGCAAACATCAAATGGTTCAATAACAAGTGAATAATTCATAGGCATTTCTTGACGTCTAATGATATTACCAATTCTTTGACATTCATCACAAGATAAGACAAACTTACGGGCATCCTTGAAGAGAGTAGGCCAATAGGAACCAGATTGCAATACCTTATGTGCAGTTCTATCTCCAGCATGGTGTCCTCCATAAGCTTCGGAGTGGCACTTGCGTAGGATCTGTTCCTGTTCATGCTTAGGTACACAACATCTAATAATACCATCTACTCCTTCTTTATAAAGATGTGGGTCATCCCAGAAGTAATACGTCTCAAATCATAGAAGAACTTTTTCTTTTGCTGGTATGTGAAGCTAGGAGGTATAAACTTAGCAATAACGTAATTAGCATAATCAGCATACCATGGAGCAGTACAAGAAGTATTTATAACAACTAATTGTTCATCATGAAAGCTATCATCAATAGGTTGAGGGTCATCAAGTATATTCTCTAGCGTAGACAAGTTATCTGCAACGGGGTTCTCAGCTCCCTTTCTATCAATAATATGCAAATCAAATTCTTGCAACAAGAGAACCCATCTGATAAGTCTTGGTTTAGCATCTTTCTTTTCCATAAGGTATTTGATAGCAGCATGATCAGTGTGAATAGTCACTTTAGAATCAACAATATAAGGTCTAAACTTATCACAAGCAAATACAACTGCTAAAAATTCTTTCTCAGTAGTAGCATAATTTCTCTGGGCACTGTCTAGAGTTGTACTAGCATATTGGATAACATTCAATTTCTTATCAATTCTTTGCCCTAGAACAACACCTACAACATAATCACTAGCATCGCACATAATCTCAAAGGGTAAATTCCAGTCACGAGGCTGGATAATAGGTGCAGAGATCAATGCTTTCTTAAGTATTTCAAATTCTTCTAAACAATTATCATTAAAGACAAAAGGAATGTCTTTTTGTAAGAGATTAGCCAGAGGCCTGGAGATTTTGGAGAAGTCCTTAATGAACCTCCTATAAAACCCGACATGACCAAGGAAACTTCATATACCTTTGATGTCCTTGGGACATGGCATCTTTTCAATAGCATCAACCTTAGCCTTGTCAACTTCAATACCTCTTTCAGAAATTTTATGTCCCAAGACAATGCCTTCATTAACCATAAAGTGGCACTTTCCCCAATTCAAGACAAGGTTAGTGTCTTCACAGCTCTGCAAAACTCGATCAAGGTTGCTCAAGCAATCATCAAAAGAAGTTCAGTAAACGGAGAAATCATCCATGAAAACCTCAACAATCTTTTCACAAAAATCAGATAATATAGCTATCATGCATCTTTGAAAGGTAGCATGTGCATTACATAAACCAAAAGGCATACGTCTATAAGCAAAGGTACCGAAAGGACAAGTAAAAGTGGTCTTTTCTTGATCCCCTTTGACACATGTATTTGAGAGAAACCAGAATAGCCATCTAGAAAGCAGAAATGAGTATGTGTGGATAACCTTTCTAGCATTTGATCAATAAAAGGCAAAGGGTAATGATCTTTCTTAGTAGCTTTATTTAATTTGCGGAAATCAGTTACCATCCTATAACCTGTAACAATTCTTTGCGGGATCAATTCATCTTTATCATTAGGAACAACAGTCATACCTCCCTTTTTAGGGACACAATGGACATGACTTACCCACTGGCTATCAGCAACTGGATAGATAATACCTGCCTCTAGAGGCTTTAGTATTTCCTTCCTTACCACTTCTTTCATTTTAGGATTTAATCGTCGTTGATGATCAATAACCGGTTTAGCGTCCTCTTCCAATTTTATCTTGTGTTGGCATAAAGTGGGACTAATGCCCTTAAGATCATCCAAAGTATATCCAATAGCAGCACGGTGCTTCTTCAGAGTTTTCAATAATTTTTCTTCTTCCTGCGCTGAGAGGTTAGCACTGATAATAACATGATATATCTTCTTTTCATCTAGATAAACATACTTAAGATTATCAGGTAGAGGCTTAAGTTCAAACACGGGATCACCCTTGGGTGGAGGAGGATCCCCTAGGATTTCAACAGGCAAGTTGTTTTTCAATATGGGCCCCTGCTTAAAGAATATTTCATCTATTTCCCTTCTCTCATTCATATACATATCATATTCATGGTCTAGCAGATATTGTTCTAAAGGATCGTTAGGAGGTACAACAATAGAAGCAAGACCAATAATTTCATCCTAACAAGGTAATTCTTTATCATGGGGTTGTCGACGAAATTTAGCAAAGTTAAAATTATGAGACATATCCCCTAAACCAACAGTAACAATATCTTTCACGCAGTCTATCTTAGCATTAGCAATATTCAAGAAGGGTCTACCAAATATAATGGGACAAAAATCATCTTGTGGGGAACTAAGAATAAGGAAATCAGCAGGGTATTTAACCTTCCCACACAAGACTTCAACATCTCTAACAATCCCAACCGGTGAAATAGTGTCCCTATTAGCAAGCTTAATAGTAACATCAATCCCTTCTAACTCAATAGGTGCAATATCATGCATAATTTCTTTATATAAGGAATGAGGGATTATACTTGCACTGGCACCTACGTCACATAAACCATGATAGCATTGATCTCCTATTTTAACAGAAATAACAGGCAAGCCTACAACAGGTCTATGTTTATTCCTAGCATCGGGTTTGGATATTCTCGCAGCTTCCTCTTGGAGGTAAATAACATGTCCATCTAAATTTTCAACCAAGAGATCTTTAACCATAGCAACACTAGGTTCAACTTTAATTTTCTTAGAGGGTGTAGGTGTTCTAGTATTACTCTTACGAACCACAGTTGAAGCTTTAGCATGATCCTTTATTCTAACAGGGAAAGGTGGTTTCTCACTATAAGCAGTAGGAACAATAGGATCAACATTATAAGTGATAGTCTTTTCTTCAACTTTAATAGGTTCAACTACTTTTACTTCAATGGGAGGATGGTATTTAAACCACTTCTCCTTGGGGAGGTCAACATAAGTAGTAAATGATTCACAGAAAGAAGCTACTATCTTAGAGTCAAGTCCATATTTTGTGCTAAATTCACGGAAAACATCGGTATCCATAAAAGCTTTAACACAATCAAACTTAGGGGGTCATACCTGACTCCTTACCTTCGCCGAGATCCCAATCTTCAGTGTTGCATTTAATTCTTTCCAATGAATCCCATTTGAATTCAATAGTCTTCATCATAAAAGAACGAGCACAAGAATTATCGAGCATGGTGCAATTATTGAGAGAAAGCCGAGCATAGAAATTTTGAATGATTATTTTTCTTGAGAGATCATGATTGGGGCATGAATATAACATTGACTTAAGCCTCCCCCAATCTTGAGCGATGCTTTCTCCTTCGCGAGACCAAAAATTATATATATAATTACGATCACGATGAACCTGATGCATAGGGTAGAACTTCTGATGAAATTCCAACTTCAGTCGATTATAGTTCCATGATCCAATATCTTCGCATAACCTAAACCATGTCAATGCATCTCCCTTCAAAGATAAAGGGAAGACCTTCTTATTTATAACATCCTCGGGCATACCTGCAAGCTTAAATAACCCACAAGCTTCATCCACATAAATAGACGCAAATCGGGATGGAGTGTTACGTCTCCTGTAAAGGGATTATCTAGCAGTTTCTCTATCATACCCGAAGGAATTTCAAAGCAAAAAATTTCAATAGGTTCAGTAGGTTGAGGAGCAACTCTTTGCTCTTCTGGTCAGGGTGAAGATACCCCGAACGAGCCCCTCAAAGGATGATGAGCCATAGTAACAAGTGACAATAAATTTCAGCACACTATATAAATTATTCCTTACCAAATTCAACTTACCAAAGGAGCTTCACTCCCCGGCAACGGCACTAGAAAAGAGTCTTGATGACCCACAAGTGTAGGGGATCTATTGTAGTCCTTTAGATAAGTAAGAGTGTCGAACCCAACGAGGAGCAGAAGGAAATGATAGGGAGTTTTCAGTAAGGTATTTTCTGCAAGCACTGAAATTATCGATAACAGATAGTTTTGTGATAAGGTAATTGGTAGCAAGTGACAAATAGTAAAAGTAAATAAGGTGCAGCAAGATGGCCCAATCATTTTTGTAGAAAACGACAAGCCTGGACAAACTCTTATATGAAGGAAAACGCTCCCGAGGACACATGGGAATTATCGTCAAGCTAGTTTTCATCACATTCATCTGATTCGCGTTCGGTAATTTGATAATTTGGTATGTGGATGGACCGGTGCTTGGTTGCTGTCCTTACTTGGACAAGCCTCCCACTTATGATTAACCTCTAATGCAAGCATCCGCAACTACAAAAGAAGTATTAAGGTAAACCTAACCATAGCATGAAACATATGGATCCAAATCAGCCCCTTACGAAGCAATGCATAAACTAGGGTTTAAGCTTCTGTCACTCTAGCAACCCATCATCTACTTATTACTTCCCAAGGCCTTCCTCTAGGCCCAAATAATGGTGAAGTGTCATGTAGTCGATGTTCACATGACACCACTAGAGGAGAAACAACATACATCTCATCAAAATATTGAACGAATACCAAATTCACATGACTACTTATAGGAAGAGTTCTCGCATGTCCTCAGGAACAAAAGTAACTACTCACAAGACATAATATTGTTCATGGTCGGAGGGGTATTAATATGAATAATGGATCTGAACATATGATCTTCCACCAAGTAAACCAACTAGCATCAACTACAAGGAGTAATCAACACTAGTAGCAACCCACAGGTACCAATCTGAGGTTTGGATACAACGATCTGATACAAGAGTTGAACTACGGTTTGAGAGGAGATGGTGCTGGTGAAGATTTTGATGAACATAACCCTCCCCAAGATGGGAGAGTTGTTGGTGATGACGGCGGTGACAATTTCCCCCTCCCGGAGGGAAGTATCCCCGACAGAATAGCTCTGCCGGAGCCCTAGATTGGTTCGCCAAGGTTCCACCCCGAGACGGCGGCGTCTGGTCCCGAAAGCCTCCTTCCGATTTTTTCCAAGTCAAAACACCTCATATAGGAGAAGATGGGCATCGGGGGGTCACCGGGTGGCCCACGAGGCAGGGGGTGC